>CM074491.1:20190787-20790787 GCA_037389245.1 Oryzias sinensis
CTTTAGCACCAGATACAAACGAAAACTCGTCGTTGGAATTTTCATCAATGGTCTCGTAACTTTTCGGGCACCAACGGCCAGCTACTCTGGACAAAATGTTGGAATTAGAAGTTGTAGATTTTGAACGGCGTGCGCGTGGCGAGCTTGCAACCGTTGCCATCTTGGCTAGCTCGCACATTTTTCATCGGAACGTCGTGAAGAGGAAATATGCGATTCCTTGGCCCGCGCTGAACAAAACGATGCTACGCACGACAAGATCGATAAAGGAATGTGGGCGTGGTAAGCAAAAAACCGTCGCAAAAAAATGTGCCGACTCGGCGAAAACGAAAAAATTCGGAACTTTTTTTTTGAGAATCGACTAACGAAACCAATATACCCTTGTCCAAGATATCCAAAGGACATTTTGAAATCATTATGGGATGGTGACACGACCTACGGTTTGGCGGCCATTTTGTGCCAAAATCTGCCATTTTGCGTTTTTCGCGTTTTTACACAATATGGAAAAATGAACTTTTTTTCGAGCGATTTTCACGAAATTCGACTCACATGTTGCTAGAGCAAGTCCACAACTACCTCTGGAGTTTCGTCCACCTTTGACCTCGGGAAAAGGCCGCCATCTTGAATGTTCTATAAAAAACGCCTTTACCCCTGGATTCAATCGTAAACTTGTCGTTGGAATTTTCCGCGATCGTCTCGAAACTTTTTGGGCATCAACGGCAAGCTACTGTGGAAAAAATGTTGGAATTAGAAGTTGTAGATTTTAAACGGCGTGCGCGTGGCGAGCTAGCAAAGTGGCGCAGTGTTATAACTCCCATGCATTTCAATACAATACAATGAAAATTGAATGCATGCATTAATGCCTGAAACTGAATACATTGAAAAAGACTGGATACGGACATATAAGGAATGTGGGCGTGGTTAGCATAAAACCACTGTTGCTAAGGACAACAAAAAGTTTACTTTTACCGATTTGTCCGAAACTGACATCAATCTGTTCGTCGTCCCGAGGGGACCAAAACATAAAATGGTTGCTATGGAGATAAAATCAACAGAAAAGCCGCCATTTTGGAAAAAGTTTTTTTTTTTAATCAACTTATGACATATAGCTTTCACCAATGGAGGAATGTGTTTTTCTGAGTCAGTTGATGATGCTGATCGCTATGCTAGCACTTTTAGCTATGTTAGCATAACTAGCATAGTTAGCATAATTAGCATTTTAGGTAATATGTTTTTCTGAGTCAGTTGATGATGCTGATCGCTATGCTAGCACTTCTAGCCACATTAGCATAGCTAGCATAGTTAGCATAATTAGCATTTTAGATAATGTGTTTTTTTGAGTCAGTTGATGATGCTGATCGCTATGTTAGCACTTTTAGCTACATTAGCATAGCTAGCATAGTTAGCATAATTAGCATTTTAGATAATGTGTTTTTCTGAGTCAGTTGATGATGCTGATCGCAATGCTAGCACTTTTAGCCACATTAGCATAGTTAGCATTGTTAGCATAATTAGCAAATCCAGCCTTGACTAGCTTTTAATTTGCGGGCTGTGAGGGCGGTGAGGGAGGCGGTGGTGCGTAGAGTTGGGCGTGGAAGGCGGGTTGCGTCTGCGGGCCATACAACGCCGCTTGCGGCTTTAATTTTATTTTTTTTCACTTATCGTTGTTTGCCTTGATTGATTAGTTGGTGTGATTTCCACTTGAGGGCCATCAGTAAACATTCTTTTCAGTTTGTTGGTCATCACAGACTGTAAGCAGCTGCTCTGTTTAAGGTGCAGCTGGAAGTCCTGACTGATTCGGCTTCTGTTTCGCTTCAGTCTTTGGTGGATACAGCCTGACATCCTGAACTGATCGCACCTCTATGATACGTGGTACCGACATGCCACTGGAGCTCAGGGAAACACAGCGTTGAGCAGGCAGGGAGCGAGCTCAACCATCATTGCACACACACATCTACGGTACGTTGTCATTGACACCCATTAAAAGAGAGCGTCTGCGGCTCAGCTGTGGATGCAGCCACGGTCACAATGACAGCTGTGTCATCTCAAGGCTGCTGTCATGATCACAGCTACAGTCCGTCTGGCTGACTGCACAGACAGAGCTCCTCTAGTATCTTCTTTTAAAATGCCCTACTGTCTGATGTTGAACATCCACAGCTGAGGGTGTGAAAACCATCATCCAGACCCAATAAACGAACACGATTAAAGAAAGCAGCTGCAAAATGACACAAAGGTGATCCATTTTCATGGGTGGCCATTAAAACTGAACATTTCTGCTTCAAACTAGTTTTCTTTCACAGTCTTTTTGACGCTTATAGAAACTGACACTTTTTTTTATAGCTTTGAGGTAACTTTGCCGTGGTATTTAAAAGAATCAATAACTTTAGGGGTAGCTAGTTCTGACAGGTTGCAGACACTGAGATGACCACAGGCTGTTGGTGTCATTGCTCTGATAGATTTAGCATAAACAGGACTCTTTAAGCTGGTTAAAGCTCTGTAGGCTATTGGTACACTGAGGACTGCTCGAAAATAAAAGAATATTTTATTGATGTTATGAGACCTTTTATGTAACTCTTCAGGCCATCCTCTCAGGCAAACAAACATTTCCATATCATTTAAACTTTTCTAGAAATGCTGAAGTTACAGCTGTGGACATGCACTGCAAGAGGTTCTGAACTTGATGTGAAACAGACAGATACTGTTAAATAAATAAATAATGCAGCAACAACCTCTCCCTCACTCTCCTGCATTGTTTTCTTTTTCACTGCTAGGAATTGGAGTTCGTGTTTTTTACAGTTCCTGAGCAGAATGAATTGGAAGAGGGAGGGAAAACAAATCAGCTCAATACCTGCTGCACTGTTTGGATTTCTCCTTTTGCACTGCAAACAACAAAGAAATGGAGATGGAGAGGCAGATATTTGCGCACACCCCTCCTCGCCGTAGCTCACTTTTTACTAGTTTAGTATGTAGACCACAGTTTGACCTCAAGAACTTGTTGTGCATGGAATGGGTGAGCGTGTTAAGAAATCTATGATGAGGTGAGCAAACATCTGTTTTCACGGCAGGGCTGGCTCAGATTACTTCTAGATGTTTACCTCCCTGGTTGGTCAAATTTAATACAATTTTTTGACGGTGTGAGACGATTCAGGGTCACAAGGAGGTTAAACCTGTCCAAGCTGTCGGTTTTAGGACTGTAGAATAGAAATGTAATGCATACCAGTCAAAGTCCTGTACAGTTCAAACAGCTGGAAGCAGAAAAACAAATGGTCCGATATTAACAGTAATTAAACTGAATAGAAGTCAGCCAAGTGGTGCTGAGCCAGGTAGCTCATTATAGTCAATAGATAGGATTTTTGTAAAGACCTTATAGACCCACTCCATGTTTTTTTGGCATTTTTGTCACAATGGAGGACATGCAGAAAATCAAGCATAAATTGTTTTTCTGAGTATTTCTTTGTTCAAATATTTGTGAATCAGAAGCAGATTAAAATATACTGTCAGAGAAAGCTTGTAGCTGTGACCTAGTGACGTTTCTACAGCGAGTCACAAGCCCCACTTGTGGACGAAGAGATCCATTAGTGTCTTCATTCTCCTCGTCTGAGGTGGTATCTGGCTCAAAACTGTATGACTGAATAGCTCCTATATTGTTCACCACAACTCAGAGGTAAATTTCTGATTAACTTTTTTTTAAATTTTGTCTATAAAACAGCATAATCATTATTAAAAGACCACTGGGAATGCTTTTACAATAGATTTAAAGATGCCCGGAGGAGAACTTCAAGGTAATTTTTCTGATCACCAGGTTTAGAAAAAGAAAAAGTATTTTAGAAATTCTCCAAAAATGTAATTTACACTTCTAATATGCATGCAGTATTAGGTAGACCTCAAAGGGATGTCAGAGCTGACAATATTTCCCTGCAAAGCAAATATTTAGGAAATGTATTGTATCCGTTGCATGGAAAAAATGAGTTTGTTTGAGTGGATGAAGTTTAGATGTGTCTGCTGCACAGTTGATGATAATTGATTGAGCTTTTTGTTAAATATGGTTAGACAGATGTTTCTCTGTGATTGTTTATAATTCAGTAATGGAGAGCTCATGCTAGACATAGCTAATGTAAACTCTGACTCTAATGTGAATAAATGCAGCTCTGTGCTAACTGCAACAGTAATGTAATATATTAAATCAACAGTGGATAACGGTCATTTATTCACTTAATTATGTCCATTTAGTTAGTCTGACTGCAGCTGTGTCTTTTGGATTACACTCATTTGCTTAACAAGATAATGTAACTCATTCTAAAAACCAGAGCTGTGCTGATTTGGCCCTCAGTGAGTCAAAGCCCTGTATGGATTTTTCATTTTACAGAAAACCAAAACAAAAAAAGCGTTCCTTTTTCCGCAAAGCTGGACCGGCTTATGTTATTAATGGAACACAGTGTAGGGTGTCTCATTATTTACAGTAACTCATGCAGTCCCATAACGTCACATGAGTCACTGGAGAACTTTTTTCATCAGCCTTACATCCTGAAGAAATTCTGCATTAGCAGCTTCAGAGGGGTTGTAAATTAGAAATGAGGGGAGCATCCAGTAGCACCAATCGCTGGAACAGTGCTACTGCTCTCTGAGGCCACACAAACCACTGCTTCAAGTCCTCAAATAACTCCTTCAGCGGCCCGGCCAGCTGGGAAGAAGTTGTAGTATTCACAACTGCATGCAAAAGAGCAAGAGAGGCTCTCATGATGGCTACATCTCTCTTTTCCCTGTGACACCAGAACACTCCCCTCCGTGGTCCACACTCCCAAAAGCCCCAGGGCAGCAGACAAAACAGGGCCGTCACTATCCGTCGAGATGGAGATGCAGGATTCTTACTTTTCTCTTAAAGGTTGTGCTGATAGATAGATAGATAGATAGATAGATAGATAGATAGATAGATAGATAGATCTCCACGTTTTGAATCTGCCTCTACGCCTGTTGGTATGTCAACACAGACTTGCTTTCAGCTGCCTGCTCAAATGTGACTTTGTTTGCAGTGTCGCCCATTCAGATCCAGCCGCTCTGATGAACATCGTGGGCAGGGACCCGTCAGATTTGAGCAGGCACTGGAAATCCGACCTGTATTGACTGGCACCACAATCAGCGGAGAACAGAGAGCGAATCAGTGGAAAAGGGGGAAGATGTCTGTGCTTTCGGAGTGTGATGTTGATGCAGCTAAGTCTGCGTTTTGTTCTTGTTTTATCCTATTTCTTATTCATTGCTGTCTAAAAAAGCAGCTAGACACTGTTTTTCTTTTGATTGTGGCAACTCTTTGAAAGAAACACAAATATCACATGTGGGCGACAGAAATGAAGGATTTGATCCAGCAGATAAGATGAAGAGGCAGCCGGTTTAGGAGAGCTCTCTGAAGGATTTCAGGCTGCTGGGTGGGTGTGGAGGTGACAGCACCAGAAGGGTGAGAGTCACAACCAAATGACTGCAATTAACAAAGAAAGAACAGGGGACTAGCGCCCCCAAGTGTTTACATGGTGCACTATATAGCAGTTTTTTTGAAAAATGTGAGGAAATCTGCAATGATCATGCGCTTTGAGCTGCAGCACACTCTGTCCCTTCAAAAATCTTGGAAAAAAGGCTTTAGAACATATATTATTAATTTTGTTGTAAAAAAAAAAAGCCAGGAAGAACAGTAGAGGGTTTGATCAGAACTTTATTTTTTTGTTGCAAAAATATAGGCTGAACAACTAGTTAAAGTTTCTGAGTCGTGAGAAAATATTTTATGATACTTTTTTGCTGACTGCTCTCCATGAAGTACAGTACTGACCCGAGTTATTTTGTGTGTTTTTTTTCCTCCCTTGGTATAATGATGGGTGTTGTGATTTTGGGTAAACTCAATGGATTTTAATATATTTTTGTTGATGGTTTTCCATTATTTGTAGCAAAGCAATAATATTTACAGGCTCATCTTACACAAAAAATTACACAACACTATCCTCGACACAACAAACTGGTGAAGTAAGAGAATATTTTTATCCAGAAGCTTCTTCAGATCATCACTTACGATTACACATCATTTCTTCCAGCAACTGCAATTATAAAAATTGACTTCTATCACAAATTTCCTTTAGGGAATAATAATGTTTTTTTATATTCTGGAAATTAAATTTAAACCTTAATTGAAATGGAAAAAAGAGAAAGGTATCAACGACAAAGTTTGGTGAGAGAGGAAGATGAAGGCTGAGGCGGTGGTAGTGAGTTATAATTGTGTTTGGAGACCTTATTCCTAATGTCCTGTTGAGCCCACTAAAGGACGCACCCGGTCATCTGGGAGCCAAAGTCCTCTCACTGTGACTGATAGTAGGCAGACTTTGCCCTTAAAAGGGGAGCACCACTGCAGGCAGCTTAGATCCCTGACCGTCAAAGCAAGAGGTAAAGGACAACATTCAATTATTTCTTCGGACAAAGTTTAGAACATATGATTGAGTTCTGTTTTTCTATTTGGAAAACATGTTCATAAATGTATTTTTACATTCTCTGCTCTTTCCCCGTAACAAAGTTCAGAAGCCTGGGCAGGAAATGAAAGGTGATTTTATCTGGAAGATGATAAAGTGCTGCCTTGAGTGCAGTAGTTGGTACTAATTGGGGACATTACAGGATGGGAATGTTGTCATTCATCAAACTATAGGTGAATTTATGTGCTGTGCTGATGTTTATTTGCAACTGTTCGCTCCGCTCTGTGACTGCAAGTCAGTTCCGGCTTTGCTTTAGTGTTGTTTCATGTCACAGAGCATTGATCACTGTAAAGCTTCAGATGACTTCATTCCTTGAATGATTAATTAAAAAGCAGGGACCTTAAAAAGAATGGGCTTCTTTCATTTCTTCCCTATATATGTACAAAGAAGAATCTGTCATTTTATTGTTTGTCCTTTATGGCAACAGCTGAATTTCCTCTGAGATCAATTAACTTCTATCTATTTGGCCATTAAATATACATACAGCTCTATTAAACTGAGGTTTAAGGCAATAATTATGGATGTTAGTCACGGGTGGCTGTGTGTGTGATGCATCATTTTGTAATTACCCATTTATTTGTTCCCCACTGACATTGCCCCATTTGCCAGTTTAGCATCAGTGATGAATCCAAGAGCTTGCCTCTGTGACGTTACGCTGACTGAGCTTCATGTTGTTCTTCCTTAGTTCTGTGGGGGGAAAAAAGAATCTATTCACTTTTGGTAAGATGGACCACATAAACAACAACAAAGGCACTGAAGAGTGTGACCATCGCCCACCTCCATACAGTCCTGCCGTGTATCCGGACCCTTCCCACACAGTTACAACTTATCAGGTTGGTAACAATCAGACATTTGAACTAGAACTGTTGAAACTTTACTGACCTTTGATCATCATAAAATCTTATTAAAACCCCAGAAGTACAGTTTGGATGCTTAAACGTACATGACACTTGTATTGGTTCATATAAAAAAAGTTGTGATTTGGCAAAAAATAAAAGCAGAAGAATTCTTTTCATTTTAAGATCATTGCTTGTGTGTTGTAGGTAGGGAAGGGCGACATTTCTGTTGTCTGCCCTCCTGGACCCTATGACAACTTAGGCTATGCTGAGGACCCCCCAACATATGGAGGCTATCCCCAGTATGGCCAAGCTCCGCCTCCTTATCCCTTAGCCCCGGTCTTCTGTGACTTTAGTGACAAAGCAATCCGGAAAGGTTAGAGCTGAACGAGCCTAAACAGAGAATAAAGAGACGAAGTTTGTAGTGTTCTCTGGAAACTGCTTAAACCTTGTCATCTTTTATTACCGCACCTAGTGTTTTCAGCCATCAAATACTGTAGAAGCAATCATTTTGAAATGATGTGCAGCATTAACAGTTCAAACTCTTTTGCATTTTTTCTTTTCTTTTTTTACTCATCAGGGTTCATAAAAAAAGTCTACCTGACGCTGATGACTCAGCTGCTGATCACTGTTGGGATCATCTGTGGTTTCATTTACTGGTGAGGCCGCGTCGCAGAAACCTCATAGTAGTTTCTGAGTTTTCAAAAGGATGCATCACTGCAAACATGTTATAGTAAATTATCCAGTATTATCCACTGCTTTGAAGATGAAAGAGCATTCAATGGTTTTAACCTGTTAAATGAAAAGCAGTCTTTTCTTTCTCTTCATAAATTGTGTTCATCTCCCATGTGTGCAATGCTCTGTCCTCCATTAATATTTAACACAATCATTTCCTAAAGATACGGTGCCTCTGTTATAACACCTTTACCCCTCCCCGCCCTCTCATCACCTTACAGGGACAAACTCAAGATGTGGGTGGTGGAAAACAACTATTTCACCTACTCTATGATGTAAGCCACTTAAACAAGGCATCTGGATAAAACCTGTTGTGTTTCCTTGTTTTTTAAGCACATAAAGTATTTGTGATGGTTTTAGTTGCTCATAAAACTACAGCCACATATTTAGTATACAGACTTGTATATGTTTTTAAAAACTTTTTTCTTTACTGCACAGAGCTGTAGGATTGGTTCTCCTTGTGATCATGTCCATATTTGGCAAACTTCGCCGTCAAGCACCCCTCAACTATCTAGCCCTGAGCCTTTTTGTGAGTGGCATCCTATTAAACCACCTCCACACCTGCTCTATTTCCCTCTTTTGTGCGGAGTACTTAATTTCCATTTGTCTCCACCTTTCCTCTCTGTTGCAGACGATCACAGAAGGCGTGATGCTTGGATCTGTGACAGTGTAAGTGTTTCCTGGAAAGAGGGCCTGCCTCAATCTGACTCATTTACACATTGATTATTGCATCTGATCCATTTCTGATAGCATGTTTGATGGCAGCATGGAAACCAGATAAGATGCTATCATTGCCGGTTTACCACATTTTCCACTCTTGCTGGCTGGAGATAAACTTGAAGCATGGCTAATCCTTCAAAACGCAGTTTCTCAGTACTTGGACCTTTGCAAATACTAATCGTGGTTTTCAAGTTCTTTCTTATCCCTCTCTGAGGCAACATGTCCCTTTATCAGGTCAGGGAAGGCTGTGACTTAAACAGAAATTATCACATTTTTGGAAGACGCAGCAAATTGTGTAGCAGCGAATAAAAGAAATTGCAGAAAATGCTTTGAGAAATGTCCGTCCTGCCATGTTTCAGGTTAATATAAAAACTCAGAATTGTGTTGCAGCATCTTAAAAGTTAAGATAGCATCAAACTCTATGAAAATCTGAGTAAAGGGTCTTTGCAAATACTCAGTCTCACATGTTAGGCCTGATATTATAGGATGCATTTCCTGGACACCTATTTGATGTTTTCTGCTTGCAGGTACTTCCAGGCCGAGGCTGTTATGTGGGCTGTGGCGGCAACAGCATTTGTTACCTTAGGCATAACTTTGTTTGCGTCACAGTCAAAGGTGAGATCCGTCACACAAGCTCTCAGCTTCTTTTTGCATGGCTCTCAAAAGCAAAATTTCATGAAGTGCAGCAACTTTGCAGTTTGTGGTATTTGATTGTATTCTGAGATGTGTTTCCTGTGCCTCCATGTGGAACGTGTTAAGCTGCACTGTTGGCCAGGTTTTCTCACTCTGCGTCTGCTCAAAGCCCCAGCAGAGGTTTAAATCTGCGATGGGATTGCTGTCCTGGAAAAACTATGACTATTGCTGAGATCAGTGTTTATGTCAGTCAAATTAATTCCTCACGTCCACTGGTGAGAGCAAGTTAAACCTCTTTGAGCTGAGGCATTTAGCACTTTAGCCTGGTTTTCAAAGTCTGGGTCATTGCACTGTGAACCACATAAAATGACAGAAGTGCCACTCAAAGAAGTGTATTTTGGAGATAACTTGAAAAAAGTCTGAGGAATTCACTGTAACTCTGAGGCACAAAACCATTTTTTAAAACGAGGTTTAAAGTTTAAAAAAAAAAAAGTTATTGCTTCAATGTTGTAGTCCAGGCTAAAATTGTCAAAACATTTAAAGCCTCACTCCGTTTATCTTTTGATTTATTGGTAACATATTGGTAGTCTTTTATTATGATTTTGCTTTCCATTTTCTGAAACATAGTTTTTGCAGAGTGGCAGACATTCATTAGAAATTGGCCTTTAGTGGGCGTGACCTCTAGCACAGAGTAACCATCCCCCCTTCCCGACATTCATAACGAAATGCATGTATTTGACTATGGTTTTATGAATCCCGGATGAGCGGAGGAGTTGCCGGTCCCTTGGGCTCCTTGAGTTCTCATGAGAAATGTTTGGGACTAAGATCTCGGTGCCACTTGACTTTATAGTCTCACGTTGGTCACCGGGAGGCCACAGGTGACTTTACTGTCAGTGAATTCTTGAGCTATGCAACCACAAGAAGGAGCAGTCAGTGCTCGAAGCATTGGCTCTGATGGTCAGGAGGAATGAAATAGAACTGAGCTCTCTGTTTACACACTGTCCTGCTAGCTTACAGCCCCTCACAACCCCAAGCTAAACCAACAAAAATGGCGAGCAATATTGGAGCTATCCAGTTGGCCAGTTTTGAGCCAGATGCCAGCCAGACGAGGAAAACAAAGACGTGCATGAATCTAGTCATCTATTAGTGGATGCATCAGAATGGAGCAGAGTAGAAAGGGAGTTGCCTCTGACCGTAGCAGATACGCCAAGATTTTCCAAATGCATTTTTTCATCTGCTCCTGAATCCTAATAATGTGAATAGAAAAGTGCTCAGAAATAATATACAACAAAGTGTTTTTTCAGATGAAGTCATTTCAGCTTCCCAAGGAGAACCCAGACTCTGTGTTGTTTGACTGTGGACAGTACAGTGTGATTAATGCAATCTAAACTAATTTAGAACATCGATGTGTGAGTCAGTTGGCTTTGTGTGCTCTAAAAACCCAATACACTTCTATGTGTTTGTGTGCAATCACTTAGAACCTGCAAAGTCAATAAAACCGCACTGAAACAGTGTTTCCTCCAGAAACTGTAGACGCTTGTGTGGTGAGCTGACAGTTTGATTGTCTGCATACGCAGCACACAAAGCACAGCAGCTGTTAATGGCCATCAGCTGGGCAGCCAGAATGTTAGGGTTGCCGCAGTGATGGGACCTTCATCTTTGTCCCTGAGTGACCCTCTGAATATTGGGGAAGCTTGTTTCAGTTTGAGCTTTAACCTGGACTTGTAATGTAAAAAACGTTTTATTTTTATTGCCTATACAAGGTGTTTAAAAGAGGGATTGTAGAAATAATCCTATAAATAAAAACAACAAATTAAAACTTCATCCAGGATTTTATTATACATTGTGATTTCAAAATCTTTAGAAATGTTTTCAAAGTATTGAAATTGTGGAAACAAAAGCTCTGATTTAAATTTACAATGGTTATTTCCTAAAATAGAATAGTGGCAGACTAATGCTGACTGTATTTAAAGCAAAACTGTGGTCATTGTGTTCCTGTTCTTCCATTTCAGACAAACTTTCCAAGATTAGTAAGAACTTTCTTTATTGTGGGATGATCTAAAAAGCCATTTTAAAAAAATTCAGACTGTTTCTGAGGTATAAATGTTCAGGGGTTTGCAACCTGAGGCTCCAGAGCCACATGTGGCTCTTCTATCCCTCCTTCGTGACTCTTGTCAATTTGGTCTTTTACATTTAGATTTTTAATATGTGTGTCTAGTTGCTGTTCAGAGACAACATTCATAATTCACGTAAAGTATAATTACGTAGGGCTGCACGATATGAGGAAAACTCGCGATATGCAATATTAGACATTAAAATTGCGATAACGATATAATTTGCGGTATATAAACAAATAGCTAAATAACCAAATAACCATTCCCATTACATTGCAACAGTTTAAAAATTATACTCCAAATGTCACTTGTCGACATAGGTGACAAACATCTAACATAATAGGCCTCCATCCGATTGGTCAAATGCATAAAGGGATTTATTTGATTTGTTAAATGCTTCAAGCTGACATAAGATTGTTTATACACATTTAAGGTTTACGATTTATTGCGATATTTGCCGTCTTTTGCGATAAGCATATTGCAGAGCTGGATTTTGCGATAACGATAAATTTGCGGTATATTGTGCAGATCTAAATTACAGTAATACATTTTAAAAACAACTGGATTCTACATCACTGTCATGTAAAAAGGGGTCAAATTGAAATATACCGAAATATAACGCTGCTGTAATTTTAATTGTTGTAAATGTTTAAAAACAAAATTTTATAAAGAAAAAACTCAATGACAACAAAAACATAAATAACGTTTATTTTTCTATAACAGTTAAGTAGAACTTTGCGGCTCTCCCTAGGATTTAGCTAGTAAGAAATTGCTCTTAGAGCATTACATGTTTCAAACCCCTGGTCTAGTTTTTACTACACTTTGGTTGCTGGTTGTATCAGTTCATTACATCAGAGGAAGTAGATGCCACACAGAGTTCATTTTCAATACTTGGTGTTCATCTTTGCAGCTTCAGCATCTTTTATGTGCAGAGAATCTTTTAATCTCTCAGTGGCTGGACTAAATGCCACACAGAGCCCTTTACATGTTCAGCTTAGAGCTCCTCGAGTGATCATTGTTCTCCTACAGTGCCATTATTTTGCTGTCAATCTGAAAAGGGCACGCAGGCGTAAAGGCCACCCCCACTTCCTTTCTCTGTATCTGAAAAGCAGCATCTTGATTAATGGCCAAGGTTTATTAGATTTGGGCAATTAAGTTTAATTGAAACAAAGAAAAAATTCAAGTACTTGCATTTTTCTTGCTGATCGTCTCCAAGCTTGTATGTAAAACTATTTATTGAAAAATAGAGAAATCGCAAATTAAAAACTTCCAGGCTGTTATATAGCAAATGAAAACTCACAACAGGTATGTTAAAATTAAAAATACGCATAAAAATGGGTTTTAGTGACTATTATGCACACTGTCCTAATGGGGAGAAAGAAACAAAATTGGGTTGTAAACCCAAAAATAATTTCCCCTGCCCTGAATATGAGGATCCTGATGATTATCCATGAGTACACAGGACAAATCAAAACTCCTGGTTTAGTGATGCCAGATTTGCAACTAAATAAAGCCTTTAAAAGTCGTGCCTTCAGACCCCCCTTTAGACTTTGCAAGTAAACTTAAAACACGATATTCTTAGGAGTAGAAGAAAGGGCTTTTTATTTATTATTAAGAGGTTCATTACAAGGTGTTTGTCTGTCTCTGTCCCATTAGTTCGACTTCACCCCAGCAGCTGCGAGCATGTGGACGTTGGCCTGGTCTTTATTTTCCCTCTGCATACTTTGTGCCGCCATCCAATCACAGGTAAATGAGTTCATGTATTCTCATGCATAAAATCAGCTGCAGAGCTTTACATTTAGTGTTCTGTAACTGACCTACCTATATGTAGCTGAGCAGCCTAAAAAGAAGAGCATATGTGTTCTTTAACCTCCAACATCTGATCCATGTGTTTGTTTGTTTTTTGTCAAATCTTGGTTTTGATATAACCTACTTATTGTGATTTGGTTTGCAGTACTTGTATATCGTCTACGCCTTCCTGGCATCCTTGGTGTTTTCACTGGTAAGTGCCCCAAAGCCTTCAAGCAAAAAAAAGCTCAGCGGCATTAAAGAAACCGAATGAAAATGACCTTTGAAAGAGAGGATCATCAAAGCTGCAGTGCAATAAGCGAATGTGTGTCATACAAGCTTTGATTCTAGCGCCAAGAAGCTCGCCACCAGTGTTTGCCACAGTAGTTAGGGTAACTCTGATGTCCTTGTGCCCTTTGATTGCAATTATGCGCCTCTCAGCAGCAGCAGTAGGCTGCATTTGCACAGCCACCTCTGTATGTGCCTTTGACTCCAATGTTGAGATCCATCCCCAAAGCTGTTGAAGCAAATCATGACTGCACACAGAGCTGAACGGGCTGCAAGTCACCATTTCATTTTATAGCCTCTTGCTTATATTCACACCCTCTAAAGCAAGCCTGTGTAAAGGCTGTGTCACACAGCCCCTACGTACATTTTGCGCATATTGCACCAATAAAACTGCTCATACTTGAATATACGTGGAAAATATACGTGAACCACGTTAAAACCACGGAAGAGGTTGGAATAAAAACTACACAAAGAACACGTAAATCAACGTAAAAGCCAAATCTGGCACAAAATGTATGCATCAATTACGTAATTTTAATGTGATATGTGCCCGTTATATATCTGTTGTACATGCGTGAAAAGTCTGTTAGCCCTTGTGCTATCCTAGGCACTTTAACGTTGGGAGTTGGGTCATCTAGACCCACCAGAGTAGATAGTGCTCTGATCCTTTTTTCTTCAATGATTTGTGATCTTCACTGGTTTCCATGGATTACATGAAATCCTCTTCACCTTTATCCACCTTTGTCATGGTAGGGAGAACACGTCAATGTAAGGGTGGGGTCATCTAAGATAGCACAAGGGTTAGAAAGTTAGAAAGTCATGGAAAGCCACAAATTTGTGCATGCATCTCACAAAAATCATGCAGAATTGTGTTAGATTTGCGTGAACAGTTGTGTATAAACTACGTAACATATGCATAAACTGTGTAATTTTCAAACAAACGAATAATTTGAACAGCTCAAAACCGAGTTTACGTAAAGACCTGTCGGCGGAAACCCTTGACGGATATCTGAGCACATTAACAAACATAATTATGAATGTGGCATAGCATGCATGTATCATAAAAAAACGAAACTGCATACCTGGAGAATGTGCAAAATGCACGTAGTGGCTTTGTGACACAAAGCCTTGAAATCTTGGTAGTCTGATTCTCCAATCATGCAACTATGCTGCCTTCAAATGTATGTGGGGGTTTTGATGGCATCTTTCTGTGCCTGTCTCTGCAGTTCTTGGTGTTTGATACCATGCTCATCCTGGGTGGGAAACACAGGCGATATGAAATCTCTCCTGAGGAGTACGTGTTTGCCGCTCTCACCCTGTATGTGGACATTGTCAGCTTGTTCCTCATCATCCTGCAGTTCATCAACCTGTGCTTTGGCAGATAAACCCCCAAGTCCCTCCTTCATGGACAATGATGATCATGAGATGCGAACAAAAAAAAAGACAGAATATTTTCTGATTTATTGAACATAAATTACACAAATTTCTAGTTAAGCTTTGTAGACACTCTGATTTCATTTTTTTTGTTCCTAATAAGTGTCAATTCTTTTTATACAGTCAACACCTTTCTTTCCTGTTGTTGATCCTTCAGTTGGCACTTTCTGTGCTTTCACTTCAGCAGAAATAAGCTATTAGTTGTCATTATTACACTTTATCAGTTCTCATCTAAATGTAGTAAGAAGTTTTCTGAACTTTTTTCACTTTAGACTGTTAAATTTTGTAGGGTTTATAAAAAGAAACTTAGATACGAGTAGATACGAGAGTCTCGTAACATATTACAAATCTGAGTAATATTGTATGGTAAGGGATTACTTTTGAACATTGAAAAAAAATCTGTTATGCATTACAGTTTTGAAGTAACTTAACACAACACTGTGCACGCCACACATATTAAAGCATACAGAAAAATGCTAAGATTATCATCTGTTACATTTATAATGTACTGCCATTGATGTAAAATGTAAAGTAAACATGGGGATTTTTTAAACTTATATTTTTTTGCAATAAATTAACAATATGATTTCAAAAAAATGTTGTTTTGGTGTGCTTTACAAGATCACATTTATCCTTTTTTTTTGGGGGGGGGGGGTTATAGAGATTAAAAAAGACTTACACATGAAAAAATACAAACTAAATGGATGTGTACAGAATAATTGTAAAAATAATTAGAGAATTTAGAAAAAATTGTATGCTCAACATGTAAGGCTGTAAAAGGATTAGCATTTTTTTTCGTATTGGATGCCAGAAGAACATCCAAAATATTCTGGTTATGCTCCACTGGTTCACGAGTCCACATGTAAGCACCATGCAGAAACCCAATTAACTCAAATAAATCATCTATTAAGCAAAAGCTAAATCTGACCAGTGCAAACAGAAAAGAAATTGCCAGATAACGAACTGAAAAACATGACCAATGACTCAGTCCTGCTGTATAAATACTATGCTATAGCAGTGTCTTAACACTTTTTTGTCTCAGTTGTTCCAACTATTTCACAACATGTTGCTGGCAAATTCAAATGACATTTACTATTTGAATGAATGATGATGAATTTACTATTTATCTTTTTTGAGAAAAATGGAATACATTTTTTTGTTAGTCGGGAAGAGAAAATACCGGTGCGTGAGCAAAATCTTTGCACTCTGGTTCATTTTTATAGCTGGTAACTAAAGATAAATATTTACATGGTTATTTTTTTTAGATGTATTCTATATTCTTGTATTTTCAAACATATATAAAAATATAGCAATGCAAAATATATGTTGCAATGCTCATCTGACACAAATCTATAGATTTGCATTTTCTGTTTTGTACAGTGTAGTGTTCCCACTGTGATAAAAGTAGAACTGGAAAAGACAATGCAATAGTGTTGGTTCATGTCATTCAGAAGAACTTTTTAGCACTTTCGTTAAAAACATGTGTTGCTTGCTGCTGATGGCGTGGACTAGGTGTGTCCTGTCAATCAGGCGTGCTGAGTCAGCTAATCAGGATGACGAAACCTGAAATAACGGGCAGTGTGGTAGATCTTAAGGACCAGGGTTGAGCAAGGGAGCACTACATTCTTTCCATCAGAAATAAGGAGTTTCTGTGGGGTAGAGTATGAATAAATGTTCGTAGATCTGGCCCCAGGTGTCAGTCTGCACACATCTGTCTGGGGTATATCTCAAGTGTGGCGGCTGTCATCTTTCCTCAGAGTGAAAATTACAGCCCAAACCCTGGCACCTTGTTGTTTTTCCTCCATCCTCTGTGGTGAAACGGATGTTGCTGTCAGCCGAGCTGATGTGCTCAGTGAAGGCTTCCACAGTAGAGGACATCCCTGTCGCATCCATGCGTCTGTCTATAAAAATTCCATTTTTGAAATACGCAGCAGAGAGGATGTCCACAAGGATGAAGATCTGAGGGATTTGAAACCGATTTGGATTATGTAAAGACCTGTTTAGGCCAACTACATTAAATTTAAGCAGGCGTGGGGGAGACGCGTTGAGATTTTAGAAGTTTCTCTGGAACTTCAATGGCTCCACATCAGCCAGCTAGAAATGAGAAGTGAAACATACTGAAGTGAGATCCCCATTCTTCGATTTGCAGACGGATTTGACACCAGCAATGCTTCACCCGCTTTTATCTAAAGTTGCAGTCTTTTGCCAGCAGGGTCCCCAGAAAGAAGCACAGAGACACTTGGTAAAATTCAACACAAGGTTTATTGGCATCACACACCAAACAGTTTTCATATAAAGAGGGAATGTATCAAGTATAGACTATGAAAGTGCAAATAGCATCTCAAGGATTAGTTGCTTTACAATAGAAAAATTTGAATGAGTTACAAAAAGGTATGCCACTTGAAAATAAATCACCTGAACGTTAGAGGTGAAAGTAGAAATGTCATTCAGACTTGTACCTATTTCGTGCACAAGAAAATGTTACACAAACAGGTTCACAATAACACAACAGTTAATTTCATTTGCCATATGGCACAGCTTGACAACTCCAAGACACGCGACAAAGCCCTCACTTGTATTCAGGTTTATTGTTTAAATCTGGGATAAACGTTATTTACTCAAATGATACACAAGTCTGTACAAAAGGGGCCGAGTGATGGTACTTCCAGAGTTTTCAAACACTCATCCCATATTGCAACTTTTAATAATTGTAGTGTCTTCAGGTGCAAATGCAGTACAGCTTCTGTCAATTCAAACTTCATCTAGACGAAGACGTGAAGACGACAATTAGGCAACCATCGTTTCTGACTTCAGGTGGAATCCGCTGTCATATTTAACCCCAAAGAAAAATGTCAAGTGCCTTCATTTTTTTCATTTATTTGTCAATAAATAAAAAACAAACAAACCCAAAAGGGTTTGGAATGGCCTAAAACCCCTTCTTGGCTTTATCTCAAAAAGGCTCCAACAAGTAAAGTGCCAAATCTTTCATTTTAAGAATACGATGAACTAAATCAGGGCATCTTTTAATTAAAGCCCTTGTTTTTAGGGTTTTGTTTGTCACTTTGCGTTTCTGCATTTGAAGCAGGCATTTGTTAAATAAATACTGGCATTGAAATATTTGGAGTTTCTAATCTGAATTTGTGTTTACCTGACTGTAAGGATCAGTAGCTTTTGTTTTTCATGGGAATAATTTCATTTTTAAAATTGTTTAAACACAAATTTGGAGACACCAGATGAAAGTGATCTTCTCTCAAAAATGCACTTGGCATAAAGCCCTTTCTGCAAATAGGACATTGACCTCAAACTATTTTCACCCATAACAGAAATGCTTTCCATTGGCATAAAGTCACAACAAACGACAAAAAAATAAAAAAATCATGCTACAACAATTTCAGACATTATTTCAAAGATGAGACGAAAAAAAAACAACTCAAAGTTTGTGTTACGAAGTTATGTGAAGAAAATGAACTACCGGTAGGTGTAAATGTGTTTTTATACTATTATCAGAAATGTTTAGGGCAAAAAAATAAAAAGAACAGATACAAAGGCACTATATATTTTGACTGCTTTAAAGACAAACTTCCCTTGTTGCAAACAAGCACACATTGGGATGTTGTGCACGCAGAGCCCCCAACCCTCTCTGGGGCTGCAGCAGAGATCTACGACAGCTTTGTTCATTATTACCCAGAGATAAATTACTGTAACTTCAGCTTGATTCATTTCTTCATTCACTCAAGCCTGGAGGTGATTGCCTGGTTATCATTTTGACCGGCCTGCCCTGCAGTGCATCAAACAAGACTACGCCCGTCTGTCACACTTTACATTCACTTTAAACATTACTTAAAGACGAGCTGAATTCAAAGTACATGGCAGTGTTGGGTGCATCCGACTGTGCAGTCCCTCTGGGTCAGTCAGCATATGAAACTTTTGAAGCTCCGAGGACCTTTTTCCATTTCTTCTTAGAAATAGTCATTAAAAAGTCAATTTTTTTTCTGAATGTCTCACATAAAAACACATCTTTTGACGTTTTCTTAAAACTTAAATTAAACAGCTCGCTCCAGCTGTCGGCGAGCAGGATTTGACAATATCACTTGTTGTGATTTCTCATTATATGGCTCAAAATGTTTACATTTAAATTTAGCGGAGTCACTGAGATCGTTATGAGCAGGCACGGTTTTAGAAAAATCCACTTGATGACTGCAAGTCAATGTTTGACACCTGGACCGAGCTGAGCAGATATGCAGATTTTTCTGTCGTCTTTACACCTAAATCCAAGAAAAAAGTAGGTTTTTCCTCCAGTGGCAAAAAATAAACAACAGCCGGACTCAATAAATGTCGTCTCTTCTTTAAACGCAGGTTTAGAAAAGGCTGCTTATGCTCATCAGTATAGGATTCTTCTAAGGAGACTCTGAAAATAATGTGATCTCTGGGGTTAGTGCTTTCATCGCAAAAATGCCTGGCAGCGAGAAACGCTGACAATACCAGAAAAGCACAAACCCACCTGATTATACTGTCGGGCTTAGTGCCTGCAATGAAATTAAATGGCCTAAAGACTTCTTTCCCTACTTACTAGCACAGTATGACAGACAGATTTTCTATTCTACCTACATTCCACCTGAAGAGCTACTTCTTAAATGTTCTTCAAACCTAGTTGGCAATTTAGTGGTTTATTTTGGCCTTTCAAAAAAGCTCTCTAAAACTTCAGCCGAGCACATCATACCAAGTGCACTTGCTCCTCCCATTCAGAGGAGCTGCTGCTCGGCAGCTGGTCGGACACAGAGTCACGTAGTGGAGTGTCCACATGGCAGGACTTTGAGCATGTGCTCTCAGCTGGCTCTGCATTTGTGTGGAGAGCTCCTGTGGGCATGGTGCCCAGCCCCACCAGATCTAACTGAGTCGGCCTCTCTGCGACGCCACGTTCCTCTTCTGCACAACCCAGTCTCTGGGCGTTGAGAGCCACATCTGCCGGGGTCTCCTCGGGGTTCCTGTTTGCAGAGAGGGCGACTGCACTGGCATTCACATCCTCGTGCGAGCATCCCACTGCTGATGTCTGGTGTGTGCCCACGTTGAAATCTGCGTCACAGGACACCGGGGGTACCAGGGTGATACCTTGGGGGTTAATGTCGTGGAACCACGCCATGATATTACCAAGAAGGTTAGCATTGGTTGCTGACGCAGAAGACGAGGATGGCCCATGGACGCTGCGTGGCTTTGAGTGAGTTGTGTCAGTGGAAGAAGGGAAGAGACGTGTTGTGGAAGGGTTGCCTGGATCCACTGGTAATTGCACAGACGCACTGGATGCCCAGCTGTGACCTTCATAGTGTTGCACGGAAAAGGGAGCACCTGTGGCAGTGGAGAACTGGTTGCCGATATTGCCGACTCTAACCAACTTATCTTCCAGCTCGAGCAGTTCTGAGCTGCTCCGGGAAGCTCTGGGAGGCACGCCAACATCCGGAGTGGTCTGCTCAAGCCTAGAAGGCAGGGAGCTTCCAATTGCCCCAAGGGAGATTTCACTGGTGAGGACATCATGGTTGGACCCACTACCTGCCATCCCAGAATCCTGGAGTGACAGCTGGATAGCCAATAAAATGTTAGGGTCATCCTCATCCAAGGAACCAAGACCCTAGAACAAGGAGAAGCATGCAGTTACTGATGAAAATGTTCTGCTTTTAAAAAGGTAACTGTGTGCTCACCATTAGAGGACCATCTCTGCGTCCACCGCCAACATCCTGTGGATCTTTTAAAATGAACAAAGAGGCAAATTAATAGTCTATCATAAAGTAATGTGTAACATGACTACCCAAACACTAATGGATTTGATATCTTATCAAGCTTGAAAAGTGATTACTTTTTGAGACTCCAAATTCAAATTCTGTTCACATAAATGTATCAAAGCCGAGTGTAACCAATTAAGTGCACTTTACACATTCACGTTCTGTTTAAGCTCTTTATCAAATCATACAAAAATGAAAAGGGCGTCTAACTAGTCTTCAATTCTTCATGTAACATTATGATGACTCCAAACCTTCAACAGCTCAAAGATTTCTTTTTAGCTTAAAACTAAAGAAAAAAATATAAATTATTAAAAAGGACAAAAATCCACAGAACAATTAGCAGTTTGTCAGAGATGTTTTCATCTGAAATACCTACAAATTGTTAATAATAGATGGTGCAGCTGTTCTATTGAAGATTTTCCTTAACAATATACAAGAAAAAGCCATGACATGTAATTATGAGGTGTTAAATAGCATATGTTGATCTCAATTTGTAATTTCTCAACCATCTGTTTATAATTCTTAATATTACATTCTGACATAAACTTTCTGAGAAGTGTTACAAAAAATCATACAAGAAATTAAAAACGGAATGAGCACATTTTGTTGAAAATTTGACATTATTTATACAGCACAGTCTGACGACAAGAATGTCACGAGTCCTGAAAACTTCCTCAGAGTCATTAAAACATTTAAATCTGCGTGTTAAGATTCACTAAATAGAACCTTTGAATTCGGATGTGGCTTTACAAAGTGGAGATGTGTGCGAGTGTGAATGTGTGTGTGTGTGGGGGGGGGGGGGGGTTAAAAAAAAACTGTCATATCAGGGTGGGAAACTTTGTTTTCAGACTTTCCAGTTTTTTTTTAGAAACAACTTAGTTGGCTTTAAGTGAAATACCATTTTATAAATGTACAAAAACCAGGTGTTTTTGCAGAACACCTGCTATTCTAGATGGTCAAGTGAAATTGTAGCAAATTCAGTAAAGTCCACGCCCTGACCGCTAAATATTCCACTAGTATGTCTTGTAGTTGGTCTGAACCTCAGAAGAATCCTTTTCATAGCCATTAATTCTGCTTAAAATGCCACTAACAGACTAATTAATGATTCAATGTGAAGTGCTAGCATGTTTCAACCTCCTCAGACTTTTGTGTAAATCACCTGCTCAAAACCTGTATATATTGGAGTTACATGGTGCGTATACAAGAAATGCATTACTAGTGTTTTTTTCTGTACTTCAATAAGAAAAACTGATGTATTCTGTAATGGTACAGTCTCTTTAGGTCTGATTACACATTTAAAGCAACTAATTGTCATTTTCAAACCTCATTTTTACATCTTCTGGACTCTTCCACTTTATAACTTAAGGGATTTTTGTTATAAGGTAGTGAAGAAACTGCTGTTCAAAGCTTTGACTGCAGTTAGTAAAAAAAAAGCTAATTTTAGGTCCTAAAACTGGTATTTCCAGGATTACAGGAAATGAAAGAAAAGAAAACAGTAAAAATATTTTCATCAAAAAGAGCTGTAACCACTCTGAATGATAAAAGTCAGCCAATCAAATGAACGTGTCCTACCCAAAGTGCTGTCACTGAGGTCATCGGGATCAGGTGTGTTGCTACGGATACTCGACATGTCGCCTCGTCTCCGCTGCCGATGTCTTCGTCTATACTGGAACTCTGCATACTCCTTTAAGTAAGAGCAAAAGTTTCTATCACAGCAGAGTTTCTTTTGATTCCTTTGAATAAAATATTTCATTTTTAAACTACTCAGTAGTTGTGTCTCCTTTAAATGCAAAATGAAAGCATTTTGGCTTCAATGAGGTCAGCGTAAAGTTCCAGAGAAGTAAGGCCCCAAGAGAGAGTCTTTTCATATCCAGAAGGAGCCTGAGGTCCCAGGGATTACAGCACAAACGGAATTCATGCAAAAGGAGATGCTCACCAGAGGAAATGAGAATTCAGTAGACCACAGACATCTGTTTGAAGATTGGACGGTAACCTGATCTCACAAAAACCTCACCAAGTGTTCCAGTGATTCAAAGATCAATTAAACGTCTTCCATTTCTAGAATCAAAACTGTGTTTGAAAAATAATGAATGCATGATAGTTTCGGCCTTCCTAGACATCCCCAGCTTCTTGTTAACCTGGAGGAAACTGAACATACTAGTATCCAAGGTGAAACCCACCCATCACTTTATGGTTCTGACATGTTTGATCTGGTAACTTATAGCCATTTGTGTTTGCCAGGAGAAAAACATACAAGAAAAAAACTGTCAAACAAAGCTTTTATGGCCAACTCACATAGATTTACACTTTATGGCTACAGTACAATAAAACTTTCCAGTAGGAGGTAGTACGTTTGTTTCACTTTTAGCCCTTTAACACTGGTGACATTCTTTCATCTACTGTAACTTAGGGCTGAGCGATATGACCTAAAAATAAAAAAACAGATTTTTTTACAAACCAAATTCAATTTCCAATTTTAATAGATTTTTTAATCCCCTCTATTTATTTTCTAAAAACAATAATTACAAGTGACAAAATATATTTACCATAAACTCTTGTTTTAACATCTCCTTTGGGATATGACCTGAATTCAAAGTGCAACTAAATACAAGCTAAAGCACTCAACAGTGTATCTCTATTCCAGGTGATGAAACAGATAAGTCGGACTCCCCCTTTTGGTAGCAACAACCTTCAAACAGATTCTGCAGCGTGGAGTTTGTTGCTCCAAGTCTGAAGTTGCAAAGTCGAACCAGTTCGATTAAACTGAAGAAACTGTTCTTGTTTTGGGAAGAAGCTCCTCTTTGCTTGTTGCCATTTTAACATTTGCATTTTGCGAGAAACTGGCGAGCTGACCTTGGTCGGAACAACGGAAGTCCAAGAAGGCAGGGTGCTTGGGAAAGACAATCCAGATTTTCCCCAAAATATATCTTCTGAAATGGCAAATTTTTTGTGCCGTTATGCAACACCATACATTAGAAATGTGTTGCACATTAGTGCAAAGCTGTTCAGAGTCAGAATCAAAGAGCGTGTGTTTTTCTGTTTCACCGCCAACATCTCCCTTCATGAAGGGAGGCAGAAGTACTAAAAGGCTTTTAATTATATCTCTATGTTCAAGCAAGTCTTAAACATACTCCTCTTTCACTTGTTTCCTCTACTAGTCAGATAGAGATTGTGGCACATGATAAGGAAAATCAACCAACCTTTAACGTAGCAGAATTAGTTAGAGTTTGCATTTGCCAATTAGCCATTTCTTTTACAAATTATCTGAGTTTTTGCAAGTCTGAAATAAAAAAGTAATAAGAAAAAAAAAAACACAAAAAGGAATGGACATCCTATCTGCCATTTGACGACAGTAGTTTAAGATAATAACAATAAAGCTATTAAATAGAAACCTTGTTTGACCATTTTTCCATAAGTAAGCCAAAACAAGTTGTTTTTTATTTGGCTTTATGACAGGACTCACACTGAGGGGTGAACAAAGTACACGGCAGCAAGTCAAAGTATAAATGTTTTTTGTCAAATATTACTTCAAAACAAATAAAAAACAACAGTTACCAAACTACTACAAAAACGCACTTTTATTTTTAGTAAATGAAGGTAAAAGAAGTCTAAAAAATCTAATGTCACATTACAGAGATACTTTTGTTCCCAAAGCAGATGTAATGTTATAATCAAATCATGAAAGATTTAGCAGATATTACAGGACAGAGGGTCACAACCAGACTGCGGTTCTGTTCCAGACTCGGACGCTGTCCAATACGGATCCAACAATCATTTAAAGCAGAGGAAATTCAAATCCATTGGACCACTGCTATTTGAACTGGCACTACGTTGACAGACTTTACATTAATGGGTTAGGGCAGGGGTCGGGAACCTATGGCTTGCGAGCCATATATGGCTCTTTTGATGGTCACATGTGGCTTCAGACAAATCTTTAATTATACTTTTTTTTTCATTACACCAGTCCTTCACGGGTGCGATGCGATGCCAGAGGCGCGCAGCAGTAGTGGTGGTTGGAGAGAAAACTATCAGTTTACTGTTATCTTTTATTTCACAGAGTTTGTACCAGCCGGAAACCTGTGAATTGCCGTGCCTAAAACTGCGCGCTCCCGTCTCTGAGAAAGAGCGCGCAGTTTCGGGGACGGGATGTTAGAGGAAGAAAGCAGAGGGTGGGGGTGGGGGTGGGGGCAGCAGGTGAATCGCGCAGGGATGGTAAAAACGTAAACCCGCTGCCCGTCACTCACTGCAGCGTGTGAGTGTGTGTTTGGTTCCATGTCTGTCTCACATCTACAGAACATTCAGACCTAAGATCCCGTTTAAGTCTCAACGCCTGCATGAAGCAGAAACTCACCACGGATCAACCAGACTAGACCATCAGCAAAACTATCACGAGAAATACTCATCATTTATTAGCAACAGCATAACAATGTTATTAAAAAGAATCCACAGACTTATTGTACTTTAAAAATGTTGAAATTACATCAAATGCACACATTCACTTGTATATTTAGTTTTAAACATACTGTTGCGGTCTGAGTTGGACTGGGTGGCTGTTGGGCCGCGTTAAAAGTTCTGGAGTTCATGGAACGCATCGATCAAGCAGGGAACTGATTGGCTCTCAGTTCTGTCGCTCAGCCTGTTGTTAGGGAGTTTGGACCAATGGGGTTCAGCTGTGGGCCGTATAAGGGAAATGGGAGGGCTGGAGCGGGAGGGGGGAATATAAAGTTGGGAGAAGCGCTCTCGTCTCGGCGGGAGAGAATAAGGAGTTGCTGAATTAATTGTACGGCGTTTGTTGCGGTCTGCAGTAACCAGAATAAAGAACCTTAAAAGAGGTTAAGTCTCCGTGCCTCAGTGTGGGAAAGGGACACTACATTAATGTATGGCTCTTTCGAAATTGCATTTAAAAATATGTGGCGTTTATGGCTCTCTCGGCAAAAAAGGTTCCCGACCCCTGGGTTAGGGGAATAACACAGACCAGTTGCAAGTTGGGACATCACAAGTGATCCCACTCTGCCAATTTAATGGCTGAGCAGACAAAAAAGATTAAAAAATAGAGGGAAGTTGCACAAAAACAGCAACAAATCAATTGAAAAACAAAAAAAGAGACTGAGAAAACGGTCAGCCTTTGAAGGAAGTTTAGGAAACAGGTAAGTCAAAGGAAGAAAAGAGACCTGCACAGGGGAAATCTGAGAGAAAAGCAAAACACAACAGATGGAGAAAAGGAGTGAGTCGAAGAAAGGGACACCAAAGTGTTGACCAAATGTACTCATTGAAATCTGAGGTACAATCTCAGAAAATAAACAACCTCAAGGAACGCAATATGAGCCGCTCATTCACAGCCAAACACTGTGCTCAAGAGTGTTTCCTCAAACTTTCCCGGATTTAAGGTCAAAACAAAAGCCATTTTCTTCAAAGAGTACTTCTTCTGCACTGCACTTTTACTAGAATACATTTATTAGGAAAAACCAGTACACTTGTTTAATTGTTTGTGTCTAGTTATGTTTTATTGTTGGCAAAATTTTAACAGTATATTTCAGGGATGTGCAGTATCTCAAAATGTGGGCATGAACAGGTGTTTACAGCATTTATATCTTACCAGTGTTTCTGCCAATATAAAGGTTTGTTGTCTTGTTTTCAATTTAAAAAAAAAGAATCCAAGGTTGGTTAACACCGCTACCCAACAAGTGCTTTAAGAATACTGGGCACTGGCAAAAGTTTAATAGTTCATCCCTGCTTTAGTCCTCAGTGTAAGTCTCGTAGCCAAAAAGACTAATCAGGAGGACCTATTACTTATTTAATTCAACTTTTTTCATTATTTGGAAATACCAGAGTCCGCACTATTATTTATCCCATTTTTTGTGCCCAATAAAAAGCTTTTACGAGACAAGTTCAGAAGAAAGAATAAAAAAAAAGCTTTTACAAAATATATTGCACTATTAAAAAACTATTCTTGGTTGTTGTTGGCCAAATATTGTTTTTTGTCAGTTACTTTTCTCCTCTTTATACCACTAGTTATTTGGATGAATACTTTTAGCTTATCCTTGAGTGAGTTTGAATTAACCCAACCCTTACTTATTGCAACTATGGAGTGGCTCCTCTTGCATCAAAATATTCATTTCAAGGTTTAACTCTACAAACAGAATCTAGGTAGGAAGTGTTTTAGCTGCATCCATTTCTTTAGCTCTGCTTTGGTCTGCAAACTGCACAATAATGGACACCTAGGGTGAAAACTGTGATGCACTGATTTATCCACAAATGCAAAAGGAGGAAACGGGCCCATAAAACTATTACTTAGATGACAGCTTTATCGTCTTAAGTGTTCACTACAAACACCTGTTGCGTACATGCAATGATCCATAGCCATGTTTTAAGGTAATTTCCTGTCGCCTGCTTTCAGTTCTGACAAGTGTTTGCCCAGGGAGCGCTGAAGCATCGGGATCACTTCCGAGTGTCAAATTAACAGGGTATCTTTAGATCACTGTGGCTTTTCAGAAGCTGTATGAATGGTTGAATTCAAAAGAAAAATGTTAAAAAGGCTCAGACATTCATTTTACCTTCAATTAAACAAGATTTGCTGGGATATTATTACAGCAGTGTTGGCAGAGCTGCAGCAAATCAAGCACTTCTTATTCACAGATAAAGGGCACTTCAAATACCAGGTATCTGATGCAAGCACTTTTGTTTGAGGCATTGATAGAATTACTGATGAAAGCTGCAAAAAATGGTTTTTGAAGCTTTCCTGTTGTTACATTTACAATATTTGATGTGGGGCAACTGAATTAAAAAATTAAAAAAAAGAAAGAAAAAAACACAGAGGAAAATATCTTTGGAGTTGAGCCAAAGCTCTAAAGCGTGGCCGCATTTTCTTGACTTTTTTCCCCCAAGTATGTAATTTTTTGTTTGATTAAATTCTAAAACCATATTGGTTTTCGTTTATAATGTTATGTTTGTCAACAAATGTAACTAATTTATCATTTAATATTTTTTCTAAAAATTTTTTACAAATGTGGAAGGAGAGACATAGGTCTCTAGTTTGTAAATATGGTAGGTGTTTTTCTCCGCTCCTATAGATAGGAATCATTTTTGCAATTCTGTACACAGAGTTCTAGTTTTGTCTGGATAAGTCATTATTAAGAGAGGTCAAGTTCACAAAACCCTTAAACTGTTCTACTTTTATAAATAGCTGATCTAATTGCAGACACAAAAAGCACAACCAGCTCATAGAAATGAAAAGCTACCTTTCAGAAAGCAACTGCTTTCAAAGAGTGGATTAACTAAACAGAACATTCATAAACTCTAAATCCTACATTTAAACTCAAAGTGAGTGTTAATAAATATTTATTAGAAAGTTTTTAAGGGGCTAGAAAGCAGAAAGCAGGCAAAAAGAAATATCCAAATTAAAGCAAGAAATTCCAGTAATGGCTATGAAAATCTGAAAAAGGGTGGCGTTAAATTCTTGACAGAAAAGTAAACCTCCAGTAAAATATTAATCGTACGGATGTACAAAAACACTTTCTGATTTAAGAAGAAGGGTTTGCACTGGGCCTTAAACAATAGTTTTTGTTTGTTCTTTACCTCAGGTGATGCAAAGCCTAAATATTCCCAGTCCCACGTTCCGCCAGCAAAACTGCCAAAGAGAAAAAGAAAATGTGTTTAAAAAATAAATAAAAAAAGAATAGAAAAAAAACAAGTAAATTCATGATAACTTATTGTAAAACTAAGCATTTTCTTACTTATTTTAGGTCTATAAAATTCAAGATCGACTTTATTTATCCCCGAAGGGTAATTTAGTTGTAGTAGCAACCCCACGGAAATAGAGGGATAAAGATAAACACAAGACACAAAATATACAGGGAAGAAAAGAGAAAAAATAAAATAAAATAGAATAAAATAACTATACAGTCGAAAACTCTAGAACTCTCAAAAAATCTTATGTACATCCATGTCTGCCAGATGAATTGTGAAGTCTAATGGCTGATGGCAGGAATGACTTCCTGTATCTATGAAGGTTGTGTTCAGTCACCTGCGCCTGACAACCTCAGGAGAGTCATTGGGAGCTACTCCTCTGGCAACTGAGGTCAGGAATTCCTGTCTCTTCTGCTGCACAAGACAAGCAGCGCGAATGATCTTGTGGCGTGGCGTCCGCAGGTATGGCCGGTTAACCTTTTGCGCCAGGTCCTCTGTCACCATTTCCAAGTCTGTCTGCAGGCAGAAACACAGATAGACAACAAACTAAGAGACATATGTAAGTACATAAACATGTTTAAAAAATTCTTAAGTATGACTATTAATTAAGTATTTTGTGCCCAAAAATACCCTCATAAATAAGGATGCAACAACAATTTATTTTAGGTGGAGAGCACCCTCTACAGGTCAAACATGTTTCTACAGAGCTTAACTGAAAACTATGGGAAAAAAGTATCAGGCTTTCGCATGTTTTTAACCGTTTGCATCGCATTCCTGGTGGATTCGAAGAAGTTGACAGCGGTTCACTAATTTCACCATGATGCAAATCCAATATCTTACACTCAGTTGTCATCCTGTGCTATCCTGTGCTGTTGTTCTGAAATCAGGAATTAAGATGGAACACCAATTAAGACTTGAGATGTTTCAAGCCTCATTCAACTCTGTAGTTACAGGGGTAAAGAGCTTCCTCCCTCCTTTACATGGGTAATAGAAAAGCACAACATTTGTTGTGAATCAATACTGATGCTAATAATGATATGATACTTTACAAAAAACAATATTTGGGGTCTGAAGAAAAGCAATAATATTTATTTATAAAAAAGAAGACCTGCATAAGTTCGTAGATCTCCTTCTTTGTGCTTTTTGGCTCCAGAAAAAACCCATAAGGATAAGAGCACTTGAGTATGCGGCGAGTCTTTAGCAGTTCAAGGACTGCATCTTCTATAAATGTAGTGTCAGGTGGGCCCCCTTCTCCTAGAAGACAGGAAACAGAAATTAGAAATGATAAATGAATTTTTGCAATGTAAATCCTTTCTCTCACAAATAGAAACGCTAAACAAAAAAGTGGGCCTGGTGCAGTAACCTGTTGCCTATATGAGTGGCATCAATAACAAAGAATAAAAAATGATTGATAGAATTCTTTTTTTTAATAACAAATAAACTTTACATATAAAGGTTTGGAATTTTAACTACATTTTAGGTCAAATTTGTATTATTTATTAATTAGAATACTAAGTTGTTGTCTGTAAGTACGCATAATAAACTGTTGTGGTTACATCCGATTAGAAAAAAGTTAAATAAAGGCATTTGAATATATGTGGGTGAATATATGCCGGCTCTGACGACTTAACATTCTTGAGCAGATTTTGGAAAGTATATTGTTTATTAATCATAAAGCAAAACTTAGTTTGTCAAATTTTTAGCAAAATCTTAAACCCCACCGGCATTAAAAAAAAAAGGAAAAAGACGAGCGCAGTGAGTGGAAAATAAATGCATTTTTTTAGTGCTGTACTCCTTTTATTGTCTGTTATAATGCATATAATGCCCAGGAAAAAAAAAACGTGTAATAGCCCCAAAGTGGGTTGTGTGAGTAGATGGGCTTTAGCAACTCCCACGCATAAGGGTTTAAATATACAAAAGTTCACTCTCAATGAATGTGTACATTTTTCATGATAATTGTTAGCGTTAATTGCTTGTTAGCATTTTGAATGCTTGTTGTTAGCTGATTATCAACTTGTGTGTATAGAGGTGGGGGTGCAGACAAAGACAGGGGGGGGGGTTCTAGTATGCAGGACAATACTGTTAAAACACCACTGAGCCTAATCAAAAAAACAAAAAACTCTTGTTGTTGACAGTCCCCACCAGAAGATCTCAATGACCTCCATGAACTTTTACACCCACAACAGATTAGTATTATTTTAGTGTGGAGTATTTGAGTCAACGGATGGGGCAGATTATCTACTTAAATATCTGATACGCTTCAAATGAAATAACTGTCCTTTGCTTTTTTTTTCAATTAAGTATTTAGTGGCACATTCAATTGTGTATTTTGCTATAACGTTATACAACAATACTCTGGATAGCAATCTAAGGTAATTGGTTGGTGCTTTCAACCCTGATTTACAGCTTTGTGCTCTTCTCCCAAATGTTAGCAGCACAAAACTCTACATCATTCTACTACATTAAATCTAGGTTAAATCGGTAATAAAGAATGAGATATGATTGTAATGAATGTTGCAGTTATTACTGAGTCCAAACTTACTTCCTCTGAGGGCTCGACTGAGTTGTTCCATCTTCTCTTTGGCTGTTTTCAACAGGTGATGTTCTAGCTATTGTAAAAAAATGGGAAAGGCATTCGTTGTTGATTAAAAGATATTCAAAAATCATACATGAACAAGAATCAATGGAAGATTTATATATATATATATATTAGGCCTGCACAATATACCGCAAATTTATCGTTATCGCAATATCCAGCTCTGCAATATGCATATCGCAAAAGACGGCGAATATCGCAATAAATCGCAAACCCAAAATGTGTTAAAACAATCTTCTAGCAGCTTGAAGCATTTAACGAATCAAATAAATCCCTTTATGCTTTGACCAATCAGATGGACGCCTTCCCATTGTTGACCAATCAGATGGAGGCCTATTATGTTAGATGTTTGTCCCCCATGTTGATGAGGGTCATTTGGAGTATAATTTTTAAACTGTTGCAATGAAATGGGAATGATGTTTTTGTTTATTTTTCTATTTGTTTATTTACCCAAATTTATCGTTATCGCAATATTGATCATTAATATCGCATATCGCAAGTTTTCCTCATATCGTGCAGCCCTAATATATATATACATACATACTGTCAGAATATAGGAAAGTTTTATCCTATTTGAACCCAAGACTATCAATCTAATGTCATTTTACTAATAAAAGCATCCACCTCAATTTTTCATCTCACCTAAAGAGTTTTTTTCAAAGCTGTAGTTTTGTTTCTTTCTCAGAAGGAAGTAATTACCGCAATTTCCGGATTATAAGCAGCTTCTTTTGTCACACGCATTCAAGCCTGCGGTTTATTCAAGGATGCGGCTAATTTATGCATTTTTTTATCAACCACAAGGGGCGTTCAAGCAGAAAAGGTAAGCTTGAGATGGAGGAATGCAAGTTTAATGTAAATTCCCGCTTTGAGAATGAATACCACAAACAGATACTCACGGGAATTTCGAGTTGAACAGTATATGGTTCTAGCGGTCAGTCATCTGAGCTAGTCACTCATATGACGCAATGTATAACTATCCGTGAACCATAAACCTCTTAACTTCGAACACTTTCGGGACGAAGCTATGAGCGAAGCTGAATGTATAGTCTCATTTCCAGCAACAAGCCAGTTTATTTTGACATACCAACAAGCAGACAAAAAGCATGGATGTCACTTCTGCCCTTAGACCCCTCAGTCACGGTGCAACAAAAGCTTTCAAGTTAAAAGCAATCGTTAAAGCAGTGTGAAAAAATCCACCATCACCAACGGGTTTGGAAAAGCCGTTCTGCTGCGTGACAGAGGACAGCGCAATCTCAGGAGGGAATTTGCCTCTCTGTTGTTCACTTCCTCGTTTGGACCCTCAGAACCTCCAGAGTGGGTTAATAAAGAATCATTCATCGTTCTTCTGGGGGAAACCTTCTTTTATTACAGTTCTCTTTCACTCTGTATAACAAACAGAAACACACACCCCCAACACACTTTCACTGCTCTTGCCCTCACTCGCTGCACGCGCGCTCTCCCCTCCTTCCGCTGCACGCGCTCCCATCTCCTTACACACCCGCGCGCTCGGTTTCAGCACATTCACATCCTCAATCTACAACACAGTCTGGCGACCCGGGGGTTAGCCACCCCTTCAGCCCCTAAGACTCATGGGAAGTGGGAAATCGTGGGTGTAAAGTTCCTCACCATGACTGAGGTGGCTGTGAGCAGAAGTGACATCCATGCCGTTTGGCTGTTTGTGCGTGTGTTCAAATAAAAAGACTATAATGCCGTAAAGGAGAATATACAATCTGCATTTATTCTCCCTCTCTGAGACTGTCGGAGACGTGCAGAACGTACGCCACAACATGTTTACACGTGGGCGCATGCGGCCAATATACAGTTACGGCTTGTGTGTGTATAAAATAGTTAACCCTTTAAAAATATAAAGAGTTCGGCTTGTTCAGGTTCGCTCTATTGCTCAGAATTTACAGTAAGTAATAAAAACATAGAAAATTGTGATTCAAAACTGTAGCAGAAACTGAGTACAACTGTGAAAGAAATATCACACAAACCAAAACAAAGCCTGCAGGTTTCACCTGATAGCTGTGCTCGTGGTTCTTGAAGCGCGTGTAGTAGTGCATAAATCGGTCAAGCTCCTGGAAGCTCTTGTGCTTCTTCTCAGCCTGCAAAAACAGTGACCATAAAAAAGTCACAGGTAATGAACTCCGGTGCACCATGTTCTCGTTCACAGTGTTCTCATCAGGGCTGGATAACTGAATTCAAGATGCATTTTGGGAGAAATATGAGTTTTGACGTTTAAGCATATTAGAGAAGATGTGTTTTTCTCTTAAAGTGAATAAACCCACTAAAGATTTTTTTTTCCGCCATCTTAAAAAAGTCTATTAAACAAATCCTTACTATAGATGTGTTTAAGTTGATAATTGAATCACCTCGTATTTTTGTGATCAGAAAACTGATTTTGGGAGACTACTTGGTGGGTTGACAGATAAATGACATGTGTATTCGGACGCTGTAAACAAACAAACAGAAAATCTGTTTTAGCAGCTATCACTCCAGGCTACATTAATTAAAAATGGAGAATATAACACATTTTGAGTTCTACCGTTACAAAGTGAGCTAATTACTGCTCTGTGGTCGGAGGCAATAATATTCACAAATGACAGAAGTGTACTAATGAAAGTGCGTGAGCCGTGGTTGGATCCGGAAGAACACGTGCAATTGCAAAACCCTCAGTTTCCTGCTGCAACAGCTAGATTGCCAGAGAAGGATAAAGCTCCATCAGAACATTTTGAAATAAAACAGGAGACATTTAATAGACATTCTTTTCCAGTCCAATGGCATACCTCTTCTGTCATCTCCTTGGACTGCTCCTCCACCTGCTGAATGACTTCATAGCGTGTGCAGCGGTAGTAGCCTCCTGTTGAGGAGCTGTGCTTTTTCCACTCCTCCATGCAGATCCAGCAAAAGTCATACTTACACTGCAGAATGAAGAAAAGATTCAGCCGTCTAAGAAAGCTGTCATATTGAAACTGATCAATCAGGTTTTGCAGTCACACCTTTTCTTTCTTAGGTTTAGGCTGCATAATGTCCAGTGTCACAAGGCAGATGTGTAGTGTACTAAATGAGTTTATCTACAATGTCTATTTGCCATATGCACTTTTTTCTTTTTTTGAATACTTTTTCTCTGTTTTATTAAACTTTATATAGCATGTTGTTTTTTAATGCAAGAAAAGATCCCGATTACAATGGGTCTGATGTATTTAGACGTACCGGTAAATGAAAAAGATATGATTTCGCCTTTAAAAGGATTTAACATGACGTACAGCAGATGTGTATCACTACTGCACACTGCAAAAACAGTGAGAGAAAAACGTGGTCTTAACAAGAATTCTTGTTTTAGTAAGAAAAAAAATGTCTAGTCACTAAGATTATTTTGCTTTTCAAAAACTTTTTTCATAATATTATTTTTCTTGTAAGACAGAAAATAAGACAACTCTTTTTGTTAAACAAGGGTCTTTTACTTTCTTCAGACTCAGTTTTTGCAGTTCATTACCAAAGCTGACATGAAAAAAAAACTTTACTCACATTGCTTTCTTTCCTAATTCCATCTTTTTCATTATAAATGATCAAAAAGTCTCAAAATGTCTGTAAGAGCGGAGGTTTACAACTTTATGTGTGTGGAGCTTTAATTTGTTATTAGGAGATGATCTTTTTTAGTTGAAAAACTGCTGTTCAACTGGTCTAAATTAAATTTATATGCATCCAAATCTGGTGTAAAACATAGTGACTAACATATTTAGAATTAAAAAACATGATTTCAAGAGAATGAAACGTCCCACCTTCCAAGGTGTTAGATACAAAAGTGCAAAGAAAAACTGCATTTGTTTATATCAGTTTCTTTCAATGGAGTACCAGTAAAAATTCCATTAATGAAATTGAAAAGCTGCAACAAACCAAATTTGAATCAATAATAAAGTTTTGACCATCCATAAACATTTTAAGGATAATTCAGGGGACAAGATCTCAAGAACTCTCAAAAAACAAATGGATATAAACAGAAAAAAAAGAACTAGCTGGTAAGCAGGCTGGGAATCATTTATTTCACATCATCATATGAGAGTTATGAACTTCAATGCACTGCAGCCAATTACAAATAAACTGAAAAGCAATTTGATATGGACGGAATGTATGCTTTTAGAAAGAATGTACTTTTATAGTGATTGTGTCCAGTATCTTATTTTTTAATTAATTCCTCTGATTTTAACTGCTTTTCCTTTCATTGTACTAAAACATCTGTCCCCTCGACCTGCCTAACCGCCTGCCTGTTGGCAGTGTAACGTCTCGTCTTGGAGTTTGTCATAGCAACTGAAGACTTAACGACAGAAAACCTCGAAACATTTTTAAAACTTCATTGCACAAATTAACCATAAGTGGTCCAAGTGTCTTGTGTAACTGTTGAATTCAAGTAAACAATTTAAATAAATGCTTCATTCTGTCTTAAATAAAACAAAATCTGAATAAATAAGACTAAAATTTTCATTGTACTCTGGTATTTCTAAAATGAATAAGTAAGTGGCACCACGTTTTATCTTCTAACAAAATGGGATATTTTTTTTCTTGCTAATGAAAATATAAAAGGCAGACCTAAAGAGAGCATGCCTTTCAACACATCTTTGTTTAATGATTTAATCAACAACTAACAATGCAGGTTTGAGAAAAATGGAATGAATGAAAAGAAGATCAGAGGATTAGAATGATGAGAACAGAATAGCTTCAAAGTCCTCCTGGCAGCCGTTGCATTTAGTAAAAGGGAGAATATACAAGGGGCTCTTTTGTATTATTAGCCAGGTTTCACAATAGCGGCTGTTTGAACTTACTGTGAGCACTCTGAGTCTGCTCCCACTAAAAGGACCAAAAAGCCACATTTAAGAACACCAAGTACCTCTGACAGTAGAGAACAAGAAACTACTACAGCACTGAAGCCAGGCCGATGTACTTTCACTTTCTAAAAGGGCGTCTCTGTGGGTGAGAAGTTGGCTGAGAAAGCACAAAAAAGTTGTCATCTCTGTTGTCTTGGAGACACTATGTTTACACGGTACTTCAGAAAAACCAATACTAAATCTCTGAATTGAGGGTGGTAAATGGACAGACAGAGGTATAAAAAGAAGGCAATTAAAATGGAGTCTTGAGATGAAAAAAAAAGAAAGTGTGACACAAGATGAGATGGAAGAAAGCAGCAGCAGCAGCGAAAAGACAAGGGTTTCTTGGCAACATTAAATCCAATGTTTCCAAGCAACCGGGGCAAAGCCATTTCTTATGAGGTAATAACAGGTCAAGACGCTCAGTGTACTCCATGACTCCCAGCTTGTCAAAACTGTGTTGCTTTAGCTTTAAATAAGCTCAATTTGTGTCTGCCTTGTCAGTAACCAGGTCACAAACAGGAAGATGTGAGCTTTTAGTCTCTTCAGATGACAAACAACCTAATAAATAACGACAAAGAAATGTGTCTCGTTCATTTTTGCTTTAATTAAAAACGTTTATTTAGTAAAATATCCTACCACAACTCACCTTAGCACACTGCATATGATTGCAGCCCTCATTTTTCTGGATAGGAGACTTGCAGTTGGCACAGGGTTTGGAGTTGGAGAGCAACCATAAGCAGTTAGCCGCGTCCTCATATGCTTCGCTCACACCGGCCACTTCAAGAAGGCAGGGAGGCGGTGAACACAGCAGGAATAAGAATGACATTTCCTCTGCATGAATGCAAACCGCTGCACTGGGTGAGACATTTTCTAATCGCTTTTTTCTTTTCTTCTATTGATAGCATCTGCCAAGATGCGCTTCCACCCCGTGACTCTAACACAAACGTACACAGAAAGGACAAACACACAAACGGGATGCTTCCAAAACAAATTCATTGGTTTCATCCTTTATCTGTTACTTGAAGAAAGTTTACTTTAAAACTAAATTTGATCCATTCCACAACTTTTTGAACATTGTTTTAGCTCAAAGCCTGATAACCCAAAACTCAGAACATAGAGGTAAGTAAGGAAAAAAGCAAAAGGTCCAAATTTTTACATGGAAAAAAATTACAATGCTACACCAGGACTTCTTAGGTCTGTTTTTGAGTTTAAGTTAAGAACTTTATTCTTTCTTCCCTATATTTCTGAATACATGCATTTTGTTGATAATTATGTTATAAAGATGCTACGAGATTGCCAACATATATAACTTCATTCATATGGTAAACGAATCCAAGAATCCAATTTAAAAAATGCCATTTTAGATAACTGCATGACTTCAACCAGATTCAGACAATTCCTAGTTATTTGTTTTAAGTGCTTTTGAAACTTTAAGCAACATTTTTTTTAATCTAAAGGAAAAAAACACTAAAATTTAGAGAAATGTGGCTGTACTACATCCACTGTAGTGCATTACAGCTGCACACGTGCAAACATGGAACTGAATTTTTGCCGCAAATATTTAAAGACAACATCTGCAAAACCTTTTTTAAATCAATTTTCTAATCTTTCCAACTTTTTGTGTCTTCAGGGATTAGCTCAGTTCAACAATTACTTCAAGACATTTTTCTTAATACTCACATTCCTCAGGTTTCATGTCTGTGACTTTCTGCAGCCACAACTTCCATGTCTGACAGTCACACGGCTCATGGGCTTCACCCTGACATTCCCTGATACACATCAGACAGATAAGGTGGGAAACTGGGTTGAATTCCAGACAAATGCATGTAAAAACGTCAACTGTTCATAGACAGAGTTAACATTAAAGGTCCCTTATAAACCCATCAATCAATGCCGCTACAACAGCATTATCGCGACTACACATTATGTTTTCATTTCATTTTAATTCAGAGACAAATTCAGATTTGGTTTTTGGATTCAACAAACTGTTAGTACATATCATTTTGTCAAATTTCCATTCCAAGACTGCTTGTGTTTGCGTTTTCCAATATTCCTACATTAAAAACGATATAATATGAATTCACGATACAATAAATGAACAGAAACTGTTATAAAAGTTACCGGTAATAGATTCCTGAATTTAATGAGTTGATATTGCATTTCTAAATAGGAGATTTTATTTGGACTTTTACCTACTAAACACAATTTTCAAATCAATTTCTATTTTATTGTAAAAAGGAACTCATAATTCTTCTAAACACTTCAAACTATTCATGATCAAATGCAGTCAGATACATTAAAATGATTTACTTTCTAAATATACTGGCATAAATTGTGAATAGCGTGTACTTAAAGGGCCTTTCTACCTTCGTAAAGGCCCAGGGCACTTTACAGTCACAGTCCCGTTCATGTCCATCACACACACATTCACATTCACATCTAAGGCGGTACTTGACAGACCATCAGGAGCAATGGAGGACACAGAACCTGCAACTTTGCGATCATCCATCTCTCATGTTCTCTCATATAATGTGTTAGTATTGAAATAACACTAAATACTGACCAGCAGAAGAGGTGACCCTTGCCACAATCCACAGCTGGAGCCCGGAGCATTGGAAAGCTTAGCGAGTCCCCGGTAGCCGTTCCGGGCCCCTGGTTGTTTAATCGCACAGCTCGCTCACATCCAGCCACAGGACACCAACGGATTGCCGGATTGTTTTCAACAAACGCCTGTTAGCAGGGGAAGAAACAGAGATGGCTGAAACGTGTCAGCAGTTCATCAACAGATCTCATCATACATTTCTGATGAGGATTCAAAACTGTTCAAATGAATAGCAAATATGTACGGCTACCACCTGAAATGAATTAGTAATTCATTTAAAAAAGGAATGCATTTGATTCCTGGTATTCATCCCTAACAGGGGTTATCAAAGTCAAAGACATATTACAACTATATCAATTTCAAATTGGTACCAAACCGGGTGATCCGTTGCACCCCTAGTATTTATAATATTACATAGAGTATTTTTTATAAATCCAGAATCCAATAAGTTGTATTTCTCAAGTGCTAATTTTATTTTTATGTGCAAGTGAATTCTAACACTTTCTGTGTTCCTGTTGTTTTCTTCTCTTGGTGTGAGGATATCTTTCCTTCTTTTTTTCTGCTGGAACTATAAACAAGCTGCACATGTACCTTAATATCAAACAGAAGATAGCGCTTGTCCATCTCTCTGGACACCACACTCTCGATGACTTCCACCGGCACAAGCTGGTAACAATCGTAGGCAGGGCAAAAAATGTTGTGGGCTTCTCCTTCTTGAATTTTTAAGTTTAGAAATCTTAAAAAGGTAAATAGTAGAAATTAACAGCAACATAAAATCCATACATAAAACACTTTAACACTGGCATGATGTAAATAAAAAAACCCTCATCCATTTTCTGAACCAACTAAATCTCTTTTGGGGGCTGCTGGAGCCTATCCCACGGGACCACCCTGAGCAGTAGAAATGACTTACCCTTCCCAGCATGATCGGCAAAACTCGTGGCCACAGGACATATCAACGGGTTCCTCGAAAACGGAGATGGAAGACATGCAGATCCCACACTGAAAGCAAAACAAATCCATTGGTCAACGTGAAAAATGTGATCTTAAGAAACCAAACAGCATAAAGGGTCATGCTTGTTTAGAGCATTCTTTTTACAAAAAGTTTTTATTTTCATATTCAAAAACCACTGTGTTGATTTTTCATTTGTGTTTGAGACAAACTAAACTATAATCTGAAAAATCTTACCAAAAATGTTGGATTTTTGTTTCAGCGGCCTGATTTATAGATAAATAGAGGAATTTTTAAATAATGAATGAAAAGATAATGGGAGTAAAGCATAAATGTTTAAGTATTGCAGCCGTGTGATGACAAAGCAGTTGGCATGTTCATAAAAAGTTTACAACAAAGACAGAGAGAGGTCTGAGTGCCCACACAGAAGACAAACAGATGGGAGTGTACTTCACCAGTGGATGGATTGATTAGTGAATGTATGGGCATAAACAACTAAAAGCTTTAAACAGGCACTCAAACCGACTCAGTCGATATAAAAAGAGCAGTTGTAATGTTAACAACTGACAATACTTCTAAAAACTGTATTTCATAAATATTACAATCCAACTTTTTGTTAGGAATCATACATGAAGATAAAGAGAGAACAGTTATTGGTTTCTGCTGTAGTTATTCCAATGTAACGACAAAACATTTTTGAACAGCCTCACACCACTTCAAAAAATGTCAAGCGCTCCATCTGTAGGATAACTAACTAACTAAACAAACTATAGATCAGTGTATCCATCCAATACTAAACATGATGCTGGTAGCATAAGCAGTAAATAATATTATTCCTGTGCCTCGCAGGACTGCTTTAGACTGCAGTTTCTAGTCAACATTCATGTTGTAGACTACATCATTAAGGCCCTCAGCTGTGTTGTCACCTTATCTGCTGGAGTTCATTTGATAGCACTGTTGGCAGAGGACAAAAGAAAGGAAACAGCTTATGAGCCCTGCAAGTAATTTGAGTTTATGACTGAAAGCTGTGTCCCAGCTCATTCACAAGCTTTACCAGTAGAAGACACTGCATCCCAGCTGTTCTGTTGACAGGGTCTCAACCTATAGATTTCCTTAAACTTGTTTAACTTTGAGCACATTTCAGGACTGCATGGAAACCCTGATTATCTTACAAGGACTATTTATAATCTTGTTAGTAAGTTGATGGCATACCTACCAAAAATGTACTGCAATTTAAGCAATGGTGGACGACAAGATCTAGGGTTTGTTTTAAAACTGAAAAAAGAAATAATACTAAAACACAAACACAACTACAACCAAAGATCGCTTAAGCAACAATTTTCTCGGGTTGGTTGTTCTTTATTGAGAAGAAAAAGTTTGTTAAACATCTGATATTCTTTCTTTAGCATTTTCCCCAGATGAAACAGAGCTGGTAAAACCTGAACTTGTTTTTATAGAGTTTTTGTTTTACAATTAATACTAAACCTCTGGATTAGATGATGAATCTACAAACAATGTCTAGGTTATCGAAACAGGAAATGAATGAGACAGAGACCTTTGAAAATAATATAAAAGGACATAAACAAAAAGTAACTTGTTCTGATCAGAACATGTCTGATCAGTAATTGTTCTGATTAGACATGTTAGACTGGGGTGACCATGCTTTTTCCATTGCCAGCTCTCAGTTGTAGAATAACAGAATTACACATAATATCGGACCTTAACAGTTTTAAACGTCAACTAAAAACATAACTTTTCAGAATAGCTTTTAATACTCAGTAGTTTGTGGCATTTTTATTTTCTTTAATTTGTTTTAATGCAATTTTATTTTTCTTGTATGCATTTTACTGTCAATTGCTTCTTTTAGTTTTGAGCTGTTTTTAATTTGTTTTCTTTTGCAGCGAAGCACCTTGGAACCCTAAAGGAGTTGTAAAGTGCTGCATAAAAAAGTTTCATTTATTCTTTGATGTTGTAACACAAATATTAGTCCTGGAGTATTCAGGGATGCTTATAGGGAGCTTCTACTACTTCCTTTTCAAACAGTTCTGCAGATTCAAACTTGGTTTGTGTGACATAGTGGGTGTAAGAAATTCTCAACATTTAGTTTATAACTTGAGTGTACCAGAGTTCCTGATATCACCTGCTATTTTACACAACTTTGGATATTTTGGAAAACAAAACCTTCCTCACCAGAGAAGACTCGTCGTCTGCAGGCAGGAGACTTATTTGGTCCGGGGAGGTGATGGAGGAGCGGTTTGTGCGCGGAGTCCGGGGTGAGGGTAAAGTGTCCCACGCGTTGTAGCCGCTTGGAGGTGGATTGGGCATCTGGACCCCTGAGCGTTGGCAGCACTCCTCTGCGTTTTTCATCCACGCCTCCAAGAGCTTCTCTCTGTCCCAATCTGACGTCAAAATCAAAGGCACAAAAAGGTAACAACTTGGTATGGCATACTAAGGTTTTTATAAAAATTAGTATAGAACATTTCTGTTTTATTAATTTACTGTTGTTGGTATGTTAAACAAATCAAAAAGAGGACAAAGAAAAAAATAATAAAAGTCAAGCCCTCTGTTGATGGTGTCTCTCTTTAAAAGCCTAAAGACATTAAATAAAGTTTTTTCTTTCTGATATTGATTTTAATTCATCTTTAATGTTCCAATTCAAGCATTTTTTGAGTTTTTAGTAATGATTATGTCGTTTCTAGCCCAAATAAAAAAAGTGTGTTGTTTTCTAGGACAAGGTTTCTGCAGAGCAGTTATAGTTCATTAGAAATTTGCTTGAGTTGTGGGTGGGACTGTTGGCACAGAGCAACGCCGTCCCCCGTTCCCCTTCCCATGAGCTGGAAGCAGGGAGCTTGAGGTGAGGTCCGCCCAGCATATTTTCTACATCCCAAATAAGCTCTTTTTTTCGACTGCTTCTGTTTCACAACTTGAATAAAGAAATACTCAGAAATGCAATTTTAAGATTAATTTTCTTTGTAACTGTCCTCCATCATGAGAAAAATGCCACAAGAACATGTTAAGAACACCAAAAACAGAATTTTCATCGCAGAGAGTCTGTGAGCTTAAAGGGTCGTTCCAGAGTGAGCCATTTTAAAGGCAAACAGACGCCCTACATTTGCATCACTGAGTGTTGGTACCATGAGCTCGGAGCAGAGCTTCGGCAGTGAAAAGCGGGGCCTGCAACATGTCAGCTGTCTCCACTATCAGCATGTCCTTTAGTCTCCGCAGATCCTGAGGCCGCAAGCCTTCATAGGGCTATAGGGAGAGAGAAGAGTGGAGAAAATATGATTGCTGGCAAGAGAATAATGGGAAGGTAAGAAGACATGTATTGAGATGGGAGAGGAAAAAAAGACCTAAAGGTCATCTTTTGAACAAAAAATACAGAAGCTGAAGTGGACTGAAATAAAGAAAGGGGAAAAGTAAGACCAAAAGCAGGAAGAAAAGAATAAAAAACAACTGCATTTCTAAAAAAAAGAGGAAATTTCATAGAACACAAAAACTTTAACCTTTGTTATTGAGCTCATGTTTTATTCAAAGGAAAACAATTATATGCAGTCTCAAAGCCAGGTGCCTCTTAGTTTTAGGGTTTCTTTTACAGTGAAAAACATTTTACCCACAATGCTTTACTTTTCATAAAATAACAGACGTGTATGTGTGCATGTATTTAAAATTACATTATAATCATTTGACTTCATAGGCTTTCCTCATCAAAAACTGTTTCTTTTTATTTACTTTTCGGCTTGTAACAAATAAACCACCAACCAAAGTTGTTTCTTCGTTACATATTGTGAAACTTCTCATCCCTTTTTTCGTTCGAGGGGTTTTCAGTACAAGCAGTGACACATGACTTGTAAACACCCATCGAGCTAATAAATGACATCCAGATAGGAGTCACATGCTTAACGCTTGACTCTTTCTTGTGACAAGTTTCTCTGAGGTTCTGTCCAGCCAAACAATCTGACTGAGGAGACCACACCTAGCACACACTTTTACCCAAAGATTAACATCCAAACAGCTTTAAAACAGTAACTGTGGGGTTACTGCTCAGAGGGAAGCAGAGATGCATGGACAGGGGTATTTATTTTAATTTGTTAATTTTTTAAAATGTGCAAAAGTATTGGATCAGCAGATACTCAAACAAATGCATCGGAATCGGATTGGTGCCACACAAAACTAAAACTAAAACTGATTGAAACGTACAAAGGTTTTCATTTTAAGTTATTTCTATGTTTATTCAACTGCAACCTTTTAGTTTTTCTCTTAACAGGTGATTCTTTCAATTCTTTCTTTTCAGGCCAACCCCGGCTACTGCTGGTAACCCGTGTGGGAAAGCCCCAGACAGAAGACTGGTTTGTCAAAAGGTCACAAACAGACTTGCATGCTCTGACGTAGTTTTATAAACAATCTGAGCTCAACTACAAAGTTTTGTGTTCTCAGGATGGGGGAGAACAGAGCGCACAAAGATACAAACACCACATAGAAAGGCTCCTGCTTAGATTCCACTTACATTTTTGAATATACCTTTCAAAAGATTGAATCTACTAGCTAAGAGTAGACTTTATAGGTAACTTGAAAAAATTGAAACTTTTTTTATTGCAAGTAATTTAGGAGATACATGTAGAAACATTATTATGTCAAGTATTTGTGTATTGCAAGTCTTATTTGAAAGGTGATAAACTAAAAGCGTCCACCCTCTCCCTCCTTGTATGATTTTCTGTACCTCTCTTCGGTCTAGGGCTGCGTACTCGGCTTCTATGTCCTCCGCCTCAGGGCTGAGGGAGAAGACCATCTGCGACTCCAGGCGTAGGGCCAGCTCCTTGTGGTGCTGCTTTTCTGCAAAGTCACATGGAGTCTCGCGGTTTTCATTCTCTGCAAACAGGTCCGCCTCACTCTCTACAAGCAACTGAGTGAGTGAAAACAAGAGGAGAGCTTGGCTTTAGATTATGCGTGAAACAAGCAGCATTCAGAAAAAAGTTCAGATTCTGTATGTATACACACTAAATGTGTGTATACATACATTTAGTGTGTATACATACAACTAAATGAAAACACCTTGTACAAACTTGTATATCACAATGTTTTCCCAGTATTAGGATTTATTGCTGAAAATGACCTTTGTAACAATCCTGCGATTGTCGCCATTCTTTACAAACCTTTTTAGATTTACATTTTTAAGTGTAGCAAGTATGTAACAAAAACTAAACTGGGTCACAGGGTCTTGAGACAGAGATCAATCTTCAAACAATTTAACATTTTTTAATACTTCAAGCAAACGCCATAGTTTTGTCTTGTTTTTTTCTGTATACCTGCTGCAGCCATCCGGAAACACCGCTTCCCTGCTGTTCTAAACATGTAATGACCAGCTCAGTGGTCTTGTGGTGTGAGTGTCCTGTAACTGGAAGGTCTTGGGTTCAAACCCAGGCCGAGTCATACCAAAGACTTTAAAAATGGGACACGGTGCCTCCCTGCTTGACACTCCGCATTAAGGGGTTGGATTGGGCGGTTAAGCCACCAAATGGTTCCCGAGCGCGGCTGTGTCTGCAGTTCACCGCTCCCACAGGGGATGGGTCAAATGCGGAGAACAAATTTCACACACCTAGGTGTGTGACAGAGAGTGGGGACTTTAATAACTGTCCAATGTAAAGCAAATGCAGCAAACAAATATGCAACACAATGTAAGCCTGAAGCACATTGACCTTTTCATTGAGTTTATGCACTGACAAAGATACTCTTCTAGTTACCGTGCTCTGGTTTATTGTTAGCTTAGCTTTATCCTCATCTTCTTCTCCAAACTGGGCCAGTACTAACTGTAATCTGGTCCAATCTTCCAAAAATCAATCACTTAATCAATTGAACTATCAGTTTGATTGTCAGATATCATCTATCTTTTAGTTTAAGAGGGGCTATTTGATGCAGCTAAAATGATGAGTTCATTTCTCAAACTAGGCTGTCTAAATGGGCTACTACTGCTGCTACTACAGGATCCACATTTAGAATAGCTCTCATCGAGCATCCAGCTGGAGACTGAAGTGGCACATTGTGTCCATCAGTGATCCGCCTGCAGGCTCACCAAGCTGCTTTGTCAAGAGTCACAATCATTTAATCAGTCGGGACACGCTTTTCTTTTTTTTTTACAAAAAAAATAAATTGGACCAATTTTCTTGAGGCAGTTAAACTACTGGGGTGATGCCTGCATTTTCACGTTACCAACTTCACTGGAAACAAAAGTTGTAGATCAGGAAGCAGAACGTCAAATGAGTGAAAAAGGAATCGCATGACAGCACTATTTAATATAGAACATAAATTGGTAACTAATAAATTTGTAATTTGTAATTTGTAGCAAATAAAAATGCATATGCGTCAGTACCCATATAAGGGCAGGGGAATCGGAAAAAATAAAGTAAATATATAATATTTATAAAATCTTAGCGACTACCAAAATAAAAGAAGTGCAGCTTGAGGGAAACTGGAAGCGACCAGCGTATCGGGGCCGTCACACGCTTGCTGGTGTGTCAAGATGATGGAGTGTCATCACCACAGGGTTTTATTTTACGATTTTCTCAGCATCTGCACACGAATGTTCTCCTTAAGGCTGTGTTAGCTTTGCAATATGAAAACAAAATTGCATGAACAAAATGTATTTAATAAAAACAATTTAGCTCTTCTTTTTTTTGAACAGGTACTGGCACTGTGCATCTTTGGGATTTATCTGGAAAACAACTATTCTTTCATCACAAACATTTGACTTTAAACTATTTCCATTGTGTAATTAAAAGAACAGCCTCATTAATAAAAGATTTTATCCCACAACAGTTTCTTTTTATAAACATCTATTTGTGTTGTAGGGTGCTAATGACTATGTGGTGTTGTAACCTCACCTCAACACAAGTCGTCATGCCTGAGGCAGCAGCATAATGAAGGCAAGTGTTCTTCTTGTTGTCAGAGGCATTGACATCGGCCCTTTCATATTGCCCGTGATCCAACTTTGCTCCTGTCCACGAAAGGATAATTTGGAGGCATTCTGCTCTGCGCTGTTCATCTTCGTATGGCCGCGAGATCCTCGGTTGCAGTGCCCCTTCGGGGGTCAAGATCAGGGGCCCCATGCAGAGGAGGTGCAAAGACGTCTCATTGTGCACATTCCGCTTGTTAGGATTGCCATCTTTGTTTAGGAGAAATGGCCTACAGAAATGAAATGTAAAAAAAAAAGGTAGAAATTCAAGAATTGTGTAAAGCCAGAGTACAGGGTTCCCTAAATGATCTCATTGGTTTTGTAAAAATAACCCATGATGGGTGAATTCCCCAAAGTAGGATTATAGATGTTTTAAGGCTGTATGTATACATAGCACGAAGGAGATTGATTGACATGTTCAACAGCCAATCAGGACGTAGAAAACAAATAAAGTATGTAAAATTACACTGAAAAAACTGAATTGCGATATACATTAATTTGTATTTTACCTGTGCTCTGTAAAGTAACCTCTAATGCCCATGTAGAGGCCCATTAAATAATCATAATTCAAAGACCGTTTTATATTTTAGGAAGAAAAAAATAAAAAAATGTCACTTTATAAGGCATATCAATGTAGCGAACCATTAGTTTCACATTGTGCATGATAATAAACACATTCTTTAAGACTAAGAATATAAAGAGTCTCAATACAATGCACCTCAGTTTATATAATCCTTCAAGTTTAGAATCCATCGGCTTTATGTGAATACGGAAAAAAAATGTGTTTTATATCAGTCCATCTTTATATTCTACAATTACTGTCGTTAATACCATTTCAAAAACCATTTTAAATCAGGCAGGACTGAATATATCCCAACTACTGAAAATATTGTGATCCTTTGAGAAGCAGCACATTCAACCCTGTTTGCTAGAAAAAGAGAACGCTCCTGGAATCTCATTCTAGTCCAACCCAGCATGTTGCATTCCTGAGAACAGATGGCTATGGGGAGGGACAGATGGGACAGAGACATATAGAGACAAAACAGGAACATTTTTCTCTTTTAAAACAAGAACAGCTTACCATTTGCAGAGTGCTAAAATGTTAAGCTATTTGCTTAAAGGGACGTAGAACTAGACTATGGGCGATTACCACCTCAACGAACAGCCCCGATGTTCCCCTTACACAGTCGAAAAATGCATGACATTTACTTTGATTGTTCCCTTGGAAGTGAGGCATAACCTGACCTGATGAGGCGTATCATGGCGTGTCTAGCAGCATAGTGCAGCGCAGTGTTGTGCTGGTAGGACTCTCCATACGTAGCGTTGGGATCCAGAGCCTCCTTGAACTGCAGGTTGCTCTCATACAGTTGGCAGGCCAGCAGTTCATCCCCGTTGATGAGAGCCTTACGGAACTTGGTGGCCGTGTTCCCCATTTCGTCCCCGACGCGGGGAGTTCAAGCCTGGACAGATACAGCAGCCTTTTAAGTCGTTTTCAAGCTGTTCAAAACAAATACGCCAGCATGCTGCATGTCCTAAAGGAGGGGGGGGAGGAAAAAGAAAACTGTTAAATCCTTTGTGCTTGTTATTGAGTCCAGCAAGGCCTTGCCAGTAGAGAACCAGTCACAAGAATTCCATCCTCAAGGCTGCTCGGGCTTCTCTGCAACCTGCGTCTGTGTACGCGTCATCGGGGCATTGTCACCCCCCTCCTTAAGCTTTTATATGCTTTTTTTTTTTTTACTAAATAACTGAACATTGAAAGCACATAGCTCACACAGCGAAAATGATAAGACTTCCTGTTACATCACCAGGAGCTTCCACCTCTTTATGCCAACGCTGCCCGTCCCACTGAGGCCAGGACTCGTTATGGAGCACGGCATCCTTTCATAGAGAAGACCATGCAGTGATCCTTCCTTCCGCTTCCACCAGAGCACCACATGCTCAGAAATGTTAGTGCAATGTGCAGAATTTGTTTACTAGTCAGTATCGCACTTTTCTTAGCAGCATGTGGATTGTATTTAACCACAAACAAAAAAAATTAAGCTTCTGTATATTTCCTTGTAATGAAACCAAAATAAAGTAAAACAGCTCTAAATAAGAAAGCCAACCAGTTTAATAGCTAGGCAATGATTTTATCCTACATTTACTAATTTGTAACATATTAATCTGTTCTCTTAAGATGGATGTTCAGGGTGGAAGCTTCTCTTAATAGATAACAGAGCATGGACGAAATTGGAAAATGTTTGGTGCATGCTTGGACCACTTTTCCCTGAGGTTTGGACTTTTTATCAGCTTGAAGAATGTTGGCAGTCAAAGCATGAAAACTGTTTGATAAACCAAAATATGTGTTTGGGAGGGATTTGTGGACGCATTCATTCTCATGAAAGCATGCAGAGTATTTCTCTCCTATGAGAGAATTTGAAGAGGGGGGGGGGGGATTCTGAGATGTTCAAGTTAAAATGACTAAATGATAATTATTTTTTGGACATGAAGAAAAAAAGGAAGCTTCAACGAACTCCCAAACTTTTTTAAGTCCACATACCAACTACACAACTTTTCTCAAGTTACACAGTGTATATCTATGTGCCATTTACAGTTTTGTAAACTTATTGAGAGAACAAGAAACCTTCAGGCTGTGATCATCTTCCTTCTGCCAGCTAAATTGCCATTTGTGCTCAAGGGGTTGCTGGAGCCTACCCAGTCACTGAAGGTCAAAGGTGGGGTACACCCTGGACACTTCATTGCAGGTCCACACAAAGAAAAACAACCACTAACACTCACACCTAAGGGACCATGTTTAGAGTCGCCAGTTAATCTATGAAGCGTGTTTTTGGACTGTAGGAGGAAGCCAGAGTACCCAGAGGAAACCCATGCATGCATGTGGAGAACATGCAAACATCACAAAGAAGGGGCCCAGCCAGGATTCAAACCTAATTGCTGTGAGGTGGGATGGCTGACCACTACACCACCATTCAACTACTTGCCTGATGATACAGCGGGCATATATTTTCATTAGTAAAAAAGTCAGGAGGTAGAATGTTAATGTCCCACTCCAATCATATTTTGATATATTTAAGTCTTTTAATTATGATGATGCTATTTTTAGGCAAATTCCCACCAAAAGACTGTCGTTTTCTAGGACATAGTATCTGCAGAGTGGTGGTAGTTTAAACGCAATTTCCCTCTGACTTGTGGGCGGGACTGCTGGCGTGAAGTGAGTCTGCCTTCATTTCCCATCCTCGCTTTGTTTACACTTTCTCCTGCTAGCTTACAGCCCCTCACACCTCCATTCAATTCAATTCAATTCAATTTTATTTGTATAGCCCAAAATCACAACAACAGTCTCGATGGGCTTCGAAGTAAAACATGAACTCAAAAGGATCCATCCCAAAATTACAAATGCAACAAAAATGACGAGCAATATTGGAGCTATCCAGCTGTACAGTTTTGAGCCAGATACCAGCTAAGACGAAGAGAACAAAGATGCACATGGATCAATGTTTCTGCAGGTGGATGCATCAGAATGAAGCAGAACAAAGGGGCTTGTGACCCGCCTCCTGCAGCTTCTGTGTCACACGATAAGCTTTTATCAACTGCATTTTGGCATCTGCTCCTAATTCAGGATTTGAATAAAAAAATACTCAGAAATGCAATTTTTAGGCTTAATGTTCTGTACATATGTCCTCCATCATGAGGAAAAACACAAAAAACAAGTTAAAGAATAAAAAAAATTGATTTTCATCAGAGTGGGTCTTTATTATCCTTTCTATGCCACCTTTTAGGCACTGAAAACAAAAGACATGCTACCATAAAATTACATCAATGATTGTCTAACCATCAGACAGAATCATCCCCCTATCATCAGTTCACAGAGCAAAGATGAATAAAGAAATATTAACTTTCTGTCAGTTTACTTTTTTTCCCCATAGTCTGGCATCTGTACTGCTATTTGACATTTCTGCACCTCATACCTTTAATATATTTTAGTATTGTATTCTATTTTTCCACACCTCAATTTCAACTTTATTTTGTAAAACGTTTTCCCAACAAAATAAAATATATTAAATATAACTTCATTATAATTCTACCGTTTTTGTCAAAGGGTAAATAAAATGCCATCAAAATATCTTATCATTCTAATGTGCAAAGTTAGCATCACAACAGAAGAAAAATACTAGCAAGAATTAAAGAAACAATTCATAACATTACACTATTTAAATATTACATTTAGTGTTTTTAAGATTTTTTTTATTTTTTTATTGCTTTGACTACAATGCTTGAAATAAATCAATAAATCAAAATCAAATCAATCAATCAAAGATGATGCAAAATCCTCTTAAAAACCAATACAAATCTCATGTTCTTGCTTATAGAGTTCTGTTTAATAATTGTATGATATGTGAAATTAGATAACCAATACAGAAAGCTTAGAAGTAAAACAAAACGTTTTTATAGTGTTTTTTAAAGAAATTTGAAGATTAGCAAGTTGTCAAGAGTTCACGTTGACTAGATTAGTGTGTATAGTTCTATGGCAGTGTCACCCTAACCTGTAATAAACACATCCATACTTATGCACGATAGGAACGGTATGTCCATCTTATAAAAGCCAACAAAAGGTGTAAAGTGCACCTCATGATGGACCAATTTACAATCCAGTCCGGGTGCCAAGTTGGTGTCGCGAGGACAGACGTGACATTGCAGACAATCACAGGATAAATCACAGTTAGCGTCTCACTAAGAAAAGTGCAAAAACAGAGATAACACACTGTCCAAAGTGGTATTTAGTGATTAGTCATGATCATGCGCTATTTGGGGATGACAGTCTGTTACTATTTAACTCATTTACTAATATGATAGAGTTAACGATTCTCTACCGAACACAATCGCATCTAAGAATAACCATGAAGCTGCTGGCCAGAAAAAAATAACTACTTTGTCATTTAACTCAAAGGCCTTCCTGGCTATGTATTGCATGGGACTCTTCATGTTCATTTTGCTCAAAAACATTGTATCTTATTAAATAAGTAGCCGTACATCATCATGTTTTGCTATTGCAGAGACACTCAACGATCACTAACCTTACGAAATGTTAGCTGAACACATGGTGTAACACCTTTGACAAAAACACAACGTTGCTGGCTAGCAATGTTTTCGAAAACAAAAACATCGTGACGCTAGCATGTGCGTTGACTAACGTCAGTGCATGCGTTTGCGGCGGAGCTAGCAACCTACTTACTCTGCAAGCTAACTCATGCTAACTAGAACAGTTGTTAAACTCGGGAAATTAAGACTGGCAAGTATTTAGACTTACATTAACTGCACATGTCTCTAACGTGGAACAGCCCGTGTGGTATAACTATCACTTGTGAGGTTTTTAAAAAGGAAATCCAGTGTTTTTGTCCTCGTTAAGTGAGGAAACCCTCCTCTAAACAGCGCTCGGTGCTGCTATATCTTCTCTCAACACGGTTAACTCTGCGGAGCTGCCAGTTGGTCGGGTTGCCAGGTTTGAGTTCGAGCCCGGAAGCAAGCTAAGAAAAAAAGAAGACGCTTATTTTTTTTTTATCATTTCTTTAAAAATATATACTATTTGCAGCATTTTCACTAACAAAAAATGTGCATATTTGTTTACAAATTGCATATATTATATTTTGCTAAAAATATATATTTACTTGCTAAAGTGCTCATAATGTGAGGTCTGCTCCACTAAAGCTGTGAATACTTCAATGGCAACAATTTTGGGTTTTAGTGATTTTAGTATCAAGTCATTTATTTCATGTATATTGGTCATTTTTCAATTTTTTAAACAAATTTTATGAAAACATGCTGTAAATAAGATGTGTAATTCAAACTCAGACACATTGAAAAACCTAGATAAGGTAGTAGTAGTCAAAGTAAAAAAAAATATTACAGGCTAACCACTTTATTTTAGACACACCGACATTTTTTAACTTTTACTTTAAACTGTTGGGGTCACCTAAATATCCCGTTAGCCTGTCGATGGTCAATAATTCATTTGTAAACAAGGCTGTCGCTGCAATGACAAAGTAAGACCACTAGGGTGCGACAACAGTCCACATTTAGACCGCATGGTTCACCGGAGGGTCACGTGCTTCATCAAAACACTTGCAGTAATGTATGTGTGTATGTATGCATGCATGCATGCATGCATGTATGAATGTATTTACGTATGTATGTATTAATTAATAAATAACAATTTTCCAATGGAACACATAAGCTTTTTATTATCAAACATTTGATCTTTGCAGAGAAGTTATATACAGCATATCCTTTGTCTTATAAGAGTGCACACGTTTCCTAAAGAACAGCCCATCAATAAATAATCTGTAAACACATAATCTCACAGTCAAAGTAGATGCATAAATGTGTGTGTGGCAATAAGACATACAATGTTCTCCTTTTTAATGAGGGTACCACAAATGCTAGGCAAAACATTTTTTTTAAATGAACAAATAACAAAATACTTTTCCACAAGGTCACATCCATCTTTAAAATGCAGACCTCTTTTTTTTCCAAGGAAAAAGCTGAATGGCATTGCCACAACAGGCTCCTTAGATTTCCAAATCTAAAACAATGCTTAATAACAGTGGAGGGTGAATGACTCACGACATGAGGTGGAAGTAAAACTCAGGGGTTGCTATAAAAGGGATAGTAAGCTGTCATTCCTTTGGATGGAGGAGTTTCTTTACTGTAGGAGCTGTTGGTGGCAGGGGACGCTAGTTCCCCACACTTGGTGGCTGAGTCCTCTGTACTTGTGCTGTTAAGAGACAACCGCCGCCGTTTGCAAGTCATGGAATATGAACCAGTCTTGTCTGGCGAGAGGGCTGAAGGGTGGCTCTCAGTCCAAGAGCTGATTAGGGCTTCACTTCCATTCACCTCCTCCTCTGTGTGCGGTTTAACTTTGTCTGAGTCCTCTGGGAAACTTGCAGTAGGGCTAGGTCTGGGAGACCATGGCAGACTGGGGGTGACTTTTCTTTGGTATGCTGCCCTTGTGCTCCACCCGGCCGACATTGTGGTGAAAGGAGCGTCTGGATAGTAGCTAAGAGCATGCGAGGTCTGCATGGATAGCGACTTGATGCCGTACGGGTACAGGGAGTTTGAGTAGTCCCCATCATAGGGGGTGAGATCGAGCTTGTTGGTGGCTCCACTTCCACCCTGTTGCATGGAGGTCACAAACCACCTTTGTGATGTGCCGTCTTCCGTTTGAGACGAAAGAAGGCTGTTGGTTTGCGGAACTGCTCTCTCGCAGTTGTAGAAGCGGTTTTGGGGAAGATTGTTGACAAACTGGTCTTGGAAGAGGGGCTGCATTGTGTACCGGGTGCCAGGGACAATCTGGTGGGCACGGGGGGAGTCAGTTGGAGATGGGGTTAGGCGGTCATTCTCTGTAGCTGTGTACATCCTTTAAAAAAAATGTTTTTAAGCAGTTAAATGAGTTTTAAAAACACTTAATCTCAACTTCTAGGATAGTATTTATTAAATAATAATGTAAAGTCCAATACTTACGAGTCATAATTGTCTCTAAATCCTTTGGCAAAAGGGTTGTGATCAATTTTCAGCTGTGTAATCTAAGGAAAACCACAAAAACAGTTGAATAAAAAACAAAAATACTATAACAAGATGTCAAACACATGGTTAAAAGTGGGAACAGAGGTGCAGAAGTATACTGCTAACAAAAAAAGTTAAACAATAAGAGTAAAGAAAGATGTATTTCCTTACATCAGTGTTCTGGTAGGCAGTAACTGCTATAAACTGGGTTTCGGGAAAGGTGAAGCACTGGGTCTTCAGGTCACTAGTGATGTCTTCAATTCCGTCCTCCGTCACCTCCACAATGTGCAGCCGTGGCTGGTACTTATGCAGTGATTGCAAAACAATCATCTACAAAAAAACATTGTAAAATGAAAAGTTTAGACAAATCTTAATCTTTCTATTAAAATAAAACACTGTTAAAAAAACGAATAATTCCTAAATATGTATATGTTGTGTGGGAGAGAAAAATAAAGAAAATATTTTATAATCTTCTGTTTTTCACTATATTTTTTTATGTGGAAAAAAACCTAAAACAACTAGGAACATTGATATTAAAAGAAAATTATAAGACCTATAGTTCAGTGAAATTTAAGGTTGTTTTCTTTTTCTTCTTTTTCTTCTTGCCGTTCTTAACCACAATACCTGCGCTGTGCTGTGGCTGGTCCCTTTGTTGTTGGTCAGTTTGAGTTTGCTAAAGGAGATTTCTTGTCTCATCCAGTGGGCCCCCGTGTTTGGAGATTCTGGGTGGATGTAGACTTTGTTCCCTTTAGTGTAAAAACGGGAATTTTAATGTCAAACAAGCCGAAGAATAAGAATGCACGACTAACACTCACATTTTTAAATCTCTAACCCAAAAAAATCCTATCTAGAGAATTAATTTTTACATAAATTATTGGTGTCTAAAATATAATTGTATTTTTATTTTAAAAATTATGATCTGCATGCAACTATTCAGACTAAATACCTCTTAAATAAATATTACATATATAAAAAATAGTAAATATTTATAACTTGGTTCAGTACCTTGGCCACTGTTGTCCGCCTTCCCACAGGTGACCCACTTGCCCCCCTGAAACCTCCAGTGGTTTGGATCGGCCAGAACCACCTCCACAAACACGTTATAGTGCGCAGTCACATTCAGACCGGTAATGTTATAACTGAGGAAAGGAAACATCCGCCTGCAATCCAGACACAAACAACAAGAATAAATGTCATAGTTTTGTTTTGTTTTTTCTTGTCATTTTTTTACCCATATGCTGTTCCTATCTTACCTGCCCTGCTTGGTGATGATCATCTCCGTCTGGTGCCGGTGGAACTTCAGCCAAAGCTGCCGATTGCAGAGGTAGACCTGGGCCCTGGCCCCGGGACCGCCGCCTGGCAGCGTCATGTTGCTGAGAGCGGGCCCCGAGCCGGTGTACGGGTGATAAATGCAGCCCGGACTCTGGCCGAGCTGATAGGACGGCCCGAAATGACTGCGCCCGCCGGAGGACGACGAGAACCCCGCTGGAGGCAATACGGAGCCCAGGTGGAGCGACGAGGAGTACCTGGCGGCGTTCGACGGGCCGTACATGGTCCCGCTGGCGGTGTAGGGGATGAAAGAGCAGGGGTTCGCTGCCTCGGGGCTTTGCTTGGAGGTCGTGGCAGGGACGTAGTAGCGCTCGGAGCCCATCCCCTGCTCTGCGTACCTGTTGCCTGGCTCCTCTGCATCCGCAGCCGGAGACTTGCGCCTCGCGTCCGCCGTCTCTTTTGCGGAGTATGAGCTGTTTTCTGCCTCAGTGCCGAGCATGACTGCTTCTCCTGCGCTTCTCAAGTAAATTATAAGCGTTTTGGGTCCCAATTAAGGTGCCTTTTTTTCTTTCAGAAGAGATGCGTTAACACAGGAAGAATCTACCAAAACTCTTAGGTGTCCCTTGTTAACAGCCTCTTCTTTGAGCATCCACTGAAGACTGTTGATGGAAAAAAGGTCAGGTAAGTATGACTTCATCAAATAAAAAGCAAACCAACGTCCAAATACAAGTTTCAGGCCTCCAACGACGGTGCGCACTTTGAATTATGCACAAAACAGACGTCGTAATTTTGCATCTTTAATTCTATTTTTTAAATTACAGTTTAATTATAAAGGAAAATTCTCTTACATTTCATTGATAGTCCAAATGTATTATGATTCAAACTAGCTCGGATATGACCAAACCAACACTGTGAAACATCAGTTGTTCAGCGCGCACCTCATCAGATCCGTTGACCTCCAGACTGTTGTTAGGATATTAGAAATTTATTTTGTATATATGGGGCCATTTCTTGTAAATCAGATGACATACCTGAAGAGGGATGCACAGATTTTTTGGGGCAGGGGAGTCATGTGAAACTGTAAGTGAAAATTCGCCCACTACTCTTGAAATTCGTGGCTTGTTCGCTTTCAAAACCAGCCCAGAAATTTAGAATCTTGACGTTATTTTTTTTCTAAAACAAAATCCTTACATTTTTTGCAAATTTGGAAGAACAACATTTTTTAAAAGCGAATGATGATAAATTCGTTTTTGTTTACAGTCTTTGACTATATCAGAGAGGGGGAAACAAAAGATACGATTTCCATCTAAGAAATAGATAATCCTGTTATCATTTGGAGTTAATGAATTCGAATTCATTCAGTTCAGTTGCGGTCCTGCACGTGTCCCAAAGGGACAGCCTGTGCGTAAAAATGGGAAACGGCCAATTATTTTTCCGTTTGAAGAAACCTGTGATGTTTCATGGATCAGACAGTCTGATGTGAGAAACGAAATTAACCAAAAAAACTAACAGGGGAAAGGTAGAGCCATAGCCAAAAGTTCATTTGTAAACATGGTTAAAATGATCATTATAAAAAATACAAAATACATACAACTTGGAAGAAAAGACTATAAATGTGACAAAATTATTTAGTATTTTATTTATTGACATTGACAGTCTTAGCTTTAAATTCTTTATATGCATTTCGCTTTTAAATATTTAAAAGTGCATGAACTTACCAAGTGACTCTCGTCCCCCCCGCAGTATCCGTTTCTAATTTGGGGTCAAGACCTGCTTTCTTAAACGACTTGAACCCGCTGCGTCCGTCCTGTGCCCGCCTGTGACATCATGTTGTGTTTTGGGTAGAGAGCTCAGCAATATGTGTTTCAGAATAAAGGCCGAGCTGCATGGAGGCGGGCCAATCAGAGCGCGGAGACGCAATCCCTCCTTGTGGCCATGACGCACCCAGAGCAGCCCCTTTTTATCAGATTCGATCGGCAGGGGAGGGGCAGGGGATCCTCCGGATCACAGAGACTGCCTTCTGTTTCATCCCATCATGTTCACAGATGCATCCTACTTTGTAAACACTCCATCGGGTTGCGGATAGTTCTCCATAGGAGCTTTGGGGTGACCCAAAAGGTTGGAGACACGTTTCTTAGTAAAATGTTGCTATCTTTGAACAACCATATTGGTGTTTGTACATCAGTTTGTTCAGAGTTTCAGCTAAAAATGCACCCCAGTGTCAAAATCTACTGTCAAGGCACAATTATCTACACGAAAACCCATTTGCAGCTCATATAGTAACATATAAAATAATGTAACTTAAGTTGTGTTAATTTTATGTCATTTTATTTTATGCAATTTGACGATACGAAAGTACTTTTTTATTTTTTATTTTATTTTATCTTAAGTCTCTTGGTGGTTGGTCATGATCAGAACGGGACAATGGATGGAAATTACCGTAGCCTAGGTTACAATCCTGCATATTTACAGTCTCTCACAATTTTAAGAGCATTCCACCCTGTTCGTTGGATACATTGTCCCTTAAATAAATAAATACAAATACAAATAACATGATAATGTCAGATCAAAATACCTTAAGAAAGTGCTTTCTTGTAAGGGTGCATGTGTAGTTCAATTAGTCAACTCTTTTATGGATTATTGATCCTTCATATCATTTCAAGTGGGTCAGAAGATGAGAGAGTCTCAGAAAGAGGGCATCCAGTCCCCTTAATGCCACATTATTTCAGATACTCGCACAAACATTTCATTTTTGATCCAACATGCTCTCCGACTCACATCCATAGTAATGATCTTTCTCTGAAGTTTGTGTGAAAGCGCTATTTCCCATCAGCCTGTTTCCACCAAAGTCTTTTCTGCTTCAAAGTCAGACAGATTTCTGCGTGATTGCTGTGCTAATGGCACACCTTTCAATGGCTTAAACAGCCGTTCTCCCCTCAACTCCAGACGATTCTCAGCTGCTGCTTGTTTACTGAGAAAGATTTCCATGACAAAGCTGCTGAGGAGATTAGTGAGGCAGGTAACCACCACCCCCCCCTCCGAAATGAACCATATCAAACAAGACAAATCAAAACTATTTGAACAGCAGTCTACGGCTAATACACTCCTCCTGATGGCCCTGATAAAGTAAGCGACTTGTTGCATCTCTACAGGGACTCACAAACGCAGCCTGAGAATTCACAGAGCTCTGTGTGAATGTGGTTTTGGTAGGAAATTTGTTTTGAATCAGGTGTATGTTTCCGCTGCTTATGCTTAGTCCTTTGTTTTCCAAAAAACTTTTACTCGCTGGTTGCTGTAATCAGTTACACAGACCTTGAGTTCATAGAATGAAGTTGTGCTTGATCACATTTTAATTGAACGAAACCCTACAAACTCTGAAGTGCATAGGTTCTTTTTCTTTATGAGCTACCGATATGACACATATCATGAACACTTGGATGGTAAGACGTGAATCAGAGGTGAGAACAATAACTGAAAGCCCCCCTCTCGCAAATCTCTGGGCAAAACTTGTGATTTTGTGGCATCAAATGCAGGTTAGTCTTTTGACTGTCAGTAATAGATGTTTTCTTTGTAAAAGTAATATAAACGAGAAGTAGTGTAAGAAAAACAATGCTAGATCATTTATATTTGTAAATCAAGTTTTTAGTGTAGAGAGGCAATTCACATGCATAGTTTTAGTAGGATGCTTTTTTTTTTCTTTTGTCTTGTAGACTTAATCAAGCGTTGAGAATGAGGAGAAAAGATGTTGAGTCAGTCATGCACAATGGAAGCTGAGCCAGCTAGTCAGGTTGTTACTCGTAGCGCGGGCCGCACTACAAGAGCTAATCTAGCTAGCGCCCCGGCGCTTCCCCAGCAACTGTGGAAAACACAAGACTGGGTTGTACCGGTGGGATGGACGCATTGTTCAAAACACAAAAATAGGTTCTCTCACACACCCACTCAACTGCCAACTCTGGTCATTGGCTCCTCTATAGTTAGACACGTGGAGCTTCCATCGGCTCTCCGCTTGGTGACATCAGGGGAAAACTTGGGATGTTAGCCAAGAGTAAGACCAGGTCCTGTTGAGTCGTGATTTGCGCAGGCGGTAACAACGCCCAACTGAGATAATCAGAGGTTCTCAAGTTAAACACAAAATCAGTGTGCAAACTTAATGATAACAAAGTTAGTCTACTAGCCTTAACAGAAACTTGGCTCCAACAGGATAATTATGTTTGGTTGAATGAAGCCCCCCCAGTTAAACTAACTACTAGAAATCCAGGATTTCAGGGAAACGAGGTGGTTTGTCATCACAGTCTAGCTTACTTCTTAGCACTAAAGTCAAACATGTTTATCAAATCAATGGTTTATAACTCTTTTGAAAACATCATAATCCCACAATCAGGAAGACTTAAAAAGCAGTTTTATTCATAATTATTTATCGCCCTGCCGGCCGAGCATTATTGGAGCTATCTAGAGGTAGATGGCAGCTCAGATAAGGAAAATGAAGACGTATGTGGATCTAGTCATTCACAATTGTGTCTTTCCAAATGGAAACAAGCAGGGAGCTTATGGCCTGCAGATTGTAGTTTGTATGTGACAACTACATAACAATTTGAATAAAGAAATACTCAAAAATGCAGTTTTAAATATTAATTTTCTATAAATGTCTTCTCCATCATGAGAATAATGATACAAATACATTTGTGATAAATAATTACAATAATTTTAATTATTCTTTTTTAGCTCCTGTGCTGTTTTTGTGTGTGTCCGTTATATATTTCAGAGAAAAAAGATAAAATAAAGCACTAAAAGCATTTGGTTGCTTAGCACTTATCTCTATCTGTGTGTTTATTAGGCAACCGCAGTGTTAAACAGCATCCCCCATCTCTGCTTCATGAGTCAAGCTTCTTCTAGCTCTTCCTGCTTTTTGACACGTCTAAAAGGCTGTATCTGAAAACCTGCCACCGTGCCAGTTAACCCTCCACAACCCCCCTGCTGCGGCGCTCAGGAGGCAGAAGAAAAAAGCTGGTGACCTGGTCACTGCGGCCCTTGCCCTCGGACACTGCCACCCAGCTGGAAGCTAAAAGTCTGTTGGTCTGGAACCAGGCCAGGAGCTCAGCGTAGCTTGTGATGTCACGACGGACACGCCTGCAGAAGGGAGACGTGATTGGCTTTGGAGAGCTCGACTTTCTCACTTCCTCTCAAAACACCCTCTCTACAACTTACAGACCTGCAAACCAAATTAATTATCACTTTAATTGAATATTGGCCCAGCTTTTTGGCAATCCATGACTAATCAAACTGTTCACGCTGATTATGCAGGAAAACGATCTACTTAAGACATGTGATTAAATTCATGAGAAAACCTAAGAATTTTTACACTGATCTTGAAGTTTTGGTAATTACATACCACTGCATAAAATATGCAGCATCCATAAAAAGTTGTTGCTGCAAGAACTTTCATGTTATACAAGTTTTACAATCAGATCTACTTAAACTTACAAATGTCTCCAACTGGGACAAGACATATTAAATACAGATACGTGTTAAGCAGTGGATTAAGCAAATATTTGTTTTAAGAGATAATTTCAGAATATATACATTGAACATTGTCATAGTATTTCAATATTTATCTTGGCTAAGAAACCTTCTAACTGGGGGAAACTCTGTTGGAAGGTGAGGGACCCACGCCACCCATGTTCACGTGTCTTACCCTTGATTTACATTTATGGTTTAGTCCTAGATCCTGTTAAGAGCAGCAGCAGGAGCGGACTATCACATTTGGTGCTCAGCGTGGGGGCAGTTGGTGAACTGTCATGTTCCAGCTATCCCATGGAGATACACTTCTGCCTCTCTGTGAACATTGGGTGTCTTCTCATTTGCATTTGCTAATGAGATCCTGTTAGCATGACTTTATTTTGGATGGCTATCTCTGAAAATATCTCTCTCTAAATACAGGATGAAGCTCTGTTAGTTTAACCCTCATTCTTCCTATAGTCTCATTAAGATCAAGTGGTTTGCAAGCTGGATTTGAAGGAAAGCTGTTTTTTAGTCTATTTAAAAATAAATGTAAGTTCGTTTTTGCTAAAAAACAAAGATTCTTTTGATTTTTTTTATAATCAAGTTAATGCAGGTTCTGCATTGGCAATTTTCAGGTCATATGTAGAGTTGTAATTTCTGAAGTAATCTTTGTGACCTAATGCTAAAAGCACTGTATTAAAGAGAAGGAGCCTAGCCAAATTCATGCTAATTACAATTCAAAACAAGAAATTTATTTCCACAGAAGCTTAACCCAGCCAAGACCCACAACTTCTCAGATCACTCATCTGACAGGAACTTCTTGAAGTCGCTGGCCATTGCCAATTGAGGTCTGTTCAGATCACTCCCTCGTTATTATCACCCAATCTGTAGTGTTAAGAGTTGCTGCCCACCAATCTGCCAGTGTCAGCAGCCAGCCTCAGTTTGCTCCTAGGTCACATTTAGGAGCTCCTGACTTCAGAAAACCAAACTGATCCTCAGAAAAACAATAGCACTGAATTGCATAACAACTGTGTTGTGTGTATGTGTTGTGGGATGTTGACCCACAACACCCATGCTTTTTTAAAAAATTTTTTACAAAAAAAAGGTTAAAGTTTTGTTTAAAAAGTTATCTAAAATACTCTTTAACTAATAGTAAATCACCACAACCACTCGGGACCGTTACGTTAACATTCAACTACAGTAGCTTAGACGTTGTTCCATTTGATCCCTACCTTTCTCAGTCTATTAAAACTCTTTAAGGAGATGGATTAATGAACTTAAATGGTTTGTGTATTTGTCATAATAATGCACTATACTCATTCTGTCACTCTACTTCTCCTGTGGTTTCCTTATAGAGAGAACATGGAGATTTAATGGATTTAGCATATCTATGAATGTCATGAAAGCAGATGCAGGCAAAAATATTCCTTTTAGATGAGTGTCCCTTTCTCCAGTGAGGTGGAAAAAATAGTTTCTGCTTTGTGTCCTCTCTTAGCAGAAAGACAGGACCCTTGCTTGTCTTTTTTTTCTCTCAAATGGGAATGTGCTGACTACGGTATCACATTGTGATTACCAATTTAACTATGATCCTCTTCTGTTGCATTGTTATTCCACAGTTGACTGAGAGTTGTAGCAAAATGCTAGCAATGGAATGCAAGCTTCATTAGATTCATTGATTAATTTATTGTTTTCCGTGGTTGTGATCATTTTCCCTAAGGTAATTTGCAGGCTCTTTATGGTTCAGAGCTATAAGCCCAAGAGTTAATTAATCAGATTTGTTTAGAAGTTTGAATGCTGTAATGCCCCTCTGAATTGGTAAAGGCTAAGAAGACAAGAGTCTCTGAGAGTTACAGACCTTTGTCTAGCACAACAAAAGATCCAAACTGAGCTGGTTAACTAATCAAATTTTTCCAAATCTGTGATAGTGAGCACTTCTTTGCTGAGATAATCCATGCCACCTCACAGGTGTGCCATATCAAGATGCTGATTGGACAGCATGATTATTGCACAGATATGCCTTGGACTGGCCACAATAAATGGCCACTCTGAAACGTGTAGTTTTGTTACATTGAGAGGTTCTGGGGACGTAGAAAAGTGGTCAGTATTTGGTGTGACTGACTACAATTTGCCTCATGCAGTGCAACACTTGGGATAGAGTTGATCAGGTTGTTGATTGTGGTCCGTAGAATGTTGGTCTACTTCTCTTCAATGGCTGTGTGAAGTTGCTGGGTATTACTTGTTCACACTGTTGTGTACACCAATCCAGAGCAACATGTACTCAAACATGCTCAATGGCTGACATGTCTGTTGAGTATGCTGGCATGCAAGAACTCTGATATTTATAGATTCCAACAATTGGGCATAGATCCTTGCAACGCGGGCCATGCTTTATCATGCTGCAACATCAGGGGATGTTCTTCTTGAATATATGGCAAAACAGTGGGCCTCAGGATATCATCATGTCTGTGCTTTCAAAATGCCATCAATAAAATGCACCTGTGTTCCTTGTCCATAACATACGCCTGCCCACACCATAACTCTACTGCGACCATGGACTCACTCAACTCTTTGCGAAGTGTTACACTGGATGAGACAAATGGTGGTCACACAAGATACCAAGCAGTTTCCCCAGATCCCCTAAAAAAACATAGCATGTTTTAGAGTGGCCTTTTATTGTGGCCAGTCTAAAGCACATTTGTGCAATAATCATGCATCTACTCAGCATTTTGAAATGGCAAACTTGTAAGGTGGGATGAATTATCTCAGCAAAGGATGCTCACTATCACAGATCTAGACATATTTGTGAACATTTGAGAGAAAAGGTGATTTTGTGTATGAAGAAAATGTTTCACATACCTGTCTGTCCGTTCGTCCGTCTGTCTGTCCATCCATCTGCAGAACCAGCCTATTCATTTAGGTCTTCTGTAGTAAACTTGAGCTTTTAGATTGAGTCTTTTGTGAAGCTCTCTTCTAAGATCTGGTGTGCATAAATAAGGACATCCTGGCCCTTCCATTATGATTATTATTCCAATATTTTATGCTTTTGGGTGTGATAATGGGGATGTTTGGTTCCCTAAAAAGATCAAATTAATTCTATGGAGGTAATAAATTAATGGGGTGGTTCTCAGGAGGATAAAAACCAGATGACCAGATAAAAACATTAAAAGCTCAAAATATTAAATTTCTCTATTCAACCAATCCAAAAGAAAAAAATGTATCTCATTTAATTATAGTACAGTAAGCAGAAGTATCAACTTTACAAGTTAATCAAATCCACATTGTTTTTCTTGCAGAATAAAAATGCTAACGACTAGCAAATAAAAAAAATGTTCAGTTACTGTTTAAAGATTGCATACATATTTTCCTTATTTATCAAGAACCTTTGACTCATGATTTTTGGAATGTTCAAGACCTGCTGTGTGTGTGAGTGTGTGCGTGTGTGGGGGTGGGGGGTTAAGATCATCTTCATCTGTGTGCTAATCGGGTCATTAGCAGACAAACATGGGTCACTGAGGAGAGGATTAATTGACAAATTGCATTGTTGGTTTCTTTGCACAGTGTGTGTGTTTATTGCTTATGACATAATAGTGTTACCGTAAATCAAGAGAAACTGTCTGAAGGAAGAAAAAGAAAAAAACAGAGAAACACCAAATGCTGTATTACTCACAGTAAGTGTATTACTACAAAATAAAATCAAGTGTTTGATGGTAAAAAAATAAATCAGATATTTTTCAAAAACTAAGAGTTAGTTAATGCTGACAAAAATACCAGCAGTGGAAGAACATTTAAAAAAATTGTTGTAAATTTAGAGCTGTACATGCATAAAACTCTTGGATAAAGTCCCCTCGTTTTTCTGTTGTCTTATTTTCATTGTGGTTATTTTCAGTTTATATTTCAGCGCTTGCATAGGTGTGGACTGCTTGCCTGTAAAGCCCTGCTCACCCTCACACAACCATTTACTAAATAAGTATGAAGTGAGTAAACACACACAGTTCTAGGGTACTTTCTTGTGCTATTTTCTCTATCTATATAATAAGTATATTGTTAGTGTTATTAATTGTTAGAGATAATTTATTAAAGATATTTAAAAACATACATCACCCTAAAAATTGATGTAAAAAGTTCTCAAACTTTCAGAGGATCTTTTGAAACCGAAACCCCTCAATAGAACTTTTTTTCAGGCATTGTTACAGCAAATTAAGAAGTGAGATCACAAGAAACTAGGCGGAGGGGAGTTTCAATCTGAATAATATAAAATCTACTTAATGCTGAACCTTAATGTTAAAGTAACTAATTGAACAAAAATGAAAAACCAAAGAAAAAAATTTAGAAATATTTGTTTTTATTTGAAACTAAATTTACATTTTTTATTTTAAAGCAGTTAAATATTTGTAAGTATTAATACTTTACCAAAATTAACATGCCCTTTATTCGATAAATAGATTGGGAAGATTTTTGGTGAATAATGGACAGATGTATACTTTAACCTTTCACACGGTCATTGTAGCCCCAGCTAACCCAAATTTCTCAGTTTAGCACAATGCCTCACACACAAACACACACACACACACACGCACACACACACACACACACACACACACACACACACACACACACACACACACACACACACACCCACGCACACACACACACACACACACACACACACACAAACACACACACACACACCTACGCACACACACACACATGCAGACACACACACACAAAACACAGCCAGTGTACTACGTTACTGTACTTGAAATTTTATAACAGGCTAAAATGTGCATCCAGTTGCTACACTGTTTTTTTTATTAGACTAATTTTAAGTCAGATTTTTTTACAAAACAAGGAAGCCTAACAATTTGAGGGTTAAATGTCAATCATAATAACAAATTGAAAAAAAAGTTAACAGAATTTTCTCACGAGCAATCAAAATTCCATCTTCAGTTTGGTATTTCGGATACAATTTGGTGTCTGATCAAAAATACCCATGCCTAAAACCACCGTCTCTCTTTTTAACACATATTTCTGTTTTATGCAACACTTTGCTGACTGCGAGAGCGCCACTGCAGTGCAAACTTCTGTATTCTTTTAAGGTGTGAAGGGCCTTACAAGAAGAAGAGTACTCCACCGTGCATGACCTATTCCAATGCTATGCCGCAGACAGTTCTCTTTTTTTGTGTTAAAACATTTACAGGCCATTTTCAGCACAAAATGAAAATTCTCCCTGGATCAGAGTATCAGAAACTCCCAGATCGCTGTCAGCCCGAGAGATGCGTCAGAGTTGACACAGAGAAGCCCTCTGACCATTTTGGGTGTCCATTTCTATGAAACTATGAAAAAAGAGAAATAAAAGAAGGTTGCTGCTTTATGTGAAAGTTAAGAAGCAGGAGCAGAAAATAAAAATTAATAGAGCACCAAAGAATATTGATTGAGGGACTGATGGCGCAGTGCATAAGAGAAATCCATATAGATGTATGAGTGTTTGGACAATGCTCTAGTGCATTTGCAACACATGGGGTTTTATTTGAGTGTACGTACATTCACACAATGAAGAAAATACATGGTTACTTCTAAGATGTTACAAAAACTTCTCTTTCTTCTCATCCATTAAAAAACTATCGATCTTGTGCTCTGCCTTTCCTGCTTGACAGGCTTTTTTATGTCATAATGGAAAGTCTCCCAGACCATTTCTTGAGCCTATTCTTCATTTGGAGTAATTATAGATGAAGAGGTAAAAAGATGTTTTTTTTCTCCTTTCTTTTCTTTTCTCCTTCCTACCTATCTTCCTCTCTCCTGCATGCATTCAGCGGAGCTCTCACCACTGCATTCTTATTAGGGACATGTCTGAAAGGCTCTCCGCAGCATGTGGTGTCCTCTGGCCATCTGCTTTGGCTGCTTTTTGTTGGCATTAACAAGCCAAAAAAACCAAGGATAGCTTTTCAACAGGTACAAACTTTCCCTTTTTGATAATCAACTGCATTCAGACACTCAGAGAAGTGTGGGCAACGTGGGTACAGAAGCCCAGAGAGGATCATATTCTAGCAAAAAGGACAGAGAGATGGAAGAGAGATGAAGAATGAACTTGATCAAAAGACAAGATGTTCTCTTTGGTGTTGTTTAGTGCTAGTGGTTTTGTACCAAACTTCTATTCAAATGGTGAGGTCTTCATTTTTATTTTTTTCCTCATCCTCATTTCTGTCCTCTTCGTCTTTTCATCATTATGGACCATGTAATGAGGGAAAACTTGGTCATTGTGCAACGGTCAAAGGTGTTTCGCCTTAATGAATGGAGGACGCGCAAGAGGGACGGTCCCTCTTTGCCTCCTAGCAAAAAGCCACAGGATGCCTCCTGAAGAAGGTCTCCTCCAACCATTGCTGTATCTTCTCTTGTGAAGGGGAGGGCCATAAAGTGAAAGCAGAGGGAAAAAGTAATTTTCCTCTGCTCTCTATCCATTCTTTCGGTGGGTTTCTTCTACTTTTTGCTGCGTACTTTCATAAAGCTCATAATTATCTCATCGAGAGCCCCTCAAGCAAGAAGGAAAAGGGTTTTTGTGCCCCCTGCTCTTCAGCCCTCTTCCCGTTCCTCAGAAAAAAAACAAGTTATATTAACATTTGGGCTTCCTATTGCAGATGCAGGAAGAAAGCTAGTCAAATCTTCTTTTAGAAAAAAAAAAGAATGAATGACCTATTTTACAAACAAATTTTTCATAATTACCATTAAAGGACCGAGGTTTGAAAAAAAAAATAGAAGGAAACAGGAAACCTTTCCTTGTACTTGAGAAAAACACATTTAAGAAGGTTTTTGTCATTATGTTTTTGTCTTATTTGTAATTAATAGATAAAAAAAATACATCCTGTAACTGGATGACAAAAAACATGTAAGCCTTTGCAGAAGAGACCACTAAAAGTGCTCAACCCTGCCTCCCATCTGAACCCTTCTATTTCGGCCCCTCCCTCATTGCCTTTGACCTCTGTCCACAACTCTTCTGGCTGATTACTCCTAATGTAATTTTAATTAAAAACGGTGGTGTCAAAGGGCTTAGCCTGCCTGAGAAGTGGGTGCAGATTGTGGCACAGTGGCAGAGCCCTTCACTTGCTTGAAAGGAAATGCATACTGACATTGCTCAGGTGGTGCCAACATAACCAGAGCCAGGGAAAGCAAAAACACTATCAGCAATAGTTATTTTCCCAATTGAAATACAACTATAGATTTTAAAACTTGGGTAGCTGTAGATAAAATTGTCATAATTACATTCAAATTGATTCATAAAGATAAAATAATAACTTTTCTTTCAGTTGTTTTATAATATTTGCTTATGATACTCCCCCAAAAATTATATTCACCTAAAAGGAAGCCATTCAGCTGTAACTCTGGTAATATTTCTGATGTACTCAAGTAATGGGAAAAAAAAAAAATCATCATTGCCAAATTTCACAGAAGTGATTCGCGGCAAGTGCCCCCCCCGAAAGAAGCAGCGGCAGAGGTCGACTGGTAAATTTGTAATCCCCACACACAAGTTTTAGGATTATCCGCTATCCGTCGACCCTGAAGATGCCCCCTTTGGTTCAAGCTTAAACACTGTCAAAAATCCCAACTCCACACCCCATCTGCTGGCTGAGCCATCTCTTGGAAGCCAGAAATACAGTCGAGTGGTGAGGGAGGCTGCAGAGCAGATGTAAAGATGAGAGCATGGCTTCTGCTTCTTGCCTTTTCTTCTTTCTAGACTTTAGGGGAAATAGAGATGATAAAAAATGTGGAGGAAAAAACGTGTGTATTAATTAGGGATGCAGTGATTCACTTTTCTCACAATTCGTGTCAGACCTCGAGTTTTGGGTCATGGTTTTGTTTCAGTTCAATGTATGATTTGTGTTGTGCAAAGCAACGATGAAAAAATTAAGAAAACATTTTTTATAAATATGCTAATAAGCAAGTAAGAATGGAGAAAACCTTTCAGTTGGCTTATGCTAAGCCTAGTGTAATCTGATACAATAAATCCTTAAATTTAGCACAAAATTGTTTGACACTTTCAGCATTAACAAACTGGTATGTAGTAGAGATGCAACAATTCCCTTTCCCCACGATTTCGATTATTGTTGTAACATTCAGTTTGTTTTTTTCAATTAAGAATTGTGCTATCCCTATTATTGGAGCCCATATGGTCATTGTATACCTTAATTTTTAGAATTCTACAAACTGTCTTGTGCTCTCAGATCATCAGGCGAGCATTACTTGGTTATTCCTCACCCACATTTAAAACCTGAGTGCTCCAAGGCCCCCAAAGCTCCACGGAGGCAAGGTTTTATCTTAAATTGATGCAAAACATTCTGATTTTATGCTTATTTTTATCTTTAAAACTAGGCGTATTTCTTGCTTTATCCTCTTTTATGTAGTCGTAATCTGCATTGTCAAACACTTATGATGTTTTTTAATTTGACTGTAATATTCGCCCAAGAAAAATCAGAAATCCTTATGTAGTTGATCAACCAAAAGTCTTTATCAGTAATGCTTTACAATAGTCTGATAGAGCTTGTGTGGCAGCCAGTGGACAGTTGGAGGAGCTGGTGGTTGGCCCTGAGCAGTGAGGCGTGTAGTAAGAGGGTTTAACTTTGCTAACCTCCTTCTGTCAGGTTCATGGGGTCCTGCTGCTGGGGTAATATTGGATCAGTGTTGGAAGCCCGTTCCCCTGCCATATCATCCATAACGCTACCTGGGGTAGTGAGTATTTTTCACATTTGAGCCAATTGGATTTGATTTCTGCATTCCCTTTAATTTTACCAAATTTGTCAAAAAATATGTAAGCAATTGCTTTTATTTAAAAAAAAGGGGGATTTTAAGGCAGAAACAGTAAGAGGAGTCCTAAAAACAATGACAGGACAAGCTACATTTATAAAAAAAAGGAAAGGAAAAAAATCATACAAACACTTTTAGCTGTAAATAAAAAACACCAACATTTGTTGGCATTTATTTTTATTAAAAATGATCTTGCTTGTCAGAAAAAAAACACATAACAGCTTTCTGCTTTGAATTAGGAAGATGTAATAAAGCGAAATGGTTAAGGCTGTCAAAACTATTTTTTTAAACTGCAACTAAAAATAATAATTTAAAAAATGAAATTTAATGCAAATTTGCTGTAACATTGGTGACGGAATTGTGTGTTAATATACACAAAGAAGTGGCAATAAATGTCACAATATTTCATTTTATCCAGGGGTTCCTCAATGATTTTTTGAGCTTCATTTAGCCCCATGTTGAAAATTCAGTAAGTTTGGCAAAATGGAGAGATCTCTTGTTATTAAAATCAGCAGATGCCCATTTGGAGTCAGGAGGCATGGAAACACAAGGGCATGCTGTCTTGACTTGGAATGCATCCACCTGTCTATGTGTGTGAGACTGGGGTGAAATAAGAAAAAAAAAGGACCTGTGTGCATTGCATGCAGGTGGTGGCCTGCGGTCGTTCCTTTGAGTTGAATGTGAAAGAAATGAGCTCCTTCTCACAGGAGAGGAACAACTTTTTGCACTTACTTAAGGTCAGAGAGCTGAGAACTTACGTCCTCTATGACAGCGGTGTGTGTGGGTGAGTGTGAATCGTAAAGGCGTATGGAGTGTGTGTGGTTTGGATAGAGGAGGTAGTTGACAGTTGTTTCTGAGTGTAGTCTATCGTCTGTATTGCTGCTCGTGTGAAGACACTCTTTCCTCAGCGTGTGATTCTGCGTGTCTCGGAGAGAATACCTGTCTCTTTAATTGAACAAGTGAGGCTGATACGCTTGGAATCTATATGATCTTTGTGCCACACACCTGACTGTGGTCAGACTGTGTGAAACGTGCAGTCTGTGGCTGAGTCTCTGGTACATTGTGGCTGTATGTTGACATACTTTCAGGAGAGATTTGCTATCATATTACCAGCATATCGTATTTTTTCATTCTTTTTAAGTCACTCGACAGATTTGATTAAATTGTGTAAGGTTTTTAAGAAGAAAAAAATTAAACAATTTCAAAAATTGTTACAAAAAATGTCCACTTTTAAACGTTTTAAAACTTTTCTTGACATATATATTTTTTGTACACTAACATTCTAAAGGTTTTCATGTAAAAAAAAAAGGATTGTTCTGATACCAAATTAACAGAACAAAGACAGTTGAGATATTAACCTTTTTTGGAAGAAATTTTAACAGAACTGTGAAAGAAATACACCAATTGATGACCAGTATAGAATATAATGGAATTTGATCAAACGGCTGAATTTTTCTCTGTTTGCATCACTTAAATGACTTTATTTTACTGAGACTGATTTATTACAACTCTTCCTTAAAACTGCTTTCATGAATTATTCAAGGTATAAGTACTTACTAATGACAAGTCTTTTAGTATTTTGGGCTGCAGGAAAAAATTGTGGATTTTATTTCCTAAATTTGTGGTAACTAATCATTCAGTATCCATCCAGCAGAGAAAACACAAAAAAGGATAAGCTTGGTACTTCCAATAATATTGCTTAAATTATAGTTTTAATAATCTAGTTTATTTAAAAATGTTGTAAGCTAACATTTTGTTTCATACAATGTGTCTCCTTTAGTAATCAACTTTTTTTATTTAGATCCAGGTCATATATAAAAAAGATCATTTTAAAATGACTAATGAAATGTTAAATAATTAGAGTATTTACCCAGAAAATGGTCACTGCCATTATTCAAAATAATATAATATAATATAATATAATATAATATAATATAATATAATATAATATAATATAATATAATATAATATAATATAATATAATATAATACAATACAATGTAATATAATAACATTACATAACATAGTATAGTATAGTATGGTATAGTATAGTATAGTATAGTATAGTATAGTATAGTATAGTATAGTAATAGTATAGTATAGTATAGTATAGTATAGTATAGTATAGTATAGTATGGGATGATATGATATGATATAATTAATATAATACAATACAATACAATACAATACAATACAATACAATATAATATAATATAAAAGTTTATTTTGCTTAAAAAAACTGACTTCATTCGGAAGAGGCGGTACTCGTTACCACACCGTGTTGTCTATGGGATTTGTAGTTTCATTCTTCTTACGTCAGCGGAAGTGTTTTCAGCGTCCGTTAGCTAGGTCACATTGCCTCTGTTTTGTAATGTTTTGAGAGTCCCCCATAATGGAAACAACAAATACAGGTATGTAACGTCCTTTTATTTAAAAAAAAAAAGCCTCGTCAAGTATAAAATGTATTCGGTAATTTCACCATAAAGATGAATATGTTATCTGGATAACAGCTAGCCATTCCCCGGTCTTGTCATGATGATCCATGACGTTAGTGACATATCGACGATCCACGACGTTTGGTAGTTGCAAACCGAACTCCACTTTATTTTTATTAGCTACATTTAAATGTTTTGTAATTTTGCACATTAGGCATTGTACCGTCAGGATAAAGCCGTAGTCTTTATCAGTTCCCTTAAACCGTTTCCTTCATCCTCGTTTGCCACATACATCTCTCTTGTTTACCTCCTTTTCTCCTGATCTGATACAGAGGAGGTCCACCTGAGACACGTGGAGACGGACGTGCTGATCCCCAAGATGATGAGGGAGAAAGCCAAGGAGCTTTGTGCGGACAAGGTTGATGGTGTGTTTACAGATAACTCAGCAAATGCCAGTGAGCTGTGGGTTAAGCTGACTCCTTCTCTGTACAAAAGACACAGATTCGTCTTTTATGACCGCCATGAAAGGAGATCTTGATCGAGTGTGAACTTTGAGTGACCTTGAGCTCTAAAACCCAAAAATATATTTTTTATTTTTCTGTCTGAGCAGTGTAGGATTTTATTTCACATTAAAACCCCTTGTGATGTTGCTGTTACCACATTAATTTGGACCAGCAACATCCACAGAGCTTGATGAACGTTGATGGCATTTTGGAACAGATAAGAGGAAGGGACTCCTGTTGTCATGCCACTAAATCAACAGTTTTCTGATGATTTCCCAGTATCAGCAAAGTCTCAATTTTGGCCAGTTGTCTTTGCATTTTTGGTCAAACCAAAAAACTCAGCACCTTGATAACACTTAAATATTAGAAATAATGATGTCTAACATGAGTTACTTCAAATATAATGTATAAAAAGAAACAACAGTATAAAACACTGCAGAAAACAAAAGTAAAATGCATCTTTTTCATTATCACTGGCGTATGAGTACCCAACCTCAAAACTCTGGACATTGTACGTCTATTATTCATTAAATGTTTATGACTTTAAAAAAAAAAAATATGCATCCCATTTTATTAAGTGGAGAACTCTTAAGATCACCTTTTTTTTTTGGTTAAAGATTTGTGTTAATCAAATCAATTATTTGATTTCTAAAGCATCAAGTTAGCGATTTGAAAATGGCATTAGACTTTTATTTCATTCCATTCCTAATTTTTCCTTAAAATTTAAAGAAGTAAGGGCATAATCTGGATCAGTAAGTTTGACCTAAAAGTGAATATAGTAAAAGACTTGTTTGAGTAGGGCAGCATTTCATTAAATCAAATTTTTCCTATCATCAATTTTTTTTCCTTTTGAGTTAAATTTATAGTAAAAACCTCAGAACAAATGGTAATGCAGGCTATTTTCAATAGTTGTTTCTTAATAAATACAGGTTTGTTTGAACGTGTTTGTATTTTTTAATATTTGTTACAGATCCCCCCCCCCCCCGTCCATGCATTAACTTTCACTGATGATTATTAACATCCTGCATAAATATAAATATTGAATTCCAACAAATTCCTTAAAATAAGGTCTGTTGTCGATTGATGACTTTAAAGACATCAACTCACAAAAGCAGTAACAGATTAAGGGAAAATCCATTTTAATGGTTCCTACACTAAATCGAGCATTTAAACCAGCTGCAGATATTCTTCTAGAGAGGATGACGATAAGCCTTAAAAGGTGAGGGAAACTTAAAAAAAAAAAAATCATACGATGTATTATATATATATATATTTCTGTTAAAAAATAATTACAAACAATGGGACTGATTCAGTTGTGGTTAACCAGCATATTTTACATTAATAATAGTTTATATTGGCAGTTTTTTCCTCTTATTGGGTCTCTCCTTTCTATTCCTTAAACGTTTGACTTGTGTGCTGCTAAACTTTTGCTGTGAATTATATTTAAAGGCCAGGCTCACTGGCATGCCAGCGGTAACTACATCATCTGCACAGAAACACTGCCCTTAGTCTTGCTCGTGCAGTGCTACAGGGCAACTGCAGCGATGCATCAACCAGAGTGACTAAGTTATGTGGTTTGTAAAAATCTGATCACAGCCAGCGTGCGCTGCTTACGCGAGGAGAAGGGTGCACATTCAGGCTGGGGTGATGGGACAGACAGTGGCTATGTGGTAATGGAAACCCCCCTCATCTTACAAGCTTCTCGTCCCACTCATTTTCACACCTTCATCCTCCACCCTCTCATGCTGTGTGCTTGTGTCTGCACACGTGTGTCTGTGTTGGAGTTTTACAAAGAAAACGTGAAAAACGCCTGGCAGCACGTTCACTGTGTTTTTGTCTTTACACACAAGCGGCCCACACTTGGATTTTGTGGGCTTTGAGAAAGGCGCGTTCTACTGACCCCAACCCATCATGATTTTTCCCACTGAATAGATGATTCACGCTAATATTTTAATGTCTTTCAGAACAGCCTACATGTGAAAGACCTGACTCTGATTAGAAAATAGTTTTTTTTGGTGTTTTTAACATGTTCTTTTGGCATTTTGCTGATGATGGAGGACATATATAAAGAAAATTGTGCTTAAATGCATTTCCGAGTATTTCTTTATTTCAATTGTTGTGAATCAGGTGCAAACGTAAAAAAAAGGAAGAAGCTTGTAGCCGTGATGTAGAAGCTATTACGCCAAGCCGCACGCTCCCTGCTCTGCTCCATTCTGATGCGTCCACTTGACTAGATCCATGTACGTCTTTGTTTTCCTCATCTGAGCTGGCATCTGGATCAAAACTGTACGGCTGGATAGCTCCAATATTGCTCTGTATTTTTGTTGCACCGGAAATACAGTATTAGGTTGGAATGGTAAGGAGCTGTAAGCTAGCAGGAGAAAGTGTAAAAAAGATGGATGTCAGGATGTAGGGACGGGGTTTCTCCACACCCACAACTCAGAGGTATATCTTTCATGAACTCCCGCCAAGCTGCAGAAACTATGTCCTTGAAAACAACATGATTTTTAACTAAAAAGGGCATAAGTATGATTAATAGACCACTGAGAATGCTTTGAAAATAGATCAAAAGATGGTCCAGATGGGACTTTAAATAAATAAAAAAGCTACTTTCTTGTTGACGTGTAACAAACGTTTGCTGTGGTTTCCCTGTTAATTAAATATAGTTGGCTTTTGTTTGGATGCAACATAGGAAAAGAAATAATTATTTTAATAAATAATTATAATTTTTTTTCTATTCAGAGCACCCTTAAAGTAGGCTCTCTGGTCCTGCTTCCCATGAATAACTGCTCTTCTGCATTACGTTGATTCTGCTTCCTATTGGAAGAGCCGCTCCTAACACGATGCTGATCTGACGGATCAGCTTTTATAGCAGTGTGCAGTTGCTGAAGCAACTCTCCGTGGCATCAATTACCACTGTGGGACAGGGATTAAGCTTTTGTTGATTAGATTAGTCACACCCTTCTGCATCTCTAAATTAGTTTGGGTGTTTTGTTTTTTTCCCCTCCACATCTGTATCCAGATGAAAGTGACTGTGTGATAACCATACTGATGTGGCTGATAGAGGTGATTATATCTGTTCTTTGAGTGGGGACATGTGAAGCCAGTGCGCCTAAATAAAGCCTAGAGAAAAAGCTGGCTAACAAGGTGAGGAATACTGTCAGCACCTTGTTTTCAGTGAGGGCTTTGAGCATTTAACGTGGTGTCTGCCACAAGCCACTAGCTGCTAATCTGTCCTTGCTTAAGGGCTTTTAGTTAGGTAGGTGATTTATTTTGCTCCTTTATTTTGTTGAACTCACAACTGTGAGAGCATGTTGACAGGAACTTAGATATTCTCCATAAATCTTCAAGGGTGAAAGAGGAAGCATCTATGCTGTGGGTTTTTTTTGGTTTTGGCACAAAAATTGAAGTAACCGTTAGCGATTTTCACACCTCATATTTAGGCAGCTGAAAGCATTCGGTGTTGGCATTGTGGTCAAATTGGGAGTTCTCTAAGACATTGTGTTAAAACACAAGCTGTTCACTTCTTTGATGACTTTTGTGGTCACAGAAACAGTTTTTAATCTTAATCTGCATTGTCCAGATGAAAGAAAACATGGCGCCCCTCTTAAGAATCATAGCAGGGTTTCGTTTCAAGAGCGGGATTTTTAGTAGAAGGTTTGAAAAGGTTGGTCAGTCTCTGAGTTTATAGAAAAGTGTCCATTGGTCGTCAGTTAGAAATTGGGTGTGCGTTACAGTTCACGACAGTTTGCTGTAACCTCGCTATATCACATTTCACCTTTCCCGGCTTCACCATTTCACTGTTTTCTTTTCACCAGAACTTTTAGTTTAGTTTTTTCAGTCGTGCACTATGCTCTGCATCTTGGCTGGTTGTTGATCTTGTCAAACAATCTCTTACATAGACGCAGCACATTCAGTTTGCCAGAGTTGCATTCATTTTCATTCGCGATGGGAACTTTGTTTTATTCTATATTTCTGGGCATATTTTTCTACAAAGGATTGCATTTTAAGAGTTTAAAGAAGAGAGAAAAGTGTCTTAAAGTGTATATAATGTGTAGTGAGGGATTTTACAGCCTTAAAGTATCTGTAATTCGACTCAACCCCAAGTGAAATCCTATCGCAGGGGTATTTATGGAATGCATCCCCCGCAATAAATGAGAGAACACTATTTGCAGAATATCCTGATGCCACAATTGACTGTATATGAGAACTGGACCGAGCGAGTGTGATGTCACCACTAGAAAATGGCTTGCTTCCGGCTCCAACGGAATGCCATTCAGTGGGCATTTTCTTTGCGATACGGACGCTGACATGGTCCGAGCCAGCGTTTCTTTGCTTCCACTGAAAGTGGGCTGTGGAGAATCTGTCAATCAAACATTTGGAATGTTCAATGTGAGACCACCTACTTTTATTGAAGCATAGTGAATGGCTATGCTTCCAGAGCATGTCATTTCTGGTTCCCATAGCTACAGGTGTGGTACCCATTGACTGGAACTGGACTGAGTGACCCCTCCACCCTCATGTTCCAAATCAGATGTAGCCACTGGTCCCAAGAAGCCAAAATCCCACAGACTTCTATTGAGGAATAAACAGCTGTTACTCAGTTGTCATATTTGTCAAAATACCCGTTCTTGCTCTGAGACCCATCTTTAACATGTTCTTGGTAATTCCATTTTTTTTCTATGATATTTTGTCTTTTTTGCAAGTTATCTAAGTTACAAACTGACAAACCAGATGCCTCAGTGGAACACATGTGGCGCCCACTGGCCCCCACCTCGAATATTCCAAACATTTTATTGACAGTGTGGACTTGCAACAAGCTCACTCCTGATTAGCGTGAGTGGTTGCCATGGAAACGATGACTCAGGTCGACTGGAGCCAATCGCTGCTGACTGATGTCGTCTGGCCCCAACATGTCGGCGGCCGCATCGCCGTATCAGTCAACCGCTTTCTGAGGAATATGTTTTATAGGATAGAAAGAGAAAAGCCTTTAGTTTAATCAAACCGCAGGAGTCAATACTCTACCTGTAATCCATCTTTTTTTATTTTTTCATTGGTTTATAAATAAGTTCTATTCTTTTTATTTACTGATTAATCATAGATCTACGAGAACAAGTTTTTATGTTGCCAACATACAACACTAGTTTGCTTTTCGAACAAAATTTGAAAAAAGTAAATGCCTTTGTTTTGTGTTACTGTGTAGCACATTTACTTCTTTTTCCCAACTTGGTTAACCCCCCCCCCCCCCCTTGTTTTTTTTCTTCTCCATCTTCGTCCAGCTTTTACCCACTGCTGCAAAGAGTCTGGTATCTTGATGGCGTTTAAGTGTCGAAAGGAGAATTCCGCCCTTAAGGACTGTCTGATACATCAGTAAGTATTTGGCGCTCACCTCGTGTCACCTTATCAAGAGCTCTCTGTCACAATGACATTGTTCTTCCTGTTTTCTCCAGCTACCAGAATCCCGGTTTTTTTGAGGAATGTAAACAGCAGTACATTCAGGAGAAACTGGAGTATGAGAAGACGGGGATCCCGGCCAAGCACAGGGTTCAGAAACTTCCAGCAAGCATGTAAAAAAAACAACAAAAAAAAACAAGTTTCCTGTCACCAAGGACGCCGCGGTGCGGATGTGTGGTTTGTAAATCTCTCAGGCCTTGTGCGTTCTTTTTAAAGCTGTAGAATGACCATACTTGGGCGCTGGAGTGGTGATAGTGAAAGTTTTGCCTTTTTGATCTAATCTGTAGCATATGGTGTGTTGCATTTGAAGGATCTTCTCTGACTTAGAGTCAGCATGCAGTCGTCACGCCTGGTGATCTGCACATGTGCTTTTAATGTTGTACAATCTCAGAATATTGTCAGAAATTAGAATGACCTGGCTTGGAGAACAAAAAAAGTGTATTAAACGATGAAATTTAAGAAAGCTCTAAAGTCACACTAATAAACTTTACTTTAGTCTACAAAACATCCATATGTTTATTTGTCTTGAATTGTAAATAATAAATAAATCAACGCTGTTAATGTTTTCTGATAAAAGACAATTAAAAAAAAAGAAAACCTTTTAGAAAGGTTCTTTTATTGAATGCTTTCCATTAAATCCATTCTAACATGAAGCCATGAAGCAGCATAAAGCAACAAGTTCCTGGAATGGTTATAATCATTACAGTTAGGTTCAGATGTATGACAAATCTAGAGGGGACGGGGCCTGTCCACACACACATACACAAATGTTACAAACAGACAACAGTCATGAAAACTATTTGTGCAAAGGTGAGATAGCACCTGTGCTCGAGTGAGCGTTTATGCTCTTCTAAAGTGGATGATGGAATGTAAAAAGGAGGGAGAGTGCCCAGCCAGGGACCCCCCCCCCCCCCCAACACCCGCACGGTATAGCAGATAGAGAATAATCGCCCGCCAGGTAATCACATCTGCCGCCAGCAGGACCGCCACAGGGGCCCCAAATGCCAGAGGGCAAGGAGGCATGGGGGGGACAGAGAGTGCAAGCTCCAGCCCAACCAGGAGAGCAGCACCCCCCGGTGCGCCCAACGCGAGGCCCCGCCCACGGAAAGCACCCCCAGCCCGAGACGAGCAGCCCACCACCACCCAGGAGTTCTGAGTATCCCCCCACCCCAACACCAGGCACGAGCCAAGGCCCCCAAGGGAGACCCTCCCCACTTTAGTTGCTTTAGTTTAAATGATTTTATGATTTAATAAAGTGGTTTAAATTTAAAAGCTATTTTTTTAATGCCTATCCTAATGCCATCTTTAATTGGAACTTTATTTTTGAAAGTCTCAAATTTAGATCATTGCAGGAGAAATGATCAAACATAATTCAGCATTTGACTCAATATTTTCAGTTTTACAGCAAACTTAAAATATAACTAAAATAACCTCTTATATTTAAAAAAATATTCAAGGCCACAAAAGAATGGTAAACCGAATTCCTTAACATATAGACGTGGCAGTAATGGGAATTATAGTACACATAGTAAATGTAAAATTCCAGATATAGTAAAATAATGTGTAGTCAAAAGATGTATTTCCTTAATTAGATGTTTTTTTCAGTATAAACCTCCAAATAAATGAGGATATCAGCTATCATGGAAGTGGACTAAATGCACCCAAACTGTTTATTTTATTTTATTTCACTATGGTGCAGGTGTTGTATAGCAATCCCCTGCTGCAGAAACCACACCCAGACAAATGCAAAGCAGATACCATTTACTCATTTAATAATCATATTTACAAACAGTCTGAAGTGCAGCGAGTCTAAAATATAATCCATATCTACTGTACATTGCATTTTGGTTTTGCAAAACGTACACAGTAGTACCAAACTGGAGCTGGAAATGAACTTGTCTTTAAAATCACAATTGTGAAAAAAAAAAAAAAGTTAAAATAATATTTTAAGGAAATTTACATCAGATTTTTGTGCACCTCTGTCAAGTCAAAGCTCACAACTCTCAACGTCACTGCTGTCCACAGAAAGATCCTAAAAAGAAGTTCTTGGTGTCAGAAAACGGGAAAAAAAGCCTAAATGTATAGTTTTGAGCTCAAAAATGACGTTTGTCAAAGTAGGCCACCATTTACATTTATACACATTCTGTCCAGCTTTTAATCTCACGTTAATGCTCTATACACTCTTCATTTTCTGCTGATTGCAGTCCAAAACAGAAATGTCTCATCGGGACAGTGCAAAGTTTTCCTCTTATCGCATTATCTTCATGTCTCTTTCCATCTGCATCACGTTTAAAAAAATACATGGAAGGGAATACGTCTTTTTTTGTATAACCTCCAAATTTAGAAGTATGGAAAACTGAAACGTCTAAAATGCTGAAAGTGGGATAGAAAGGCAATATATTCAGTTTGACATGTCTAGAAAAGCAAAATAAAAATAAAAGAACAGGCAAGTTGGAGGATGTTTATGCACAAATTGTGAAATGTAAAAAAAAAATGTACATCTTAAAATGTATATAAAAAACTTTCCATTGTCGAGCATCCATTCCGACTGGAAAAACGTGCATTCCAATTTGATATTTAACCCTAATCCAAAACATAATGTTGCGCATAATAAAAAAATAAATATATTTTATTTCAATTTGAAGCTAAGGAAATCTGGAACCAAAATCAGCGATTATCAGTCACTTCTTGCCGTCATTGTTCAAAGCAGACGCACCAAATCCTCAGACCACAACCTCTGCACACAAACATAGACAAAAGTAGGGCTACATACCTTGTTTACTTTACAAGGGTCCAGTGTAAAGACACTTGATTTTAAACAGGTCCAATATACAAAATCTACCTTTAGGTTTTGGCTCTAGTGACCACGATATATGCAGGAAGAGGCCCTTTGAAGACACCTACCAGGTTTATTAGGAGGAAATACAGATACAGGAAGGCCAGGGATTCCCAAAAACGGATCCGCATACACAGGCACCTTGTTTATGTGCCTCTATATATATATATTTGCCCGTATGCTGTGTATAATATATAGACACCCGACATTTCAAATGCTTTGGGATTGAAAGCACTTATTGGAGTGCTTGCACTGGCACATACACCACTGAGGGTCTTCCAGCAGGTCAAAGCTGATGCGGTGTGCACAAATGGAGTTAGAATTTGTCTGTATTTACCTCAGAAAAGTGCTTTCGTAGCCTCAATAAGTTCCCACAACAAGTAGGTCCAGCCTGGTGTCCACTACTGATGAATGGTTTCATCAACTTAAGGCAGGTTAGGTGGTAGCAATGTGGCAGACTTGAGAATGCTCCTCCGTGTGTCCATTCTTTTCTGCCCCGGTGTCAGTTCTTCCTAATAGGGTTTGACCCACTCTGTGTTGGGAGGACTCTTGGGGCTGCAGTTTCCCATTGAAGACGAGGAGTTGGACGCGGCGGAGTGTCCCTCCCAGAACATGGCCTCGCTGGGCTTGGGGGGGCTGGGGAAGGAGTGTGAACTGTCATCCAGGGAGGCTTGGTTCAGTGGAGGCGGGGGGAGCACGACGGAGCCGCCCTCACCCCCCAGCAGAGTCTGAGCGCTGCAGCTTTGAGAGGGCCAGGGTCCATTGTACCAACAGTCCTCCCTCAGACTGTCGGGCAAAAGCGTTCCTGGCGGGCCGCTGACGGGGGGGAAGGGGCGACCGGCGCATGAGGGGAGCGCTGGGGCGTTCGGGGGCTGTGGCGCTGGGAGGTTGTTGTTTTTCTCCACATCATCCAAACACTGGACGGGAACAGTCGAAGCTGCTGCGCACAGAGAGGGCAGAGGGGCCGAAAGACACCAAAAATGTGAAAAAGAAGACTTTAAAAAAAAAAAAAGCCACAAATTACTGCAAAATAAAAAAAGAGGGAAAACGATCACTAACACCCCAAATAGTTTCATCTGAGCATGCTCAAACCTCTCCATATTAACCCTTGTGCTATCCTAGGCACTTTAACCTTGGGAGTTGGGTCATCTAGACCCACTAGACAGTGCTCTGAACCTTTTTTCTTCAATGATTAGTGAACCTCACTGGTGTCCATGGATTACATGGAATCCTTCCACCTTTATCCACCTTTGTCATGGTAGGGAGAACACTTCAGTGTAAAGGTGGGGTCATCTAAGATAGCACAAGGGATACTATGGCACTTGAATCAGTTCATAATCAACACGATTGTTTGGTTTTTACACAGAAACAAAGACGCACAAACAAAGTCCTTTTTCATAGCACATATCCATAAATCACACCCAAATATAGCTCGTATGATTTCATCATATTGGGCGAGTATTAAAGCAGAAATGAGCTCCCACTATTCTTTTTGTTAGCATCCCTCTTTCCAAGCAAACATCTATGCATCCGTTCCTCCCTGCTGTTTTTCTCAAAAGACGGTCTCATGAGTCTAGCATTTGAATAAAAGTTATTCCAAAGAAGCAACATTTGAATACAGATGCATAGAGATACTGAATAAATGCAGAGCACCCCCCTCCCTCCCCCCCACCCAGCTCTGCCTTCCTCATCCTCATCCCTCTTACCACCCCTGTTTTCCTTATTTCACTACATCTGAATCACCGAACCACAGTATTACCCTGTTATTCAGCGGAATAAATAGGCCAAGATTTATTTTCTTGTCATATTATTTCCATCCAATTTTCACCTCGCTGCCTCCTCTTCTGACACTCCACAATAAAAGTAATGGCAGCCGGGGAGGGGGAGGAGGGGGGGGGGACGACAAAGGAAGGACAAACCATTTCATGATGTCCTTTCTCAAAGTGTTTGGGTGGCAGAAATATCCACAGTTCCTCAAACTTCAACAAGGAGCAACAGAGGGGATCTTCACAGTGAGTCATTTCGGAAGAAAAGCAAACCTGGAGAGTTGAGGTGATGACTTTTTTTTTTTTTTAAAGTTTCCGTGTCAAGACGCAAAGTTTGAATTTCCTCGTATTTTATGGGCTTTTAGTATTTGCAAAAACAAACAAAAAAAAAGTCATCTGAGTAACCCTGCCAACAGGTTGGTAGAAGATAATTTAAGAAAAAAGGAGATATTTGCTTATATCTTCCTTAAAAATATCCACCAAGCTGGAGAATTTGTAAAAATAAACAAATAAAATAAACAAATGTAGGAAACTTAAAAAAAGAAAAACCGATTCGACCGCAGATTTTGACCCTCCAAATTTATTTTGATGATTATAAGATTGGTGAGTTTAAATCTAAGACAAACAGACGCTCTGATTCCTACATGTTCAGTTGGCTTTTTCACACACGTGATGGATAAAATGAAGTGGAAGCCAATTATAATAGACCCCAAATATTTCCCAGGTTATGAAGTTATAATTACCAGTTTTTTAGAGTCTGAACAGCAATTTCAAGACTGCGCCCCATCTTCATGGTAGCCTGTATGAACATATACATGTTTACTGTCGCTGAGAAACTCTGCAGGTTGCCAGCCAGACGCAAAAGGCAGTATGGGGAGAGAGATCACACTGAAACAAACGTTAGGTTTAAGAAAATAAAAAAAACATTCACAAACAGTGGCACAGACCAGAGCGGCTAGAGTTTTCCCTGAGCTGCTGCCTCACCTTGTCTTGCCTCATTGAGCAGAGGCTTCAGCTTCCTTATGAGGCCCGTTTGACGCCTCAGCTCTGAATGCAGATGAGTGACTTCGCTGCACAAATCCTTGTATGTCTGCTGCACGCTCGTCTCCTTACTGAAAAATACAAGAGATCCCATTCATATGTATACATTCAGTATGTTTTTTTTTATTTTAAATGAAAAGCCTTTTGGCCTTCCCCTCAAAAATACACTGTTCAGAAAGCAAGTGACCTGTCATTAAAACCATTTTTTTTGTTTAAGTCACTCCTAACAGGCAGATTTGACTAAATTAGCGGAATACATTACTTTAGTGGGCTAATCCGTAGTAATATTTTATTTTTAAGAAACTGTTTATTCAAAGTAACGTCAATGGCTGAGGAGCACACTGATTTCATTCAAAGTACTAAAAATTACAAAGTAGCAAAAATAGACTAAAGAAAAAGACAGTTGATACAAACTGAAGCAAATTATGTTTTTTTTTACATCTTCAAGATATCGTTTCACTACATTTGTAAAACTAAAATAACACCTGCTCCAGCAAGAGACAGGCAGAAAAAATCTGCACGGACACACTGAACGATTGAGGCTGACTTTGATCGTCCTCAACATATCGGCCAGAACACCAGCATGTCAAGGACCACAACCCCCTCTAGTGGCCAAAGAGGGTTCGTGCAACTAACAGTGAATGCACTAAAAAAGAGAAGACATGTCTTAATTTGAAGTTCAATCTAAAACGTTATTTTAGAAATTTCATCATTTAACAGTAGTGGATGTTTTTAGGGTTTTTTTCCTGTGGAAAAGTATTTTGTAATACCCTTTAAAAGGTGAGGAAGTTCCGGCAAGTACACTGTGCTCTTGACGAAATCTGTTTGTGAACAATAACACAAAAGCTAAATGTTGGAACAGAGCAACAACAAGCCATACTTTTCCATTCCACTTCCTCTGTCAGCTTTGAACCATCAACAACTCTTCTGACAATGAGATTTGAACCATTTACAGAATGATGGATCTGTTCAATCAGAATGATTATGACCCACTCACACTTTGTACTTCAAACAGAATATGGTTGGAGAACCGGAGAAATGTTAAGATCATCGTCTCATTGTGGCATTTTGCAACTTTCCTCTAACAGGACATTAATAACGGACTGAGTAAATAAGGGTTTTCATTCTTATTTACAATTTATCAGGCAGTCATGAACATTTTCACATTCTCAAAGTAGAAAACTTTATAAAAAAACAAAAGAATTCAGTATTATAGAGTTAAAAAACAGAGATCTGATCGCAACTGAAGATTTATGTAGATTTGGAGAGCTGCTCGCATTTTAAAAAGGAGGCATGGCACGGGAGGAAACTGATTGACAAGGTCTCCAGCCAATCAGGGTGCAGAACAGAGGGCGCTGCTTAAAAAAACAAACAAAAAAACGAAACAGCGAGACTGCAAAAGGGTGAAAAAAAATTAAATTAAATAAGACGATATAGTGCCAGAATATTGTAAACAAATCATAGTAGAGTCTTTAAAAGGGACAAAAAAAGGAAAGATGCGGTTAAATTAATAGATATTTTAAGTTAATGATTTATTTTTGAAGTCCTAAATACATTTTTTGTAGATCCTGTTCTCCAAAAAAATGCCTGACAGAAATATTATAACTACAATAAAAGGATGATAAATTGTTCTCCTTTGTTTTGTCAGTTTGTCTTTTTTTAAATGATCCTTTATTTATTTAAAATTACATTTCAAAAGGAACAAAACAGACCATCTTATCTAATAAAAGAACCCACTCAGGACGGTCATTTTATTCTTCACTTGTCACTTTTCTGCTCTGAATCAACCGAACAAAGATTCCACATAAAAAAAAACAGAGAGGAAACATTCTCTCCGAGCGGTCTACCCCAGGGATTGAAGGGTGCAGACAGTTTGCCAGCCTGTTCCACGGTCACACAGACAACAAAAGTCTAACTTGACGGACATCTGAGCGTCTCCGATTAACCTTGGACATGTTTTTTGGGCCATAGGAGGAGAACATGCAAACTCCACACAAACAGGACCCTGCTGGGATTGGAACCAGGGCCTTCTAGCCTTCCTAATGTGAGGTGAGAGAGCAGCAAACAGTTTAACAATGCCTATTGTTGGTCATCCATCATAGAGTGAAATGAAGTACAAAATTTTAAACTCATTGTGTTGGAATTATAAAATTGGCCTTTAGACTGTGCCATCTGCTGTAATGTAACAGTTTGATAATATTGTCTTTGTCTGTTAAATATGTGAAGTTTGTAGAACCGAAACATAAAAAATAGGAAACTACGGGACATTTATAAATACCGAGCATTATACGTTGCATCACAGATCTGTTCCAAGTCTGGTCCATTCATGCCATGGGTTTCCTCCTACAAGAGAAGATGCAATTTGTGCAAAAACAAAATAGATTTTAGAAATAATTCTCACTATTTAGTCAGCTGCCAATGCAAACTTTGTCTCTTTTTTTGTATTCAGCAGTTATGTAGAGTTAAGCCACACCCACAACTTCTTCTGTCATTACTTCCCACCTTCCCACTCTTTCTTCTTGCCAATTAACATTTCTAAAACAGTATTTCTAAGAAATATGTCCTTTTTTAAAGACATTTCTTTATGCTTTCTTGCTCCCCTTTATCACAGTCCCCCCCCCCCCCCCCTCCTCGTACTGTGCTTTTTTCCAGCAGTCGGCTGTTCTCCAGAGTAACTCGTTCCAGTTCTTCTTGCAGTTTGTGGATCTGCATCTCCGTGTTTACCATCTCCACCTGCCAGAAGTCCTGAGGGCTGTTCAGGCTCTTCATCACTTCACCCACAAACACACAGACAAAAATCACATTAAAATAGTTTCACATTTGTTTTGTTATGCAGAAAAAAAAGGCACAATATTGCAATTACCAACATTTCTTAAAGAGGCTTTTTAGATGGACTATATCAGTACATGAGAAACAAAAAGGAGTGAAATATTAACAGAGGCCAAACAGCTTCAAGAATCCAAATGCTCCTCATGTGAATGCAGACTTTTATTCCAACCCAAAAGCTCCGTTTGCTGGCACTGAAGTATAATTTAGACTACGGTAAATTGAGCATCCTTAAATCCATTCTATTAAATTACTGATGTAGGCTGAATATCCAGAGACTTTGCTGTCACAGACAACATTATTGTGTTCACATCCCAACGGTGGGATTGGGTCATGAACTGGGCTGGATTACCTCTCTAATCTCAGATTGAATGTTAACACGGTTCCTGGCCTGATTGTAGAATTTGTGAAATGACGACAAAAGTTTTTCAAACACTGACTGAACTCACAATTGTGAGGAAACTATATATCCGGAATCTCTTATACCAGGAACAGCTCAGCCACAGAACATTGCCACAGCAAACCGGACAGCAACAGGGTCCACTCCAGAACCGCAAGACCCACGGCCCCCCAGCAAGAGCGAGTACCGCGCCAACAACCCCAGACAAAACCAGCGAGTCCTGGTACAAGAGATCCCCTCATGGAAACATCATTTCATAAATGTCAGCCGCTGTGACGCCAAAAACATGACCAAAGCAAACAAAAACACAGCTGTGCAGCCAGAAACGAGTAGAACAGCTTGTGGATCAGCCTCATGGTTTTTCCTCGCACGCACGCCCTCACGCTCCATCCACAGATGGTAAATGGTAAATGGCGTATACTTATATAGCGCTTTCTACCTTCTTACGAAGGCCCAAAGCGCTTTACAGTCACAGTCCCATTCACCCATGCACACACACCAGGGCTCCAGACTAACTTTTTTCACTAGGAGCACTGTGGCCCCAACTGAAAATGTTAGGGGCGCATACCGTAAATCAACATTCTAACCAAATCTACTAATTTCCACTGTATTACTAATAAATACTTTAATAATAGATGCCGAAATTAAAATGTGCTGTTTCAAATTCAGTGTCACATTTTATTCTGCACTTTTGAAGATGCAACAAGAAGGTAAACTGACAGCACCATCGCTGTCATGACAGTACAAATAAGTAAAGAAAATACCATAAATTTAGAATAAAAAAAAGTTTTTAGTAACAAGTGATTACCGTAGTAACCTTTCGGTTATTTCACAGTTTCAAACAATACTTAAATGTATGTAAACATTAGGGGATGGAAATTCATGTTGGCGACACCAAATAGGTGCAGCCAAGATGCACAATAATTTGAGATCACCCAGATGGACGCAACGCTGCACAGATCACCTGGTGTGAGACATACTTTTGTTTTTGCTCTAACATCACCTGTCAATCAAAACAAAAATATCACCAGAAAGGGGCGGAAGCAAGACCCCAACCTGAGCGAACGGAGCTGGAAATTTAGTACTGCACTGACTGAAAGCTGCCCTACAGACTACAAAACAATGGATTATGGGACATGTGTCCTAATGGGTTTTTTGTAGTTCACTGATAAATTAAAATAATTTAAAATACCAACTGATTAAAAAAAGGCTACATCCATTACAAAACATTAAAATAATTATAAAAGATGTAATATCACAGATCATACTTAGGGGGAGAGGCATAATTATTAAATTGAATGTTAAGGGCAACAACTTCCTGTTCTCCTTCAGTCTCGCTGCAGCTTCGCCTTCATGCACCCCCCCCCCCCCCACCCAGGGCGCTGGTTCATCTTAATCACGTCTATTGTTGCACTTTCCCCGCCTGTTTTGAATCGTGTTGTCACTCACACATGTTTAATGCTAGAGCCCCGTTAGCTGTCACGCATGTACGTTTGGGATATTTATTCTCCTCAGTTGACCATCTCCAGCGGGAGCGATGTGCTGCCGTAACAGCCGTGCATGATGAGAACCGTGGTTTGCTTCGCGAGTTTGAGACCCCTGCTGTAGACTCTGGCTCTGGTACACTAGCCGCTGGTCGGAAGAACGCATCAATAGTTCGCTTGCTCATAGCTCAGACGCACATATCAGGTTGTGATGATATTTGTCTCCGTTTCTTTCCCACAGATGTTTACGCGCACTCGATTATCTCTAGGCCCCGCCCCTCCACATATTTTAGCCACTTTGACTTTCCCTATTCTTCTCACACGCATTGGCCGCCTCAGGCATCACTCAGTGACACGCGAGTGTGCGCTCGCGTGTGCTCCAGTCTCATGAGTATTCGCGCGAGTGTGTGTCTGCGTGCGTGTGCGCTCGTGTCTCATTGATGATTTCATTGCTCATTTCATAGATCATTGACGTGCCCCTTCCACGTTTAATGTATAAAAAATACGGAGGGTGGGGAGGCAAATTTACTGGTAGCACATGTGCGACTGGATGTAAAATTCCGTCGCACACTCTCAAATTTGGGTCGCAAAATGCGACCAAATGGTCGCAGTCTGGAGCCCTGCACACATTCACACACTGACGGCGGCTCCGCTGCCAAACACTGGCGCCAACCTCCCACCAGAGGCAAGGTGGGGTTCAGTGTCTTGCCCAAGGACACTTCGACACATGGGCGTGCAAGGCGGGAATCGAACCTGCAATCTTACGATCATGAGTCGACCGCCCTACCGCTGCACCACGGCCGCCCCGTGGCCGCCCCGACACTCCCTCATGTCCCTCCACCTGTTATCTCGCCGGCAACAGTTTCAAAACACGGGTTCATTATTAGAACGTTTTCATTTCACAGTGGCAAACTATGGTGCAGTTTAATTTAAATTGCACGTTCATGAAGGCTGAAAGTAATGTGTAAACTATAGTTTTAATGTCAAGAAGTGGTAGTATTTATTTAGGTGGGCGGGGTTACAGTAACAGCGCTGAGTGAAGGAACCCTTTTCCTATGACACCATAGGAGAAAAAAAGCTCATTGTTAAGAGATCGTCACTCAAAAGCGATTTTTTATTTCAAATCGCGTGCCCCAGGTTGTCGACCTCTGACTTACACTTTTTTCTAGGAGTGCTCGCTTAAGTGTGCATTGGTGAGGGTGGTGTGAATGTATATTAAAGCTTTTTTTTTCCCAAGCATAGATATGACTTATAGCATATACTATATCATCTGTAAGTGAAAGACTTTGTGTTGTTCTTGCAGAACAGACATCTCTATTTAATCATCAGAATAAAAAGGTCTGCATGTTCTACCTGTACCTTGGCTGGTCTCCATCTCTGTCCTCAGCTGAAGCAGCTCCAGCTCTTTGGCCTGCAGTTGTTCCGTCAAAAACCTCTCACTGTCACTCTTCTCCTTTTTCTGAGAAGCATAAAAAGGGAAAATTGATACGGAGCGGGAGCAATATCCGTCTTTCTGGTCCATATTTCTCTGCAGCAATTATTTAAAGACCCACTAGTTTGTTGAGCTCCATCTGCAAGTCCTCCTTCTCAATGTAAATTCCTCTGTATGCGCTGAAGGCCTTGTTCACATATTGGGGACCCTCCGATGGCGTCTCTGGCCTAAAGAGCTACAGCCAAGAATAGGAAAAAGGGATGAAAATACTTCTCTGAATGTGCTTATTATAATGCTATATTATTATTATATTTAATATCATTTAAATTTAGAATTCTTATATTTTTTTACTGAAAATATATCGTAAAGTCAGACCATCTCTGTTTCAGACAGGAAGATGACTTCTGTGCAACTTTGATTGATGATAGATTACTAATGAATGAATGAAATTTTGTCGGAGGATTTTTATTACTTAAAATGTCTCATTATTGTTCATTGCCAATACCTTATACATTTTTTTCCACATCTTTCTTTCCTCTATTTATATCATCTTTGTCCCCCAGCGCTTTATTGTCCCGCCATGTTTCCATTCATACCTTGTCTTCCAGCTGTTTGACCCTCTTTCTTAGCAAGGCGTTCTCCCGCTCCGTATCTCTGAGCCTCTTCTTAATGTCTTCGTACGCTGTGACCAAGGCAAAGTGGGAAGCCACAGATTCGTCCCCCGCGCAGACCGACACCGGACTCTCGGAAGCAGCCGTGTAAGCGGTCTCGTGTTTGAGGATACAAATGTCGTCATCCACGGCCAGGGGCTCCATGTTTGCACAAAACTAATCTGTAGCAATGGATTACAACAGGAGATACAAATAAGTGAAGAAGTAACGGTATCAAAATGAGTAAAAATCTTACACTATATTTATGTGAATCTATCCCCCCCCCCCAACTTTACTGATCATAACATTAAATTAACAAACATAACATCAAGGAATCAAATAGATCATCAGCCGCAACAGCTATTGTCATCATTCCAAACGTATTCAACCACAGCAAGTAATAAACGTAGCAGAAACATATCAAAAACAGAGTTTGCTGATAAGAAAATAGAGTATCTTAAAGTATATAAAAAGAGAGTACAAAAAATAAATAATAATAATAATATTTACAATACAAAGTTTTCTTAGAGGAGGGGATTACATATCAAACAAAAAAGCACAAATTGTTTCAGTGTTACTTGCTTTGGGTGTGTTCATTTTATGTGAATCTATGTTAGGCTGTAAACATACATGTCAGACGTGGCATAATTGGGGGTGGGAATTAGTAAGCTTTCTTCTACCCGCCCCTTTTTCAAGCATTTTATTGTTTTATGTTTGCCATGTCTAACTGTTTTATTTTGTGTTTGAAAATCAAATAAGAGTCATTTTTATCTCCTGTATAAAAAGACTAATCAGAATGTTTCCACTTTATTTGCTTGAGATGTATCTAAATCCAATACTACCCCAGGACTTCAACAGTGATCCAAACTGTTTCATCAAAAGGAAAAAAGTTCAGAGATGCAGATAGAGGAACAAGCAACATAATAGAAAATACATTACCATAAAAACTTTAACAACTATTTCTAAACTCGGAAGGTCTGTAAAAAACAACAACTTACAAATGTCTTGAAATTAACATGCGCATGAAAAAAAAACTATATTAGTAGAAACCAGTTTCAGGTACAATTTATAAAAACACATTAGAGGTTAACAACAAAGAAGCTCGATTTTCCTTGTTTAATCTAGTTACATTAAAGGGTTCAGCAGATCAGTCCAGCTAAGCCTACGAGAAACTGGAGATGTTTGCATACACAGCGATGCAGCAAATGCAAAAGTCAGCCCACTTAGATCGTCAAATATACTAAGCTTTTTTCTCTCTCACCCCTTTTGGCTAAAGTAAACAGCCCGCTAATGCACATGGTGCAGAGTCATCGTGCCAGTCAAGAAAAAAGAACTCAAGACTTCAACAGGAGAAATCGAAAGCGACCCCAACAGTAACTCACGAAAACGAAAGTCGTCTGTGAAAGTCATTTTAAAAATCATTTCCTCCTTTGAAAGCTAGCTATCAAGATGTGACGATACTACGAGCTCTGTACCCTACTGCAAAGAAAAGCGTCCAAAAATAACGATGTAAACAAAGGGAAATGTGGTCTTAACGAAGCTAACGCTGTTATCAGTTAATAGCGACTTACAACATCTATAGACCGCTCCACTAATAAGGTACAATATAAAACACAGACGATACGAATTAATAATGTCTAATATACACATTTTAAACACGAGCAAAGGTATCATCGACCTGTGAAGATCATGACAACAGCTAGCTGATCTTAGCTAACGTCTTCAAGCTAGGTGAAGAAATATTGGATTTAAGATTTTATAGATTAACTTCGACTTGCCGTGTTAGACGCTTTCCTCAATTTAGCATCAAGTAGCCACATAAAATTTCCATTTGTGTTCGGGGGGAAAAAAGACCCGCTGTCAGGTAGAAACACTGGAGCCAGGATGGACACCTCCACAGTGTCTGCTCCGAACTGACAGGTGAGAAAACAAAAACTTCCGGGAGATGCTTCACTTCCGAACTTCCTTCAAAATAAAAGCACGACGTTGCGTGAAGGACTATGAGGGCCAGTCATAATGAGAAAAGACAAAAGAAAATACAACAGTCACATTTGTGTTTAAGCATTTATAATGCTATAAACATACTAAATCATAAAATGACAGTATAAGATAACAAACAACAACTATTAGTAACACACATAATAAAATCTAACTGCAAATAAAGTTCTCTACAGACCTTTGTCCTTGATTGAGTTGTAAAACAAATTGCTTTTGTTTTTGACAATCTGTTGTGGTTAAAGGTAGAATATACTTGTTATTTCCTCTTTAAGGAGAAAAGATGCCAGATGCCATAGTTGTTCGTTTTTTTAAAGGAATACATTTATTTAAAATTGTGACATACTTATTGCTGACTTGAAATATACTTTCTACTAAAACGTTTACCAGTTTTACAGGTGATGGCATAAAATTGGAACTTCTACGACATAACAAGGGAACAATGAGGGATCATACTGGTTAAATTAAGATGAAAAAAAACATCTCTGTCTAAGAGGAAGATAATTAGCATCACATTACAAAAAAACAAACAAAAAATAAAACATATTTTTTGATAAAAAGAAGAAGAAAGAAAGCACAAAGAAAAAGTAAAATAATTAAGACTTCTTGACTGAAAGTTTCGGAATTCACTACACATCCCTTTAAACATAGATTTGTGGTGCCACGGTCTCACACAAACTTTGAAACCAGTAATTGTTTTTAAACAAAAACCCCAAAATCCGGATCAGGTGGATTTGACTTATCAAAATGTTGAAATCACTATGCAGGGATAACCTGACCCTCTTATCAGTAGTGAGTAGGATGTCAAACAAGACAGCAACAAGAAAAGAAAATAGTGAGACATTAGTAAAAGCTCACAAATCAAAACCACTTTTTTAACCAAGAGACAATAGAGATCATAAACATTATAGATAAAAACAGTTTTTCAAAACAGCATGTTAGCAAAACCATTACACAATCTTAATAAATAATTGTTGTTAAAAGGAACATGTAAAGTAGAGAAGAATAAAATCGAAAAGTAATCAGAATCACTTAAAAAATTCAAAATTATATTTTTTTAAAAATACATATTTGTACATTCACATGTGATTTCTTGCTAATGCAGCCCAGTACCAAAAAACCGTATGTCAAGAGGTTTAATTTCAAGGAAAACGGTGGTTTCCTCTGTTATTAAATTCCGACACCGTCCAGTAGGAGGCGGTATTACAACAAATGACGTTAGTCACACGACGGCAGCGAAAAAACAACGGAAGAAGTCAACAGCAGCGATAGCGCAAAACACGGTAAGAAAAAGATTAGCAAGGATTCACGAAATAGAAAGATATGGAACCAGTCGGTTTTTATGAAAACATAAAATAATATGTTTTTCTTTAGATCTGCACCAGCTCCAAGAAAAGTTTACACTGAGAGCAAATTGAAACATTTTAGCAATGGCATCAGTTAAGTGATGGGCATTATTCGTATTTTCCACAAGAGGGCGCACAACAACAACCGACTGGTAAGCATAAACGGGTTAACGGGTGACACCAACACCAACGGCACTTTCTTCCTCCATGCTGACAAAATAAGATTAATAAAAATTATATACAGATATTCATCTTGGGATGAAAGGTGGAGCAATCGATGACAAATTAATGATTTAATATTACAATTAAAATATAGTGATCATTAAAATGGATCTTTATTAAATAATTTTGAAATAAGCTAGTTATTTTTTTCATCAGGAATTGATGAAAAACATATAAACAGATACACTTTTTTTGTCTTTGGGTAGTGATTGGAAAGCAGCAGAATGGATTATTTGGCTGAGAAAAACACTAAACACAAAGTGCTTATTCTGTCATTTATGTCTTTTTTTGAGTCAAAATCAAAGCCGCTAATTATTAAAAGTTCATAGTGTCCCCTTTTGTTCAAATGTGAGTAGATGATGATTTATTTGTTTATTTTTAACCACAATGATGCCATTTGTGACATTAAATTTTTTTTTAGGAAATACATAATAAAAGGCTTAATGCTTATCATTTACGGAGTGCAATGAAATAAAGAAAGCCATCAGTTCAAAGTGCATTAAAAATCAAAAGTATAAAAGCTAAATGGTTCATTTAGGAGCTCTCTGACTGGTCCATAGGTAATAACTGTTTTTGAGTGTAATGGTCCTGGCTTTGTGGGATACTCTGTCATACTTTACTTTATAAAAGTCATTTTAAGTCAACATTTGTCAGGGATATTAGTAATTCGAGGATCAATGAAATGTTCTAAAGCAGATCTGTTCAAAATCTCAATGTTATTCCTTAAGGTAATCCAGTGAGTTTAGGAGAAAGTTCTTTTGGAGACGGAACACTTGGAGAGGAACTTGTGATGGACACCTCAACGACCCCTGAGAGTAAGATCTATCGCAACATTTCATGGGATGTGTGAAAGTTTCCTCACCTCGTAGCTTATTCATGCCCCTCAACTCTTGTCTGTCTGTCCATCTTTTATCGATTTATTTTGGCACCCAGCCATGCTCAAATACCTTCACAAAAGTTATGACCATGTAAAGAAAACATGTAGGAATTAAAATGATCAGATAAAACTCGTGACTTCATCAATGGCACTTTGGACCAGATTTACGACGACACGGAGGCTAATAACAAGCACAAACCACTGCATTTAAAGGCATACAGTCCAACAAAGAGTTGAAAATAAGCGTGAAGAATTGGGTGTTGCTCCAAACCAAATAGTCTGCAGCCCTGAACAATAGTTAAGCAGGAGGTGCGCCTTATTTTCCGTGACACAAGCTGAAAGGCGGGACGCTCCAACACCTGGTCAGCCTGCATCTGTGCTGATGATGGCAAATAACAGCCTTGCAGGGCAGAAGGGGTGAAAGATGAGAGTACAGGGGGCAGGTGCTTAAGAACAACAGCAAGTGAGGCTTGGAGGAGGAGAAGCAGCAATGAAAGAGAGCAGCCTTTTACGGCCATGCACAAAAAAATGGAAATCATTAAAGTCAGCTTCAGCTACCGACACTCCATCCAAATCAGCCGTAAATTCATCCAGAATCTGAACGATTCAAGTCTTCACACATGAAAGCACATCGATGGCCAAAACACAAAACCTCCTTTTTTAGGGTTTTCTTGCAGATTCACTTAAAATGTGGAGTTATCCATTTTAAACTCAAAATCGAAACATTTGCAGATAGGAGGTTTAGTATTTCGGATACGCCTCAGTAATTTGCTCCTGGTCTTCCTGGGTTTTTCTGCACAGCTGTGTTAAAAAATCTAAAATGGCTTGTTTTTTTGTGTTTGCATGCAAGTTTTAATCCTGCAAATTTTAATCCTGCAGTACTTCGAGATCCGAGCGTTGTTTAGAACAGCGCTGTTACAAAATAAACCTATCTAGAAAATAACGTGTCTTCCAAATTTGCTCGCCACTTTTTACCTGGTGAGGTTGAGATAAACCTTAGAAGGGTTTAGTATCAACTCATCTATTTATGTGTTTACTGTCTATTAGTTCTATTAAATCCTTATAGATTTAAGGTGAAGTGAGCACAGAGAGAGCTGGAGAAGACGTACCAATCATTAATTACAGATAACCTCAATTTGCATTTAACTTAGTTTTTCTGCTGCAGTCAGACGACGGAAGTGCTCTCTCTACATCTTTGAAATAAATGACTTCTTTAATTTTATTTTATTTTTTAACACAAGTCAAAGCCTAAGGGTCGGCAACCGGCGGCCTCCCTGTGCTGCGGCTCTCTGTGTTTTTGTAAAATAACTATCATGTTCTCAGATTGTCGTGGTGCTTTTAACACCGTCGGGTAGTGCGAGCTGGCAGGAAGAAGAGAGCAGCGTGAACACGCGGAGGGGGCGTGTCTGCAGCTGTGAACGCCGACTAGAGTCTGTCATGGGATGGAAAATTCTTCTAGTACTATCTTCTAGGGGACATGAGCGCCTCTAAAACCAGTGCTTCATCCCCCTAGACTAAAACCACACCTTATTACCGCTTAAATCCATTAATTTAGATCAGGCGCCTTCACTATCCTGGGTTAATGCTTTAAGAGGACTGTGTGTTGCGCTTGTCTGTGTAGAACAGGCTGGGGTTTGCACGCCGGGGAAAAACGAACAGGTAGGGGAGGCGGTGGGTGGGGCTAGACTCACCCCCGCTATGAATCCAGACAAACTAACAGCTGCTTCCTTCCCAATAAAAAAAAGTTGTCATCCATAAAATTAATATAATTTATTGGGTTTACTGGATTTAAATAGATAAATCAATAAATAGTAAGGAGTCTGCATCAAAGGGGAATTTGTTTCCATCATCTCATTCATCTTAACACTGGGGGTTTGACAGACGGAAAAGTCTATTCAAGGTTGTGGAAAATGGACAAAAGATCAAAGGAAACATCACGCTCATAAATAATTAAATAAATATCCTGAAAACATCTTGAATCCATACAATTGTTGCCAAATGAACTATCGCGATACGTCAGCAAAAACCTTTTTTCTATCACACCTAGTGTTGTGTGCCCCTGTGTCATCTCAGTGGAAGCTGATCCAAATGGCTCTTTGAGAGGCACAAGTCGCCGACCCCCAGCCTAAGACCTCCTGCTCTACCTGACGTGGAGATTTAGATGGAAATTCAGGAAACACTTTATTTTGAAAACCATAAAAAACATTAGAAACTGATTTTCTTCTTCTCCTCTTACTCATCTTTTGCACACTAGCAATACAGACCTCTGTCCAACTGGGAGGTCATGGGTAAAGTCTGGACAGGTTTATCGTCTGGGTTACATTTTACGTTGGTTTGAAGCAGTGGAGTGGCGTCCTGTCCCCACCCTTGTCAACAGGGCCTATTTCTTGTCATAAGCAAATATCTGGTTTCAATAATCACTTAGATGATTATGGATTGGTAATTTCCTGAGAGTTCTCGTGTGTAATCTGTTCTCTAATGGTCTTCTTTGTGACGGCTAATTCTGTAGATATTCATATATATGTAGAGTATCTGGATGGAAGGAAAATGTTTTACATTCTTGCATAATTTAGTCGGCCAGAGTCCAACTGAAGCAGAAACCATAACAAATGTCCTGGACATGTTGAAATGCCTGATTTTTGTTTTTGTCGCAGTTGCAAAAGAAGCTGTAAAAATGTTTCCCTCCACCCCCCCCCCCCCCCCTGCTACTGTTAAAACTGGTAAAGTGTGCTCCCAAAAAAAGCCTTTTGGGTTGATTTGTAAATCTGAGATCTGATCCATGCACAGAAATCTGAGTTTCTCAGAGGAACCTGCTCAGGTGTAAACACCTATTAGGAGTCTCCAGCGTTCATAAAATCACAAGAACAGACTTTTGTTTTTTTTTCTTGGACACCAAATGCACTATGAACTGCCTTCACAGAGGAAACCACCGTGACATTTCTGTGTCTTTGTCATCAACAGTGTTGCTGGAGGCTCAGTTGTTAATGAGCGAAATAGAGGAGAAGCTCAGCTCCTTTCCTGCTGCTGACCTTTCCAGGCAGAGCGAAGGGGGAGCGGTACGTTGACTTGAAGGGAAACAACTACCAGAACAAACTCGAACCATAGAAGCTTTAGCACCATTTATTGTTCCTCTACTTAAAAAAGGAGAATTGACAGCCTGGATGATTTCAAAAACCAAGACATGTGGTTTGTGACAGATGGCGCTGGAGAGTTCGGGCTGTGCAGACGAGGATGGAGAGACTTTGATCATAGAGGGCTTCAGGTTTGAGAGTTCTGCAAACCGAGAGCAACTGAAGCATCTGAAGTAATCGGCAAGGTGACACGCGTGTAGCTAACACAGCAGGCTGTGCACTGACCTTTGACAGAGGTCAGACTGTCTTATAGAATGCAATAGATACAGAAACAAGCTTTAAGGGGGTAAAATACTGCTTTTAGTTGGACTTCCAAAGAACTTGATAAAAAAATGTTAGTTTGAATTCATTCTTCATAAATATTAAGTCATTTAACTTTCAGTAGTTACTTCAGTGCACAGTCAAACATCTTTGCATTATTTATGTTTATGATTGGGAGTTAGTGATGCAGCCCAGAAGAGTGTATTGTGCGGTTGAGGCGGTATCTTTTTTCCAGTAATTGTAGGCACAGTAATGTACATTTTGAGCGTTCTTCATGCAGCCACACTTATTATGAACATTTTCTTGTGTTGCGTTTGTGCTTTTACGCTGTCCATTGTTCTAATGAAAGCCTTTTTTTTTGGACAAAAAACATTTTTTGGAAGTTTGTTGTTCATTAATAGAATTTTAGTGATGTAGAATAGACTGTTTAAACGTTTTCAGGACCAAAACTTTGCATTTAAATGTATTTATAAATGTATGCTACTAATAAATCAAACCTATTTTAACATTTGCTAAATGTTTTGAATAAAACAACCTTAATTTATAATTCTTCAAGTTTTTTTTGTCATTGTTTAATGTTTAATATCCTTTGAAATTGTATAGGAGAACCAATGCAAAGTATCAAAAATCTGCAAAAATTGACTGTCATTGCTGTGTTTCCTGTCAGCCTACAAAAGTATTAAAGCAAAGTGTTAAATAATCCTTGCATGCTTATCTAAATTCTAAAAAAGTGTGTTCCTTTTAGTCCTTTTAGTAAAAAAAAAAAACATCACTCGGCACGTCCTTTTTAAAAGTTGATCTTCTCGTTTGATACTTTCACGCTCCAAAATGTAGGAAATCAGATATCAAATCTGCATTCTGAGAACATCTAATGACCACATTATTGTGCAACACTAGGAAAACTTGAGACGGGCGACAACGCAGCCTTCCTTTAGCTGTGCGGCTATGAAGCGAAGGATATACCCGCCGGCATTAGCAAGTGTCAGAGCATCAGTGTGACCAATTAACAAACTCTCAATTAGAGCGTCAGTTGAGCGATTACTCCCAGAATTTACCAAGCATTAACACACCAAACAGGCTGACATAATATATGCAAATAGAGGCATTATTATGCATGTGCTGGTTCAGTGCCGCAAATGAAGTGCTTGTTTGGAGCACGCAGGATCTGTTGGCGAATGTAAGCTCTGTGACAACACATTACAGGAATAATGGTCACTTGAAAAATGGAATTAGATTATTTTTATTAACAGTTGGGCTGTAGTTGTCACTTGGATGTGCAGACAGCTTAAGTCAGAATTAGAAACCACTGAGCTGCGTGTTAAGCTGTAGAGATGAACGCCCCCCTCATGTTCAGATACACAGAGTTGCACACGGCCAATACAATGTAATCAAAAGAAAAAAAGTGGTGGTTATCAATCAGTGAAGGTTGAGCTAATGATGACTAAAGATGGAAACCGACCTGAAAGTGCTGAAGGGGTTCCATGAATTATTTATGTGTTCAGCCTTTGCAATTTGATGTTGAAAAACCAAAATTAGGGAAACTCTTCAGCTTTTTGGTCAGAGTCATCCCTGAATATTTCAACAGCAACTGATTTGGATGCTGCAGCTACAACATTAACTGGTACGATTCTCTTTATTATTGCAAATTTGCTTTGTCGATTACGAAAAAAACCAAACCCAAAATCATTTGGCAATTAAACTGGGATGAAGAAACATGGGAATAAGGAAAAGATGCATGTTATTGAAACCTTGTGCCACAAGAGGGTGCTGTTTGATACTACCTAGAGTGCTACCATGCAAATCAAGACATTTACAACTGTGGATGAGTGCTATTAACCCTTGTGCTATCTTAGATGACCCCACCATTGCATTGACATGTTCTCCCTACCATGATAAAGGTGGAAAGATTTCATGTAATCCATGGACACCAGTGAAGATCACAAATCATTGAAGAAAAAAGGTTCAGGGCACTGTCTAGTGGGTCTAGATGACCCAACTCCCAAAGTGCCTAGGATAGCACAAGGGTTAAGAAGTATTTTTGTCTTTTTTATTTGTCAAATCAAATCAATCTTAATTTATATAGCATTGTTCATATAGAACATAACACAAAGTGCCTAACACCAAAACAAACACAGAAAACAAGCACAACAATTAAAAAATTAAAATAAAGCCCCCACCCTGACCCACACAGAACCCCTAATCCCATTCACGCCTCCCACCCCTTAAATGATGGAGATAAACGTTTGGGAAAGAGGCTGAGCACAGAAAAAGTTTGTTGGTGTAAATGTTAATATTTGGAACCTCCCTCTCTGTGAATAGCTGCATAGACAGCCAGATGCAGCATCACCGGCGGGGACCCAGGGACACCACAGCAAGGTAACGAGGAAGCTCTGGAAGTAAAAATCAAAATAAAAGGTAACCATAATTAGGCAAATAAATGAATAATTACCCATAAAATGTGAAATAAGGAATAGTAAAATGAATTATAATAGTCCTGTGTAAAATCATTGAATATGATAAAGTGGATACATTAATATATACAAAATAAATTAAAACAATTGAAAATGGTCAAATTAGCTAAAGGCCAGGTTAAAAAGATGGGTCTTTAACCTTTTCTTAAAAGCATCAATGCTCTCTGCGGCTCTCAGGTTCTCTGGCAGATTGTTCCATAAACGAGAGCCATAGTGCTGAAAAGATGCCTCTCCATAAGTTTTGGTTTTTACAGCTGAAATGGTTAATAGACCAGTGCCAGAGGATCTCACAGTCCACGAGAGTTCATAGTTGACTAAAAGATCTAACAGATAAGAAAGCATAAGACCGTTAAGACATAAAACTATTAAAAAGTATCTTGAAATCAATTCTGAAGCAAATGGTGAGCCAATGCAGGAATTTCAAAATCGGGTGATGTGAGCCCGCCTCCTGGTCTTGGTGAGAACTCATGCAGCAGATTTCTGGAGAAGCTGAAGGTTCTTAATGTTGTTTTTTGGAAGACCAGCTAGCAGGGCGTTACAATAATCAATTCTACTGATGATGAAAGCATGCATTAGCATCTCCATTTCAGCAAGAGAGAGTAGTGGGCGGACCCTAGCTAGATCTCTAAGATGATAAAAAACAGTTTTAACCACATGTTTTATATGAGGGATAAAAGTTAGCTTAGAGTCAAATATAACGCTCAGGTTTCTGACTGTGTCTGAATGGCTTAATGAAAGCTGCTTCTCTCTCTTCGCTTCAGGACTAATGACGAAAATTTCATTTTTTTTCCTGGTCGACCTGCAAAAAAATATTTTCCATGCATGATTTCACATCTAAAATACAGTTAAAAAGTGCTTCTATAGGTGTTGTGTCATCAGGAGACATAGCTATCTACAGCTGATGTTGTGGCTTCTGATGGCATTCCCCAGAATAAAGTCTGACTGACTGTCTGACTTATCTCTGACTCTTTTGTTTGGCTTAAAGCGCCTTATGGCGTATACTTGTATAGCGCTTTCTACCTTCCTCAAAGGCCCAAAGTGCTTTACAGTCATTCACACACTAGTGGTGGCTTCGCTACCGAACAATGGCGCCAACCTGCCACCGGAGGAATGGTGGTGTTCAATGTGTGGCCCAAGGACACTTTGAAAGGCGGGAATCAGGCTTGTAATCTTCCAATCATAGGTCGATCGTCCTACCACTACACCATGGCCACCCATTATATATGACCTCATTTCAGAGATAGACCATTCATGCGTCTGGTAGCCCAGTTTCCCCTTTAGTGGGGAGAGTGCAGTAACTGTTTACCCTCCCTCTGCAATGGCACACCAACAAGTGCCACTGCACTGCTGCAGTTAAAGGAAAGATCAATGATGCCATTGGTATGGTCGTATATCACACTGTTGTCTAAAAAGCTGAACTAAACTTCATCAACACAGATTACTCCCACAGTGAACACAACCTCACTTTCTCATGTTGTCATTTTTTTTTTTGGAACTTTTGACAACTGTGACTGTCTCACATATATTATTTTTGAAGTTGTGCCCTTGTTTTGAAGACAACATTTGAACCGCTTTTTTGCCTTCGTGAGAAGAGTCTGGACAGTATTTGCATTTGGAGCTCGGGACACCTCCATCGCTCACTGCTCCTCTTCACCCCTCGAGGCATTTTTTTCACGGCGCTCTCTTAAAGCGTGTTTGCTGCTTACTGATTCATCACGGACCCTGAAACTGTGCCATGTAATCAGGAATTGGCCTTTTGTTACGCAGCACAGAGGTCAGCTATATCCAAGGACCCTTTATGTTTGTCGTTGCGGGCGGAGGGCATCCCTGTGGACTGAAACAGCACAGATGCAGCAGCATCCAAGGCCTTTCCTTTGTTTTTGCTGAGCCAATTAGAGACAGATAGCATCTGCCGTGAAAGGAGAACAATGGCTTGTTTGCCGTGTTTCGGTCCACGATTTTCTGCGCAGAAAAGTTGGCGTGGGCGTGTCTGTAGGCTATTGTGTGTTTCTGCAGCTACAGAGTGTGAGCATGATGGAGTATGTGTGTCGAATGGTAATGAGGATGGAGCATTGCATACAGTGGAGGAGAGGAAACAAGAAAATGACAGACAACATATGGCTGCCTCTGCGGTGACGCGCTGAAGCCTCACACACAGATATAAATGAGGAAGAATTCTTACAGTTATGAGTGAGACATATGCAACTCTTGAAATGAAATAGTCACTGCTGTTGGTTGACAATCTGGCACATGCAGATCAGTTTGAGCCCTCGTTAAATTTTGGGTTGGAACTTCAGGGCAGGAAGTGCAGCTTTGAGTTCACAGTTGGTCATCGTACTCCCATCTAAAGGACCTGGAGGTCATTAATCCCCACCTACTGCCGTCTCCAGAGTTTGATGACTCTTCCTTTCTTGCAAGGAAAAAGTTAAAGGAGGGCTGCTGCGTGTGTTTATGTGTGCATGTTTAGCAGAGCTTGCTAGCACTTCTGTCTTGGCCAGCCGGCTCCACCATATGGCCACATTTATCATCTATCTCACTATTCATTAGGATTGCCCTTGGAGGTTGCAGAGGGACTGCTGAGGGGCCTTCACCTCTGAAAAACTTTGGACAACTGACTGTAGTCTATGTGTTTTTAAGTTTAAATAAATGGACGATTTTAACGCTTTTTCACTGGGGGGGGAATTTTTGTCTGTTTTAATTAAATGCATAAGTAAAAAAAACTATTTTGATCATTGCATGCAGCAGTTGTGTATCATCTTGTCCTCTCACCTTCCAGAATATCCATAACTTAAAACAAGAAATCTGTTATTTTGACCCCGTGCTTTTTTAAAATTTTATCTTAACTTTAATTTTATTTTGCTTAATTATTTATTGTAACTGAAATGTTTTTGTGCATTCTGATGTTGTTTTCAACAAATTATTTTTGGAAGTCTTGGAAGAATATGAACAGACTTTACCATGTTTTGTTTTTTGTAGTCCTGTCTCTAACTTTTTACAAACAGGATGGAATTTTCAAATAGTTAATTAAATATATTGTATTGTTTTGGGTACACTTGTGGTAAAATTTGATTTGATTTGAAATGGTTTATTTCAAGCAATCAAAGCAAGAATAATGCACAAAACAATACAATCAGCAGTTATACATTCATACAAAGATGTATCAAACTTAGGATAATTAGACATTAAATCAAAGATTGCTTGAAAGGAAGTGGAAGGAAGCGAACTTATATTATCCCAGCCCTGTTCTACGTGATTCATGACTTGATTTGTCATTAACCAGTTCATAACTTTTTATCAGAAAGAATTAAGAATCCTAAATTATCAAAAAATCACACGACAAAGATGATGTGCTTAATAATTGTGTAAAAATAGACAACACTATCTTACATATCAACAAAGCACATGAAAATCAATTCTGCAGATTATTTTTCCATTAGAAAAACCATGGCTATGCCTAGACATGTAAAAAAATAGACATAACACTGTTTCAGAAATCTCCATAGAATATATTGATAAAGTATCAAATATATGTGCAGGTTATTTTCTTATTAGAACAATCACGAATATAATAAGACTTAACACTATTTTTGAAATCATCATAGCATATGCAGATCAAGTATCAAAAGTCATAAATATGTGCAGATTATTTTTTAAATACATTTTTAATTATTTGACCTTAAATTACGTCACGATCAAATGCTAAATTATTCAAATTTTTTTAAGTATTCAACCTGTGGGTTTTGCGACTCAGGCCCCTGATGAAAATCAAAGCATCATTCAGGACAACTTGAATGACTTTGAGGATCACATTGTTGCCATATTTAACTTAAGCAGTCCTGGCATTGCTCTCCCACTCTGTTGAACACTGTCTGTCCGGCGTCCCCTGCCTTTTCCTGACAGTTTGACAGTGTGACGGCGTGCAGAGACATCCACAGTCCTCTGTGCTGAAGTCGGCAGGAATGAGACATATGCCTTGACCTGACGGATTTCTCTATAAATCTCGTCATGCATTTTTTAAAAATGTTTCTCAATCTGTTGAAGAATGTGTCATAAAATAATTCCACTGTTTTTCCGACGCAAATTTTGCGCATTTTCCACATATGAATTTTTAGTCTTTTGTGATACATGGTTGATGTACGTAATTCATAAGCGTTTCTTGCGTTAGTCATTCATCAATTTGTGGGTTTCTGTCGAGGGGTCTTTACATAAATTCAGTTTTGAATTGTTCAAAATTTCTGGTCGGTTGAGAATTACACAGTTTATGAATATTTTACGTAGTTTATACACAATTATTTTGTAAATCTTTCGCAATTGTTCATGATTTTTGCAAGATGCAAACGCAAATTTGTGGCTTTCCACGACCATTCCACATATGTCTAATCTTTGTCTTTTCATGCATGTACCACTGATATATAACGTTTATATCACATATACGCTGCACATATCTCGTTTAAATTAGGTAATTGGCGCACAAATAACTAATTAATTTCACATAAACAGTGCAAAAATCACACACGGTTTATGCACGAGTTGCGTTTTGTGCGACTTTTACAGTGATTTATGTGTTCTTTGCGTCATTTATTCATACTTTTGTGGTTTTATCATGGTTCATTCGTGGTACATCTGTGAAAATTTCACGTAAAGACCACAACCTTTCTCACTTTTTCCATTTATATTCACTTATGACCAATTTTCATCAATGGAATGTGCACAAAAAGTACATAGTGGCTCTATGACATGTCCTTTAGATTTCTGACAGAAATCTAAAACTTGCTCTATTTCACTCCTGTAAGCAGAGTTAAAAAATACTTAAGTATCAAATCCATCAAACTATCCACGACCAACCTTTTAGCTTAGACAACAACAAATGTATGATAGTAGTCCACTGTTGTCATTGAAGTAAGTTGCACTGTTTATCTGCCGTTGATATTAACATCAACACAACAGCCCCCACAGAATGGCCATATTTACCACAAATAATTAAACTTTCCCACCTACAAACATCCTGGATTTACGAGTCAGCTAACTCATCGTCATGAAAAAAAAAAAAACACCAACAGTCTGTGTTTGAGAAGGAAGATGGAGCACCCAGATCTGTCCAGCATTGGTTATAAATGTCAGCAGCGTATCCTTGTCTTGAATTTAATCTTTTATTAAGGTTGGTGTATTTATCACTCATATACCTCAAATAGTTTGTGTTGGGAATTTTCAAAACACTTTACTCTATGCAGAAATTTTATTGCACAAAAATAGCCATAAAGAATGTTGCTATTCAGGAAGTGAAGATGTGTAGTAAGCTGTGACAGAAATATACCCTGTGAAATGCAGTCGGAAAAGGTAAACTAGTGCATGTGGTGTTTGCCCAACCCAACTGTGTATGAAGCCAGAAGAGAGGGAAAAAATCTGGTTTGAGATGAAAGCAGAACTCCAACCTTGTCATTGTACAGATGACAGACTTGAGGACTTTGATGACAAAAGAAGCTTTTATCATGGCTAGGAGGGAAAACCCTCTGAACATCATATCAGGTCTCTGAAAAATGATAAACTTTTATGTGAAGTTGGGTTTTTTTTCAGTGGGATTTCCCTGATCTTTGTTTTCTAATCAGTGGAATTACCCCATTGGACACCTGATGCTTCTCAGCTCTACTAACATGAATGGAAATGGTCAACAAACGAGACAGAAATGCAATAAACCGTTTCTTTTTTACCTTAATGTCTACTTGTTTAGTCAAAAAGTGCTTTAAATTACAAATGGTAAAAAATTGTATAGATAGAATACAAAACCTCTGCCTGAAATATCACTTATTCAAAGTATGCATTCCAATAAAAAATATATAAGTAGGAAAAAACACATAGGAATTATTATTAATGATTATTTAATAATGATAATAGATAAAATATGTTACAAAATAAAAGGTAAATGATACAATAAAGTGTAGAAAATTTACACCAAATAGACTCAAGAAGCAAAACTGTCATAACCAAGGGTGTAACGATTCATTTTAATAAATATTTTAATTTATATTATAATTTTTGGTTGCTAATAGAATTCATAGTGGATTTTAGTTCATTTTGTATGATCTGATTCGATCCAATTCATTGATCTAATTGATCTAAAAAATGCAACCAGTGTAGCATGTTTTATAGCATCTTTATTGACTCAGTCCAAACATTCTTTAGCTGTTGTGATTCTCTTTCAAACCCTACACTCTCTTCTGCCATCTTTACCCATACTTCCACACCAACCAATAAAGACCAAGAGAACAGTGCTTTTAAAATGTTTACCTTACCTAAAACCTGTTGGTATTTCACAAATGTAAAGCCTGTAGGGTATTTTTATTTACATATTAATGCACCTTGACACAATGATTTTCCTGCCATAACGTGCATTTCAGGCGATTAGTTGTTAGCTTTAGCTGGTTAGTATGTTCTGCAAGCAAATATGTTTATTTTTTTACCCTATAAGTTATTGTCTATAATTCAGTTCTCTCTGCAAAGACTTAGACTTTGCACTTGTGCACTGCTCTTGGGAATCATTTGGATCAGCTTAATGTGTGCTGTGATGAGGGGTATGCAGGGATGGATGATGGATGCAAACACAGAAGAGTGCCAAACACAAAGCTGAGAACAGAGCTAATGGTTAACCATCAGAACACTTGTGTTCTTAAAGCTCTGCTACTGTGCTTTACTCACATTACCCATTATGAAAATCCATGTTTGTTTGCAGAATGAGGTTTTGGGGTGGGATGCTTAGTTTACCCTAAAAGGGAACTTGAAGAGGATAACTTATTCCTATCCTCCAACTGTGCAGTTGGGAGTCTCCCTTCAACATACTTCATGCCCATGCGAGTGAGTCAGTGTTAATCCATTTCTCCTTTTAACAAATATCTGCTTGCAGGGTAGAAGTGGATGAGAATTATCCGTCTTTTTTTCATGATTACTGATTTCTGTCCATGGAAAGCCATTATTGTTTCACTCTGATCCATTCTGAGATAAAAATCTAAAATATTTAAAATGCAAATTTATAGATTTATTCAGTGTGTTTCCCCAATCCTTGATGAGCATCATCTACATGCAGCCCATGATATATGAGTTATATTAGATTGTTATTGGATTCAGTGTGAAAACCATCAAGAAAAAAAAATGGTTTGCCTCCCATTCCCTAACCCAATCAAACGTATTTAATATTTCCTTAAACAAACTGATATAAAAAATGTTCATCGAAGTTGGAGTCAGTATAATTCAGAGCTTTTAGAAAGGGAGCCTCTGGTAGTGGTTGAATATTTCGGATATGTGTAACAAAAAGACTTCCTTCTTCCCTGATTTAAAATGCTCCCCTCTCTGAATGACTGAGCATATTGATTTCAGATGTGGGTGGCCGGGTCAGGCCCTGGGAGGGTAGAGGAGGCTTGTGTCCCTTTTCTGGGAAGAATCCTTTCTATGACTTCCTCTAGTCCATCTGCCTTCACTCCAGTCTAAATGTCAGCTAGCCAGAGAGCACGGCAGACACTGAAAGAGAGAAGGATTTCCGCAGTCTTCCGGGAGAGATGTTGTTGAAAGCATACATGATGACACACTTCCTCCATTCAGCCTGATGAGCTATTGAAAAGTAAGATGACATTTTGCAATAATATACAGCAAAGCTTCAGAGTGCTGGGAGATTAAATAATATTCATAATTTTGAGATACTTGGCATTTATTGATGCTTGTGGCAGGACTTGCTCATTTTAACTCATAGTTTGGTTATTTGTGCGGAAACGTATTGCACCTCGACAAACTGATGAACCGTGACACTGAACTATTACAGTGTGATACATGACCGTATTGTTTAGGTCAAAGAAAGTAAACAGCTCGAGGAAATAATACGACAAGATTGATCTAGCACATTCCCTATAATTATGAAAATGATCTAGAGTGTAATCACACTCCTGTCTGACTGTCGGAGTCATAAAGCATTAAGAAGTGGATTCAGGCTTCATCGCTGTGTCCTATTTAGAGTGGAAATTTTGCCACATCAGCTCACACGAAGGCCTGCAGAACCACTTTTAGATGATGAAAAAACTGATTTACTTGACATGGTGTCCCATGAGAGTATGCTTGAAAACTTGAAAAACTGCATTTTGCACTTGCTAAGGTGAGTGTGTGTCTGTTTGCACAGCTGCACTTCCCAGTATGTGCAAGCTCTTGCCAGGTGGAACGCTAACAATATAGTCATTTTTGAAAATCAGATTGCCTTTTATGGAGCACCGTGTGTTTTTATGCTTGTTCTCTTCTACCTCCTTCGGTGTGCTGTCTTCTTCAGGCATTTCTCGCTGTGTCGAATATGGAGGGGTTTCATTTTTCTTCTTCTTTTTATGTTCCCAAATTGATGTAAAGTTCTCATGAAAGGTAGCAAATTACTGCCATTTTCATTTGGACAATTTAAAACAGCTGCAGCCGTGGTGACACTGGAAGGCTGTCATCTAAAGCCTCTTGTCGCTGTAAAAGACACTCAGGCTATTGGTTGAAATCCTGCCGCTTTAGATCAACCCAGCTGGAAAAACACTAAACAGGCACATTTTATCTGTTCCTCGCCAGAGTGCATGTTTTGGCTTCACAAAGCTGGATCTGAAGTACCAATCAAGTAATTGGCTGTTCCATCCAAGGAGGGGAACATTCTGGGGATTATAAGAATTGGCCCTAAACTTTCAACCTGAGTAGAGTTTGGGTTTTAGAAAAAAGTGTAGCACAGATTCCATGTTTGGGTGCTTTTGTAAGGGCTTCCTGTAAGTAGCACAAAAAAGTTGAAAAAAGGCTCATCTGGACTTAGTTTGGGGAAACGTTTTTCAACTTAAAAACAAAGTCCAGATGACCCTTTTGAAAACTTTAGAACCATTCTGGATGAACAAGAGACTTCACAGATTTGTTTCTTGAAAGTGTTTTTGATTATAAGCAATGCGGTCATACCACATGACAGACAACCTCATGTCTGGGAAAACAGCAAAGTTGTAATTTCATCTCTGCCTTGTAAGGAGTTGGATTGGGGGTTCAGAAAAAAACTAGTAAAAAGTACTGCAAAAGAGAACTGGAAGCCTCTTTTTCACAAGCTGTTGTTGTTGTAATCTTCATGGACACGGTGGGACATTTAAGTGCCAATTGTCAAGAAATATCAAACCCAACAATATTCAATGCTCTTGCTATAATCTAGACCAGGGGTCGACAACCTTTTTTACTCAAAGAGCCATTTGGGACCGCCCCTAATAAAAAAGAAAGCACCCGGAGCAACAACCCTATATATATATATATATATATATATATATATATATATATATATTATGCATGTATATATTATTCAAAGGTGCTCATTACGTCGATCGCGATCGACCGGTCGATCTTCAGTGACATGAGTGTAGATCGCGGCCCAGAAAAGATTAAAAAAAAAAAACAGCACTTCTTTAAAATCCAGCAAAGTCCTCACTGAGAAGTACGGAACTTGATTGACATGTAGATTGGCCAATCAGACATCGTCTGAAGCATACGTCGCTGCAAATGCACATTATGTTCTTTAAAGGATGATACCAGGGCCGCGTGTGAGAGGAGCTTCTAGTTCTGGTCTGATCGCTGCATGGAGCGGTGTTTATTCTTGCATGGTAGAAACTGAGAATGTGGAAAGATCAGGTTTATTATTTTGAAGAGTTCTACTTGGTAATCATGTTTCCATGTTTGAGTTCATAAAATCATCCCAGGGAAAGTCTCTGCTTCAACTCCCGCAGGGAAAGCTGGATCTCAATCTGACGCCTGTGTTTGCATCTCTCTGACAGAGTTTGAGGCCAAAGCCCCTCCTCCGCCACTTTACCTGCTTTTCCTCTCTACCTGTTCACCTGTTCACATCCTCTGCAGCTGAGAGTTGTTTCCCCCACGCTCCTCAGTGTATTCTACACAGAGAGCACAAAGTCAGGCGGTTCTCAGATGACTTTTGGGCTGGAAAACTGTGACTCTATCTGGCAACGCTGGCGCGAACTCTCAGTCTGTCATCAGAGAGTTGCTCTCTGCCCCGCGGTACGTCAAGTTTCCGGCAGAAGATGGGAGTGTTTATTGAAGCCGCCCCGCGTGTCTCCTCCTGCTATCAGCTCTGCAGGTCTCGCCCGATAAATACGAGCTCATTACGAAGCTGTTTTCTACGTGGCTCGCGCCAGGGGGGAGCCAGCAGCGCTTTTGAAATGCCATGAAAAATGAAAAAACTCAAATAAAATTTAATTATTATAAAATACTCATTATTTTCCAAAGTCACAGGGAGCCACAACAGATGGATGAAAGAGCCACATGTGGCTCCGGAGCCATAGGTTGCCGACCCCTGATCTAGGACATTCTAGATTTTTCCAGGCCAAATTGTTTCAACTGTGTTTGCAATAGCCTAAATAAGGGAACAATGGATTATGTCAAAGGGGTTTCTGCGTAATATCTGTAACACACAAGTAATAGAGTACAGTGGAGATGCAAACTAGCTCCAAATAGAACAATAGAGCAATAACTTCTAAAATAACTAGACTCCATCTGCTGAAACTGGTTGTGGTCTGGGAAGACAGAAAAGACGTCTGTTATACATAGAGGTGTAAGGATTCATTTTAACAACGATTCTACTCATATCCTAATTTGTGGTTGACGATACGATTCGTTCATTTTGAACGATCCGGTTCACTGACCTTAAATCGCTCCAGGACATCTTTAGCCAAAAATTCAACCTGTTTGACTCAGAGAGTAACACCTGGGTACTTAACAATGCAGGTGAAGTTTTCCACATTGCTTGTATTTTTTGCAAGATAATCAAGTGTACATTTAAAATGCGTGCAAACAAAAAAGTAAACAAGTAATAATGTCAAATCCATTCACATTTTAGTTTCCTAAAGTTCAGCCCCCTGTTGTTTTTCCACATCAAAATAATCCAAAGGGAACATTATCAGAACATTCTAAAACACTGTTTGGACACATGACTTTGCTAAATTCAAAGTGTTTCCACACATTGGACTGCAATAATGGTTGATCATTTTTTGCTGCATTACGTGTGTTGTCCACTGTAATGACACATTTTACGTCATTGTAATATAAACCTACCATGTCTCAATTCAAATGGTATTTTCCAATATTGATATAATTGATTGATTTAATGTTTAAGCAATTTTTATAATGGTATAACACATTTCCTCATACAGATCGATCTGGTTGGATAGTTGGAATATAAATTGAGTTATTGGTTGATCGTTACTCCCCTAGTAATAAGAAAAAAAGAGTTAGGTTAGTAATTGCAATACGGAAAGAACAGGATGAAATCGATTCAGTGTAAAATCTTCCAAAAGATCTGCATAGTACAAAGGAAACAGAATGTTATTTTCAGCAATTGAACAGAAAGCAAACAAGTATACGCTTAATTATCCATGTAATAACCTAAAAATGTTATTTTAGCAGACTGCACCATTGCTGGGTTCCTCAGAAAGTCATTTTCAGCTTCCAACTATCCAGTTTTCCACTAAAGAAACACTGACTAATATTAATATTAATCTGAGACTGTTTTTTTCTGCTGGGATGGAATTGACTTCTCTCTTGGCAGTCACCTGCAATCTTATGCAAAAGAGTGGGACTTCAACCGAATTTGAGATCAGGGTACATAGTTTGCAGCATAATTAGTAATCATTGCCAGAGAAGCGTGTTATTGCTGAAATGACAGAGCAGAGTTAAAAGAAAAGTTTAACAATTACCCCTTAATCTAAATCTTTACCTGAAGCTGTGGTCCTAAACTCTTTCCTGAACAAATGAAGATAAAAAAATAAAAAAAAGATTTAAGCTTTAGAGAGAAAAGTCTGCAAATTCTGGATAAATGGGCTGGCAGAGCTCTGCCCTGGGAATTGAAAACCAGACATCCGGGAAAGAACGACTGTGAAAAGAGCCACGTGGAGCGGTATATGTGTCTTATTGCATGTTTTACCTAGCCAAGGTATGTCGTGGGATTTCCCAGGGGAAAGCAAAAAGCATTTTGCGATGAAGATTGGTATTTGAAATTCTGTGTTTAGGCTGTTGCCAGAGACACCCAGCTTCATGTTGGTGGAACAAAATGAATAGATAGAGGGACGAATACATTTTTTTTCGGTCCGATTCCTGCTTTTTTTTGCAGTCTGTTTGTTCAATAGTGTTAAAATGAAACTTGGAAATGGAGTCAAGAACATTTCTGTTAGACAGAATACTGAATCGTCACTTATGATTCAGTTTTTATGAACCTCGCCTGTGGAACAGCCTCCCAGCATGCATCAGAGACTGTTCATGTTTTTAAGGAAAGCTCAAGACCTATAAACTGGCTTTTAGTTAAAATTTGGGAACTTATTTGATTTTCTCTTTTTACTCATTTTTTGACATTTTTTTATTCACTATTTGTTCTTTAATATTTGTCTATTAAGGTTCATTTATTTACTTATCTGGTCATTTATAGGGCTGTGGATCGTTACTCAGAGGCAATCTGATTCGATTCACGAATCAAGATTCACAGATCGAACCACTTGACTTTTTAATATAATATTTCAGTTGTACGTCTTTTTACTGGATGTATAAAATTTAAAGTAACATGTATTGAATCCCCATCATTCATAGCTTTATTTAGAACAGGAGATCATAACGAGCAACACAGATTAAAACACAAAGATTCACATAAAAAGAAATGGTAATTGTTTAAATAGGTTTTTACGTATTTATCATGTTTTAACATTTAATACGTTTTTACAATCTTCTAGTTAAGTTTAGCAGTAACTTGTACAACATGAAAACCAAAAAATCCTGTTGTTTGTTCCATTCTGCAACACTTTACATTGTATTGCATTGCAAAATAGTATAATGCCGGTATGAAAAGTCACTTTTGTCTGTGGCAGAATCAGCTGATTCATGTTGATTGCATACATGTAGCACTCCACTACTGTGCAGTGCAGCATAATAGCGCGAGGCTATTTTTTCCTGCATTAGAATCCACTGGAATTATGTTAAATGTCTCAACTGCTTAAGTTACTGTGACCAAAAGAATGTGAACACTGAAGAGTATGAGGTTCCATTTGTGCCAATAATATCAAAATGTGTTTTTGCGTCTACTGTTATGTCTTTGGTCCATTGTCTATGTCTACTGATCGTGTTTTTGCGTCCACTGTCTATGCTTTGGGCTCATTGTCTATGTCTATTGAACGAGTTCATTTTACATTGGTTCATGTCTATGTATTACTAAGCAATATCTTCTGCATGCCCATGATTCTTTGATTATTACTTTGTATTAACTTTGTGATGTATATGCTTGCTTTATCCTTAAACTTTATCTTTGTCATTGTCCTTATCCCATGTCGTCTAACTACGGCGTCAGGAAGATCCTTAGCAACCGTTGCTAGTGTCGTTTGCTATGTCGTCTCACCATGTCGTCAGGAAGATCCTTAGCAACCGTTGCTAGTGTCGTTTGCCAAGTCGTTTCACGTGTCGTCAGGAAGATCCTTAGCAACCGTTGCTAGTGTCGTATGCTACGTTCTCTCACCATGTCGTGTCCTTAGATCTTGTTGTATTTCAAATTTTGCAATGTTCGTCAGAGAAGTCTTTTGTACGGTCGATAAATTGTTCCCGTATTATCACGGAACAAAACACTTTAAAAAAAAAAACCTTTATTGACAATCCTGCAAACGCGCACTCCCAGAAAGAGGGGGGGGGGTGTTTAAAGTTATTTAGAATATGGCTTTAATTTAATCTTGTGATGAAACTATTATTTCAAATTATTTTGAAAAATGACTGATCTTTATAAAATATGTTGTTACAAATCTGATGGATAAACGAGGATCAGACGGGCTAATAAGAGCCTTATACTGGTCCCGAGTGCGCCATCTCATGGTCACATAAATAGATTAAAAAGAAAAGCTCAAAAAACAGTCAGTTTTCGACTGTTATATTCATAATTAGTGACTCGACCCACTAAAATTTGAGAAGGTAACTCATCGAAGATATTTTAAAGGCCTCCTTGCAAGGCCCCCGTAAATCGTTCAGCGGCGAAAAAATAAATATTGCCATGGACTAATGACTTGAGGGTTTATTTCTGAACAAATACATTAAAACAACACCAATGTGTTTGTAATTTTATTATGAATAAATCAGCCACGTTTTTCATGATCAGAACACAGCACATTCATAAATAGTCTTCGTAAAATGTTCATATTTATTATGTGTCATTCTCCGCGTTAAATAGAAGTAGTTCGCCTCCAGATCAGATGGTGGCGGTAATGCGCCACTTTGTTTTCGTGTCAAGCGTTGTATGCATGCCCCCCCCACCCCCCACCCTTTCTGGCAATACGCGTTTGAGGGAATATCAAAATAAAGTTCCTCTTAAAAACGTGTTGTCATGGTTAACCCTGACGTCTGCTTTGATAAACATTTCTTTTTCGTTCCGTGGTAGTACAGGAAAAAATTTACCGGCTGTACAAAGGACTTTTCTGACGACTTTGGCAAAATTTGAAAAACGAGAACATCTAACGACAAAACACGGGGAAACGTCGTAGCTAACGACAGTAGCTATCGACAGCAGCTATCGACAGTAGCTAACGACAGTAGCAAACACCGTAGCTATCGACAGTAGCTAACGACTGGAGCTATCGACAGTAGCAACGGTTGCTAAGTCCTGACGACAAAGTGAGACGACCAAAGACATAGACAGTGGACACAAAAACAGATTTTTGGCACAAATGGAACCTCATAGAAGAGAAAGCCCTGGTGTTACAGCACATTAGTTTTATTACAAACTTATGTCAGTTGAACAACAGTCTAATTTTCTTAACAAAAATAAAAAACATAATGCTGGATAGTTTTACTTTGGAAATGGGAAGCTTGACCAACACTTTATTTTGAAGACTTGTTTACTTCCAGTGACAGTGGCGCTCCCCATTAAGGGGTTTTTAGTTTATAAACTTAAAATTTAGCATTATTCTGCATTTCAAAACAATAAATACATTGTTTCTTAATTGTATTTTTACTATACTTTACTATATTTATAAAGTTTGCGAATCAATGATCTGGTTTATCACGAATGTACTCAAATTTTTAGGAGCAGATTGCGAGTACCCGAGTACAGCCCTAGTCATTTATCTCTTTTTTAACTTTTATTTAGTGGAATCTCTCGGGTCTGGCTTTTTGCTTTGATCTGGCGGGTATTCAGTAAACTTGGGTTGGAAAAGTGCTATACAAATAAAATTTGATTTGTTCCAGAATAGAAAACTAATCATGCAAGAGTTTGGTTAAAATTTGCGTCCCTGTGAGGAGAGGGACTCCGTAATCTGTAATAATCTAAAGGGAATGATAAAAGACCACACCACTTTAAAAAGGTTGAAATCTGTTGGTGAATTCAAACGTTGGTGTCATGCATTAGCCACATGCCAGCTATTGCCTGAAGGTTGTTTAATAAAGGTGGGTTAATGCTTGGATACTTTATGTGGTTATGAACTAATGCTTCTCTAAAATCTAAATTCATTGGAGGTATAGTAGACAAATTATGAGACTCATAGCTGAATGCAGAACTTTAAGGCCGATACATCCAGTTAAGAGATGAGGTAGAGAGCCTGGCAAAGAGGTGAAATATAGGGACTGAAATTAAAATTATTGAAAAAGTGATAGAGATAGCAATGCAGAAAAGAAAAATAGGAAGAACGATTAAAGCTATTTGAACTGAGTGCTGAACTCACCTCAAACAGACCAGAGATTTGCAGCTAAATCCTCTTTTATTATTCTCTCTTCTCTCAAAGCTCAATAAAATTACTACTTCCACATTGTTTTTCTTGTTTGTTGTAGTCATTAGTGAATTATGTTATTTTTGGCAAATGCAATATACAAGATTTGCGATGTTACAATGATCATCTCCCTAAATACTAAAAGAAAGTCAAAGCAAAAAGGAAAAAAAAAAAAGAAATGGTCTAAGACTCATTCATACCAGCCAGCTTAATTGAAAAATAATTAAACCTCTTGCAAGTAGGATGTAATGAATTCTTGAGAAATGATTACAGCCATAATTTTTTTTATTTTTAATTGAAAAATTGCACTCAACCGAGTTCCCTCTACAAACACTCAACCGAGTTCCCTCTTTACAAAAATTGTAAAATGACCTGAGACGACCTAATGGTTTTGTTCAAGTCTTTGAAGCTGCAGTATAATGATGGTATAACATAAGGATTTCTTTTGACTGTTTTAAAGATAGAGTAGCCTACCTTCAGAAGAAGGAAACCAGGGACAATTTAAAAATTTTGATTTGTTTTTTTGTGCTGCCAGTTATTTTACATTAATGTGTCTTAGAGCTGCTCGGCGCAAGAAGGCCCCGATTCAAGTCCCAGGTGGGGGGAACTGAAAAGAAAGTCACCAATGTACCTTCCTGCGTGGAGTTTGCATTTTCTCCTCGTGCATGCGTGGGTTTTCTCCAGGGACTCCGTCTTTCTCCTATCGTAGCAAGCATTCTTTATAGATTAATTGGTTACTCTAAATTGTCCCTAGGTGTGGATGGAATGGAGTGGAGTGTGTACGGGTGTGTGATTGTGGTTCGGTGTCAGACTGGCGATCTGTCCAGGGTGTACCATGCTTTCACCCACGAGTGGCCGGAATAGGCTCCGGCAGCCCCGTGACCCCGAAAGGGACACAACTTGTTTAGAAGATGGATAGATGGCGTCTTTGTGTGTGTGTTTTTTTATTTGATCTCTTCCATTAAAAGTTTTTTTTTTTCAAAATACCTTTTAACTTTATTCACTCAGGCACCCTCTGAGGTAGCATGTCTCCTCATTTCTCTCTGCTGCCAAGTACCAGTAGTTGTTAGTTGGAGGTGCTCTGCTAATCTGCAAGTTCCACTTACAAGCAAAAACTAGAGGTATTATAAGCAATCATTGATATTTTTTGTCATATTTTGTGACTGTAGTGTCCAGAACTGTTATCCATTGTTCTTGCGAAACCTTGAGATGTGTCTAGAACAGACAAAAATAAATCAAATGAATGCATAACAAGGGATGGCAATTTGTTTGATCTGTGCAAAATAAATATGATTTTGATAAGTGATTGTGTTATTAGACCTGAAATGAATGTTGTGTGTTACACATTAATGTCACGTATGGGGGGAAATTGACAGTACTTTCACAACAGTGCCAATAAATCCAAATGTTCAGGCTGCAGCACAAACAAGGACAAGTCATTTGGAAAACAAGGTCATTTATCCTTAAATTCATCAAAACTGCAGCGTCCTCTGAAGCAGCCTAAAAAGAGAGTTCAAAGGATTTTCAATTTTGTGGGACATTTTGTTATCTATTAGCATAGAATAAAAATAAAAAAATAAACTCAAATTATATTTAACAATTTTTATGGAATTCAGATGTTTTTTTAACCTTTGATGAAATCCACAAAACAAATTTTCCAACATAATGTTTTTAATTTTTTCGATCATTGGGTGATTTTGTACGTTTTTTCTCACAGCATGTGTTTAGGAAAAAAGTATATTATTTACCCATTGTCTTAACTTTGATCAACATATTTTTAATATGGTGTAACTGTATTATAAAAAAATAATTATGACATAATGTTATATTTTTTCAATACAGCAAAAATTATTTACTGAAATAACTAACACATGAGCAAGAAAAGCTCTTCTACTGCCCCTAGTGGAATGATGATAAACTGCAGGTCAGAAAACATGGACCAACTTACATACAATGGGTCTTTAAGGAAACCTTTGGTCATGTTAATGAAAAAAGGGTCTCAAAAATACATCTATCAATTATGATACAAATGGGTAGTTAAAAAAACTAATCTAAAAACACTTCCACATTCAGACCTATATTGTTGTTTATATAATTCCTCACATCTCAATGAACCCCTTTCAGTAAGAGGTTATAAAAGAAAAATGTACCATTTTTGTTATCTTCATAAACCTTTCAGTAATTAAAAATCATTTTATAGATATAATGTAAAGGTTGTCGTTTACTTTCTGTTTTTTTTTCTTAGAATCAAACAAATAAAATACTTCTAAGCCTTAAAGATAAGTATTTACTTTGACTTGCTCTGCATCATCAAACCATCCTAAATGCTGAAAAAGCAGCTGACAAATGCATTCGTGGAAATGGGCATCAAAGGAGATTAGAGTTTTAAGTGAGACAAAATGACTGCCACGGTTACAACCTGCAGTATATGAAGTCTTGGCCAGACACATAGCAGAGTGCAGTATCACTCAGCCTCTTAAACTTTGAGAAGGAATTGCGGTCTGCTGTGATGCCCCTTCCATTTACCAAATTATTTTACTAAAATGTTAATGCAAGATGATGTTATTTTTAGATATCTATTCAGAGAGATTGTCACAGAAACTTCCAGTCTTCAAGTCATTGAAAAGTAAAGTATTACTTAAATAAACCAATAACAGTTTTTATGATCAAATCAACAATCAACAGTTTTATTAATTTAGTTTATATGGGTTACTACTATCTTTTCACAAAGATGCCACTCAAGAAATGACTAAGTGCTGACAGAACAGGTGACACTGGCCTAATTGTGTCTTTGATTGGCTAGCTAGAAATATGTGTTCATATCTGTACATATCTACATATCTAGAGCTCCATTGGTGACAAATATATTGTTGATAAAGGTGAAATGGGCCATAACTAACCATCTGTTGACTTACACTTCCATGAAATACTGCAGTCTTGTCTGGTGCATAACATAGAAATATGCTTGCACAGTCAAATCTGTAATCCTTCAAAAACTAGGGCTGATCATATCAATTAGGCTGTGGAGTTTCCATTGTTGTGGCTGTCATAATGCACGCACGCACATTTCTTTTCATTCACGTAAGCACGCAACCACTGAGGACCAGCGGATTTATGCTGTGTGAACGTTTTTCCCCCCTCCTTTCTGCCTCTGTCTTGAAATCCGAGGCTTAGGCAAACAGTATTTGGAGCCAAGTCATTGTTATGCTGTTCATTATCACATTTGCTGGAACACATTTCTCTTTTTGCCAGTAACACTGGTTAAAATGCAGAGAAACTGGACAGAGGACCGGGCACAGTGGCCCCCAAAGGGAGTTCAAACACAAGGATATGAAGAAACGTTTCAGATTTCTGACCACAGTCACGTTTAATGATGTTCACATCTATTTAGAACACTTTAGCATGATAATGCCAATGTGATTTTTATTTTATTTTATTGTTATTAGTACAAATGAACTCTGGTAATTGTAATAATGCATGTACATTAACATGTGTGTTGACTTAAAGATAACAAAGAGTTGTCTAAAGTGCACAAAAACATTATTTTGTGTGTGTGTGTATGGGTGAAACATAGTGCCCGGGGTGTGTGTTAAAAACCTCTCCATGCTATCCAAAGATCATAAGAAACACCATTACAGGGAACATTTAGTATTTGCCTAAAAACAATGATACAGTTTTGAGTTTCTACAATAACAAAAATATGGCTTCAAGATGTTCATTCAGCTGTGTTGCTTGTTTTAAAAAGATAGGAGACATAAAATAACACTTATCAAGATCTCTAATAAAGAGAAGTGAAACTGATAAATCAATGTATTAAAAACAATAGTCAATAAAGAGCTGCCAGCTGGAACAAACATTTCCAAGTGAAGATGTTGAACATTTGCCCCCAACTCGCATGAAAGACCAACACTGATGAAAATGGCATTTTTAACATGTTCTTAAAGCATTTCTTTTATTCATTACTTTCGAAACTGCATTTCTGAGTATTTTGTTATTCAAACTGTTTTTAATCAGGAACAGATGAAAAAAATGCTGAATGAGAAGAGTGAATTTATGACGGAAGATATAGCGCCGTGCATGCCACAAGCTCCCTACTCCACTCTATCACTTGCAGACGACTAGATTCATGGACGCCTTTTTTTCTTGCCCTTCACTAGCTAAAACACTGCATCAGCCTCCAGGATGATAGGCAAGCTTTGTTAATCCAGACTTCACACACAATTCTCAAATGCTGCAACAGATGGGATCAAAAAGTGGACTGTGAGTCCTGGAATCCAGCACTTAGCTTTCTTTAACTTCAAAGATAGAATCTCACATCTGGCCTAATATCCGCTGTGAGCATGTTTACCATGTTTAGTGGAAGATGAGGCAAAAGATCAATGAAGCTAATCTTCAAATCGCCGTGTACACCGTAGTGGGAATGGACAGTGTAGGTTACAAATCCAAAAGGATTTGTGTGGAGCAGGAAACACAAACAATCCTAGAACGAGGTATGCACAAGAATAATAATGTAAGAGAGGAGACATTCTTTAGGGAAAAAAAGGGTTTTACACTTGTCATTAAATTATCCTGAACAAAATTGTTTTTGCATGATCAAGCAAGCAACTATTTAAATTTTAATTGGGTCTTTAGTGGCAGCTTTTGTATCTGATTTATCTTTCAAGTAAAATGAGGCTTGATTTAATGGTCATGTTTACATGATGTTAACTAAGGTAAATTTATTATCTGGTGACGTTTCATGATAACCAGTGTTTGTCAGAAATAACGCTACATGAACCAATAAACACAATCAAAAGTCAAGGCTGACTATTAACTAAAGAAAAAAAACTTACTTCTGTTGTATTTATCCTATTTTGTGGACAAGAGCTAAAAATAACTGAGGGATTATTAAGCTATAAAGCAGCTTCCCAACTTTATGACAACAAGCAGAGTTGGAAACAGAGTTTATTTGACGTAGTTGTTTAAATTTCTGTCAGTTCCCTGAGGCAATTAGTTTCTGTACCAGTTTTCTTCCTGCTCACTGACATAAGCTATTTGCTGATCCTAATTGTAAATACTAATTAAATGAAGCAGCTTGACATAGTTTTTCATGCTCATTATGTTTCCAGTCAGAACAAGGAACAGGTACTTCAAGAGACTAGTGGATACTATGCTTTGAAGCTGTTAATGAGACTTTTGGAAAAGCATAAAGTCAATGGCAGTTTCAACTTCACCTCCTCAGTTTTCCCACTCCCTACCAATTGAACAATTAATAGGCTTATTCAACTATCTAAACAGTATTTGATCAAATAAAAATGAAAGCCAGGGAGGTTCAGTATACACAGAGGGGAGATGAGTACAATATTTGCCAGAACCTCCACACGTCTGCATTAGCGCACAAGCACATTGGTGGCCATGCGTTAAAACTGACTACAGGTGCATGACTGATTCCTTTATCATATTAATTCGTCACTTGCATTGTGTGTGTGTTCTTTTAAAAGTGGTTACTAGGCAGAGATAAAGCGTTTTGCTGAGACACAAGAGAATTCAAACCCCGTTGAGCTGTTGAATACACAATAGGAGGAGGTTCAGTAAAGTTCACAGAAACCCCTTTTGACTGACTCAGTGCTGTATAAATATGGATTAGGTTGAGTTTTTTTCTTTCCTTTCGTTTGTGGAAATAAATAAATGTGAATGTATTAAATTATGAGGATTAAGTTTTGTGAAACATGCTAAAATAGTTGTTTAAAATCTTTTTAATGCTACTGTAGACACAAAAAGCTTTAAAAAAAAACCAAAAAACTATGGACATTTATATATGGTCTGTAGATAGCGTGAGGTTATTTCACAAGGGCCCTTTTCCACAAATATAATATACTTTCTTGACAAATATAAGTATTGGTAAGGGAAAATTGTATCAAACAGCTTTTGCATGAATGCATCAGTCATATTCTTGGCTCCTGGAGTACAGATCCATTCACCGCCTTTTCTCCTAGACCGGACATTTCACCAACTTCTCGTTTTCTACAAAATGAAAAACGATATTCTGGTAAATTCTTTGAAAGCTTCATTTAGAGTTTCAAAAGTGTTGATTGCAATATTTGCACAAAGAAAAAAACAAGGAAATTCCATACAATGTATGACATTTCTGATCTTTTTTAACCCTTAATGTGTTATCATGGCAGCATAGTATTTGCTTTCTTGACCATGAAATCCATGTATGTGTTTCCATGTAGGTATTTTGTACAACCTCTGTTTAGTTTGAAATGACATGGAGTATAAACATACAAAGAAAATATTTAGTTTACATTTAGTCTACTCAAGCAACACTTGAGCTCTGCTCAAGCACAAACAAAACTGTTATTTAAAAGGTTCATATGATGAAAACTCCTTTTTTAAAAGGTCAAAAGGCATGGAGCTGTGTGGTAGAGATGGCCATTGAGAGAATATATCACATAGTGTACAGCTTTTATTTTCAGTTGCAAATTGCTTAAAAATTGGTCAGGTGTCATATAATGTCAAAACGAAAATAGGAAGTGTTTAATTTTCAGATATTCCTTGGAAAGAAAGTTTATAACATACTGCTAGCTCCAAAAATCCTTCAAAACTTTCATTTAGGTGAAGGTATTTTTCTGATGGAGAGAGACCAAGATCATTTCTGAATGGTAGTTACAAACTCATCCAAGCCTGACTGCTCCATGAGGGATAAACATTTCTCAAGATGTTAGAGTAAAGAAGAAAAACACCATCACATAGAAAGCCTCTCAGGAGTACTGACACATTTTCAGTTTTCTGCATGTCCTGCCCATGTAGAGAAAATGGTGACTTGTAAGCTATTGATGATCTGTTCAAGGTATGCTGTCAATGGCCTTGCATAGGAAAGCTGCATGTTTGGATACATAAGGCCCTAACACAGAGATCTAAGAGCCTAAAGAGATGGACCGGCCTCCAAAACTGGATAAAACTAAATCTGATTGTGGATCTAAAGGCTGTGTCAGACAGCAACTACTGTATTTTCTGGACTATAAGCCGCTAATTTTGTCAAACGCTTTTGACCCTGATGCTTATTTAATGATGCGGCTAATTTATGCATTTTTTTGACGGCTGCTAGGGGTGCTCAAGCAGATGAGGTAAGTGTGTGACATGGGGAAGATGATGTACATGTTGCTGTCTAAAACAGTCTCAGAGAGGTAGCTGAATGTATAGTGCCATTTCCGGCGACAAGTCCAGTTATTTGGACACACCCACAAGCAGCCAAACAGCAGGCAAGTCACTTCTGCTCTTAGACCCCTCAGTCATGGTGCAACAAAAAGAAACACCCATGCTCAGCCCTACTTTGGCCGCATCCCACAATCCCTTGCTGCTATTAGACCCAACGTGCACATGGCCGCCTCTACAATATGACGCAACTTTCAAGTTAAAAGCAATCGTTAAAAACCAACGGGCTTGAAAAAGCCGGTCTGCTGCGTGACGGAGAGGACAGCGCAAGCTCAGGAGTGAATTTGCCTCAGAGTGACACTGGCAGCGACAATGAAGGACAGACTGAGGGAGTGTGTGGCCAAGAATGTCTGACGCTATTCCAATCCCACACTAAGGAGGAAGACTTTCATGGTTTCAGTGCACAGGAGGAAGATGAAGAAAGCTCTCAGTGACTTTACGTTCATGTTTTTTAAATCAACCCTGTTGCTTTAGCGGTGTGTTACCATGTGTCACTGTAGTGGAAGGAAACTTCTGCCGCGGAATAAGTCACTGCTGCTCTGTTTTTTCCCGTTATGTTTTTTAACCAACCCTGTTACTACCACATTGCTGCCGTGTTACTGCTGTGTCACAGGCACTGTTTGGAAAGAAAAGCTCAGGTATATAATTAAAACTTTCCTGCCGTTACTTTTTTTCTTTCTTTCCTCCCTGCCGAAGGCGGATCTTCCTTCGGTTGTTCACTTACCCGTTCAGACCCTCAGAGCCTCCAGAATAGAGAATCATTCATCGATCTTCTGGGGAAAACCTTACTCTTTCACTCTGTAAAACAAACATACACACCCCCAACACTCTTTCGCTGCTGTTGCTGTCACTCCCTCTTGCACTGTCGCGCTCTCCCCTCCTTCCGCTGCAGCTCCCTGCTCCTTCTTTGACACGTGCGCAGTTTCAGCACATATACATCCTCAATCTACTACACAGTGTGGCGACCTGGGGGTTTACCCCGCCTTAAGCCCCTAAGACTCATGGGAAGTGGGGAATCATGGGTGTATAGTTCCTCACCATGACTGAGGTGGCTGTGAGCAGAAGTGAGATCCATGCTGACTGGCTATTTCTGGGTGTGTTCAAATGAATAGGCTAAAATACTGTGTGAGACTGAGTTTTTGTAAAAGCGGAACGATGAAATGATGTTTAGGTTAAGACAGAGCCAGAAACAAACTGGAAATGAATGCAGTTGTTATGTACGAATGGGAATGAAACATCTTAGCTGAGGAGGCAGATCCCAAATTTGCTATGTCAGTCTTTCGCATCCTTCTGAACAGTACTCAAGTCCCTGGGTGAGAACACAGAGCCTTGCTCCCCTCCTCATCATCAAACATTCTCTCATACACAACATTGCCTTTACTGATTACACTGTTTTTATTTTTTGTCTTTTGTTTTCTCTCAGTGCTTTGAGTCTGATTACTGTTTCCCTTAGACGCCTAGAAATATAATTAGATCCTCATGGCACGTAGATATGTGTGTTGCTCTCAGATAACAATGTCAAAACCTTCATTAGTTTACATGAGTGGTCACAAACCCTACAGTTAGGTGTCCGATGGGCCTCAAATTAATTCTGCGGCTTTACAACCAGCTCTGACAGACAGTCGCAGAGACTCAGTGAAAGTGACAACAAAACCAAGCAGTCTTGCAACAGATGGCCCTTTTCGGAGTCCTGATGTTAAAATCACTGAGTCACTAGGTGGATTACACTTGGAGGACACTGAGCCAAACTTAATTTGTTTGAATTGTCCACTCATTTCCTCTATAGTCCACTATAAAGGGAGTCAAAAATAGTTTTGTGCTTTAAAAAGTTCCAACTAAAAGCAGTACTATAGCTCCGGCAGGACATGATAAAGCCCAGGGAGAGTCTCTGAATGATCCCATGAACCCAGACATGGAGATGGGATAACTGATGCTTTTGATTGAACTTTATTAATCCCAACAAGGGAAACTCAGTTCCAGTACATCTCGAAGAATAAGGTCAGACATACAACAAACACAGGATACACACACATCTCGAGAGGCTACTTAGGTCAATGCAGCCGAGCGCCTTAGATGACCTGCGCCGGCGCACCTTTTGCAGGGCTCTTCAAAATAAACCTGATTTCTCAACATCATTAATGTCTTCCGCGCATATGACTGTATATGAGATATATAGATATATAGTCCATGCTTCCTATTGACATTGAGACTCAAAACATCTGACAGTAGCTCCTTCTACAAGCGTCTGGAGTGTCAAGTTTATGAACACATTTTTGGACAAAGGTTCAGGGGTGAATTTAATGTACGTCGAGGGGAGAAATTGGACGCAAATTTGACATACCAATTGTGTGAAACGCAGCATAAGAGCTTTAAGCTTGATTCACACTGGTCTGTCTGAGGTGCGTCTCCATTGCGGTGTGTTGAGGAACAAAAATAGAACTTTCATTAATAAGTCAAAATGTTAACATTACCTTTGTCATGTCTGCGTGTGACGTCTGTCCCTCCACAACGAAATGCAAGCTTTATGCAGGAATTCTATGTACAGGCTGTGAACTTGTTAATTTTGGGGCAAAAAGCTGGAAAAAACGGGAAACAGATCCTGGTTTCAAAATAAAAAACTCTGCTGTACTTTCAAAATAAAATGTACGTTAACATTGCGGATACTGCGGTTGTTCATTTCACCAAAAAAGTAAAAAAACATAACATAATTTATGACACAAAACAAGACTTTTACAAGGACTCAGTGCGGACGGAGAGGGCATGGGGTCAGATTTCCAAATTTATGGATGTTGATGACACAGGGATGGCAGGATAAACCACTCATTCAAAAGCCAGGGGGAGGAAGGGTGGATCGGCGACACAATGGAGACTATGTAAACTAACGGACAGTCATGAGACTGACCCCATGCAATGCAAGAGAAACGCACCGCAGATGGGCCGATGTAAATCTGATTTAATGTGGTAAAACCTGTGGGTGATGTGCATTTGCATTTGCATAACACTATTTCTGTTATCACGTAGTGTGTAAGCACTTTGCAAATTTCTTATTTACATAGAGTGGTGAATATGTTTACATTAGAGGTAAAAAGATAGACTATTGTGTTTGAGGAGGTTTTTAGAATTCGGTTCCCTCACTTTCATTCGTTCCAAAAATAGTGGTATCCTTTTTTTTTAACTTTTTTTCCATTTTCCACTTTGCTTCTTCTACTTCTTTACTTCTTCAAGGAATATTATGTACTGTAGGCACACCGGGACGGGTTCTAATGAATTTGAATGAGCGTATCAATTTATTTTCCATGTTTTATTTATTTTTTTCAGGGTTTGGGGAGTAAATTGAATCGACGGCGGTGATGCGTGCGCAAGTCAGGAGCAATATAGGGACCTGCTGCTCTGATTAAGTTCCTGTTATGAAGCCGTTTATTATTGATTTCATTTCTTCTCACTTCTCCCTCTCACATTTGCATTTGCTCCATATCTCTTCCTTTTCATCAGATCGCTCCCTTGTTCTTGGCACCTCTCATTCTTTCACACGTTTTCATTGTTGTCTCTCATTTAACAGCAGCAAGTTGTTATTTATAAAAACAGAACAATTCTTGTGCACAAAGCCTCTCAGTTGGACTGGAAATGTAATATAGTTTGGGTTTGTTTACCCAACTCTGGTATTTTGACTTTTGAGGCATCTTAGACATACTGTAGCCTTCATAATCATTATGTGAAGTGCAAAACTCTGAATCCTGTCTAGCAGTTTTACTCGCTCTGATAAATATATTCAGCTGCATCCATGCTTCATTGACTAAAAATATAGATGTGCAGCTAAAGTTCTGCAGGGAGTATTATTTGGTAAAATACTAAATCAATATTATTTTTACAGTTGCATGGTTTTTTTGTGGTTGTCAGTCTGATTTTGCACAGGAAATATTGGCTTTACGCACACAAATGCACATTTCATGAAACTCTCCCCGAACAGTTCCACCTTTTTCCCTGTGTGTGCATGTGTGCATGTTCGTGTTTTTCCTCAGGCAGGTCCTGGCGGCTTCCACCGGGCTCACGCACACCTGCTGCTGATCACAACCTCACCTCAAACCTTTTAAGCCCTCCACAAACTGCCAGCCAGCCAGTTCATGGCCCCTCATGGGGCAGTTAAGTGTGGATATTTTACCTTTGCGTTGAGAATTTTTCTTTTTTTTTCAGTCGTAAAACCAATAATTTTATTTTGGCTTGCTCAAGTCAGGCTTTATAACAGTTTCAGCATTCTCTGTTAAATTCCATAGCAAGAAAAAATAAACATAAATTGAATAAATGAAAGTGCTTTGGTGTGCAAAATCTCAAAACTGGGCATTTCTTTTTCAAAAATCCTTGCAATAAAAGTATGCATCTGGCAGCTGGAGAAATTGATTTACTTTTAATTGTGGTTTATAATGAGCCAACCTGTTCCAGTTTACAGCCAATCCCAATAAAGTGTTATCCATTTCACCATGTTGGCATCTTTATGGCCAGTATCAAATATTAAGACGTATAGCTATGAGTTCTTTAAGTTGGCATAGATGGGGACAGAAGTTGATATTTTTTAGCTGAACTGTAAAACATCAAACCTCAGAAATGGTCTTTTCAGTAAAACCGTGCCAAATAACATTAAACCATTAGGCCTTCTGTTGATTTTATTCAATCAATGATGATAACCTTTACTCTAGCGCTTTTGGACAGCAGTGGGAGAAGTTCTCTCTCTAGCTTTTTGGACATTTTGAAATTATAGAAGGCAGCTAAAAGAAAAATATTAGGATTTAAAACAATTCAATCAATTTTTTTCAAAGAGTAAGGCTCTACAGTTTTTGAAGTTTCACAACCAATGGAATCAGGCTGATTGGTCATGTCAGGCGAATTGAACAACCATAAGCTATCAATTTAAACACTTTGTTCCTCCCCTCAGAATCTATCAGTGTCTCAAAGAACTGAGATTTGAGACTACTTTGTCAATGAAAGTGAGAGTTGATAGATTTTCCCTTTTCCTTTTTTGTTACAATAAAGATTTTTGCTTTGTCAAAGTCAATGGCAAAAACTATTTTATTCCCCCCAAACACCCATCAACATTTTCATCTAGCAGTTTAACAAACTTTTAAAAACAAACATTTTGCTTTTTTGGATTATTCCAATTTTTGGTTGGTCAACCTTCTTTTAAAGACTTTATCTTTTATTATTTCCGTGTAGAGAGTGCTTGCCAATTTTGCTTTTTTGTGTGCTTTTAAATTCATTTTATATCCTTGAATTTTATTTTACACTTGAGCTGGTTGCACATGTATTCAATTATATAAAAAATATATAATTTCAAAATAGTGATTGGTGCTGGTCAGTGTTGTTAGATTCCAAAGTATGTCTAATCACATATGCACACTAAGTTCAGAAGTTATTTTAATGAAGTAAAGTGTAAAATATAAGACGCCACTAACTCTTAAGAAATTACAATACAAAAAAAGTTATTCGGAAGACACCTAATGAAGACAAATTGATATTTAATCTTTTACCATTCTTGCCGTTTATTAGGTTTGATAAAAAAACTTTTAATATAAAATTATTTAAAATCAACATTGCATCTAAAAATTTTTCACAATCCCCCTTACTATGTTTGTCAAAAAGCATCTTCCAAGATGGCTTATAGATCAGTTCTATATGATTGCTACAGGAAATTTAAATGGACCAACAGATACATTTTCTTTATGAATGCATTATTACAAACGCCTAGCGAAATAGAGTGTTTGCTGCATCAATTAACGTTCCACCGCAATAAAATGTTTTACTTCCTAATGATGTGATCTCCAGTGAAAAAAAGACAACTACAGTCATTTTTAATATATTAACAGCTGGTTTATTATTGTGTAAATTTTTCTCACACTTCTCACACTGTTTCTGGTCCAAAAGCAAAGTGGCATGTTTAAAATAACAAGACAGTTTTGTTAATATTGTATTAATTGATTTGCATTGTTCTATTGTGGAAAAGCATCAATAGCTGTTTCAATAAAATAACTGGGTCCAACTGTGTCACAGACAGAAAGCGGCCGTCATTGAGACGGAGCTCCGGCACTAGAGGGTATTCCTCTCCGTACTGAGAGAGTCTCTGAATGACTGCATGAACCTAGACATGGAAACTTTCCATTGCTTTTGTAGATAAATAAACCTGATCTCATAGCATCAGCCGCGTCCGCCGTGCATTGTGAAAAAGATATACAGCCGATGCTTTCATGTGGCGATGAGGCTTTGGACAGTAGTTTATGAACACTTTTTTGGACAAGAGTCCAGCAGCAAATTTGGTGCGCGTCCAAAGAAAGGCATTTGTGTAAAGGCAGCATTAGACTTCAGTTTTTTTAAAGAATCCATGCCATAAAAGGTATGTCAGTCTTTCATTGGTTAGGAAAGAAATAAGTGGGTAGAAAGGCTGAAGGAACGTGTTTTAGTTCTATGATGTAGAGAATGTGGTGAAGTATAAATCTGGTGCTGCTGTTAGGTCCAGGAATTGAGGTTTGTGGAGTTGGCCATATAAAACAGGTCTGTAATATTTTTTTTTTTCTAAAGCTACACTAAACGGTAAATAATATGTATTTAGATCAACTAAATTTAAAACCAAATGAATTGAAACTAATCTGGAGCACGTGTGAAAGTTGTTACATTTCTGACTGGGAAGCTGTTCATTAGAAAACCGAGGGTAAAGGTTGGCGGTCATTTGATGCTTTTTCGAGCTGTTCCCAGATTGAGCGAGTGCTAAATATGAAGAGGGTCTTTCTCTTTCTCAGCCTCTCTTACGCACACAAACTAAAATACACCCCCACACTCTTTTCATGATGAGCCAGTTACATCTGACTCTTGGGAGACTTTTGGGAGGATATTATGGAGGACAGCAAGAAAGAGAGGATGATTCAGCCAGAGAAATTCCAAAAAACCCACAGAGGTTGGCAGCTTTTCATAAACAAATCTGGACAGAAAGGCAAAGAGAGATGGATAAAATATCTCAATAAGACATTTAAAACTAGGCAAAGTGTATTTGTATTCATAATATTTAAACAACTGTACAGTTTTTTCAATGTTTAACTGAATGTTTAGAAATATGTTGGAGTGTTGTTCAAGATGGAGAATAAAGATACATCTTTGTCAATTAAAGAAGGAAACTGATTTGAAATACTAGCAAAGTTATGGAAATGAAAAAACAAAAAATACAACTGGAAACAGTTTGTAAGAACAAAGCTAGAGGAACCATGGCTACGTCAATGTGGAACCCAACAGTTCACAAAAAGGCAGGCGGTAAAAATCCAAAATCTAGAGTTGGCTGCCTGTGTGTTATGGCCCACCGATTTTCTATTTGACATTGAAAACAAGAAAATTGGCAAACAAGCTTCTTCTCACACCCAGTGACATCAAGGGAAAATAAGAAAAATGAAAAACAAAACCTAATAAATACAATTTGGTGTCTTAAAAAAATGGTTCTTGATTAAATCTGGAAAAATTAGGGAACAATTAAAAATATTGTACCTCGTATATGCTTCATCTCTCCCAAAGGAGAACAGTTGTTATGGGTTAATACACACCTCTGCCAAAGATGACAGGGATGGCTCTGATTTAAGTGAAGAACTGCACTTCAAATACGTCAACAATCATAACCATTACTATACCACAGTAGTGACCAGATCAGAGCCAAATGTTAATCCACCTTTTCTCAAATTCCCAATCAAATCATCTTTTGCTTGTAAAAGCGTTCCCAGCGGTCCTTTCATTATGATAATTAATTTTTTAGCCAAATTTGAAAAAAAAAAATACTGTGTTTTCTAGGACTTAGTTTCTGCAGAATGGCAGTAGTTCATCAGAAATTCACCTCTGAGTTGATACAGGCTTTTTAAAAGGGTGTTTTTTTCCCCTGCTCCGGATTCACAAGAAAAAAATATAAAGACAGATACTCAGTAAAGCTATTTTAATCCTAACTTGCTTTATAAATATGTCCTCCATCATGAGGAAAATGTCATGTTAAAAACACGATTATCATTGGAGTGGGTCTTAAAGGTAAAATTATTTAGTCTGTTTGGAATAATAAAATATTATATTACCGATTGATGAAATATTAGTTTTTATTGATGATAAATATAAAAATAAAATATAAAAATAAAATAGAACAAATATACATTTTTGCAACATGTCATTACTTTCTTATTCTATGCATTTTAACATATCTTTATCTCACTCTGATGTCAAGTAAAAGGATACTGCTCTACTAATGCATTTGCAGCCTTCATGGCTTGTTGCACTGTATTATATTTATCCAATCAATGCCTATCAGTTGAAGCTATGAAAAGCAATACATCAAAAAACAATGGCAGATGTTTGTTTAATGCTCTGAAATTTTCCCCTAGTAGAAACATTTGAACATTCTGGTGATCTTTTCAAGCACTTTAGTCATTGCAAAACCGTACTGCCAAAAATTTGAGCAAAATACATGAAATAAAATCTAACATGAAATGGATATATCTTCGTTTCTGTTTGGCCTTGTCTTGTAACTGTTTTTAATCCATCTTAATTTTATTATTTGTAGACTAAGAAAAGAGGTTTCTTTCTATCTATCTATCTATCTATCTATCTATCTATCTATCTATCTATCTATCTATCTATCTATCTATCTATCTATCTATCTATCTATCTATCTATCTATCTATCTATCTACATCCATCCATCCATCCATCCATCCATCCATCCATCCATCCATCCATCCATCCATCCATCCATCCATCCATCCATCCATCCATCCATCCATCCATCATTTCAAAACATACCATATATTAAAAATGAAATACAAACATGTTTCCCACATTTCCTTTTAGAAAAAAAGATTAAAAGCACAGGGGAAGAAATGTTGCAAATAATGTTAATTGATGGCAGATAATCAATTTTTTAAAATTTTGTGTTGATTTCATTGTCCAACATTATGGCAGATTTTAAGTAAGAATACATTAATATAGACCTACTCTGGGCCTGCACAATAGACCCCAAATGTATCCTTATCGCGACATCAAGCTGTGCAATATGCATACCGCAAAAGACGGTCACAATAAATGGTTACCTTAAATGTGCAAAAACAAACTCATGGCAGCTTGAAATATTGTACAAATGAAACAAGTCCCTTTATGTATTTAACCAATCAGAAGGACCCGTTTATGTTGCTGATCAATCAGATGAGCCCTTTTAGGTTTGATGTTTGCCTCCTACGTTGACAAGGGTCATTTGGAGTATAATTTTTAATCTGTTGCAGTGAAATGGAAAGTATGTTTTTGGTTGTTTTGCTATTTGTTTATATACCGCAAATTATATCGTTATCTCAATATTAATCACCAATATCGTATATTGCGAGTTTTTTCCTTAAATTTTGCAGCCCTAACCCACTCCAATCCTCTTTTGTTTTTAACGCATTCTCAGTGGTCTTTTATTTATGATTCAGCCTTATTCAGCTAAAATCTAAAAATCGGCAGGTTTTTAGGAGATAGTTTCTGTAGCAGTTTATTAAAAAATTGCCTCTGAGTTGTGGGGACTGTTGGCGCGGTGCATCCCCTTTTGGGATGAATTAGAGTGGAGACAGAATTAGATTTGTCTGTACAGGAGACATTACACTGAGGAAATTGATTGACAACATCTACACCCCATCAACACTGTGTGTTGTAAAGAAAAAGACTGCATGTAAAATTGCACAGACTGAAATTTGGTGAACCGTGATATCACGAGGGAACACTGAATTTATATATTTTTTTCTGTATTTCCAGCATACACAGTGTTAGATCTGTCATATGGATCAGAGTAGAAAAGAGCTGAGTCACTCTGAAGCTCCTTGTATCCTCCAAACTTTTAAAGTGTTACAGTGACCTTGAGCTGCACAGGATGAAACAGGTCTGTGAGTGACTTTGGCAAACGAGAGACAGACAGAGGGAAACCACCAACCTGCATCTCGATGGATAATCTGTCAACCCCCCGCCAGTCCCCAGACTCGCAAAACATGCGGCATACACACACACGCTGTGTAAAACTCATACAGTTTCTTCTCACCAGCTGCCTCCTTCTGCAGCACCATGGAGTGCCTGAGAGAAATGTAGCTGGTGGAGGACGTGCCTCCCTCCCTTACTCCATCCATCTCTGAGTTACCCTTCTCATCTTTTTTATAGTTCTCACTGTTGGTAAAACATGCGCTGTCACTTTTCTTACTTCTTTTTCCCATACTTGTGTTCTGTATTATATCTTTGATAGTTACAAGGAGAATAGTAAAAAGCTTCATGGCTAAAAAATGGAGAGAACACTGAAGCACCCTGGGTTACATTAGCTTTGGGAAAGACTGCAGCCAAGATGTAAAAGAAAACTCATCATGAAAAGTTGCTTTTAAGACACTACATTAAGGGTGGATGAAAAAAATGCATTCTGTGAAATAACGTAACATAATATTTTGCATAATATTTTGCAATAATTTACGAAATTTACTTAATTATGTAGAAGTAGACTTGTCGTTCAGCGTCTTACTTTTCTTTTCCACTTTAACCCCCTGACCACTAGCCCACCACTGAGAGCCTCTTTCAGCAGCTCTACACCGCATCAAAACAGCAACAAAGTCTTGTGAGAACCATCTTGCTGTAGATGTTCAACAAATAGTCTCACGGTTGTTGTGATTACAGAACTCAATGAAGCATGCACAACTTAATTTTAACTAGGGATGTGTACTGAAACTTGGTGCCAAACTTGGTGCCACTGCTGCACATGAAACTATCGCTTTCACATAGACACCTGGATTTCAGAGCTACGTGGTGACCTCTTAAAAGAACAAGTGAGTCCCTGAAACACTCCGAAGCTTCAATGTGCCAAAGGCAAAATGAGTGATATTTCTGCTGTACTTCTTAGTAAGAGATTTTAATTCAGCAACCTGATTGTTTAGAGTAATGTGTACAACGCTCTAAAAAAAGACAGTTGTCATGGCATTGAGTGGTGAAATACATGTTTACTTCGGGAACGGAGAGGCAGAGTTGCAGTGCAGACTGCCAGGGAAATAAAGCATCATTGGCCCATTCAGTTGCTCTCCTTCACCCTGTCACACTGCTTCATCACACTTAAATATTTATAAATCTTTTTTCTTTATCTCATTTTTGAAGGAACTTTTCATGCACCATTCAAGCCTGAAATTATTTAAAAATAAAAAAAAGTATTTCTTAATTTTCCAAGACAAAAAACACTTGGAAATTGCCTTGGTAAAAGCAACTTTTATATGAGATACAGTTGCAGTCCTAATATTCTGATCATTAAATAAAATGTGTTTTACAATTTTATTCATGTAATAAATAATTTTCAAAGAAAAGTTTTTTTCAAAGTAAGAAAAACGTTTTGATGTATTGTCTCTGCTACAGTCGTGGAATATATTGTATCCTTACAGATGTATCATAAAATGTATTATATCCCCAGCTTGCCAATACACACCCCTACTGTCTATCAATTTGATCACTTTTTTAAATATTGTGATATATTGTCTCGAAGAATCTATCACAGTGTTTATCAACCTTTTCTGAGCCACACTTTAACCTTAAAAAATCCACCTTTGGGATCAAAATATATAAAAACAATAAAACGGAGAAACTCAGTCTGTATTGATCTACAGCCCCAATTGCACATGCATTTTTGAGATAATTGTTGCAGAAAAAACTGGAAGCTGCAGGTGTTTTTTTTCTCTAAAAGATGCAATAAAAGTTAAGTTAGAAGATTTAAAAACAGGTTGATATTGTATTCGTTGGTTTCAAGACGTTAACAACAGATCCTTATGCGCTTCATCACTCTCACAACCCAATGCATCATGGGAGATGTAGTGCATTGCGGCAGTGAGTCACTTTAGACTTCATTGTTTTGTTCACTTGTTCCCACGGTCTGATGCGGATTCTGTGAAAGCTGCACCTATAAAGGCGAGCTTTAGCTGAGTATTTTAGTAGAACTGGCGACTTCTGCAGGCTAAATCCCGGGACAAGGAAATTAGAGACTTTAACCACTTCTGAGTTGAGTCAGACTGATGACATGTGATTAAGCTCCCAAAATGATTGGTGAGGCAGTTAAAGCAGACTTTGCAAAATCTGGCGGAGCTGCAGCTGAATCGCGATGCGTCATTCTTCTCCAAAATGTCTTTAATAAAATAAAATAAGCATGAGAAAAAAGTATTTTGATCTTTATATTCCTAACTCCTCAGTGTTTTATCAGGGCCTGTTTGGATGAACAGAGAGCTGAAATCCTGGAGATGGGAAATGTTTTTATATCAGTTAATGAGAGCAATTTCCCACGGCACACGTGACCATCTCGCACGGCACACTATTGTGCTGCGGCACACTGGTTGAAAAACACTGATCTATCATATCCTGACATGTGTATAGGGATACGTATCATACTGCCAGCCCCTTGGCAATACATACCCCTACTATTGATCAGTTTATTTACTTTTAAAAAGACTGTGATATATTTTCTATGGTATAGTCAGGGAATATATTGTATTATGGCATGTATATTGTGATATGTATCGGATCACCTGACTCTTGTCAATACGCACTCCTGTCAGTTTCTTCACAAGTTATCAGAACTCATGAATTTGGTTTCTGCCTGTGTTGGAAATGCAGCACATTCTTAACATTGTCAGCCCAATGAATGAGAAGAATTAATGGTATCGGTGTTCAGTCACGGACACGCTTTGTGGTTCCTTTACAAGCTCATCTACACTCCTTGAAAGAAAGGGCAGCCTTGGGTCAAAACACAGACAGCAAGTATAAAGAGTATCCTCACATTCACAATGTGTAGCATACAAAATATAGCAGCTCTCTTCGAATAAAGACCGTCTTATAGCATATGACCTTTGGCACTTTGTGCATAATAACATGTCAGCCACCACAATAAGGAATTTCTTTTTAAGAGACCAGAAGGAAATGGGAGTTGTGTGATTTTATTTCCCCCGTGTGCATTAATTCATTAACTGGCTACAGTGCAAGGTGCACAGATGCATCTCAAAATCTCCAGATGAGTCATTCGTCACCTCACACATAATTATTGCACTTACAGACTTAATAATCACTTTGATGTATTTCTGTGGAAATTGATGGTGGATAGTGAAAAATCCAAACGTAAAAAGAAAATTTGGCTTGTTGGGATTTAAAGAGATTATTGAGACTGTGCTTAGGTTGTGATATATCCTTCACTCGGTGTGATCACTTAGATCATTACTGGTTGTTTGTTCTCAGTGTCTGTACTCTTTTTTTTTTTTTTCGTTTATCTTTCTGCCAGTTTAATTTCCCTTCGTGGGTGATTTATCAGAGTGCCCTCTTCTGAGGTGCCGGGAGGCGGAGACAGACCAGATGTGATGAAGGGGCTGTCCAGAATCCAAGAACTACAGGCAAATTCTAAGGATTTGCCAGGAGCCCAGAGAACGTGGGAGCCAGAACATCCAGAGAAGTTGTAAAGTAAATTCAGCTGCGGGGAAAAGTGTGTGTTCACTGCAGTAGAAGAAGAGTTACTTGAAACTAGCTATTTTTTTAAAGGATTATAGATTGCCATGGTTTTAAGATGCCTATTAAAATGTTTAGCTTCGTGTCCAAGATGCAGTTCATCCAGGATTTGCCTGATCATTCTCAAATTAAGTCTGTGACATGAAAACAGCTCAAAATATGAAGTCAAAGCCATAAATCATTAGATTTAGTATGTTATTACTGTACATAAAGACAGAAACTAAGTTTGCAAAACAGTTTTTTTATGATTTACCTCTATACCTCCATAAACCTAATAAATAACAGCAATGGGTAACACGTGATCATAGAACAGTTAACGCTTGTCATTTCATAGCTGTACTCAGAATAATCATAAAACATGAAATGTGTTCTGCATTAAAAGAAAATCTTCCACCCAGGTAATATCTCATGGATTTAAATTGATCTAGTGTAGACAGAAAATGAAAGCTATAGCTATTGCCATATGACACATTCATTGCTGCTCAATGTTTTACAGCCCAAAAGGATTTCAGTATCTTTTTCCTAGATTTACGTGAAGTGCAGCAGTCTTCTAACTCTACAGAGAGTTTGCATTCAGATCGAGCCAGTAAAGATTAACAGTTCTCGTTTTGCACACTAATAACTGCTGGACGTTTATGGAAATGTTTGAATGGAGCAAAGATATTTTAATGGAAGTGGTGCCTATCGACAATTGCTGTGTTTTCCATGGATGTAAAACCTACAGATTAAAAAAAAATGAACTTTTAAATTTTTTTTCTCAAAGAAAACAAAGTGAAAAAGGGCTTTTAAAGCTTGGAAATTTCTTTTAGAAGAAACCCATTAAATAATTTCACACCAGAAATTCAATCTAAATCCTAAAATACATCGTCTAATGCTCACAGACAAGCAAAAATTAAAAAAATGAAATGCAAAACATGCATTTGCATAGAGCCTGTAAAACTTTTCATGTTACTATTCAAATGCAGAAAATGCCTTAAATAGTCAATACACCCCCTTTTTAAACTTGCAGCACTATTGTATGATATCATAATGCCCTTTCTTACACACATGATTGGTGGTAATACCTAGGTTCATGGGGGTCTGTGTTCTTCAGTTTCAGGGCCTCTCACCCACATAACCTGACTGTGTGACTCAGCTCTCGTGTTTTACAGCAACTATAAGGCCTGTTCTGCAGCCTCCGTCGCTGTCTTCTGGAGGTTTAAATTGCATGCCCCTGTAATCCCAGGGAGCCTATAGACGCCAAGGCAGTAACCCAGCAGAAGTGACTTTCTGCAATGTCAGCATGATCTACTGGCACAGTACAGTAGTAGAACATGCCATCCTACTATTTCCAGGAAAAGAGAATAACTGAAACTGCTTTCCAGTTTTCTTTCCAGTTTTTTTTTGTTGCTAATTTGGTACTTTAATGTTGTTATAAGTGGAGTAATGAGTAATCTGCATCTGCCAAAGTTCTCCTCCCCAGGCTGTACTGCTGTAAAGTGTCATGCAGACAGCGTCCATGATCTCTGCTGAGCCAGTCAGGTGCTACATTACTAGCCCAGCGGCTTATCTTTAAGCCCTTTTCTGAGCTCCTCCTATGCCAATCTGTTCACCAGAGTGTGAGCAGTCTTCCTGCCTAGGTGTGCCATTCTTTAGCTTCCACCACTCTATTTGAGGCGGTCAAAATAAAGCAGAGGATAAATTATTGTCTATGTTCACATTTTTTACATTAGATGCTCTAACTTAATCTGGTAGTGGTGATAGACCTTACCAATGCAACATTAGATTCAGGTCTTTTTTTTTAACACTGAAGTGAAATGTAAAAGTTACATGATTAAATGGCAAAATTGAGTTTTATAGGTCACTTTTGCCAATTGAGCACTTTGTTTTATTATGTGAATAAAAATGAAATTATAGGTGATATTAATACTAAAAGTAACATAGATGCATTAGTCATGTGTTTCTGCTTAGTTGTAATCAGTGCACTTGTTTACAAAAAAAGCCAGGAGTATTATCTAGAAAAAATAAATGAAATGTATTGAATAATGACTTTATTACAGCATTGGCTATCTGCAGTACAGGTTATATACCAACAAAAGAGGCATGTATTAATTTTGATGATGCTGCTTCCAATGGACATCTAATCATATCTGATTTACTCTGGTAAACTTTTAATCCCAAAAAACAAGTTTATTGTTCACATTTTGATTTCCCACTCTCAATCAAAGTGTTCCAGAGAAAGACTTTTACTTTAAACAAGATCAGAGAAAAAAACAATTGAATGATTTATAAGCGTATAAATAGCAGTTGAGCATGGTTGAGATGTCGCAGCCTTCCTTTTTTGTCCAGTTCCATACAAAAAATGAACCATGTCACAAAGATCAAATCCTTTAAGAAACTATCTTGAAGATCATATTGCATTTACTGTTCATTGAATGGCTTTTCACAAGCAGCAGATTAGTTGGAAGTAAATGTGTAATATTTTTATGCCAAATTGGTCCCAAAATTTTGAGAATGTCAACATCTTGTTGAGTCAAAACAGTTTTACAGAGAAAAGCAGCTTCAGCTGATAGTACGAACACGTCTATTGTCCCACAACAGCAATTCGTTGGGGACAATATTGTTTGCCCTACTCTGTGAATGTCTATTTTAAGAAAAGAAACATACATCAACACGACATGGAAAAGAGTTTCATGATACTTTTATTTTTTTGTTTACTTATTTTTATGGGGCGGTCGTGATGCAGAGGTTAGTGTTGACTCCTGATCGGAAGGTCACAGGTTTGATTCCCGCCTTACCCGCCCATGCGTCGAATTATCCTTGACAATTTGTATAAGATGCCTTGACCCTTTCAGGAAGGTAGAAAAAATGATATACAAGTTTAAGCCATATACGTCTTACCAGTTTTATTACTTCCAGCTCAATTCTTTAGGCTGACAAAATCTAATTCAGTTAATTAAGTTTGATTAAGGTACCTATCTTTATTTCGTGTTTACATACTCAGGATTAAGCCAAACTGTTCTGACGTTCTTTCCAGACTCTGAGATGCAATTTTGTTTGTGTGGCTAGACTAAAGACTTTAGGGAACAGTGTGGATTTGAAACTCAGAATTTAGCAGCATAGACTTAATTTCTATCTATATCAATGAACTGTGAGTCGTTTTTAGTTTAAGCTTAAAGAAAATAGTATTCAGTTAAATATAATTAGGCATGTTGCCTGGAAACTTTATAATTAAGAAAAATGGGTGCTTATTTTTTTATGTGAGAGTGACAAAGTGGCTGTAAAGGACAACTTCAAATGCCGTTTAACAAGAGCCTCTATATAAATTATGCTGGAAAGCTATTTTCTGTGAAATATTTATTACTTTCTAGATGCATATTGTAGAAGTTAATTTTTCTTCAGAAGTGGCTGAATTCAACTTTACTCTTTCAATATTGTTTATAAAATATTTGTTTTTTTGCAATTCAAATCATATTTCCAAGCAAATATACTTTCACTTAAAATTGTTGTTAAAATAATTAAAATGACCCCAAAAAAAGAGTTTCATGACTTGAAATAATACCAGAAGGAACATTTTCTTTGTTCTAATATGTAAATAGTGTACAATCACATACCTAAATGGCAATGATGTCCAAAACAAAAAAGAAAATGAAAGGAAAATAAACCCTAAATTATATCCAGGTGTGTAGCTTGCAAAGCATTGTTGTTGTTGTGGGGATTATTTATCAAAAGGAGTTTTCTTCCTGAAAAAAAAAAATACTTTAGAGAAATTGAGCAGATTATTTTCCTGTTTCCGACAGACTCAGTATATATCTATATCATAGCAGACTGTATTAGGATAAAGCTTTGTTGCTGCATTAAAAAAAGGGCTTTGTAATTTAACACCACTGCAGGACAAGGGCAGTATAGTTAAATTGTTTCTTTATCTACAGATCTTAACCCTTACCACTACCTATGGCCCGAATAAAACCCCTAAATTCAGCAACAGAGGAAAGCAGAGAAGGTGGAGATCCCATTGTGTCTTTTGAAATAACAATAGCAGTGTGTGACATCTTTTTGTTATAATGGAGAAAACAACTTCTTTCACATCCACCCTTACATTCAAATCATCTTCCAATTGAAAGTCAGTGAGTTATAAAGTAGAAGCTCAACCACTGGGTTAAATGTGTTGGGTTAATGGAGCAGGAAGGTTAAAGTAGCAGTGGCTGAGAGTGAGCGATCAGGTACCACAGGGTTTGAGTAAAGGTCATACTCTGCAAGGAGTGGGTGTATAATTTTCTGTATTTAGTAGATTTATACTGTTTGTAATTCACAAAAAGGCTGAAATTCATTATGCTGCATTTTCCTTTGACACACTGAATTGTGAGGCACACTATCAATGAATTGTATATTTTCAAAACAATGCCATAAATAAGGCACACCAGACTATAAGGCACATTCAGAGAGACAAGAGTCAGAGATAAGTCTGTCAGTCAGTCTGACTGAAACCACAACATAAACACAGTCCAACACATTAGTGTATTAAAACTGTCGTAACTCTCAACCTCGTTTGCAACAATTAAAAAACAGATGGATAGGCACCGCTAAATCAAACCTTACTGTGACTATGCTAAATCCCAACCTTGTTAGTAACACATAAAGCAAAAAACACAGTCCAGCACTGCTACACAGTAGCCACATTAGCATATTCACAATAACTTTAACTCTCAACCTTGTTTGTAAAACATTAAAATCCAACTGATATTTTTGAAATTATTGCAGTCTATACCTCTCAAAACATATACCATTGTGGGCACAACCAGAAATAATCAATATACAATTCTACAGAATAAAAAGGCATACTGTCATTTTTTTAATTGAAACTTTCAAGTAAGAGATATACATCCTATCATGATGGAAATTTTGGAAAATCATTGTTTTTAATACTAATGTGATCCACATCTGATTGAAAATGTTCAATAGTTCTGAAGATACTAAAGCTACAGTGACCAAACTTTCTCATATGGAACTTTCTCAAATTTTTTTACCATATTGTCCTACCGCAATAAAGATTTTAGAAAATAATCATGTGTGCCAAGGAATTTTCATGTAAACATGGATCATAATTAATCAAAAAGACTAATAGTTCTAAAGGAACTGACGCTACAGTTATTCTATGTAATAGTTGACTTTTTTTTTTAAACTTGATTCACTTGAAGCTACTTTAAAGATGTGCTCTAAGTGTTAAATTATAAAAAATGCTGAACTGAAAAAACATAATGATCAACCTGGATCTGTTTATTGCATTTTTTTTTGGTCTTTCAAAAATATTTAACAAAAATATCGGGTCGGGACTCAGTATCGACAGAGATCAAATGACTCAGAAGCGCCAAAAAAATCTGAATGGGACATCCCTGTTTTTAAGCATGCCATAAAGAAAATACAGTAGTTGTAATTTAAAGTTTTAGAATGTAAAAAACTTTTGCTAATAGACAGCAGTAGGTTTTATACACATGATGGAATGAGGCAGGGTGTACAACCATCCGAGGAGAATAGTATTTATTTCTCTTTTGCCATTAAGTCAATATTTATCTATAGATAAAATGAGTTATCTTCAACAGTCTCTCTTGCCCAAGTAGCATTATGCACATATGGGTTTATTGGCATATGCAGCTGATCATCAGTTCCGTTTTAGGTCTCGTAGCTTAAATGCACATGCAATGTAGCGTGTTTTAGTCAGAGGTCCAATGCGAAAACCACCAAATCAATTTAAGAAAGATTGGGACCCATGTGAGAAGTTAGGAAACACTCCAGTCACTCGGCTGCACTACATGCTGGCACAAGCTGGTGCCTTTAGTCTTAGATTTACTTACTGTCTGCTTGTAGGGAAGATTTTTCAACCTTATCCGGATGGCAGGATTGATTTGGCTATAAGGCAAAAATGTTCTCTTCTCCTGCCAGATGGCTGCTTCTTAATCAAACATATACCTTAGAGAGGTAAGCACATTCTCTACCCTGACTACAATAACTCGGCAAGATGCATGAAATGAGCGTGTGCATGGGCTTTTTGTGTCAGCCAATAATCGCGCATATGTTGTTTTATGTGTAGACAAGGTAAGAGCATGGTGGGAAGGACCCCTGGAGTGTTATGTTAAAAAAAAAAAATCGTCTACAACTAGAATTATTTTCAAACACAGAAACTGATTATATTTTGCTGAAGTCATGTTCTTCATATCCCAGTCTCAGACAGAAAAAATGTCTATGGTTATAGGATTGCTTCCTGCCGTAGGCCCCTCAATCTCCACACTGCTTTTGCATGCTGTATTGTGTACTGTAGTCCTCATGAAAAGTATTTACAGAGTACTGCTGTCATACATTCCTGCAAAAGCCACAAAGGCCCTGCCGCGATCCAGCAGATCTCAAGCCGTGAAGCGATGTCACGTCAGTAGCTGGCTGAAAACACTGACATCAAGGCATGCCGTGCAAATTCTTTTTGGCAGGGGCAACAAAGCGGGGTGAGGCTGCAGTGTTAATAGCCTTGCAACGCGCGAGGTTTTGGAGCCAAACGGAGACCGTTTTCACAGAACTGAGATGAACAGGCCCAGTAGCTCTGCTGTAGCTCCACCTTCTCTACTCTGGATATTATTATAGGAAAAACGGTTAAACGCTGAGTTGAGTTCAAAAAACAGTCATGTGCTGAAAGACTAAAATTACAGATATATTATTAGAGGGTTTTAGAATTACATTTCACAATAAAATACCATAATAGAGGTCCTGAGATAGCTTTTTAAGATCTGTCTTGAGTGACCACACATAATTTGTTTTTGGGTGCATGTGGTGGAGCACCATAGTTTGTATTATTAGAATTCTTTTGATAAAAAATCTGAAGGTTTATTCAAACAAAAGCCGAGGAAATAAAGTCGTTTATTGGTTGATATTTAGTGATTTATAATTCTTTTGTACATTTTTAATATGTTCATATAATTCTTTATTCCATTTTTAATAGGAAAATGCCTTACATTTTTAAGTTTCTAAATAGATGTGAAAATGAGAGTTATTACAGGAATAAAATAGAACTGTAATGCACCATTCTTGAAAAAATCAACTATTACCATGAAATAAGTGTTAAAAATCTTTAATGACCAATATCTTTATGCTATTCAAATTTAAATCTGTATCTAATGCAAAACTCTAAGTTTTTAACTTAATGTCAAACAATGATGTGATGGCTAAATAAAAACTCAAAGATTTCTGGCCAAAATTTAAGGCCTCATGTTTTAATATCCCAGCAATGCTCTTTATGTGGGTGGGAAATGGCTTTTTTTTATTTGTAGGCCATGAACTATCCAATATCTGGCAAGAAATACAACACTTGCACGACATCCAGCTGCATTGCATCATGGTTATATCAAGCCAAACCCATGGTTTCTCAAACAGCTCGCAAATCTTAAATGATATTTAATTTCTTGAGGATGGAGGGAAAATGTTTGTTTCTAATTGTGTGGTGAATGCATTCTGACACAGTTAGTGACCTATGAAAAATGGAAAATTTTCAGGTTGTTTCATTTAAACCAGAATTTAGTGGTGGACTGTCATTTTTTTAAATCAAATTAAGCTTGGATCTAGAGTTATATCATCTGACTAGACTTCCATGCTGATATTTAGTCAATGATGCCGCACATAATTAGCAGAGATGTCGCTGGCCTTTGATGAGGCCTGATGAGATGAAGTGAAATCCATCAAGCGGTATAATTTTGGTGCGGTGCAACATGGTAGTAGTTGGGCGAATCAGCTCTATGAATATGGATGTGGCGTGAACATTATGAGAGTAAATGCGCTTACTCGATTGATTAAATTTCCCATCAGTCACCAGGCCACGCAGCCACTATCACCTCTTTTTATCGCTCTCCGGATCTGACTCTCACACATACACCAACACACACACACACACACACACACACACACACACACACACACACACACACACACTCACACATACACACACATACACCACACACACACACATACTCACACACACACAAACATTAACCTACACACACACACCCACACACACACACACCTACACACACACACATTCATCCACATCTCTACTCATCTCTGTCAGAGCAGGCTCGGTGGAGTGGTTAAATTGTCCATAGCGCGTGGCATTTCGTTTATAAAAGCTGACAGACATGGCGGTCGTTTGCTGAAATTAATTACCCCTCGGAGCCACAGAAAACCATGAGCTGGAGTCAGTCAGTAATGGTCCAGCAGCTCTCTGGCCTAAATGCCCACAGAAAGAATGGGCAGCTGGCCTTGTGGCAGAGGATCATTGTTTTTGCAATAGTTGAATTGTTTTGCAATAGTTGAGCTTACTTCGCTCTAATTTTCCATTATGTAACCAAGTGCCCAGTTTAAAGTTAAATGTAAAAACACCCAAATTCCTACCCATAATTCATCATAAAAGCTGCATAACCAGCCTATCTTTTGAGTAAAAACATTAGTTTCCCCATTTTACAGCTAATCCCACAGTTCAGGGGCATATTTGCGCTTACGCGGCGTGACGCTGTTATGCAGACCGTGGTGACATCAAACTAATCAGAACATATTCCTCCTCAGCTGGAGTAACTTAATGAACTCCAGTGGTATCTGATGCAACACTTTTCTAACATTAATAAAAGCTTCATCTCCTGTCTGATTTGCATAATTGTTCAAATGAAGCCACTGACGTTCTGTCCCCCCCCACTTTAATAAAGTGATGATCTGTGTTAAAGTTTGCTTTCTGTTGAGGGGTGAGGGGTGGTGGGAGGAAGAGGAAGGAGAAGATAATGAGGATAAGAGGTAGAATATAAAAAAAAAGAGACAATATAATGAAAAGGATTTTCAAAAGGCCTGAGGAGATTTGTTTGTTAGATTGAGACAGGTTGACCATGTTGAATAAGATATACTGTAGTTTGCTTGAACTAGTTTCAGAACTTTTTCTTGCATTGTACACCAAAATACTTCCACCAATCTTGTCTGTTTTCGGGGCTATCAACCCACAAATTTGTTTAATATCACCACTAATATTTGATTGTCTCTCCACTTAAAGTGAAAGTTGCTTGAAATCCCTTATCCTTTGTGCTATCTCATGAGGTTCAGATGACCCCACCCTTACATTGACGTGTTGTCCCTACCATGACAAAGGTGGAGAGAATTTCATGTAATCCAAGGACACCAGTGAAGATAAAAAATCCTTGAAGAAAAAAGGTTCAGCGCACTGTCTTGTGGGACTCCACAGAAGTTAGCACAAGGAGTTATTGAGGTGTTTAAAAGTCTATGTTGGTGAGCATTTCAGTTTTACATTGTAATAATTGATCTCTGTAAGTCAGTGCTGTGTTTCTGTTGCTGGCTTTCATCACATACGTCCCGGGTACCAGGGTTTGAGTTGTCTGGGCCATGGATGGTGCGTGCGGCTGCATATCCTGCGCCCGGGAGGCATTTGCTTGGCCTCAGCCGCCAAGAATCCATGGTGACATCAGTGTAACTGAAAAATATCAGCCATGGATTCTGTAGTCCATATGGTGTATTTTTAAGAAAAAAATTGATCTGGTTCTTCAGGGTTAAAGGGCGTCATGGAAATGGACTGTCCCATTGTTCTGTGTGTGGTAATTGTATTGGGAAGTATTAGTGATAATGGAAGTTACATGCATTCATGACGTAAAGGTGATGCTATTGTACGGTGCCTTTGAGCTACACTCTTGTTGTTAGTAAGGTGCACACACTGGCTCTTCATTCACTGGATGCATGGTTTTTCCATGTAATATGTAATCGCCCACATAAACTACGCTTTGTCTAATTTCCTTTGTTACAGTCGGGCTACAAGAGTTGGTTATGTGTCAGCAAGTGCAACCCAATTGAAAAGGTATGTAATTGTTGGTCTCTCATAATAATTATTGTTTCTTTCATTTTGTTAATTAGCAGTGGGAGGTTTTCTGACAATGATCAACAATAACTAGGATTTAGAAATTTCATTGTTATCTGAAACTCCCCATTTTATGAGTATTTTATCGTTTTTGTATTTTTAATTAAGAGCTAGGATTGTGTCAGTAGAGTAGGGTTTTATTTGATGCTGCTGAGCAGGGAAGCATAAATAATAGTTTAGCAATTAAGCTTTGTTTTTTCTTTTGATTATAAATGTTGCCAAATTACATGCTGTTTTTTCTGACGGTGTGGAGCAAGATGAATGACCCAACAGATGCCTCCAAGGGCATTTCAGAATGATTTAAGGCACAGATTTGAGAGAATTTAGGTCAATGATGTAGTGTTTGACCTGCCTAAAGGTTTAAGTACTTTGAATATTTTAGTAATTTTGAAATACAGAGATTTTTTTAGAAAATGTTGGCAAACAAGAAATCAGGAATGAAATCCCTTTTTTATTTGGAAAAATTAAAATAATATTTTTTTGGAATATTTGATGAACAAGGTTTAGACCAGATCTTCACCTGCTCAGCTTTTATCACAGGAACCGATAATTCTTGTAATCTGATTCATGTTTTGGGGATTTTCGTTAACCCATTTTTGAGTTTAAACATTACTTATTTTTAAATACATTTTTACCCACCCAATTACAAAATACTGTACAATTAAACTTACTTAAGTAGAATTTTTTAAGGGGTTTTTGGTGAGAAAAGAAATTCAGATTTTTAACTGTTTTGCTAAGCTTTTTTGTCACTTTAAAGAAACATGAAGACGAATAAAGAATAGGAAAATGATTAAAAATTTAGCAAACCCTGTTGTAGCCATTTCTGACTGATGGTGTTATTGAAAAAAAAAAGAAGCAATTTAACATCTATTTTTGGAACCAGACATAAACTTAAATGCAATTTGTTTTTTCTTTAGTAACATTTGATGACTAGCACATTTATTTAAAAATAATCATATTTATATCTTTTTTAAACTATAATTGCTTATCTATTCAAAAATCTCTATTTTGTGATATACAGCATTCAGGATTTGAAAATATATTATTTTAGTGTTACGGCTGTCGCCGCTTAGCTTTTTTTTCCCCCTTTTTGTTCTGTGTTTTGTGCATTATTTCTGTATCAGAGTGGTACCTCTGTATTTTTGTGATGCAAGAAAAATGTGGCTCCCATTGGATGGGATGGAGGCAGCCTTTAAAAGCACCGGGTGGACCTCCAGTCTTCAGCGCGTCTTTAGCGCGTCTTCAGCTCAGCTTCAGCTCAGCTTCAGCTCAGCTTCAGCTCAGCTTCAGCTCAGCTTGGCTCTCTTCTGCATCTGACTTTGACCTGTGTTTTGTAGTGTTTTGTGTGTTGTCTTTGTGTTGAGCTCCATGCTGTATAGTTTTTGTTTATTGTGACTAATTGTTGTTTAGTTTAGCTGTAGGGGTGAATCGCCATTTTCTTAAATAGGTTGGGGAATGGTTTGTTGTTTTGGCTGTGGTTCACCCTGAAGCCTTTCTGCTTCACCTTATCATTCTTTCTTGTAAATAAATTAGTTGCTTTTCATAGAGCCAGACCTTTGGTGTTTTTGCCATAGATTGTTGTCGGTTGTCTGGATACAATTATGATTTTTTGTTCTCATCTATCTCCCCTTGACAAGAAAAGCGCATAGCATTCAGTTTGGTTTGATCTGTTTGATGTTAATTTATTAGACATGAAATCTGTACCCACAAATCAGAGATGGAGTGTGAGACATAAATGTGGAAAAAATTAATTTAAATGTTATTCCATCATTCTTCTGTTAGTGGATCCATAGATCTGTGTTTCTTCAACCCAGTCATGATATATGTGGGCTTTAGAGAAGCTGAAAAGAATGAAAAATGACAGTAGGTGCTGATGTTAATTTAAAAAATAGATGGTGCTGCAGACATTTGTGTAAATTCCTGGAGTTTTTCTCACTCTGATCCCTTAAATTAGAAATATTTTGTTGCGTCAGATAAGAAACAGGCCCTTGTGTGTATTCTCCACAAGACTAACGGGGTCCCTCATGCTGTGTTCGGCAATTTATGTAATAGACCATTTACCATTGTAAATCTACTGTGTGCAAATACCACACTGTGTTGTTTGTCTGTGTGTGATGATATCTTGGCTGGTATTTTCCAAGCAGAGGACAGGTTATTTTGTCCTCTTCTGTTTACCCAGCTGTATCACAGCTAAGATGTTGGACTTTTACTTGTCTTTTTTTCCCTGGACTGTGTTTGTTGTAGATCTGGTGGTCCGTGATGAGAAGAGCACACCCCTGTGACGCAGCTTGGCCTTTCCTGCTCCATTTGAAAACTGCTTTGATGATTGGGAGCTTTGTGAACAGAGGAAAGACTTTGATATTTTTGCTCCAGCTGTCAGGTTTTGTCTGGTATTTGTCAGACACTGACTCCACTTGAAACGCCGTCCCTCCCTTCCAAGTCAATTCTGCAGAGAAATTGCAGTGAGCACCAATTCATTTCTCAAAAGCTAGCACATAATTAACTCCCGTTGAAAGGCAGACAGAAAGTCTATTTTATTTTGAAATTAATTAACAAGTGTGTATTTACCATCTTTATTATGTCTGTCCCTTCAATAGACAAGGCAATTAGAGAGCTCTGGTGTGGCAGGGCTGGAAGTGAGATGCAAAGATAGTTCTGTTGTGCCGTTGAAAGAATCACTTTTCTCTATCATTTTTTTTAAACAAACTCCACCGTAAGCAGAATCTCCTATGAAAATGTGAGCTTGTGCGCTGCCCCTATACTAATACAGATATGTCAGTGGTCTCATTGTTGTGCAATCCACACATGGGGCCTCTGAATTAAGGTGCATTCGTCTTGCCTTGTCCGCTTGTGGTTCTCTTCTCCTAAAAGGTTTACACTCACAAACTAAATTCCCCCTTCACCCTTCCCCCTAATTGCCAAAAGGTTTCAGTTTAAAGTTTATGTGCAAATATCTGAAAGATGTGCTTACCCAGATTAGTGTCTTTGACTTAGAATGGGATATGACTCACATGAGGCGCTTTAGTTGGCCGAGAGTGAATAGAAGAAGTACATTTTTTTAAATGGATTTTACGTAAGACTGGAAACATTTGGTTCGCTTGAAATAAACCAGAGTTAGTTTCCTCGATAATCCGGAACACATTTTCAGTCTGAATACACCCAAGTGGATCAGAGACCAGGAACCGCTCTCTGACCCATCTTTCGAGATGGTCTCGGTTTGTTTCCAGTCAGACTGAGCTCCAATTTGTTTCCTTTAGGGTGAAAAGGCTCCATGCTCGGAGCGGAATATCCAACCAGAGGAATCAACTGCACCGTAGCCAGGCATTATGGGATGTAAACAAAGTAGGAAGTTTGCAACCATGAAGATGAGACACAACAAATCATTGAGATTTAGTCGGATGAAGGAATAATCATTAAAACGACGTTAAACATAATATACGTTCCTCTTCACTGTTTTCCCCAAAATCAATATGTCTATATGTAAACACTTATCGGCGTGCCTTCAACGCCATCTTCTTGCCAGTAATCACCTTGCAGGTTGCCTCCACCGTAGCAAAGTAGCAAGTAAAAAGTGTTGTATGTGATGTAGGGATGGGCGATATATCGGCACCAGTATTGGTATCGGACAATATTTGTATTATTTGAGTTTATCGGAATCGGTCTGATATGAAAAACTCTACCGATATTCTTCTGACTGTTTTCAGAAACACTTTACTTTGGAAATGTATACTTGTCCCTTTTAGATTGGGAAGCTGATGTTTACAGCCATAGTCAGTTATTGACTGTTTTCAGGTAAAATTTATATTTAGGGATATGTGTTGTTCCTTATAGATCCCTGGCAATTGGAAGATTAAGGTTTACAGCTATGTCCAATATTAAAAACATGGTCTGAATGCTTTTAGATATATTTATATGAAAGTTTTAAAGTGATACTTGTTCCTGCGAGATCCTTTGCTGTAAAAGGTCAAGTACAGTGTGAGAAAAGTTGTGCATTTCTAATAAAAAAAACAAAAAGGAAATCTAAACGTTGTGTTACTGTAAACATATAAGTATCGGTACTGGTGTTATGAACCCTGGTCATGTCTGCTGTGAATGTGTTTTAGTTTTAGCTCCTGCTGAAGTCCAGCTCCTGCACAGCTGCTGACTCCACCCCCTCCTGCAGAGATAATAAAGGCTGCTTCCAATCGCCTGGCTGGGAGGGAAGCTTTAAAAGCTCCCAGTGTTCTCTATTCCAGTAAATCATCAGAGGAATTTGTTTCTTCAGCCTGCCCCTGCTGTCTGCCTGGCCTGAGCTTGTGAAAGCCTCTGCTTTCCCTCTTAGTTTGATTCTGGGTTAAGTTATTTCATAATTTATTCCACCTTTGGTGTTTTGCTGGTGAGTTTCCTTTAGTTTCATTGATTTATTTGGATTTATTTGTGTTACCCGTATTAACCCCGTATTAACCCCGCCCGGTTATTCATTTTTTCTTTGTTAACTATTTTCTCCCTCCTCCCTGAAGAAGGGAAATAACAAATGCCAAATATCGGCTGTCGGCCACAGTTGCAAAGGAAATATCGGTTTTCAAACGGAATAATTATATCGGCCCATTCCTAATCTGACAGCGATACAGACGTTCAAAACTAGTGAGCGAAATATTAAGTTTGAATCAGTGAATTATCCCGACAAGGATTGCAAAGCACAGGACTTCATCATTTTTCACATCGTTTGCCCCGCCCTCCTAATTCCTGGCCAATGACTGCGGAGATCTTTGGTCACATGGTTTTTCTTTACAAGCTTTGGTTCAAATCAGAAATGTCCGTGTGAAAGGCAGTCTGAATACAGACCAAATGCAAGGTTCAGAACTCGATCCGGAAGTGAATGAATAAATAAGTGAAGTACTTTTTTGTACAGCAGATATAAATTAAATAAGTTATCATGAATTGGTTTAAGTGCTAGCTTTAAAGATTTTTTTCCCCAAAAAATCATTTTCTTACAGCACCTTTTGGTTTTTGTTATTTGTTCTCTGCATTTGACTCATCCTCTCCAGTAGCATTATGGCCGCAATCTGGAATGTTAAGCACCTCAATTCACCCCCTTAAGCTAGGAAGCATTGGGTCTCTTATTATTAAATTCACAATCCCCTTTTTTCAGAGTGGACACTCTTCCACCTGGTCAATGAGCTGATCTAAATCATGATTTTTGTCTAAGTCTTTGCTGTGATAGGGAAAGCCTAATAGAACATACTCTGCTTGATTCAATATTCAATTTTTGTGCTAAGCATTGCCATTTTGTTGAAATAGAATTGAGATACAAGTGTCATGTCACATCTTTATTTGGTCTTAGCAATGATTCTAAGTTTACCCAACCGTGTGTAAAGCCTATAACAGCTATTTCTTGAACACCTGAAAATCTCTTAATACTTATAATAGTTGTATTAGGTCTTTAGAGGGAATAAGGAAGTCCATGTTTGCCCAGCAAAAAAAAAATGTTCTAACAGAACACAGGGCATGCATTATATATCTGCTTGTTCTCTCCTTTAATGCTAGTGCTGCAAATGTGGCTGATCTCTAATCAGAACAGCTTTGACCTGAGGTGAGGTCATGAATGTACCTGAGGTATTTCCAACACCAAGCAGTGTATAGATTTCGGCTTCAGTCTGTTTACAACTGATTTTTAATGCTGTTGAATCACATTCCGTCTTTTTTTAAGGCTGGAAAAACTGATTATCCTCTATATCCGGGGCTGAAGTGGAGCAAGATTTTCATCGGGTAACTCCTTTTCATTGTTAAGAAACCTGTTAGAACAAAACTGTAACTTATGCTCACTAATCAACACTCTACAAAAAAGGTGGAAATTAAAAGAACTACTTCCTCTGAATATTTTTAAATCCAGTACCTGTTTTACATAAACTCTCATTTTTATTTATTTAATGTTTTAAATGTTTACATTTTTATTGTAAATGGAATTTATTATTTCCTCCTAGCCAGGACTCCCTTGAAAATAAAGGATAAATAAAGGGTGAATACAGGATGAAAAAAAAAATCATACATATATCGTAAATACCTAAATATATGTAAACAAGGATGATTATACCCAAGGCCTTTTTCTGTTACAGCACCCGTTAGGGAAAAGGCCAGATTTGCTTTCTAGACAGGTGAATACATTCACGGTTTAGAGGTCTAAGGAGCAAAAACTGACTAAAAATGTTTTAAATAAACAAGCTCTGCCTTTTTTTGGTGTTTTAGCAGATTTAAGTCAGTGAACATCACACACTGGTTCCTCACAAACTCCAGAGGTGATAAATGTCTTTTTCAAGCAGCTTTGTTTTCTGCAAAAACGTCTGAGTACGGTCAACACATTTGGATCAGTCAGACTTTTGCCCTTACATATTTATAAAAAATCCCTTTATTATGTATATTTAATTTAAATCCTTTTTGATGCACTAAAATTTGTCATTATAGGTTTTTATTTTTATTTTACTAAACAGGTTACATTTTGAGCTTGCTGAATATCATAGATTGTTTTAATGGTTCAACTCAGAAAGAGGAGTGCTGAGTCCTTCTTCAACTCTTTTTTTATCCATAAACTATAGGTTTTGAAGCAATGGTTCAGATCACAGATACAGTTGGCAAAAAAAAAATAAAGATTCCTTTGCAGGGTGGTTGGGGTCTGCCCTAAGATAGGATGTCAAGTTTATCATTTCTGGAGAAGCCACTCTTTCACAATGAGAAAAGCCAATTAAGGGGGAGGGAAGGGCACCTGGACACATTTCAAGATGTGTCCAACTAGGAGTGGGTCTCATAGATGATCCACAACCTGATGAAACATGTCTCTCATGTGACTTCCCAACCAATCTTCTAGACAAGGTGAGTGGAGGAAGTATCCCTTTACTTTTTGAGACCACTGACCCTGAGACCAAAAACCCTTATAATTGGCAGATAAGGATAGATGTGTCTTTTTTTTTTTAACTTGTCCTGTCCAACAGCTGGGCAGGCAGATGAGAGCTGAGGGCCTCTTGTGTTGGACATATTTTACTTTAACAATAGGGGTTATTAATCTTCAGACAAACCAGAGTTATGTCTGAATAATTCCCTTTTGTAATTGAGGCCAAACTTTATTAATTTCAACCATGTTTGAAAATCTTTGGTGTTGGACCGGACGGAAAAGGAAAGAAGGGAAGAAGAGAGAGGGATGTTAGAGAGAGGGGGGATAAAACAATGAAGCAGCATAAAGCAACAAGTTTACTGGTCGTTTATCATTACGGTAAGGTTCAAATGTAGTACAAAAAGGGCGGGGCCTGTCCACACACACACACTCAAATGTTATCAACACACCTGCTAGCTGCAAAAATGTCCACATGTCAACATGTACACAAAACAGATAGTGTTCACACACGCATACTTATGCCTTAAAACCAACTACTGTGAAATAATTCATTCATTCTATCACGCAAACTATTAGTGCAAAGGTGAACAGGTGAGTGTTTATGTTCTTCTAAAATGGATGGAGGAATGTGTAAAGAAGGAAGGAGAGTGCCCAGCCATCCCCACACCAAGACCCCCGCCGCAGCAGCAGCGGCAGCCGGAACCCCCCCAATGCCAGACGGGAGCAGGCAGGGAACAACCGCCCCCCCGGGCGACCAAATCCGCCACCCAGGCCAGGGCCAGCAGGACCGCCGCGAGGCCCCCAGAGCCAGAGAGCAGGGAGGCACGGGGGGAAAGAGAGCGCCGCCCCAGCCCAACCAGGAGAGCAGCCCCCCGCCGCGCCGGGGGGGCCCAACGCAGGGCCCCACTGGAGAAGGCCGCCCACAGCCCCAGACGAGCACCCCATCACCACCCAGGAGAGCACCGCCGGGCCCAGGAAACCGGCAACCAAGGGACACGGCCGCCGTTGCCAAGGGCCCCTTACCCCCCACAAGGGAAGGGGTAGGGGAGAGATGGTCCTAGGTCCCACCTTCCTTGCAAAATGTGTGTGCGTGTGTTTGAGAGGATGTGTGTGTGCATGTGTGTGTGTTTATGTTGGGATGTATATATTGAGGGGGGAGGGGTGTGTGTACTAAGGGGGGTGCAGTTAAAATTGGCAGGTAGGGCACTAAGGGGACATCTCCTGATAGATGTGTTTTTAAATAATTTTATATAAAAAAAAAAGATAAATCAACTTTCTGTTTTCAAAAAGCTGGAAAGCCTGAAATATATTTATTTATCTTTTGACCCTTAGTAACTGGCGAAAGAGTAACAATTTTAACCTCTTCAATTTTCAAATGTATTGATTGATTTTTTTTAAATAAAAAATGTTGTAATTGATAATTATGAATACACTTCGTATCCACTGTAATTTCTGCAGTCAACTTTTCAACATACATCACTGTAAAAATGTGTATTAGCAAAAATTGAAGACAGCAATAGTGGTTCACAAAGACATTCATCTTGCACATTTTCGAAGATTAACAACATTTTCATAATTTTGCTATTTTAAATGAAAACTACAACACATATTAAAGGACTGTACTGACAATTTGTATGTGTATACAAATGTAATAAATAATCCCTGTTTGCATGGTAACAAGGCAACAGAGATAAAAAAGTATTAAAAACAGATCTGTGCGACTGTTGTGTCATTTTACAGCTTGTGACTCAGCTGAGACTGCTGCCTTCACACATCGCTGCACATAGTGGATGTTCTTCCCAGCTACTGAAATATCAGTTAATGGGAAACACAGTTGTTGTCAGACCTGCAGTCATTACCTTTACCAACTCTTTTTGTGGAGCATTTATTTCAGTCCTCAGGTGGTACGATGTTTCTGTCTTCTTTTCTGCATTCTACATGTTTAATTGCAGAATGTGTTTACCTGCTCCTGCTCACAGGACTGCTGCTCACTGGATATTTTCACTTTTTTGAAACCATTTTCTGTAAATCCTTAAGAGGGTTGTGGGTGAAAATCCCAGTAGATCTGAAATACTCAGACCCGCCCATCTGGGACCAAAAACCATTCCACGGTCACTTCAATCACCTTTCTTCCCTGTTCTGATGTTCGGTCTGAAGTGCAGCAGATTGTCTTGACCATACATGTCTTAAATGGATTGAGTTGCTGCAATGTGATTGGCTGATTTGAAACTTGTGTTAATGAGCAGTTGGAGACAGGTCTGTCTAATAAAATGTCCTGTGAGTGTATTTAGTAATAATGTCTTCGGAAAGCAGTTGCAAAACAAACGCTTCATACATCTCTGATGTTAAACTAGAAGTTTTCTAAAGTTTTTGTTTTGCAAAATACATACCTTAAGGCCATGTGACACATCCACTATGTAAATTTTGTGTTTCTTGCTTTCGTCGATGTGCACAGATGTCAATCGAGAGTTTTGGTCGACGGGGCTTCACAGAATTCGATTTTGAGCTGACAAAAATTTTTGGTTGGTTGAGAATTACGTTGTTAAGTGTATTTAACGTAGTTTATGCACAATTAGGGCTGCACGGTGGGACAGTGGTTAGCGCTCTTGCCTCACAGCAATAAGGCCCCCAGTTCAAGTCCCGCCCTGCGACAGACTGGCCACCTGTCCAGGATGTCCCCTGCCTTTGCCCGCGAGTGGCAGGGATAGGCTCCAGCAGCCCTGTGACCCCGAAAGGGACAAAACAGGTTTAGATGATGAATGAAGTAGACAAATATGCACAATTATTATGCAAATTTTGTGTGATGCATACCCAAATTTGTGGCAGTCTACGACCGTTCCGCCTGTGTCCACGAACGTCTAACAGACTTTTCACACATGTATGACATGGTGTAATATTCATAAAATGTACATAGTGGCTGTGTGATGCAGCCTTCTTTTTACCTTAATTGATATCACAGTATAAAAGAAAATAATAAACTGCTTAGTTTCTTAAATTATTTTTCTAAAAGAAAAAAATGTCTAAATCCAAACAAGTTCAGTTAATTTACTCCCTTAGAAAGGTTTTATTGTTACTTGGTTTATAGCCAAACATTTTTTTAATGTGTGCTAGGATAGAGCGAGCTTGTAAATAAATGCAATGAATGTGTAACAGAAGAACATGCGAGGAATCGACACAAATTTACCCTTAAGTAAGGCATCTTTGTCTTCCTGAGAACTAGAGTCATAAAACTATCCTGAAGGAACAGAGGCCTCACCTTAGAGGAGATTTGGCGTTTGCATTCTGTTCTAGTGCCTCTTTTTCCACTACAGTGAACTTGCAATGTCTGCCAGCTCTTGTCATTTCTCTGTGTAACACACACATACAGAGCTGTAGTCGGAGGGCAGAGCCGCTTTTTCATGCATGGTTCACTGTGCTTATGTAAGAGCACTACTTAAACCTGGTTACATCATATAACAGACAGCAGTGTGTCAGTGGGTCACTGTGCCACACAACCACTCAACTATGTTCCACACTGACCCCTCACCGGCGTATGTGACTCGAGCTTATAGAAAGATCAATATAATCTTTCTGCATGCATGTATTTATGCATAAGGGCAGATATTACACCAACATTGAAGGACTTGGTGAATGGAAGGTGTGACATATAAGTATTAGCCTGCTCAGTCCTTGAATTGCAGCACATATAAAGATCCAGTTTCCAAATTAATGCATCCTCAACCAGCTCCCACTTTTCATTCCCTCTCCCATCCTGGCTTTCCCAGCAGGACGGCCCATGTCTGTCTCTCTCAGTTTCTTCTGAGAACAAACATGCACATTTGGACTTGAGGGAGGGCTGGAGGAACCACTCCCACTTTCCTGTTGCAAAGAGAGACAGAGGGAGGAGCGTGGCTGCGCTGAAGCCGAGCCCCTCTATGCCTCAGCACGCAGAGTGGAGCAGACACCAACAGCCACACAAACACTCTCCCTTCTCAGTTACACGCACAGTCACATACATGCCGCACACTACTGCCGCCGCTGCCAGCGCTCACACACAAACAGACACAGTGACGGCTGCCAGGCTCAGCGGGAAGCAAGCCGTCAGGGAGAGAGCTTGAGAAGAAAGGAAGGGATAGCCGAAGGGGAAGAGGAGAAAAAAAGAGTTTGAGGGGCACCTTGTGGATCAGATGGGATTTTCCTCTGAATGAGTGTGCGTCTGGATAAAGCAATCTGCCTCCTCCTCTGCGAGAGGAGTTCATAGCAGGGCTTTTTTTCTTCCGTTTTGCTCATCCTCCTCACCAGCGATATCTACCTATCCATCTATCCCCGGAGCTCAACAAAAGAAGGAGGGAGTGAGAGAAAAAAGCAGTCACAGCTTCAGCTCCAGACCACCCTCTCTCCTCCTCCTTGTCCTCTTCCTCCTCCTCCTGTTCTCTCTCCAGCTCCACATCCATGTGTGACTTCATCGCTGGTCTCACTATCTTTTCAGGATTGAGCAAAGAGCAGCCTGTTCTTCAAGATCCAGCTGGACTCCTGCTGGGATCGGGATCTCATCTGCTAGAGGAGAGGAGTTAGAAGAGGGTGACTGGGAAACCCAAGAAGGAGAGGAAGAGCAAACTGAGGGGCATGTTCAAGGCAGGAGAGAAGAGGAGTGAGTCTAATTCGTAAAGCGGAGAGTGCAAAGACCCGGCAAGCTAAACCCAACCATTCACCCCCCCTTCTCCTCTTCCCTCTCCTTTTACCCTCTCTGAGTCCTGCTCTTCGATTCCCTCTATTGTTTCCCGTCTTGCTACTATCCTTCTGTATCCTCCTTTCCTCACCCCACACATCCATCTCCCGCAGCCTCTCTCCGCTGCTTTCCCGGGCATCTCTTTTCCAGACCCGGGGGAAAAGGCAGTGTTTGTGATGATCCCTTACCAGCTCCAAAACAATCAGACAGACTGAAATTGCACACACTATCTGCTCCTCTGTCCACCGCCTCTTCATTGAATCGCCTTTGAACCAGTGAGACGGAATCTCTCCCTGTATCCTCCACTCCTGGAAACAGCCCCTCTGAAGGATTCAGGCCAGCAGCTGGAAGCCATCGTGCCCCACCTGTGAGCTTCTATCTCCAGCTTCTAGGACCTTCAGTTGCATTCCAGCTACATGGGAAAACGTTTGGAGCAGCAGCCAATGTACCCCCACTACACCTACTACTATCCCCACTATCTCCAGACGAAGGTAAGATGGTGATCTCTGCTGACCTATTTTACCCTCTGCTTCAAAGCTGTCTGAGTGTGTGCGGGTTGGAGTTTTGTCTCCTTAATGGCTCAAACTTAACCACCCTTTTTTATTGAACTTATTTGTGTCATTTGACATGAAGCTGCTCAGGACAGCCTCGGACCATGACCTCAAGATTGTGATTGACACTTACTGAAGGACGTCTATAATGTTTGTTTTGGGGCTAAACCATAAAGCAGAAACATGTATTCACTCTAATAAAGAAAATAGAGAATACATCAGGACAAGTGGTGCTTATGAAACAGGATGATGTCCACTTGTCTGAGTGTCTGCTGGCAAAGGAGAGACTAAATTCAGTCGCCTTGGTTTTTCTTTTCTCTTCCCTCTGAGCGATTGACCCCATCCTCCCCTCTCCAAGCCCTCCACTTCCCTCTAGCTACAAGTTCAAGTTCAGGGCAGGGGGGCCCTACCATCTTCCCAGCCCCCTTGCTTTCTTTCCTACTTTGTCCCCCCTATTTCCCTCGCCTTCACTCCCTCAGCACCATCTCCTGCAGCCTGCAACCCCCGCCCCCCCCTTTCCACGGATCATTTCCATCACATATTTCATATTTACTGAAAAGATGGATGGAATCTGATCTATTGCTCAGATTACCGCAGTGCAAAAACTCATCTCTGTCTTTTTTTTACCCCTCTTAATTTCCTCCCATTCTCTTCTCTTATTCACAGATAAAATGCACATATGACTTTCACAAAAAAAGAAAAAAAATCTGCACTCAGACTTTTGATCAATTCATTTTACTAAGTCACACTCTGATTCTTCTACCTCCTACGAACAAAAATGGATTACAAAGGCCTGATCGATTGCTCCTGCATCATATCACCCTTTATTCTCCATGTCTGCTGTGATTCATTCTTTTCCCTCGCTTTATCTCCGTCTTTTTTTTTCCTTTCTTTTAAACGTGTACTAGTAAAATGTGAGAAATATAGAAGCTTCACTGCAAGTTTAAGGAAATCTGAATGTGTTTGTGAGTGAGAGAAATAGAAAGGAAAAGCAAGTAGGAGTGGAGAGATCATGATATTGAGAGGACGCAGCGTGGGAGGAGCAGGTAAGAAACTTCTTGCTCAGGTGTTAAAAATACGTCAAAACGGCAAACTAACAACAACACACAAGATTTATTCCAGCAACAGAACTAAAAGACTATTTTTTAAAACATTTTCCTCCTAATTTGGCCTGAAATCAACATTTTAATGAACAGTTAATACGCTGCTTATGCAGGATACGGCCCAAAGTAAAATGCATTGCAATAGTTTTTACCCAAAAAGTTGAAAGGAATGCACAAAAATTGGAAAGGGTTAGAGCCTTTACAAATATTGAATTTGTGGCGATGCCAGTAGAATTCTTAACAAAGCCTCACAAAACACCAGTTTATAGAAGATGTGAGACTGCATTTATCTCTGGCTGCTATTTCTCTCTACTGCAATTCAGGAAGAAAATCTGTTCCTTTCTGGGCTAAACTGCAGTTTTTATGGTAGATTCATGTGCAAATAAAGTTATAGCCAGATTGAAGGTTTTTATATAACATCATTTTGTAACAAATTTCCTCAAACACATCCACTGCAGAAACTCTGTCTTTATTAAAAAAAAAAAAGGTTCCTAATTAACTGTTGGATAGAGGTTCTCATTTGCATATGGCACATCAGCATCACCCACATATCTGCTGATCTCAGAACTGTGCACATTCACATGTGAGACCCGTCTGAGGCTTTCGAGAATGTGCTCAAGATGGGCAAAAATAAGCTGGGGATGGTTTGTTAATACCAATCTGCATGCATGTCCTTTGTTTGAAAAAGTGGATGAATATATTCAATTTGGCTGCTGTAAGGAAAAACAAAAATATGTTAATTGTGGACTGTGAGAAGACAGTGAATATTACTCTTTTCCCAGGTTACAAAAATTCCAAAATTGACACTAGAAAACTTACATTTAACATGTTTTAAATTGAAAGCATATTCCTACTTTTTGCATGCAGTATAAAGTTAAATTATTATGAACAATCATAGCATGAGCAATTTACTGAGTATTTTGTAGGTGCAGGCCACCAGACATTACGCTGCATGTACTTGCAGGTTATATTAACTTGAGTGTTTGATGAGTTCCTGTCAGCCAGTTTTACTCATGTCTGTGTGTGGCTCGGCTCTCTAGTTTCATGATTTATCTCCATCAGTTCAAGGTCATATCATTTCTCACAAGTATCTGCAACAGGCATCTGGCCCAGACTATCGCTTCATTCTTTACACTCTATCCATCCTTCAATCCTTTTTTTCTCACCAGCCCCTTCTCTGCTGTCAAGGTCAAATCAAATTGGATACCAGCTCCATAGAGTGTGCACACATGGTTGCGGTTGCGCCACGAGGGCATGCGTGTTGCTAAATACATTAAGTGATGAACAAAATCTGCATCTGTTCATCTTTTCTTTGTCTTCCTTTTTACCTCGCAGTATTAAGACCTGTGGCTTTGACTTTGTGTGATTAATTTCTTTACTTTTTTGCGGATCAATCACAGAAATGTTTTTTTTTAGTGAGGCATGTGAATGACTCACTTCCTGCTAGACACCTTTGCATTTAGCCCGCTGTCATTTAAGCTTCCAGGATTCCTTAGTTAATCATCCATATTGACCTTGATAGGTATCTACGTTTTTATCTACCTGTATTGCTTTCAGTCTTTAAATCTTGGAGCATTTGTATATGAGTACCATATATTCTGCATTTAAAAGCCTTAATGTGTTATCAAACATGACAGTACATCTTATGATGCGGAGCGCCTTATATATGGATTAAGTCTGGTTGTTCTTAGTGATGTTGACGTTATTTTGAGAGGTATACAGTGCTTTGTCAGAATGTCAGTCTGTTTAATTTATGAGTTCCAACTCAGTATTGGTGTTATTGTGAATATGCAAGTAGCGGTGTTGTACTGTGCTATTTTTATTACGTGTCACTAACAATGTTGGGAGTTTGCATAGCCACGGTAATGTTTGTTTTAGCCAAATTAGTCAGCTTTCTTTTTTAAGTTTCAAGTAAGTTTGTTGTATTTTAAATTCTTTTTTTTACAAGGTTGGAAGTTAGTTGTTGAGGAAAGATGAACTCAAAAAGAAAAAAACCTGGAATCTGACTTCTGCTCGAAGGGTCTGTTTATTCCGGAATAAAACAGAAGATGAATATAGCGTCTCAAAACCAGTCAAACCCAGGCAAGGATGGATGCTCCACTATTTTCTGTTAGCCCACAGCCTTTATAGGCATATGGACATGGAGTCTCGCCCACCATCCATTACCTCTTTATTATCATATTAAAAACATTTTAATCTTGTTAAGTCCTAATCAGACAAAATAAAACATTAAAAGATTTAAGTCCATTTGTTACGTCATTGTCGGGCCTTATTCCCACTGGTATCTACAATGTAGGTAACAGGAATTCTGGCCCAACATAATCACAAAAACGCTTGTTTTAGCGAAATCAGTCTGTTTTTGTTGTTGTTTTTTGCCAATTCCTAACAAGTTTAGGTGTTATTGTGATTATACTAACATGTAGCGGTGTCAGACTGTGCTTTTTTTACGTGTTGCTAACCAGGTTGGGAGTTAGCATAGTCAGAGTAATGTTTGTTTTAGCGGCATTGGTCTGTTGTTTTACTAGTTCCAGACAAGGTTGGGGGTTATTGTGACTACGTTAATGTATGGTGGTGTCCGACTGTGCTTTTAAAGATTTTTTTTTACAATACTAATAAGTTTAGGAGTTAGCTTTACAATATTATTTGTTTTAGAAGTATCAATCTATTTTTTTATGATTTGCAAATGAGGTTGGAAGTTAAAGGTATTGTTAAATGATGTTTACATGTAGCATGTTCCAAACGATGTCTTGAGTTACTGTGAACGCAGTTAACAAAGTCTGATTGACTGACAGACTTATCTCTGACTATTTTTTTTCCGTTCAATACGTCTTCTAGCTTGGTCCACCTTATATATGACATAGTTGGAAAATATAGCATTTGTTGACAGCACACTTTATAATCCGGTGCGCCCTACAGTGAGGAAAACACAACAACGCTCAACCTATTGTCTTTATGGTCTCATTCCTCTTTGACCCCATTTCCTGCTCAGCACATTTGTCTTCTTTTGCTCATTGATCCGATCCGCTTCTATAATTTTTTTCTTTTTGCCCAGCAGGTGCCAATTATCCTCCTGTGGTAATCAAGCGTGTGTACATATGGGCAGCTTTCTGGCCTTGTAAAATCAGCCTCTATGCACGGTTGCACCACATGCTGTCATGAAATGACACTCTTATACTAACAATAGGAAGTCCACCAGAGGAGAGTGTGTGCAAATGTGCCTTTTAAATACAGATTTGCCCTTGTACTGCCTCTATAATGGGATATAGGCTCAGTTAGTGTACATTAGCGAGGAGCAGGGAGGCACTGTATGTCTTCTTATGTGAGTCTAGTGGTACTTAATCATGTCCATAAGAGGGTAGGAAGAGATCAGAACAGGGTGGCATTCAAGTTTGGCTACAGTCTTACATTCTCTGTGGGATTTGTTCAGACTTATCAAGAGAAAATGTTGAAAGTAGGGAAGAAGTTATTTTTTAAAACTACATGCTATTGTTTGTAAGTACCTAACATGTCAAAGCTTCTTTTGGAGCTGAATTTAGCTGTGGCATTCGTAAACAGTAACTGAATACTCTTTTTGGCTCTGCCATTGACCTTTTTCTTGCTGAACAACTGGGTTTAAAACTCGGTTGTTGAGTAGTTAAGCTCATATTTTGTGTTTTACTACTTAACAACATTTCAAACAAAAATATAAACAAGCATTAATGAAAAGAAATTTTCTGTTTCCAAACAGACCTGAGCCAACCTTGAGCAGTATAGGACAGATTTAAGAGCTTGAGCTGTGAGACTAACAGTAAAACTGTATCCCGCAGCATCCACGGCAAACTAAATTTATTTACCAATTAATATACTGTCTTAAACTATGATTAAAAACCTGAGACATTGTCTCATGACATGTTTTTTCAGGTAATTTAAATTAAAACAAAAATAAATTTACAAACTGGGTGAAATTTCACATTGAAACAGGAGCAAGATTGTATTTCATACTAAGAAGTTAAGCAATAACATTAAACTGTGGTAAAAATGTATTTTAGTCCGAAAGGTTTTATGTTTTCAGGGCCTAAAGGTTTAACAAGGCCTTAAAGGGAGATGTTTGAGGAGACCCTGATGTTTGTGACATTATCAGTAAAACAACAAAGGAACATCCTACTGGTTGTTAAGAATGTTTTAGCCTGACAAGGAGGAGAGGGTAAAACTACACAATAAGTTCTTTTAAACCACTTGAGAGGCTTGTGATGATTATTTTTTTGGTAATTAAATTTAAAAAGATACTTATCCTTAATAGCTTTTACAGCTTTTTGAATTTGGACACTGTTAAAGACTCATGTAAAAGGTCAAAAAGAAACATGGAGTGTTTTACACATTTTATATTTGCATGCTGTATTGTTAAGTAAATGAAAGGTAAAATGATTGAACTTTAAAAAAACATACAAATTTTGAGAAATGTTTACAATAAAAAGCTAAGCATTGATGACACATGGCACTCAGTCATGTCAAAGCACATCATTTTGGCTGGATGATGGTTCGGTAAAGAGACGGTCTGTTCTGTTTTGCGTGTGTTTGGTTGGTTTTTGTTAGTATTTCACCTTTTCTCTCTGTGCATGCACATCGTGGCTCCTCCCAGCTGATCCACACCCTCACTTTATCTCTGCAGAGGAGTGCACATTTGCCGATTTAGCTTGCTCCCTATTTAAGTTGGCTTTCTGTATTCATTGTAGGTTGTTTTGTATGCTCACCCTGTGCTTTTGTTCCTTGGTTTTTCTTTTATTTTCATCTGGGGTTTTATTTTTTTGTTATTGATTCATTAGGCTTTTTGACTTGTGTCTGAGCCTCTTTCCCTGCGTCTGGGGACTCTTCACCAAGCCCGTGACATGGTCACAGCATCAGTGGACGTTGGCAGAGGTCCATAAAAAATGGTCTAACAGTTTGTGAAACTTCCTCTTTTTCTCTTTGTGTATTTCCCTTTTTAGAAAAAGAGCAATTTCATTGGACCTCTACTTGTTTTGGTTAGTCACAATAAAAGCAATCCATTCATTCCAAAAAGTACCGATAATTAAATACTGGAAGATGAGGTGCTAAAGCTTACTTAACTCGCCATCTCCTTCCTTCTTTTGTGTTTTAAGGTTCGATCCTGCATTTATTTCTACTTTCTGGTTGATTAGTTGTTTGCATTTAGATTTAGATAGAAGTGTTAATTAAGGCAAAAGAAAACACTAAAAACAAACAGAAAAGGATTAACACTAACTTCTGTTCCTTTTTCTTTGTTTTTACTGATTTCAACTACAAATCTCGTCTAGACAATTAAATGTTATAAGTGATTCCCAAAGGTGTTTAAAAAAAAAAATTCCCCCCACTGTTCTCAACTTTTTACAAAATTCATTTTTTTAAGTCAGACCTTCACAAAAAAAACTTGGTGTTTCCACATAAAATTGTAACATGGACGTTTTATTTATGAAGCACTTCAGTAAAATTGAGTCTCTGATGTAACTTTAATTTGGCATAGACTTTTACTTAGATGCCAACTTGATCTTCAAACATTCGTTTAAAAATAATTTTTTGACTATGATGTTTAAAAAATACAGTAAAAACGTTTTCCTCTCATTAGAACTCACCGTGTCTTTCTTTGCTTTGTCTATGCTTGCCTCCAAAATTTAGTCAGGACATCAACTTTCATTTGCACAAGCATGCATCGAGTATCTTCAAATGCAGTGCTGCTATTTACGGTTTTAAATCTTTTTTAGCCTCTTATGATGATTGGATTTAGAATCTGTGATGATAATCACTAGGAGCAAGATAAGAGAGGCTAACAGAGGGAAAAAGTCGCATTATCAACCAGCAGATCATTAGTTTGCTGAAGATCAGCGTGCTAATACGCTCACTGGCACACAAGGAGCCTTAATTAAGGTAATGAGAAATGGCATTCAACTGATATCAAGGTAATGACACGTACGGACACGCCTGGACATCTAAATAGAATATTGCGTCTCTTCAAAAATGAGTTTTTCACATTCAATTACTCTCTATTATGCGCTAGATAAATGTGGCCGGTGTTTGGCTTGTCTGTGTTGAGCAAACAAAAGCGTGAGAGTAAGAGGGACAGACTAAACATGAAAGTATGATTGTATAAACACATGAACGGCACCAAGAAAATTGATTAAGCCATCGTCTAATCTGCTGTTTCACATTAACTGCCTCCTTCCCTCCTTGTCTCCTTTAAAGCCTCTGCTCCTTCTCTTGTCAAACATAAAGAACTTTTGGCACAGCAGAAATGGCGACCATAAATAATTCAGCGCACGTCTTTCCCACATATGAACACGGACGAGTGTGTGTTTAGTGTGCAAAGTAAACAAGGGATATCGAGTTTATGACCCAGCATGCATTCTGCTCGTGTTTTTTCTCCTCACATCTGGCTGCCTGCATCAATTTTAGGTTTACGACAGACAATATTAACATGTTGTTTTGAAGCCCAACCTATTTATTCTGGATCTTAGGCCTGATCTCATAGCATCATATGCCAAAGTGGGCAAGACAATGGCTTTATGCTTCTTCCTTTTTATTGTACCACCCAACACTCGGCCTACTTTCTGTTTGCCCCTATCCTGCCTCTCTCCAACTGTTTCAGGGCTCTGTCTTTCTGGCTCTCTCCTACCATCTGTTCATATTGCCCCAAGTCTTTTATGGCGTCTACTAACCACCTGTATATGTTCAATTATTGTCAGACATGGAAGTGACCCAGTGGATGCTGACCAACCTAAAAGATGACAGTGTTAAGGGATGAGAGAAGCTTACCCCTGAATGCTTGCCATTCAAAAACTAAGGTATGGAGCAAAAAAATAAAAAGGAATAGGCATGAGAGAAAGACACGAAGAGGAGAAAAGTGATACACATCAAAAGGAGAACATATGGCTGTAAAAAAAAAATCCAGAGTAAAAAAAAAAAAAAAATAGCAATAGGGCTCCAAGGGGAAATAAAAAAGAAATGTGGTGAAGTTGTAGGCTGGGTCAGGGAATAATGGAGCTGCTGCATTTTTAATAGTTGGCCACTTTGTAGCAAGCCTTGTCTAATGGATTCTCTGCTTCTTAAAAGCTCTTGTCAGAGCACCCCAACACCTACCCCCACTGCACCCCTCTCTCTATTCTCAAGCAGTTGTACTTCGGAAATAACCAAGGGCTTCAGCAGTCAGCAGCGCTTTCACATGCAATGTACAACACTCTAACATTGTCTGGCAGCCAACATAATTTCAGTTAGAATACCGATGGTTAGAAAGACATGCTTATAGCCTAATTCAGTTACAAGATGAATTATCTCAAACTGTGAAAGCTTAAGCATGTTCCGTCCTTAAGATGTAAGGCTTTGGCCTTTTACATGGCTGCCTTGCAGGACAGTTTTAAGGGCCTAACACAAATTTTATTGGTGTGATCTAAAAAGAGATACTGCAGCCTCTGGTTTTGAGCTACTGTAAGTGTGTGTGAGTAAATCACCGCGGAGGGTATGACCCTGACCCTAGACAAGATGTAGTTTCAAGAGATAGGAGGTCAACCTGCTCAGGATTTTTTTTTATATTGAAAGGACAGATAAAAGTAAAATGGTCTTCACCTTATCTATGGTCTGCAAAGTCCTTCATGATTCTTTTAGCATTCATTTTACACCAACACAGTTGTAAATTGGAAACAGTGCTGCTAAGTTGCAATGTCTTGCTGAGAAAACAAACAAATTACATGCCTAAAGCAACAATAATTATTTTACCCATGATAGGGTACACAGTTGTAGAAGCCGCAGTGCCAATGAAGCAGAATTCATAATCAGAATTAGTTAATATATAAGGCACAATTTGGTTTTTAGAAAAAAGGTAAGGCTTTGAAGTGCATCTCATAGTGCGAAAAATACAGTAAATCAAATTTGAACGCAGACGTCCTAATTTATGTAATCTGATGGTACAATGGGGAATATTCAGAAAGACCACAGCCCACAGTAGATCAGTTGCTGTTTCTCCAAATGCCTTCGAATGTCGAGTATCTACACCCTGAACTGTCTGAACGCCCTTGACTGGACAAGTAACTGATTGATGTATGTATTTGCAGCAGTTTTATCCCCACAGTCATATGCTGGTGGACATGTCACAGGCAGGTTGGGGGTTTAATATCTCACCCAAGGACTCGACAACACACAGAAAAGCTTAAGATAAAACCATCTTTCTCAGAAATGACACGATAGTACTTGAGCCAAAACCGTGTTACTCCATTTCACACTGACAGCGTCATAATTCTGTTCAAATTTTAGCATTAAAGCATTTAGACATAAATCACATGTAAGCCTAAGCTTATTTGGTTATCAGTTAGTGATGGCTTAGAAATATGAGTATTTCACAAGTGATGTAAATGTTGTTTTTGGTTATGTAACTCACTGGTTCCATAAGATCATTTCTAGTTTTTTAAACTACTGTATATGAGCTTTTTCAGAAGAAGTCTTTACTTTTTTGCCACAAAAGCAGTATTAATAAGTTTTTGACACTTGTCTGCTCTGAAAATGGGAATTTGAATCAATAGTTGGGTCATACCAAAGTCTTAGAAAGTGGGTCCTTGTGTTTCCCCACTTGACACCCAGCATCAAGGGCTGGAGTGGGAGGTTAAAACACCAAATGGTTTCTGAGTGCAAATGGAGCTTCTCCCTTCTGGTGTCACTTACCGGTATTCAATTAAAATTACCTGTAATTTTTATTATTAAAAAATCCCTTACCTTCACAACATGTGTCAAAAATGTAGTCTAATAAAAACATTATAAAATTAATCTATCTAGCCAACAACAAGACAAACACCTTTTGGCTCTGTAAAAAAAAACAAAAAAAAAACTGGCATTAACCAGAATTATGAGAACAAAAATCTTAAGAAGTTTGGGTCTATAGAGTCCAACAAGAAATGTGACTTTGTAACTTAAGTAAAAAAAGTCTTAAATGTTAGGCTGTTTGTATTACAAGAGTTACAGAACATGTACGGAGTAAAACACTAAAAAAACATTAGTGGCTTGCATGACAATATTTTAGTGGACCCTGTAGTAGTAAAGTACAGAACATTACTTTTAGAAGAAGTTTGTCTGTCATGACTAGAACGCGGGACGGACCCAGATGCTGAAACCCAGAAGGCAGAGACAGGTAGGTGAGTGATAAGTAAGATGTTTATTAGAGTTCTTGGTTGATCCTGGGGGGCTGTGGGTAACGTGGCTGCGGCTCTTGATTGGAGGCTCCGGTACCGTTCGTGGCGAGCTCCCTGAGCGAGGGGCGAGACAGAGTTCGTGGCTTGAGTTCCTGGTGCGTGGCGTGGCTGGAGATCTTGGGGAGCACAGAGACTGTGGCTCACAATGGCAGGTGGTGTCAGCGATGGGGAGCTGTGGCTTCTGCTGCTCAAGGTGGTAAGGATCAGGTGACACTCTTGGCCTGAATCGAAAACCTGAAGTGCAGAGGACAAAACAAGATTAGCTTCAGGAGACTGGGCACCATCAGGGTTAACGGACTGGTGAAGAATGATGAAGCTGGGTCTCCTTACGTAGCAGGTGTCTTGATGAGTAGAGTGGTCACAGCTGAGACTGATGAGCAGCAGAGCAGGAGGGGGAGGAGTCTGACAGGCCACCATGACATCGTCCTAACACTGGGGAAAACAAATAGGCATTTTAGCCATAACTGTGTAGACCCGTTAACATTGCACCAGTAAGTTTTGATCTCTGCATAATTATCCAGTAACAGCTTTATGCTGTGCTGATTGGTATTGTTTTGAGAGTAATTACTATTTCTCACCTTGAGCTTTTGCAAGAAACAATAAATAGACATCAAATGAAGAAATAAACCAAAAAAATATTTACATACATAAATGGCAGATTAAAAATATTTTGGAAACTACATTAAAACAAAGGAACATCAACATTACTTTGCATGCAGCACTCAAAAACATGTTTGTCTTTGTGATCTTGTTTGCTAAAGTGTCAGTGAAAAGCCTCGGGTCATCTGAAACAAATATTACTTATGTACAGCATTTGGCATCTTTATGTAGCTCACATTTCCTCATTATTTGTTTTGAGTCAAGAGAAAAACATTTCCTGTGGTTACTTGCCTTCTCAGCCCAAGCTGCATCTTGTTTTAGGCTCTAAGTGAATAGTGTGTGTTTGATTACTGCAGCAAAACTATAATGAAAATCTGGTGGGTTTTTTAGTCCATTTAGACATTCATAAATCCCCTTTTTTTGCAGGGATTTTAGATTATTTGGTGGGATTACTTTTGTTTTTGGTCACCCTCATAGCATTGTTTTTTTTTACTTCTGTGGTAGCTTGGTTTACACATAACCAGTTGGATAATGATGCACCTGCGCAAAAATGTTTAATATAAGCTTAAAAATATGCATTATGGATTTTAATATTTATGTTTTATCATACAATTGTACATAGCTTAGTAAGATTCTAGGTGAACTGAGTGAATACCAACTGTAAAAAGTGGGATAGTGTTGCACTTTGTGTTCACACATATTTTCTGTGTACTAACAGACTTGAAAAGTTAATGACGAGAGGTCATTGTTGCTGTAAGCATGGGAATTTTCGTTTGTTTTTATTCGTCAGACAACATGTGAACTCTCTGGAGGGAATGTAGCTGATCCATTCCTACAGCAAGCTCAATTAAAAGAGAGAGTCAGAAGGATTTTGAGCTCATGGACACTCTTCATCAGAAGATGTTGCTTCCTCTTCCTCTTTCACCTTCACACTTTATTCTGCTTTACAGTCTTTTCTGTCAGTGCATGTATTTGTGACCTATTGCTACACTATACAAAGCCTTTAAGAGTTTGTTGCCATAAATACATATATCTTTTCATTTTATATTGTGAAATTTCGTTGTTTATTTCATCTCTGGGAGAATAACTGAAATTAAATTCAGAAAAGTAAATAAAAATGTTAATACTTGGTGTACTACATAGTGAATGTGATTACAGTGCACTATGATAGAACTACATACAATGCATCCCTCTAGTTGCATGGAATGTTAAGCCTTCCTCATGTGCACCACTGATAAGCCTCCTTTTAGAATCTTGCATCCCCTGAAAGTGCAGCGTAACAAAGGGAAAGTCACAGAGCTCACCGTTACATTTCAAAAATGTTCAATGCCGAAACATGATGAATAACCTCAGGAGAACATGCCATGTTCTTTTTCAATGGGTCAAGGCTTTGTACTGGGATGTTTAACGGATCGCCTGCAACATGCTTAGGTCAAACAGTCTAGGCGGGTGCTGTGCTGAAGGACTTTGCCTCTTAGACTTTTTTCTTCCTAATGCTACCTTCACACCAGGCATGATCTGTGTTCTTGAACGCCCTTTTAGCATGCGGTGTTCACTCTTCATCTTCATTGTCTACTGTTTACTAGAGCACATCCACCACCTACAGTTGGGAGAGGCCTGGTGCAAAATGTTAAAGCGGTGCAGATCTTGCTCCAGTCTTTTTCTTTCTATCTTTCACTATTCTGATATATGACAGACTTGGTATCATATAATTTCAGCCCGGCACAATTATTAACTTCTCATCCATGGTCAATTTTCAAACGATTGGCACTTACCTGAATTAAAAAGGAACACCATCCAAACGTCACCACCACATCCGAGTCTCCGGTTGGTCAAAGTTCAACACAGTTTCATTTTCAATTCGCATTCAGTGGTCTTACAAACTTAACATGATACTTTTGAACGCAGAAGCTCAAATCACACGTTTACATGCATTGTATAGACTTTTCATAACAAATGGTCACTTAAACATATATTGCCGATGATGTTGTGAACATACCTGAAGAGTCAAACAAGTTGCTGAAGTTTACCAAACTCCACCTGTGTGAGCCCCGTTTTGTGACCTGTTTTGAGTAGAAGTGGAAATTAGAAGGTACTTTATGTGGTTTCTTGATAACACAACATTTGAACCCCATAAAAGGAAGAATTATTGATGCAACTGCTGCAGAGATCTTACAAGACGTTCCAACTAAAGATTAAAGAAGTCTTTCTTTCTCTTTTTTTATAGATTTGGAGCTGGTTGTGGGATCACCCTGTGGTAGTGGTTGAAGCTGTTTATTTCTTTACTGTGGCAGACAGGAAGCAGTTGGCAAAATGTTCCATCATGGGTGAAGAGCCATCTCTGACACTCAGACATTGTTAGTAGTATTGATCACATTTTACTTGATATATGTTGTACTGAATGCATACTCTAAGGTCACGTGCAGGCCTTTATTTACTTAGTAAATCCTTTATTTTAATATAAAAAAAAAACATTTTTAAAAAATCTACTCCTGAGAAAAGCAAAGGGATTTAATAAGCTCTTTAGAGACATCCAACAGCAAAAAAGATTCACAGGGAATACAAAGCGCTAAGATCTCAGAAAAGCCATGAAGTCTAGAAGAAGATCTATATTTTTATATTTTCAGTTTGGCTGTTTAAAATGTAAAAAATGACCAGAACACAAATCCAGGTTTAATAAGGTCATTACCAAGACACGAAAGATGTTTCACGACCATCTGAATGCAAACTGACATTACAAGCACATTTTTCAGCATAGGTTTCTGCAGTGAATGCCAAAAAAAATCCAATTTATTTTTAAAAAATAGCACAAAAACCGTATTTTATTATCTGCTGAAGTACTAGATGTGCATTTTTTAAACATTATGAAATAATTCAAGTTTCTCTTTAAAGACGAAAAGGCATATACATGTATTTTAAACAGAATGCTGTTACCTGTTTTCTAATTTTCTCCTACCTTGCTGGTTGCTTTTATCTGCTATTTACCTTCAGAGTGCATGCAAGTACACATTCAACAGAAGAGCAGTGGGTCATTTCCCAGGTAGGAGTGTGACCTGAATGTTGGCTTTCTTTTTTTGAGAGGAAAAAAGAAAGTAAAGAAAGGCAGTTAAACTCTATGAAACTACCACAGTCTTTGCCCTTGCACACAGTTTAGCTGGGTTACAGACACTCTCTTGTCCCCGAGCCAAAGGTGGCTGGCCAGGCCAAACATCTCCTATTCCCTGCTAATGAAATCCTGATTAAAGCCCCCCCTGCTCAGCTTGATTCCACACATTCTCTCTGACACACAAACACACATGTTCAGACACCCACCTCTTCAGGGTTCAGCTGCTCTCGCTCACACACTCACACAGGGATTATACACAAAAAACACTCCTATTGTTGGACTCCAGTCAAATTACTTTTTGGAGCTCTCATGCTTTTATCAGAGCTGTCTCAGTAATTATGTGTGTGTACTGTATGTGTGTGTGGGTGTGGGTGTGTGTGTACTGTATAGGTGTGTGTATATGTGTGTCTGTGTGTATTTGGGGGCGCACATAAGGCTACTCTGGCATTGTTTGCTGCTGATTGCAGAGAATCTGCCCAGTGAAAACTTTTGCTAATGTTCCTTTAAAGGAAGCCCTTCTGGTATTTATTTTTCCCTTTCATTTTTATCAAAACTGCTGCAGCAAAGAGCAATGCTGCATGAAAAAAAACAACAAAAAAATGTATTTGATAAATTGATTTAATTATTTTCAGAAATGTATCTTAACTTTTCTAGAAACAGCTAAGCATCATGATAATATTGAAATAGTCATGTATGTTAGTTTACAAATAGTTATTGTCCACTTCTTAGCGATGTTACATAGACCAACAATGTTATTTTTTACATTTATTTGAACAAAAATGTGCTTCTGCCTCCTGTTTGGACTTTAATGTCGCACTCCAATCATCTTCCTGCTCTCAATTTACACAATTTGAATAAAGAAAGACCCAGAAATGCAGTTTTAAGCTGAATTTTCTTCATATATGCCCACCATCATTAGAAAAAAACTGCACAAACATGTTTTCTAGGAAAATGAAGGAATAATAAAAAAAGGGTAATGTTACCAGCAAAAATAGTGAAGAAAAATCATGTTGGCCACACATAATACGTGCAGCCAAGATGCGCATTGCCGGTATATATTGTAAGTGCATCTAAGGCTGCATTTTGTTGTTGGCTGCACGCATATAAATTTTAACACAAAGTTAAAGTCCCCATCATCTGTCACGCACCTAGGTGTGTGAAATGTGTTTGATTTGATGTGTGTTTGCATTTGATTCATCCCCTGGAGGAGCGGTGAGCTGCAGAAACAGCCACGCTCAGGAACTCTTTGGTGGTTTAATCCTACCCTCAACCGTAATCCTAACATTAACCCTTTGTCTAGGTCCTTGTGGTCAAGAAAAATGTTCAGGGCTGGCGGCACGTATTTTGAAAATTTCGAGTGAATAGACACTTTCAGAAAAAAGAAAATGAGTTGATTTAGTTGGGGCATGCCTCTGCTGAATGTGTGAGTGTTGAGAAATGGGTACCAGTGTGACAAAGTTCTGAAGGGGTTTGTGTGTGCAGCTGTCGGTGGCAGTTACTGTGCTGCTGATACTGGCACAGCTGAACTGTAAAGCGGTAGATTAAGTGAGCCACCAGAGCAGCATCAGTGATACCGCTCATAGAGTAATCATTGCTCTGACATCTTAGCAAAACACTGTGATGCACAGTGTAGTTACCACTGTGAAGACATACACTTTATTTTTTTGTGCTGGACTAAACTTTGAATAAAAGAAATGCACAAAACTCAGGCTAAATAAGTTGAGGCCCCCTGAGTTGTTGCCCTGTAATAGTTTGTAACAGTTGATTTAATTTCTAGGATTAAACAAAGTGCGAGGTGAACTCCAGTAGCTTGTTTTCATTTACGCTGAACCATCGGAGAGGACAGACTCATTTGTCTGCCGCATGCGGTACGGCAGCAATCTGCATCTTTTATTGATTTGATTTCCTGTATGAATAATTAAGATCTTAAGGGGCAGGTTCTTCAAGTGCATGCTTGCATCTTTGTACGCACACGCTCACTCGGATTTACAAGTGTACTTTGTAAGTACGTCTTTTTCCCAAAATTCAGTTTGTACATTTAAAGGGACAGTGTCAATTCATGAGTCTGCAGAGGTGATTGTATTTAGATTTTTTAAATGATTATTTTAAAGTCCTAGTACTTGTGTTTGTGTCTTCCTCATGGTTTCTGCTGACATCTGTGCTGGTTTGATAATTGACCTGACTTTAGCGATCGTCTTTCTGACGCCATTAGAAAATCAGTCCTGCAAGCGGTTTCATGAAGATTTCTTGATTTACTTTGGTTCATTTTGCATGTTCACAAGGAATTGAGTTTTGCTAAATGTTAAAGTTGTGGTAAAGCTGAATTCAGATACTATGTCAGACAAAATTTGTCAAGATGATGACAGAAAAGCCTCTAACTCAAATAAATAAATAAATAAATCACTTCAGAAACTACAAATGCAATAAAACATATCCTTGCGGGAAAACCCTCAGAATCAGTGCACAAAAGTCAAATAAACTAACACAATCAAAAGTAGCTAAGTGAAATGGAAATTAGTTTAACCTTTTACATGTTTAAAGCTCCAATGCAATCATTCTTTGATCTTTTTAAAAGCATTCCCGGTGGTGTTTTATTTATCATTCTGCCAATTCTAGGCCCAATTAAAAAAAACTGTGTTGTTTTCTCAGACAGTTTTTGATATATCTATATATATATATATATATATAGAGAGAGAGAGAGAGAGAGAGAGATATATAGATATATAAAATAATAAAAGTTCCTTATTATGATCACAATTCAAGGAATACTTACCAGGATAGATACTAAAACAATAGCACACACACAAACACACCGGCTATATACTTGTATTAGATGCAGCCTAACAGGAGCACTCTGTGGCAGCAAATCTAACTGTAGCACTCTTATCCATGCCAACCATGGAATTACCCTCTCAGTGGAGGTCTCTCTGAGTCTTTCATGGCACTGTCACGCTGAAGCCGTGGCAGTCCCTCAACAAGTACCAGTACTCTGTCAGACCCGCCAGGATACACAGCACACAATAACTGTATTAGAGGATTTTAACACAAAAAGTAATTATGTCAGTGAGGAGTATCTTAAAAAGATGTACTGATAGTTTTAGTCTTTGCTTTTAGTCCAGCTCCAGTTTAATAACATACAAAGACTTGAAATAAAAAATGATTGTCATTATTTTGTAGAAGGATGGTCGGTCAGACACTGCAACATTTCTAGAAGGAAGGACAATGGAAAGCAATTAAGAAGTACCCTTATAATAGGAAGCATAGGAACCCAATAGATTGTCAGCGTATCAGACAAAAGTTTATAAAAAAAAATCATAATTTTAGAAAAAACGGCTTAGTGAAATAATCTAAGAACAGATTGAAATAAAAACCCCAAGAAAAGGGAAAATATGTCTGGAAAAAGTGTGAATCGCCGAAGCATTGAGAAAACAGCATCTTAACAAACTTTTCTTTGCTTCCAAAGTACAGCGACAAGCTGTTAGTTGCAGTCTGCCAAACAAGCTCAACTTTTCTGCCATAGATAAGCTTAATTTGTGTGTGTTTGTGTGTGCGAACAGAATTCATATGCATAGCCAACTCCAGATCTGGAGATTATCTGAAACAGTGAAATAACAGGGAAATTGGAGGAAAGGACAAGAGGCGAGCAGAGAAAATTCCAACTTGAATAAATCGAAGAAAAGAAAACTGCTTGTGACCAGTCACGCCTCTCTAACCTGGATTCCTCACATTACAGTCTTGCCCCCTTTGGTTTTCTCTTTTTTAATGCTTTTCCTGAATCCACATCGCTTTTTTTTAGGGAAGCATAATCCTTCATGTATAATTTGCTATGACCTTTCATGCAACAAAAGGATTTCAGAGACACAGGGTATTTTCATGGAGCCATGCATCCAGGATCTAGATTATAACCTTAATGCCTTCATGTTTTTGAAGAGCTGTGATTCCAGAGTTTCAGATTTTTGTTGGTAACCTGTGAATCATAGATTACATGTGGCATCAGCTGCTCAGCAGCTGTGGCAGATGAATGTTTTTGATTTTTCTGTGGTGGTACTGGTGTCGTCTATTGGAATCATCACACCTGCTAAGGGGTGCAGGTTTGACAAACCGCCATGGGTTGTGCATTGGTGCTTTGTGAAATGCAATGATAAAGATTTAGTTCCTCAGTCTTTATCTGCTGTGTTAGTAAGATGCTCATTTGTCACAAAACTATAGAGACAGAAAACAAAAAAAGCAGAGACTTTCCATTCTGGTTAAAATTGGACATGTTCTTGTGGCTTTTTTCTCATGACAGGAGACAAATTTAGGAAAAACTATGATTAAAATAGTATTTTCTTCATTCAAATCACTGTGAATCAGGAGAAGAAGTAAATATGCTGTTGAAACAAAGCTTGTAGTTGTGATATTGAAGTTACTAACGGCAAACCACGAGCTCCCTGCTGCGCTCCATTCTGATGCATCCACTTGCAGACAAATAGATCCACAGACTTTGTTTTTTTCCGTCTGAGCTGGCATCTGGCTCAAAAATGCACGTCTAGATAGCTCAAATATTGCTCGCCATTTTTGCTGCACCACAAATGTTAGGTTAGGGGTGATGGGAAATGGGGGTGAGCTTAGTCCGCGCCAACAGTCCCATCCATAAAAATCAGAAGCCAATTTCTAATGAACTCCTGCTGCTCTGCAGAAACTATGTGCCAGAAAACGACACAGGTTTTTGATTTGGGCTAAAAACGTTGTAATCACAATTAAAAGTTCACCGGGAACACTGTCAAAACAGATCAAAAGATGATTGGAGCGGGCCTTTAAGCTAACTTTCTCTTGTTGTGCCAAAGAGTTTGAAACTAAATGATGAAATTCAGAATTTTTTCCCTTCTCCCTATCATTTTATGTTTGTGAATAGATGTTTTTAATTTGATTTAAACGAAGAGTGTTGAAGGATTTTCTTTCAGAGCAGCCTATAGCCAAAGTGTTTATCTTCGATGGAGAGCCAATGTGTTGTGGTAGAATTATCTAGGCGTCTTATGCTCTCTGTGTGCATCCCTGCAAGCTATCTTCAAGTTGAAAATAGCATACTTGAAGATTTTTGGCTGAACAGCTATAAAGATCTGCAATGAGTGTTTTTGCAGAGGTAGGAGGAAAAATTCTTATCAGAGCATCCATTCAACCAAAACACACAACATGAATTTACTGGAGCACCACAGCTGCATCATGGGATCAGCACTATTGAATATAAAATGGTTACAAAAATGCAAAGTAGTGATAGATTTTTCTTTTTCTTTTTGTTTACCTTACCCAGTTTCAGAGTTGTGGAGCTAAACCATTTTCCAGAAATGACATGGTGCTGCAGATATTGAATATTGTAAGGGATATGGAAGTGTGAAATGCTGCCAGGAGGTTGTTATCTATTGTCATCTTCCTCATAGTCTTCCTCTGCGCCTCAGAGGTGGCGTTTAAAAATGTTTTTCTCTGCACCGTAAGGCGCCACAGGCCACATGCAAGTACCAAACACTGGATTTTTTCACTTCTACCAACAACAACAAAAGAAACACAAAAACAAACTAAGCCCTTGAGGAGCTGACTCTTTATAGATATAAATGTGAGATGATTTTTGATTTCATTTACTGTATGTATTGACTTAATGAATGACAATAAAACTACTTTTAGAAAGCTATTTGCCCATTACAATCTTTTTCTTGGCAGCGTTTTTAACCAGGGAGGGAATGTTTTGTCATTTTGATTTGCCATAAGATGAGTGATAGTCAGCATGAGACAGAGAGGAGTGTCAAGCCCATATGCATGCGACGGGCCTGGCAGGCCTCATATTGCTGATTTGGCTGACTGCGTTGTACCTGGAGGGAACTCACTGCTGTCGCCGCTCCGCTGCAGCCAATTTAGCTGGAGCACAGCTGCTAAGAGGCTCCCCGAGGTTTGTGTGTGTATGTGTGAGTGTGTGTGTTGCAGGATTAGCCACAGCCCCAATTAAAGCATCACACTGGTTTTTAAAGGATAAATTATTAACAGCAGAAGTGACCTCTCTGGTGGCCTCTCTTGCTTTATCAGCTCTTCACTTTTTCCTCTGCAGCTCTCATAAACTGCATCAAACTTGCAGACTCTCCAACTTCTCTCCTCCTATATTTGTGTTTTAATTCTTACCTTTTTATTGTCCTTAGATTTTATTTTTATAATCCCATCCCTGCTACATGCATTCTGAAAAATGTTCTAATATTTGTCGAATTTTACGGCACTATAGGGCGCAACAGATTATAAGGTGCACCGTCAATTTTCGAATTTATTTCATTTGTAGGGTGCATAAGCGAGACAAACTGGTCAGAGATAAGTCAGTCGGTCAGACTTTATTAGACACATTCACAGTAACTCTAGAACTTTTATGTAACATGCTAGTCATTAGCCGTGTCAGCGTATTCACAAAACCTGTAACTCCCAAATTTGTTTGAAACATGTAAAGAAATTGACTGATACAGCTAAAACAATAATTGCTGTGACTATGCTAACTTTCAACATTTTTAGTAACTCGTAAAAAAAACAAAAAACAAATCCATATGCACAACCACAAAAAAAATCTTATATAAGGCACTCTGGATAGGCGTACTGTTGTTTTTTGGAAAAAATTAAGGCTTTTAGGTGAACCTTATAATATAGTAAATAATATTTTATCATTCAACAGTTGAGCAGTTGTACCTCCAAATGAAAGTATTGCATAAAGATTTACGTTTTATCTTCTTTTACTTCACAGTCTTTACCTGCTTCTATCTTGTTTTTCATTGCTACACCTGGTTTTCCTCCATGAATTATATGGTTCACTGATGTCTCCAGGATACAGTTGAGCTTAATCATTGCTGCATGTGGCCCCGGCTCCGTTCTCCTCTTTCTCCCGGTGTTCCACAGCAAAAGCATGTTAGCCAGTAATGGATACTTTTAACCTTTTCCAGGTAATTTGATCAGGCCTGTAAATCAATTGAAGCACACATGGTTGTCTGGGTTATGATCATGGAATACACAGACTGCAGCTCACATTGTCCCGCTGTTGTTTTTCTGAAAGGTTTGATGAATTTTGATGTTTTGTCCTCATCTCCCATGATGACAAAGACAATGAAAGTTGTAAACTTTGAATCTATGAGAAGCTGCACTGTTTCTTATGGAAAATGAAAAAAACTTAGAATTGTTGTAATTTCTCTATGAGATGCAAACTTGCTTTTGGTTGCAGATTGTACTAATCCATTTTAGAATTATAGCCAGACTAGCAACCCTAAGCCTAATATTGCTACTTTAGTGTGCAGTTAAAAGGTTTGAGCATTGACTGGACAAAAGCGAGTGTGATGTCATCCATAGAAAATGACTGGGAAGAAGTACCCTTGTCCTTTCCTCCAATTTCCCTTTTATTTCACTGTTTCAGATAATCTCCAGATCTGGAGTTGGCTATGCATATGAATTCTGGGTTCCAATGAAATAAAGTCAGTCCTTTTTTTTTTTTTTCAAAACAGACGTTACCATATTGGAACCACATATTAGTCAGTTATCAGTGATTGGTTTGAGTAGGTCTGAGTCAACATTTCAATGGCAACCACTCTTGCCAATCAGCTTGTTGAAAGTTTGATTGTTGAAAGTCCACACCTCTACCTCTTGAAATTGGGCTCAGGAGAATCCAAGAGGACCTGGTTGCAGACAACATGGCACCCTGACATTATTAGCCGGAACCAGAAGTCCCGAACTGGAAGTTTGCACATGTTTACGCAGCTGATCGGCAGAGAAAAGCGCCTTTGTGCCGATAAGGAACAATTCAAAGTGACTTTTCCCCAATATGCAAAGAAAAACTTAAATATCAGCGCAAATCCGCTTTTCTCCGCAACAGAATACGCTGATTCATGTTGATCGCGTTGAAAAGTTACAATGAAGAAACGTAAACACTGGAGCTAATGCTCCGGTGTAACAGTTTTACAAATCTGAACACTTAATGCCCTATTCACATTAATATGTTTTAATAGATGGTGCCACAATTCTGAAAACATAATTAGCCGTTTCTGGCTAATTATCCCTTGCCGCTATCTTTTCTGCGACCAGGTCTCCCTCGGAGAATCTGTCAATCAAACATTTTGAATGTTTGACTAAAAAGGGTAGCAGAGCAGTCATTATATTCTGACAAATATAATGACTGACTAATAGCTGTCTATAGAAGTCTATGGGAATTTGGCTTCTTGGAGCCAACGGGTAAATCCTTTTTGGAAACCAGGGGGGAGGAGTCACTCAGTCCAGTTCTCATATACAGTCAATGGGTTTAAGTGACTTCAAGTCTTAAGTGCCAAGTTATTAAACAATTTCTACCTTGCTCTACTAAAAGTAATATCAGGGCCCGTGAATTTAAAATGTTGTTTTGGTCAGTTTTGTTTCTGTCTGTTCTTCCCCTTGAAGAGTAAAACAAAATAAAAGGAGAGCTGGACTAAGTTTTACCTTTTTTCAGATTCCTTTTTTATAGATTTTACCTCAAGATATTCACAGGTCATCATCTGGTCTCAGCCAACAGGCTTGGATTCCACTCAATATGTTCTTACACTCTGATCTCTTCCTCCTTCACTTTATTTCTGCACCCTTAACCTTGCACACTTTTACTTCTCCCTCCTCTTCTTTCATTCCATGAATATTTCCCTCTCTCATATTTGAAGGAATTTAATTAGAGCAGAAACAGGTAAAAAAAAAAGGGGGGAACAGAGTGAAGAAAAGGGCTGGAGTAATAATGAATGGTCAGTGGTCTTAAGAGCAGACAAGGCAGAGATAACTGTTTAAATCAAGCTCAGTCAGTCTAAAAGAGGGAGGCATATTGAACGCTGTTACTGGATTAACAAAGGCTATGCAGAATTAGTGGTGAACTGAAGCTGCAAGACGGCTTCCCCTGCTTAAGGAAATTACTATTGAATCCTCCTGCTGCCTTACATCAAACTGTAATATGTGCATTTCCGTTGCTTTCATGTTTAAGATGTTGTCTTGAGTTTACCATACATAAATTATACCCAAGGTTTGCTTACAGAGCAGCTCAGAAGGTTTTTGCTGGTGAGTGCCTACAGACACATGCAAGTATTAGCGGCCCCGCGCATATCACCAAATGCGATACACGCAGGGGCGTCCAGTTTTAATGTTAAGTCGGTGTATAGACGTAATCAGAGCAGAGGTCCTGCAGCGCAATTTGAGGTGCGTTGGTTTGGCAGCAGCGCATTTTAAGCATCCCTGCATTATTTAGGTGCCAAGGAGTGTTGGGATTTCAAAAATCTGGAATAGGAAAGAAGACGTGTCGCATAAACCAATCAGGCCCTCAGCTTTGGCAAGCAATGTGTTGATAACGAGATCAGCGGGTACAGTCCAAAACCAACATGGAGGAGAATCGTCTATATCTAAAATAATTTTCTTTTTTGCAAGGAAAGTATACTAAAAAGGTCACCTGATTATATTCTTATTTTGTTTCTAATAAGAGTACGATATGGTCTGGCATTTGAGCCTTTCCGTTATAAAATGGACCCATCAAACCAGATCAAACCATAGCATTTTTGGGCTGTTTGTCAATAGAAAAATGGAACTGACCTGCTAGGGCGAAGCTACTGTAGTCACATGATGAAACTTGTTGATAGCCTAAAGGTCGTTACAACAAGAGAAAGCGCCAAACCAGCGCCAGTGTATTCCTCTGTGCTGCCTGCAATCTTCTCTCAAAAATTAAAAGACTTGGTACCAGGTACCAGAAGCTGAGTGGAAAGAAAATGAGCTGTTTCGATGAGTTCCATCATTGTTGTTGAAAACTTCGCATTTGCTGTGGTCGCACTACTACCACGCAATCGGTCTTCACCCCGCATGTGGCATGACGGTCCAACTTTGAGTGGAAACTCTTGCCGGAATTGTCTGGATCCTTCTCAACCAGACCGTACCGTACCGCTCAATGGAAACGAGGCTAGAGAGACTGAAGTGCCGCTGAAAGTGGCCGTCATTCAGACGCAGAGCCTGCGGTAGTTAGATGGTGAACCTTGCTGTTTTGGGTAGTTCTCTGAATGATGTCATGAACCCAGACATGGAGACCAGTTTACTGAGGCTTTTGTAGAACTCTTCAGAATAAATAAACTCGATCTCTCAACATCATCTGTGTCTTCCATGCTTTGTAAATGAGATATACAGTCAGTAGCAATGAGGCTAAAAACCTTTGGCGGTAGCTTCTCCTACACGTGTCAGGAGTGTCAAGTTTTCAGACAAGCGTCTAGCAATGAATTATCCCACAAATCGTGTGTAACCGCAGCATTAGAAGAGGGTTTACAGGATTAAGCTGTCTTAAACTCTTTTTCTTAGAAAACATGGATCTCTATGTGTTTAGATTTAAGCACCCCCCCACACACACACACACAAGTTGAATAGTGAATTAAATACAGTGATTGTTCCACTTAAGCAATATAAGAGATAACTGACAATTGTGATGTTTCTACATTTATAGTCATTTAATTGATTCACTAATAACAGTAGAACCCGTCCCCTCCTTCTGTCACATACAATCACAGACTTAAAGACAGTTGCCAGGTTCTATTGTTCAGTCCCTCATTGTCTAAGGGAATGCAGCACAGACACACACATCTGTGCAGGCGCACGCTCCAATCCTATCTTTTTAGCTCCTCATTGTTGCCGTGGAAAAATATTGTTCTGCCCGCACACTTCTTCTATAGTCTCCATTCTCTGACCTGCCGCTATATGAGCATTCTGTCTTTTGCTTCATGCCCTCTCATTCTGATGGTAATTTGACTGACTGAAAAGAGTGCCGCAGGATTGTTCTGTCTCATTCAACAAAATACAGGGAAAAAGTCATTCCTGGGATTTAAAAAAAAAAAGTGGGGGGGGGGTCTGCGGTGGATTTATAAGGCTCTGTTGTCATCTTTGCAGTTGCCTGTCAGACTCCTGTTCATATGCTAATGAAGCGGATCTTGATTGTTTCCTCATTTTTTAATCTCCTGGATGGTGTTTGTGCGGAAGGGGGAGAAGATTGAAGGAGAGAAGAAGAGATGGGAGATGGGTGAAAGAGAAGAGGGCATGACGGTGTCTGTAAATGAGGAAGAAGAGAAACCAAATGTCTTGTCCAACACAAACCCTAAAATAACAATTCTATCAGTGTATGTGTTGTCTTTATTTCAAGAATAATAAAAAGATGAGAAAGGTACAAAACCGTGCAAGATTTAGACATGCATTTATTGAAACTGTCCAATAAATTACAATTTGATGACTTTGTTCAATCATAAGGGCAGCTTTTAGAACCCGTCTTTTTGGGGCCATCTGCTTCATAATATAATACTCCTGCTTATGCTCATTTTTCTGGGTTAAAATTCTATCCAGGGGGCAATAAGAGGAGGAGCAACAGACAATTTTTTTGAACAAAGTAAGATATTATTAGCATAAATATGCATAATAAAAGATCTTGATAATGCACCTCTTTATTATTCATTTCCTCCTCTACATTTTTTTCTGAGAGGGGAGTCTCACACACTTCACAATCTAAACGGCTGAGTTTGACAGACATTTATTGGGAAAGAAGCCAAAAAAATGGGTAGAAATAAAATACTTTATACACTAGTTTGTGAAACACCAAACCAAAATGTCAATCTGAAACTGTGACAGGAAATTGCATGACTTCTTATTTCTAAAGGTGTTTTTCTCTTGTTGTTGGTGTTACACTGTGTATCTGTTGATATGTACACATTTTAAAAAGCCAAGACATTCTAGACTAACAAACATCTCATAAGAACAGAAGGGGCTTTCATTACTTTTGTTTAAATAATGACAATCAAATAGATAAAGGTATTCCATAAAACTTTTTTTTCTGCCTGTTACAACTTGCAGTGGAAAATATCTCAAAGTGCATAAACCTCAAAAACCAAGTTTAGAACATTAAAAAATTGAGAATTATTTGTCTTTTCTTTTTTTCACCAGTACAGTCATTAAATAACAAAGTCATTTGTTGTATAATTTGTTTGCACTTTTCTAGGGGTGCAACATTAATCGACTTAATCGATTAATTAATTTCTATTCTTACCTTCCAACCAGATTGATCTGTCTGTGGCAAGTTGTTAATCTAATCAACCTCTACCATTATAAAATTGTTTAAAAATAAAATAAATTGATCATTTTGACCCTGGAAAATACAATTTGGACTGAAGCACGGCAGATTTTTTTTACTATAACATACAAAAGACCATCAGAGCGGACAACACACATGTGATGGCAGCAGCAAATGATCAGTCCATCATTACAGATCGAATCGGTCCATTCAAAATGGACAAAATCAGCTGAATCATATTGTCAACCACAAATTATGATACACATATTAAAAAGATATTCAACTTTTTTCCTTCTCTGTCAGATAATCACAGAAAGTAAAACAGTCAATTGAAGCTTCTTCCTCTAATGTTGCTCCTCAAAGTCTCACATACAAACACTAGTGTTATAAAAATAGGTTTAAAGGCCTTCGGTTAAAAATAAGCTCTAATCGTGTCATACAGTATACATTCTTCTCCACATAATTTACTCTCTTAATTTATTCCATAAGATATTCACAGCAGTAGGTATACACATGATTTAACATCAGAGAAAGTCTGGTAAAAGCTTTCCAACTCTTATTATTTCAAAGACTGACTCTAGTTTTTATAAGGGGTTCTTCCTGGATTTTTAATCTTAATTCAGTGTTTTGCAGCAAACCTCAGTTTCCTATGTTATTAGTTTACCACCAGTTATCTGTTTAAGCAGATATTTAAGATAAGCTAGTACTGTACCAATTTCCTGTTAGTAGATGACAAATGTATAAAACTGAATCCAACATTGCAAAGCAAACTACAGCTTTGTACTGACTGACCTTCAAGCAGTGATGTAAACTGAGCTCCAGTTCCAGCTTCATGTACTGTAAAATGTGAAGAAAACATAGACCTAGAACTGAAATCTGTAACAGTTTAAAGCAGGTGTATCCAATTCCAGGCCTCGAGGGCCGGTGTCCGTCATATTTTCCAACCAACCTACCATTGAAGCACCTTAATGGCTAGACACACCTGATCCAGGTAATTGGGTAAATGACTTTTAATGAGTAACTATTTACTTTACTTTAGTTGCTGGATGGAATTACAATTCACTTACTTTACTCATTACCAAATTTAAAAAATAGTTCACTTCTCGTTACTTTGTTTTTTTACACTCGCATAAAAATGGGCAAGGGAATAAAACTAGCATAAACAAGACACCCTCGTAAAATCCTGAAAATAAAAACATAGAGGCTTCACAAGAGCAATTATACGACGAAGTTTTAGGGCCAGTTTACTACCACAATTTTTCTCTTAAATTACGACTTTAAAGTTGCAAAATTACAAGAAAGAAGTTAAATTATGAGAATAAAGTCATACATTTACAGGGAAAAAAGTGATACATTGAGATGTGGAACATACCGGATATGTTTCAAAAACAAAGAAATTCTGAACCGTTTGGCAACTCGTACCCAAATTATTGTTAGTGTAGCCGGCTTTCCGGGGGTTCGGTGTCGGTATTGTAGAGTTTAATATGTACAATAAGGAGGTCAGAGACACGAATGGGTGTAGATGGCCACTACTTTATTCTGCCTTTTCATTCAGATACCCAGCAGTCCATTTGTCACCTTACTTCATGAACCTGTCATTCGGAGAAGAAACACAAAGCGGAAGGAAAACCGTGTTACATACGTCCTCTCCTCCAAATGAAACGTCTCGTTTTAACATAAAACGGCAAAGATAAATGAAAATAGTCTGTTAAATTAGCATAAGAACATTAAAAATGCCAAAAAGTGCTCCTCCTCAGACTGAAACATCACAGACTTAGAGATCTTGTCCTTGGTGGAGGAAGAAAGGATTGAAGTCGACAACAGCAGGGATATTGATGGCTTCATCAACGGCCTGCAGATCCTTTAAACCACCCATCGATAAATAAAACATTGATAAATCGTAAATCAAACAAAGCTTCCAAACATTTTGTAACGTTATCAATAAAAATTCAGCTTACCTGTTCAATTGAGTTTAGTCGGTCTGCTTTGCTGCACTAAATGCTCACTTCAACTTTAATCTTGTACATTTAAGAGAAAAAAGTTGTAAATGTACGACTCTAAATCTCGTAATATTACTTCTTTTTTTTCTGTCCCTAAAACTCTGGTGTACAATTAGTTTTTTTTAGCACCAACTCGTTAATTTAACCACGTGAACATGCGAAAATGTACATTGTATAGTAGCCAACATAATGCATAGACAGGTTGTTCATTGACACTTGGACAGTGGAACGTAGTTTATCTCCAGGACATAACTTGCCCCTTACTGAAATGTTTTTGCTTTTTTTTTCAACAACCTGGAAATAATTCAAATATCCAGTTGACCCCTACAAATTCGTCCACATCCATATTTCCACTCTCTTCATCTTACTTTAATCATCTCCAACTCTGCATTAGTGCGCATCTGCGCATGAATGTCTCGGTGATTGTTTTTATTTATTTTTTTAAATTAGCATCTGTTTTGGTTCATTTAACTAAGAGACAATGTCAGAGCTTGCTGTTTATGAAAATAATTAGTTTTATTAGTCACCTATGTTTCACTGCACCAAAATGGGAGTAATGAATTAATGAGGGTTTCTGTAGTCTAGTCATTGTAACTTAATTTCCAAAATTTGAACGGTAATTCATTACGTTACTCTATTGCTGACAAAAGTGAATAAATTACAGTAAGTCATTACTCTGTAATTCATTACCCCAACACTAAGGTAGGGTTTCTGAAAAAACCAGCAGGAGGCCAGCCTGCGTGGCCTGTAGTTTGACACCCCTGGTTTAAGGTGTCTGCTCCAACATGTCACCACTAAAGTTTTGTTACAGGCTTGTTTATTACAGTAGTAATCCATCAAAACTTTAACATCCCAGACGTGAATGAGTTGATGTGTAAAAAAAAAAAATATTAAAGCTTTCTTTTTGCAAAGGATTTCCCTGAGATGAAACAGTATTGGGATTTAGCAACTAAAATTCCAGAATTACATTATGCTTCCACAAAAATAAGCACAGAGCCAAAGCACACAAAGTGTAATACTGTACATTATTTTCTCACAAGCCTTCAGTTGGTCAGCCTCCTTTCAATTCAGTTCGGTGTTATGCTCAGCTGAATGCCTATGAACTGGCTTTCAGCCTACCTCTCACCTCTACGTAACCTTCTCTTAAACACAGCAAAGGGCATGGTGGGAGTTAAGCAACCTACCACAGTTATTCTCCATCTCCTCCTTATCTCTCACAAGGTCACCGAGCAGCAGGCCCAAACTGGATGTCCTCTGGGGATGTTTGTGCAACTTGTTTATGACAGGCCAAGTGCGTGTTGATGCTGTTGTTGCAGATGTTAGCAAGAGAGATGGAGAGGTAGTGGGCTGGAACATGGCGTTCCGCCGGGAAGCCGTCTAGCCGACCCGATCTTCTGAGGGGAAATGGGAGGAGGTGTGGGAAAGAAGTCGGGTCAGCGGTGAAACAGGAGATGTGAGAGATAAGCAGCGGTGAAACAACACTGAAGAAAAAGTTTGAGAAGAACAGAAAGTAAGGAAAGGTTAAGCACATAAACAACATCATAGGTGTGACTCCTTGAATTGTTCAAATTTAAATAAAATATACTTTTTTTATGAAATATTTAAAAAATAAAGTGAACAAAAATCATTGAACGGTTCCCAGGTGATTATGTTTTTGAATAAAATGTCTGGTTTAGGTCTTTTATTTGATATTAAGAACCCTAATAAGCAGCTGTGTGTTGCTGCATTGCTGCTTTGATTGCAGAAAAAAAGGTGAAGAGGACAAGATTTAAATCTATTTATCCTGCATTCAAGATGAACTTTAAATTTCATTTTCAATTTTTTTCATTGTGTAAAAGGTTACTGTTGCAAAGACAGCAGTAGATTTAAAGACCCACTCCAGTGAAAATTGTGTTTTTCTCAAGATGGAGGACATATGTACAGAAAATTAAGCCTAAAATTGCTTATATCTATATTTAAATTCCTGAGAATCAGAAGCAGACAAGAAAACATCAATGGAAAGAGATTGCATTTGTTACGTAGACGCTACTACGGCAAGCCACAAGCTCCCTTCTGATGCATCCGCTTGTACACACATAGATCCATGTACGTCTTTGTTTTCTTCATCTGAGCTGGCATCCTACTAAAAACTGCATGGCTGGATAGCTCTTATAATGCTCGCCATCTTTGTTGCACCAGGGATGTTAGGTTGGGGGTGGGAGGGTCTGTAAGCTAGTGGGAGAGTGTGTAAACAGATGGATGATGGGAAGGCAGTGGACTTTCTCCGCAAAAACAGTCCCGCCCACAACTCAGAGGCGAAATTCTAATGAATTCCTGCAGAATCTGTCCTAGAAAACGATAGTTTTTAAAAATTTGGGCTAAAAACGGCATACCGGTAATTATTTTTAAAATACCACACGGAACATTTTTACAATAGATCCAAAGATGATCAGAGTGGGACTTTAAATGGGTTGTCATTGGAAACTCCTCCCACTTTGTTCAGTTTTTACATTCAGCAAATTCTTTTTGCTTTTTTTCTAATCAAATCTTGAAACTTAGTAATCTAGTACTAAGTAAGTAATAATTCTTCCAAACGGATGGAGGGATGAATATTTTCCCAAAATCTGTAGAGTCATAAAAATCATATTGTCTTACATTTCTAAGGATGTCAACCAACGTGAGCAATAACCTTCCTCCTCAAATAAAGAAAAACAAAAAGCTGTCATGCCCTCTTTTTTTTCCAAATCCTATGAAGCAAGGGCAGCTGATTGGACATTTTTGTAGTTGTACTCATGCAAAGATATAAATAAAAAAAAGAACCACTGATGCTTTTCCATGAAGCTGCTTATTGAAAATTGTGTTATTAAAGAACCCTACAGTGATTTCCTAAGGCATATCATTCACTCCCCAGATTAATCTGAAAACAAGGCTGTACATCTAACATGCACATTCCTCACCCTGACACTTGGAAAAGTATAAGTGTTATATATTGGATTTCATTGGGCTTGTTTCCAGGAGGAAGGTTATTACTTGTGTGCTGCAAATAAATTTTCAGCTTTCATGTGAAATACAATAGGAATGAGCATTTTCTTCCTCTTTTTTTTTGTTGTTGTTGCAAATATTAAGTATGTTTTTCCTCTACGTAAACTTATTAAAAATGAGGTTGGGACACACTGTTTTTTTAAAGTTTTTCATAAATGTAATGATTTGTTTTCTTCATGAAGTTTCTGCCAAGCAATAGCCAAGGCTTTCTTTAGCTGCTCATGTAATCCACAAACAAATGGTATATTTGGTGCAGTGTTTCCATTCCGCTGTTTTCCTTAAACCCTTCCGCTGCTGTGTTTAGAGGCACGGAGAGTGAGGACACATTTCAGCGTAGGACCCTAAAATAGCCTGCATTCTTTCCTCTGCATTTCAGGAAGCATCAGAAAAGGCCGGAACGACTCATTTTTTATTTTTTTTATTTCCTCATGTCCCCTTCCTTTTTTTTTTCTTGTGTACCACAAAGCTTCCCTTTTCCCTTCACTCTCTCTTAATCCATCTCAAGCATTCATCTTTCACCATTTTGCTGTCCTTTTCTTCCTTCCTTCCACACTGTCGTCTAAAGTTCACCCCCCCCCCAACCCCTCTGTGGGACAGGGAAACATCTCTGCCACAGTCCCACTTCCAAATCACGAACTACAACCTCTCCTTGCTTTCCTGTTCCACCCACGGGATTTACGGTGAAATGCAGACGGTTTTTATTGTCAGAGAGCTTTCCAGGAGTAACTCAGTTTGTAAAGAACATAACTTTCAGGTGTGTGTTCAGTGTTTTCTTTCTATTTGGTACACAAACTAACCAGGAGAGCTGTTACTGTGTAAAGTTCATCTTTTACAGAGATACATGGTTGCAATTTCAGTGCGCCTCTTTGGTATTGCTTTCACACAGAAATACTGAAAAAACAATCAACTGATCACACATTTTTGCCATTCTAACAGCTCCTTTTAACGATTTTTCCAAACATACTGGTGATGAGTCTAACTCCACTAAGAGCAAACATGCAGAAAAAAAGAGAAGGGAAAAGTACTGGGAAGGGTGGGACCGCTTAAAGCCTGAAGCTGGCGCGTTTACAGCTGTTCACAGCCGCCACATCTTGACAGACACAAAAAGGATTTGGTTTCAGAAAATATGAACAAAATTCATATGACTTCATCAGCTTTTACAAATAACAATTTTAAGTACTTTAAGGAGGCAAAGTCATTCATAACTGCTAAAAAATTCAGTTCCAGATTATTTCTAATGGGTCATGTTTCGTGTTAAAATTGAGCATTATCTTGTCCCTGACAGATCTTGTTGATAAACAGCATGATATCTTTTATATAGGAATATTATTGGAATTTTGACTGTTCTTGTTATTGTTCACCTATCAGCTTATTCCATCAGCGGTCTACTACAGCAAATCAGCTTTCAGTAGTTTCAGCTTTCCTGAAACTACCCTGTATTTTATCCGGGCTGGGGACCAGCACAGTGCAACCCAGACATTGGCCCCCTTCTGTCTACATAGTTAGGCAGTAGCACGAAGGGTCTTGCCTAAGGACCCACACTGGATGAAGCTCATCGCGCCCCCCGGGAATCGAACCCGGATTGCCATGTGCCAGTCCCACACACGGCCAACTGAGCAATCTTGTAGTACTCTTAATCTTTGGTATTTTCTAGCTTTTGTTTTGTAAAGCTTCTCTTCATGTCCCAGCAGATTAGATTTAAGATGCTGTGATGGGTACATTACAGCATCATGTTTTTCTCCTCTTTTGTTTGTTTCTTTTCTGCTGCGTTTTGGTGCCTGGGATCACCGAGCTGTTAAATGACCCAATCTAAGCAGAGGTTCAGCGTCTTGACAGATTGTTAATCAACTGTGGGGTACACTTGTAGACATTGACATTGCGTTTCAATATGGTAAGAAAAAAGTCACAATCTTGTCAAGTTCTTGTTTGGCATTTAAAATAGAGAACTGTTTTCAATTGGGAAGATATGTAGGGATTCTTGGAAAGTTGCTTTCAAAAATGGTATGAGGCAATCTAAGTCAGAGTGGCGATCTGTCTAGGCAGGGTGTCCCCCACCTTCAGTGGTTGATGCAGGCTCTGGCAGCCCTGTCACCCTGGATATAGCGGGGTAAGAAAATGGATGGATGGCATAAAGCAATTTAGAAATATATGTTAAAACGAAAAAAATTTGGCAGGAATATTTTGCGTCCAGAAAACAGGCTTCATTTCTCAAACTTCTCCAATTTGATGTAAATCAGTTAGTCATCAGTTGACCTCCATTTACTTAGCAGCACTTCATTTCTGATTACTTCTTGAATCTTGTGAAAATGTCGAGATAGCTATCTTATTTTTGCACTAACTTTAATTTGTTTTTAGTTCAGTGTTTCATAAATATCAACTAATACCTTGTGCAATCTCTGACTATATAAAGATCTGTTTCTCCAATGTATTTATATATATGTCATATTGTTAAAAACATCTTCTGCATCATTGTTTTGCATCAGAGTATCTTACATTATAATCTGCTTGGAAATAATATATCACTTCCATTAGCTCTTTCTATTCAGTAATTGCAGGACAGAAGAGTTTATTTTTCAAGTTGGCTCCAAGTTTCCCATTGAATACAAATTTTATATGCAGTTTTGGTGCACACAAAATGTTTATATGAAACTGGAGGAGAGTCTCCCTCCTATCATAACTAGGTAGAAAAAAATCTAGTCTGTAGAAAGAATTTTTATATTTATTTCTGCTTCAACTGAAATGTCACTTTTTATTAGCTAACATGGGGAAACATTTTCTGACTTAACAGGATGTATGCAACAAATAGCATGAAATAAAGGATCATTAAGCTGCCTTTAGAGTTTTGAGAAGCTGTTTTGAACCTCTATCAGAGTTGTTGACTTTTGCATCTGTGAAATCCAGTATCCCACCACTTGTTTTTGCTTTGTGTGACAGTTTGTGTTGCTGCCTCCAAGCCCTTTTTTGCTCTGTGCTGCTACTGTGCTTTGTTAAGAGTGTCAACAGCACCAGCTGAGTAGCAGCCTTGAGTCTATACATGCAACTGCAGGCTAATCCTTAAAGAAGGGAACTGCAAAAAGGGCAACAGGTAAGAAAGCAGGAAAGATAGACGCATATGCTGAATAAGCCGAGTGGAGGAGCAAAGGTAACTGAGCTATGGGAAAGTCAAATCTGACAGCTGGTGGTAGAAGGGGGGAGATTTCAATGCTTCAAAGGATGCCCCTTATCACAGCCGCTGACACATTACACACACATTTTACCATCAGCCCAACTCCTGCAGGTGCACGCGTGGCTGAAAGGAAGTCCCTGGGCAAAGGCTTTGATTGACTGTGTGTGTTCGAGTGTACACTTCCAGAGTCAGACAAAGAAAAAAAATTGAAAGAAAAGATTGTTAAATAATATAAATGACTATGTAATTCTAGAATGCCCATTTCTTTTTTTAAACCTGCACAAATGAATCCATTTTGGATTGTACATTTTGTTTTGGAGACCTTTTTTTTTTGGTGGTTTTCATAAAAAAAAAACTACCAAAAAAACAAATATTTTCTGTTCATTAAACAGAAAACTATTAATGAACACTTTGTTCATTAAACATTTTCTGTCCGAAGCTACGTACACATGTGACATGCATTCAAATACGGGCTAAGTGTGAATTCTTCAATCTGCGTGTAGCCCCTGGTGTTCAACCTGGACTGACGCTTCTCAATACCAGCGCATGTCTGCCACTTACAGTTGGAAGGGGCTTGGTGCAAAACGTCAAAGCGGTACAAATCTCCCAAAAGGCTTTTTCTTTCACTGCTCTATTCCGATCTAGGAAAGCCTTGTTGTCATAAATGGGACACCATCCATACATCACTACCAAATACAGGTCTCTGGTCAAAGTTTGACCTAGTTTAACCTTAAACGCAGGTTTATGGCCGCACATTTCGTACGTAGAGGCTAAAAATATTGGTAGAAACACAAACGTTTTGAACACGGTATCCCGAAACGCGCGTTCACTTAAACTTTTCATTAAAAGAGATCTCTTGAACGCGTGTTACAGAGGGCGAGGTAAACATAGTTAAATAGATAGAAGATGCTTCTAAAGCATCCCAAATTACTTTTTTTCTTTGGTTGTATTTTTACACAAATTTTTCTCTAAATAAGTTGATTGGAGAATATTCTGGAAACAATAATGGAAATAATGGAAACAACCAACAATCAGAGACACAAACTTGATTTGTTTTTGTTTTTCAGTTATGTAACTTTTTTGTCATCTGTAAAATAAACGTAGATGTGATCTTCTATGCATCAGTGTTTTTTGCATAATTGTCTTTATTATAGTTGAGCTCTCGTTGCATATTTTTGATGCAAAGAGGCATTTCTTGTTTTCTTGTGTTCTTGCATGTCTATTATCTACGTATAAACTCTATCCTGCTAGTGCTGTCTTTTACGTGTGTGTGTGACATTTACATGCCAGTGTGTGCGTGTGTGGAGGGAGTACAGGTAATGGATTAATATCAGAGCTAGTTCCGGCTGCACATTGCTTTGTGCTGAAAGCCTGTCATTATCACAAAGTGTTGCTAACACTCAGACACAAGCTTGTGCAGACTCGACTAGGTGTTTACACATTCAGATACCATTCCACCTACACAGTCTTTCTTTTGTCATCTGTTTTTCCTCTCTCTTCCATTCACCATTCCTTGTCCTGAACTTGTTCCATCCGATTTCTTTCTGCTATTACCAGAGTGGAGATTTCGACCTTAGCCCAGTTCAGAACACCAGCGTTTTCAACGCTGTCATTGGAGCCATCAAGCTTGTTTACATCCTCTGAACTTATCCTAATAGTTCGCCTTAGGCAGAGCCTGGTTGGGTGCTCTATCAGTGCCAGACACTCATTAATCCTCACACTGCCCTTCCTCTCTGCCAGAGACCGGCCATCTTATTAAGCCATTAAGTCAGTATTGAGCTGTATAATTGGACAGCAGAGGCCAATATGAGATGTTTCAGTGAGTTAAAGGGTGAAACAGCAGTCCGGCCAGTATGAAACTGCAGTAGAAAACACAACTCCCATTCATTTGACTGTAATTTATGTTCATGTTATTCAACATAAGTGATTAAACTGTCATCATTCTTTTTTAAGACCTGTCAACAGTAAAAAGCCTTTCTTCTTCTCATACATTGACTGTCAGACTCCTAAATGTAGTTTTAAGCAGAGCTTGAAATCAATGTGCTCTGCAATGTTTTTCCATCTTTTCCTTACAGTCTGATCCTTGCTTATGGATGCATTTTTTCGTGGTTAATGTCTGCTTTAATTGCCAACTGCTTCGAGTTTCTCATATCCTGCTTCCTTAATTGATTTGCTTCCTGTTAAATCAAGACCTTTGAGTGGGGCAGGAAAAGAGAACTCAGCAGGATATGTGTTTGGTACTCAGGGGGATGCTTGATTTGATGGGAGTATGATTGGAAACTCAACCCCTTTGTTGTTGCTCTTGTGTAATCAAAAAATTAAAATTCATTTTTTAAATGTGCGCTTTAACATTTATTTATTTTTTGCTTTTTTTTTTTGGTCCACAGCATTCCCATGCTCCTGTGCCTCCACCCATGGCTCCACCCAGCCCTAGCACTACAGGAGGAGGAGGTGGAGGTCATGGAGGAGGACTAGTGGAGCAACTTAGTAAAACCAACCTGTATATCCGAGGCCTGCCACCTGGCACCACTGACCAGGACCTTATCAAGCTCTGCCAGCCGTAAGTTCATCTATTCTATTCTATTCTATTCTATTCTATTCTATTCTATTCTATTCTATTCTATTCTATTCTATTGCTCAACAGTTCAGTCTGGCTTGGAATAACTTGTCTCGCGTGAGCAGCAGCTTCAACTAAGTCACACGATTTTCAGTTTGCTTTTGCCCCGGGTGTTCATCCTCTCTCCTTCCTCAGAGGAAAACTAACACAACCCCGCTGGGCCGAACCCATCCGCTCTCCCCTCCTCTGCGTCTCCCATGCATGATCACAGCAATCACACAAATGGATTTTTTTAAGTTAAAATTATAATAGCTCTTTTGTATTTCACATGTAATTTAATGATCCGATATAATAAAAACTAAAGATATAACGTGGTGGCTGCTCTGAGGTGGTGGTCAATGAAGGCCCCTATTCAAATCCCAGCTCACACCAGAGTGCAGCCCTCTCCCCCCAATCCATTAACATGGTTTTTAGGTCAATTGGTGATTCTAAACTATCACTTCGAAGTCAATGTGAGTGTCTGTGACTCTGCAATTGGCTGGCAACCCATCCAGGATGTACCGTGCTTTCACCCTGAAGTAGCTGGGATAGAGCCCTATAACATTAAGATGGTGCAAGATTAGGGGTTTGACGATAACCTCATCACGGCATCACCACACTTTTTTGGGGAATTTTTTTTTTTTTTTTTTGAAAGTTCAGCATATGGTGCTTGATTGGAACTATAATAAACACATTATCTTTGCTGATAAATGTACTTTTCCTGCTAGTCCTGTGTTCAGACTTCAAGGGTTTCTGGGGGAAACCTTTTATTGGTGTTCTCCTTCACTCCCTGCGCCGTGCCTCTCACCTCTTGCACTGAGCGCGGCTGTCACTCCCTCTTAGAGCCGCGCGCCGCTCTACTTACACAGACGCTCGCGGTTTCAGAAGCAGATATACATCGTCATTCTACAACAGCAATTTCCGTCTTGCGAGGAAATACGACAAATTTACTGCGTTCTAATTATACATTTCCATTGTATTCATTTCCATTATAAGCTGCGTGCGTTCTTAAGTGCGCGACACGGCCGGCTGCCGGAGGAATTTGTGCTGGGGGGGGGGGTTATTACTGTTCTCCTTCACTCTGTAACACCAAACATGAACGCGCACTGATAGATTTCAGTGAATATCACTACATGTTTTGTTTGGATACTATTTTGTGCAGCGTTACGTGTCTGTATAAACAAAGGCGGAGCCTCCTGCCCCGTGTTCTTCATGGGTGTCAGGCTTAATGGCTACCGGAAAGGTGACAAAGTGTCTGCAGTCTCGTTTATTACTGGGCAATAAATAATATTCTGAGAAGATGTTTGTACCAGAGAGCACAGGTGACGCCTCATGTGCAGCTAGAGAGTGGTCCGCTGCAGAAGAATCAACAAGCACCCCCAACACACTTGTGTGCTCCTTCCTCCTACACACGCAGCGCTGACACACATTCACATAGTCATTCTACAACACCTATATGGTTAGTTCATTAGTAAGATAGGTAGTAGTTAGTTGTTGGTGTTATTTGTTAATAAAGAATAGTGGGTTGTAATTGTTTTCATTTGCAACGTGGCCGCGACACATCAGCAAACAGTCAAAAAGAAGTTTAGGCACTTCCAAAGATAACTGAGAAGAGCCTTAACAGCCCCAAGGTATAATGTCAGTCAGTCGGTCAATAAAGACAGTTTTTGTAAGCACTCTGGTGAATCTTATCCAGTAATCAAGACATTTCTTCATCATGAGCTAGCTTGAAAGAAGTTCTTCAAGATATGTGTTTCTGACCTTTAGACACAGACCAAGCAGACTCATACTGGTCTGTGATGTTTTCTAAGTGTGGAAATGTCAAAAGTGGCACAAGCCGTTCACTGGATTGTTGCACTTGTGTGCTTTGTTGATGGCGGCAATACTGATTATATCTACTCAAGAGCTTTGGGTTTCAATTGTCAACAAAATGATATATGGTTATATTCATCCTTTTTGTTTTATTGCTAATGGTATTATCAAGATCATCATATCCATGCTATTTTTGGATTTGAGTGAAAAATGGAAAATGATAAAATGGCAAGATGGGCTCTGCTTGCCATTCTCTGTTTGCTGCAGGCTACTTGTACTTCAGTGTTGTCCTGCGGGCTTTTGGGGAAATAGGGGGCCAATAAAATTTTAATCAAGGGGGGCTAGTCAATGAGCCCTGTAGCCAGTAACATTTACTAAAGGTCACTAGGAGAAGGGTGCACATGTGACTAGATGGTTGTGATCCATCGTTGTTCTCTGTTTTTAGAGAACGCTTTACCTACGTTACATGTGCTCACAAAAAATACCGGTCTTTCAACTCAATCTTGTCCTCAGCCATCCCTTTTATCCTTCTGTCCGTGTACCCCTTCGTTTCTGTCTCTCGCTGTCTGTGTGCCAGTTCACAGAGTGTCAGTGAAAAGTGCTGTTGTCAGCTGACATTTCCAATCACTCCACCAGTCGCCCAAACTATGGACACACTTTTAACGTCTGGGGACAGAGCAGAACGTGGGCAGAATCTCAAGTTGAGCACAAGGACAATTTCTCTGACACTCCTAAGCATCTATCTATCTATCTATCTATCTATCTATCTATCTATCTATCTATCTATCTATCTATATCTATCTATCTATCTATCTATCTATCTATCTATCTATCTATCTATCTATGGTGTAAAAGACAATCCAATCAGAATCTTGTTTTCTCAGTCTTGAGTGCTCTGGCCAGAATGTTTTATCTGAAAACTATTATTAAACTAGTGTTTACCTTCTGATGAACACGCTCCACAGTAAATGGTAAAATGAGGTTTTGTGTTCTTGAAGTGACGACATGTTTTTTTGCGCTAGCACTTTAATGTCGTTATTTCTAAAGCGCCACGCTCACACTGGCCTCCTCAATGAACGTTCAAGCATCCGCTTAATGAATAACGACGAAACGTGGGTGTAAATGAGACTTTCGGCTTTCGCTTAAAGCTGTCGATTCTGGCCATAATAAAAAGGTTTGAAATTCATTTTTGCATTTATAAAAGTTAAACCAAATGAGCTTTGACCAATCAGGGACTCATAGATGCAGTAAATCATGCAAGAAGAGGACATTAAAATTGCCCAGTTGGAAAATATAACAATTTCAAGACTTTCTATATATGGGAATAGAACTATGAAGGACAAAGTAAGACGTTTCAAACTATGCTCTTCAAACCATGCCTCTTCCAACTGAGGTACATGCATTCGTTTTTGGCATTTTATCATCTGTTTCTGGTGGAATAGAAGTGTAATTGTTTTTTTATACTAAGTGCACTATTCTGCATTTTCTTCATTGGCATTAACCAAAACCCTATTAGACCAAAGATCTGTGGCTTATTTACCAGCAGCCAAGATGTCAAGACAAAATGAGGGAAACTTTTAAATTGCTACTTATACAGAAAGAAACACTGCATATTTATACACAAACTTTATCATGAGAAGCTGTTACTGTCAGTTAAGAACAGGTTTTTCTTAATAACGACCTGGTTCTCCCAGGTTGTTATTGTAAATAATAACATGCTCTTAATAGCTTACTTGGTTAAATAAAGGTTAAATAAAATAAAATTTGTTTTTTTGTCATTGATTAGTAAAATTACACTCTGCATCTCCTTTAGAGTCTAAAGTCAAGAAGCTATCTTATATATATATAATTGCACTACATTGCTTATTTGTCCTGAATATACCTGCAAAGTATTTATTTCCATCACTTTAAGACTTCTGTACAGGGAAAATTCTAAAGACTTGTGTGGAACTAAACTCTCTCCATCCTCCCTCTGTGGTTGTCTGCTTGAGTCTAATTGCAGAGAAGCAGAAAATGAGGGAAATGTAAGATACAAGACAGCAGTATTGGATCCCCAATTAGGAGATACCACATACAGATGCTGCCTGTGAAGATGCTGAAGCTGCTACCCTCAGACACGCAGCATCCTGAGACACACCCATCATACACAGGCTGTAAATGTCTAATTAATTTTATGCATAGAAATCCTGGATAGGGATTCCTAAGGAGTGTGGTTCTTGTTTCACAATCATAAAAATAAAAAGACGGTGATGGTCCTCTGAAAACTGTCATTAAAACTTCACAACAACAGACATACATATCCGCTCAAAAAATACTTGACAGACTTTTGTCAAGCCTGCCAAACGTTGGCCTCTAAGTTTCTTTAGCTCAAAAACCCGTAGTTAACAGAAATGCTGTGAGACTGGCATTATTGCTCTTCTCTGTGTTTTACTTGGAATACATAAAAACTTTATTTTAATTCAAATAACTATTAAGTATTCTTCTAAATAGAATGTGTATCCTGAAACATCTCTCTTTGTATTCATCTCACCCAGTAAATTAATGGTTCTGGTACTGGATTACAACCCTATCTTCAATGGAGAATGGCATTTTTTACACAAACATTACGCTGGAAAATCTGAATAAACAATTATGAGGGTAGAGAGTATTTTTGATTCAGAGGAAAACCTCAGAAGTGAGTCTATAAGCAAAAATAAAGATAGCTAAAACACATATTTATTTAAGCAGACTTAAAAATGATTTTTAAAATTAGAACATTTGTCATAGCAGAAAACTGAACTCTTGATCAAATATCGTGACAGAGCAAGTAGTTAAGTGTAGCTATTGTATTCAAATTTTAAACCAGATTTTGGCAAAATGTAAAGAATATAATGTCCTATGGTTTGGTATAAAAAGCATGTGTTTTCTAAATAGAGAAAATGTTTACATATAGTGGAGCTAGTCTGAAATATAAACAGCCTATATAGAAACAATGACTGACCAATGTAATGCAAAGAAATACCAGTGTTTGAAATGCTGAAGAAGAAAATTCTAAGAGGCTTCATAATGGAAAAAACCCCAGCTTTATATTAAAAAGGGGACTGTTACTCACTTGTCCACATCAGCTCCTGAGAACCACATTGACTATAAAAACAATGGACAGCTCAAACCCTGCCTTCTTGTGTTCCCAAATAGGTACGGGCGCCGCCATGATGAAACCAGTGATTGGTCCGAGTCGCGCTGAGTCATTTTATCCATGGCAACTACTGTCGCCATTGCCATCACTGTCAAATCATTGTCGATTGGTTTCAACATGGCGTTTTTTTTTTGATTCTGTCAAAAAAAAAACCTGCATAATCATAATTAAAAAGAGAAAAAAATATAATTGGAGAAGGACTTTAAGTAAGGGTTAATGGCCGACGAAGTGTGCAGTTATTACTTTTTAACGCACGCCGTGGAAGCCTGAACCGTCCGACGTGAAGTGCGTTAAAAAGTAATAAACGCACACTTCGAAGGCCATTAACCCGCTTATACCATGGTCACTTACAAAAGCAATACATATTAACCAGGTTTTAGTCCTTAATTCTTGCTTTTTTTTCCAATTTGAATCGCTTTTCTTACAAAAAGCAACCTGATCCGCCGCATCAGGTAACATATAGTCGGCGTCGGGCAGCACCACCGCTGCAGTCAAGTTTCGGCGATATATATATAAGCTGAACGTCCCGATGGGTTGAATAAAGCATCAGTTCAGAGAGAAAGTTCATCTCTTACCGCTTGATTTGTCCAGATGATGAAGCAAATGGTTGTTTTAAAGAAGCCGGCGCAGTGATACAAAACATTTAAGCTAGCTGACCGAACTTCTTTTTTCTCCATGCGGTTATCAGGTTTTAATGCATACCCAGCAGCCAATCAGAATCGAGTATTCAACCGGACCATGGTATAACAAGTTTTAATTCAATTACGTGAAACTTCAGATGAATAAATAAAACGATTTGCATGTGGTTGTTTAGATGCAGAATGTAAATATAAATGCAAGTTAAAAATAAATAAATAAAATAATCATTTAGATGATGTAAAGGTCTTGTTTAAGTTTAATTTCATTGTTATTTTCAGTTTTACATAATCTTTTCTCATTGTGATTGGAGAAACTTACTTCTTCCAATAACCTAGCACAGTTTTCTTCCCATGCAGTGGTTTTAATGTTTAGCTTGGACACAAACTTTATGTCTCTTTTTTAACTCTTTATTTCTACTGTAAATTTAGTGGTTTAGAATTTGATTGGTTTAGATGGAACATCAGGATCACTCTGACCCCGACCATCTGCTTTTCCGTTATTGCTTTGTGCTATTCTTTTAACTATTCCAGTAGTTTTTATGAATATCTCACATATCACTGCCTTTATGAGAATTGCAGGTGGGTGTTATTTCAGTTCACTTCAGGCTTCAGCTAAAATCAAGGGAAAGCTTCCAGCTGGGTTCAGAACAGGACATTCTGCTCTCTCCTCTCACATTGTTCCACGGCCTCTTCAGCCTTCTTACTTCATCTAATCTGTTAGCAATATTTTATTTAGGCTTTTCCTCACAAAAAGCAGATTCTTCTAGCTCTCAGGATTAAATGCCACATCTAAAACGATACATCTGTCTGGATTGTGCTGGATTGTTTGACATTATGTTCTTGCTAACCTTTTCTACTTTTATGCTTTATTTATGCTTTTTTGATTTCTTAAAATTAAATAAGTCTAGAAAAAAATCATTGAAAGAATAATGTGTTTTAATGTCAGCAGGCCTAAACAGGCATGAGCATGTGGTGTTCACCCTGAGCTGTTGCTACCGGATACTAGCGTATGAACCTACAGTTGGAAGAGGTTGATGTAAAATGGCAAAACAGTGCAAATGCTGTGAATCTTGCTCCAGGCTTTTTCTTTCACAGCTCTATTCCGATATATGAAAAACTTGCACTATGTACGGTAATTCTGGGCAGGCACAATCTGCAATTATTATTCCTCCTTCATACTCAGTTTTCAAACAATTGGCCCTTCCACGAATTTAAAAAGGGCACTACCTATACGTCACTACCAAGTCCGAGTCCCTTATTGATCAAATTTAACTTTTAACATGCATTCAATAGCCACGCCTTTTGTCCCCAGAGCCTGAAGACAGACTTATAGGCTGAATCTGAAATGCTTTCCTACCCCTTCGGCTTCTTCCTATCCCTATACCTTTATCCCTCCAAGCACAGAGATATTGAAAAAATAGAGGCCATGTCCGAATTCCCACCATAATCCCCAACTGCTAAAGAACTATATAGTGCAGGACTGTCTAGTGCCCTGGATTTTAAAAGCAATTCGGACACCATTCTCATCACTTTTATATAAACGGCGAATATTACGTCATCGATTTAATGCAGTGAAAATCCGATTGATATGACCGTTTTAGGATGACCATTTAAGAATCCACTGTATTCTGATTTGAAAATATTGATGGTTTATTAAAAAATACATTTAAACACAATTTTTGTGACAAAAATTGTTCAAACGCAATCCCTTGTGGTCTATACTCGCTAATATAATGTGCATTGATGCACATTGGTCTTTTACAGAGACTTCTGGGAAATTTCTAGGTAACTCAATTTTGGATTGCAGATTCAGACAGCACTACAAAATGGCAAATACAAAATATAGTGCACTATATAGTAAGTAGTGAAGGCATTTGGACATAGCCATCCATCCATCCATCTTCCTCCGCTCATCCGGGACCAGGTGGCGGGGGCAGCAGTCCAAAAAGAGATGCCCAGATTTCCCTCACCCCAGCCACTGACATAGCTTAAGTCAAATTTGGATGTTACTACCTCTTGATGATTTCATCAATAGTTGCCGGTCATCTACGTACGCTGCCAGTGTTTGAAAAATACATAGCAACAATAGTTTTAGAATTTAAAAAAGTCATGCAAGAAAAAAATCTCAATACTTACATTTAAATGTAAACTTTTGTGCTTCAGAGCCACGTGAAGTAATGCGTTAGTCCTCCGTGCCACAAAGCGCTGCAGATCACCTTTCCGGTGGAGGAATAGCCAACCCTAATTCGCCATGGCTCCTCCTTACAATCAATCAATCAAATCTTTATTTATATAGCACTTTCACATCTGCCAGACATCCAAAGTGCTGCACGAGTATAAATACACTAAAACCATAGGTAAACTTCAAAGAAGCACAGTAAAACGATAATAAAATCATCAATAAAAGAAAACACTAAAAAAAGCTGTCTAATTGTCATTCTCTCTGGTGTTAAAAGCCAATGTAAAAAGATGAGTTTTTAGCAGAGTTTTAAAATCATTTAAGGATCTGGCAGATCTCACTGACAGGGGAAGACGATTCCATAGTTTAGGAGCAGCCACTGAAAATGCTCTGTCCCCCTTGGTCACCAGTCGAGTCCTTGGAACCACTAAGAGCATCTGGTCTACAGATCGCAGAGCTCTATGAGGACGATGGCTCTGCAGGAGCTCAGAAAGATAAGGAGGTGCCAGACCATTTAAACATTTAAAAACCAAGAGTTAGATTTTAAAATCAATTCTAAAAGAAACACTGTCAGACACTGCTACATGTTCAAATGCCCCTACAATTGGAGCAACAGGGAGGAGCCAGAGGGTTAGGGGAGCCATTCGGATTTAGCCAAAAATTAGCGTAGTGATGCGTCATTGCAAGAGTGAACGCGTTGACCTAGACTTTTGAAAGGAATTGGTCACTTGTTTCCAAGCCCGGTGTGAACATAGGATAAGACTGAGCAGTGTTTTTTCTTCTGTGTTGCTGTCAGTAGCAAATACTGATACACACACCCACAGTGCCCCCTAGAGGTTGTTGCTATTTATTTTTAAAAGCCACACCTCAGTATTAGTCGAACCCCCACCCAAACTATGCCAAAAAACATAGATGGTTATAGATGGTGTACATGTTTGTCATTTTAGTGTATATGAAATTTTCAATGCATGTACAGGTGTGTCTACCAGTGCAAATTAGCGTCAAATCACAAATTTTTGTCTGTGTTTTCCCATTTGCGGCATGGATCATTCACAAACCAGTTTCAGCCTCAAATTTCCTTTTTTTCATCCCTGACATGACTTCTTAAGAAAGTACACAAACACATGACTAGTCAGCTTTTATTTGCAGCTGTTGTATCTTAAATATATTCAAGGACCCTTAAGTCATTGCAGTCATTTGAAAGCTATTCAAGTCATTTACACTTGGGGAAAAAAAAGATTTTTTCTCTGTGCTGATTTGTAGATTATAAGTTGTCATGTCTTTTATGTGGTATAAATACCTCTTAAAGTCTTTTTTGTGTCTTTATTCCATATGTCGCCCTTCAGAATAGAGTTGAATTTGAGGCTGTCAAGCAAACTAGTGTAAATTATTCTTCTCACTGACTGAAGCAGTCGGCTGGCAGATACTCTCCTGCTGGTGACAACTAAATGATCTCTTTTTTATTAAACACCTCTTACTATCTCTCCATCTCTCCCTGACTGCTGCACTTCCGTTTTGCCTTTTATCTCTCGACTGTCTCTTCTCTCTTTCCTTTATTTCTCATTCCTTTGAGTCGTTTTCCTTCTTTTCCCTGCTTCTATAAACCTGCCCAGTTCAGAAAGTATTCAGACTGAGTTGTTTCTGTCTCCGCCTTTCTCACACACTTTGATCCATCTGTAGAAGAGGGACTATACTTCCATCAATCACCTGGAGTGATCAGCCAGTCAGCCAGCTTGTCAGTGTGTCAGTCTGTTTGACAGTCATTCAACCAGCCAGTCAGTCCTTGTGCAGTAGCGCGAACAAATTAATAAGAACATTTCATCCACAAAGCCAGACAGTGATCCCGACTGATCTATGAGAGCCAAGAGCCCTGTCAGACTTTCTGTTTCTCCTCCTTCTTCATTCCTTCTCTGGCTTCTTTCCCCTTTCCAGGAGTGCTAAAGGACTGGTCTGATAAGAAGCATTATTACCTTATTTCTAGGAGCCTGAGAATAAAAGTAAAGTGAATGGGGAGAAATTGGGGGAACAAAGAGAGACCCAGAGGTGTCAGACAAAGAGAATAACATATAGAGCAGCAGACAGGACACATTAACAGTTGGCAGACGGAGCAGACAGATGGGGGGTAAAGAGGCTGTGTGTTTCTCCTGTTGGCTCCTTAAGTAGGGTTGGGTGCCATACACATTTCTGGTTATTATGATAATTTATAGGCAAGTACTGTCTGTGTTCTCTGGCCTCCAGGAGCAATTTGAAAAAAAAAAAGTTAATCTATTCGCAATATTTAAAGTATTAGTTTATACTCCATTTTTCATTCGGCTCCCACCAGCAACTGGCCCTGAGGCGAAAAGGAGATAGCTCTGCTTTACCGACATTAGTGGAAGTTTTCAATCAGGAGCTGCTTTACGTCATGGTTCATTTACCAAACTATTCCCGTTCTGGTCAAAAAATACAAGAAGTAACAAAAGGTTTTACTCGACTTGACATGTGCATGTTTTATTTACACACTAAAGACCTTCACCCTGTTTCAGGCTGTTCTGTCCTCCCTCTTTGTCAAAAGTTGCTGAGAACATGCAGTCGGTGCTTTGAATGTGGCTAATTGGAGTCAGCTAGTCTGTAATCATGACACCAGGTGAGAGTCTTCTTCAAACTGCCTATTACAGGCAAAAAAAGCACCTTTGTTGTGCATCAGCATCCCACTTGTAGGTACAGAGGTGGAATAATGGGGTTGACGAGCCACTTGTGCGTCTATGAGCCAGTGTCGCAGGTATAGCCACCAAGCTGAGCGTTATAAGTGCCAGACAACTTGGCAAGTAATTTGACTTCAGATTTAGCAGTACAAGGTTTTCTTTTAAAAAGGAAATTGACGCTACAAAAAGGAGGAGCAAAGGTTGGTGTAACAGACGAAAATGTGTGGAGCAGAAGGATGCAGATGAAGAAAAGATGTAGGCTCTATATATTTAATTGGCATTAAAATAATTTGACAACTCTGGTTACAAATGAACAACATAACATGGTTATGAATAAAGAATGACTACAATTCACAATTAGCTGACTTAACCCTTCACAACCTGACCAAAGAGGTTCTGTTCTTTAAACTATTTATCGAAGCCTTAAGGCAAAGCATAACACACCACTTGTAACTATAAAAAAAATGATATAATCATTATAAAACTGTGTTCCTTTTTTGGATCAAATTGAATAAATTAGGCATTACATGGAATTTATTGACTCACAAAACCATCATTAGAAGACAACTAGACTAAGATTGTGTAACATGTTTTTATAGTTTTTAGTGCAACAAAAGAAGAAGAAAATATGCATCAAATATGTCTTGCATACTTCAGTACATGTTCTTACAAATGTTTTGTATGTGCAAAATAATCAGTTGACCTGCAATTAGTTGTATGGTTTATTGGTTAAAGTTTCATTAAACTATGGAAGTATTAGACATTTTAATAAAAAGGAGAAATCAACAAGTCCCACAATAATATTGTTGCCAATTATATATATTTTTTCACTTATTATTATTTTAATTAAATAAATAACAATTTAATAAAAATTCATTTAAATTCATCCCTCTCATTGCTTTCTAATTTCTTTGAATTTTCAAGTATAAAGGTCAAAGTTTCTATCAAACAAGAAAGAAAAAACAATTTTCTGCCCCTGAAAATAAAAAGCAGGTACTGTTTTAAAATTATATGTAGATAACCAGGGGCTGCATAGTGGGGCAGTGATTAGCCGTCTAACGTTCCAGTGAGAGGAAAACCACCTTTCTGTGTGGTTTTCCTCTTGTATATGTGTTTTCCAGGCAATCTAACTTCCTCCCACAGTCCGAAGATATACTTCATAGGTTAGGTGGTGACTTTAAATAGACTGTAGGTGTGCATGTGAATGTGTGTGTGAGGCTCTTCTCCAGACTGGTGACCTAGCAGTGGCTAGCAGACCCAACAGTAGCCCAGCCTAGTGACCCTGACTGAAAGGGATTCAGGGGGTTCTGAAAATGTATGTATGGATGGATAGATAAATAACCTGTTAATCTTCTATGATTACATTTTCCTAAAAAAACCAGTAAAATGCAGAACCATAATAAATAACATGCAGAATCCATGTTCTGGGTGTCAAAACAGAAACCCATGACACGGATCTCTTTGTCAAAAGTTGAAAACATTCAAGTAATTATTTATCTGTTGAACATCGGTGCTCATCTGATAAGAAAAGCGGCTTTTTTGTCCAACTAAATGTTTTAATAAATATAATCCATTAAACTTTTTTTTGCTGTCATTTCAAAGCTTAAGGAACAATCAAAAGGATTCATTTTCTAACCCTAAAGCCATCACTTTTCAGTTGTCCATCTTTCAGCAGTTGCTACTGTGAGCGAGGTGACAATCAGCTAATTCCAGCATTACATTGTTGTTTTTTTTTTTTACAGATATGGGAAGATCGTGTCAACAAAGGCAATCTTGGACAAAAATACCAATCAGTGCAAAGGTGAGTGAGCATCCGACGACTCAGTACAATGTGCCTTTTTGATGCCTATCAAAGGGGCTTCACAAATACAGATATTGGACCACAGTCTGAAAAACATCAATGAAAATTGATTTACTTTGGCAGCTAAAAGGCAAAATAATGAGCTTCCACAGCAGGGTTTTTTTTGTTTGTTTTCAAATCTAAATCAATGGTTACCCTTAGGGTACTTCACTGGTAACATTTTAATGTTGTAATAAGAATGTGGCATAAAGTACAATATTTTTTTTCTTACTTGTCTATTGAGTCAGCAAAGAAAAAAGATCCATAAAGTCTGCTTCATTCCTAATCTGGATTTTAATCTAAGCAATGACAATGAGGGTGTCTTTATTTTGATTAGAGTTTCTGTAATGGTGATTCCAGCACTGCACCCTAATGATGCTCAGAGTTAAGAAGCTTTTGAAAGCGAGACGCGAGTGCTGTTGTTACAGGCTAAATCAAAATGAACAACACACCGAAAGCTGCTGTGTGTTTTGAAACGCTTTGGCGAGTGTTCTCGAGGAGGGCCTTCTTGATTGTTAGAGGTCTGAACAGTCTTAATCAGTGTGATTGTTGTCATCTGTTTCTGAAGAGGCACGCGAGAGCATGTCTTCAGTGTGATTGCTACTCATCCGCAGAACCATGGAGGTTAACCAACATGCTGCAAAAATACTGTACAATCAGCGTTTCACTTCCCAACAAGATAAGTGAAAGACGGGAAACGGTCCGATTCTAATAGCTGCAGCACAACAGTAAACACCATCAGTTTGGATCCAAGTTCTAAAAAAAAAATCTATTTGAAGCTCTTTCATTCTCCTTTGGTTAAGCCATAATTATGGATCACTTCAATTAGCCAGTTACGCACATTTCTTTCCCTTTATTTTATCATTCCACCACCTGACTGATAATGGTAAATGGCGTATACTTATACATCGCTTTCTAAAGTGCTTTACAGTCCCATTCACACACACATTCACACACTGGCGGCGGCTCCGCTGCAGAACACTGGCGCCAACCGGGAATCAAACCTGCAATCTTAGGATCATGGGTCGACCGCCCTACCGCTGCACAACGGCCGCACAAGGCTGTGAGCTTTGAACACACATTTCAATGTCTTTACTGATTTCATTATACGATGCCCTAAAGGAGGGCAGAAAACTCAATAAACCCACTTACAATGATTTGTCAAATCCGTTTTTTCTTTCTTTATAAAAAAAAGTATTTATTTCATTTTTTTGATAAAGCTTTATGATGCTTTTTTATAAAAACCTTTTAGTACAATTTGACAATATACAACTTTGAAAATAAAATCAACTGTTATGAACTCCCTCTGATACTAGATTGGATTTCCCATCATGCCTTTGAGTGGTCAGTCAATTAGCAGTTAATTTTTTACGAGTTATCGTTTTCATTGTTCCCATGACATTTGTGCCCCCCTTCCTAGATATTACTGTTTTTTAGATTATCATTATTGTGCAAATCAATTTTTCTTAACCCTTTTTAATGCAGCTTTTTTATTCCTAATGCCAGCAGGTGTAGCTATAGGAGACAGTATTTAGTCAGTGCAGCCAATATAATCAAGTTGATGAAGAACACAAAGGAGTTAGAATTTAGAGTAACGTGGTTCTCATTTCTCTAAATACTTTATTTAATGCAGCAAATATCTGGCTATGAAGGAACAGGAGCTTTCTTTTGACCCCACAGATGGAGATTAGTCAGGACACAGGAAATTTGTGTTACTTGCACCTCAAAACCAAGTTTAGTAAGACTTCGGATATTCAGGAAGAACAAAGAAAAGGCAAAATAATTTTTTTAAATATGCTTGAAGTCCCACTCTGATTATCTTTTAATCTATTGTAAAAGCGTTTTAAAGTGGTCTTTAATTATGAGTGGTTGTGTAGTTTTTTGCCAAATTGAAAGAAAAGAAAAAGTTTTTTTTCTAAGATAGTTTCTGCAGGGCAGCAGGAGTTCATTAGAAATTCCCCTCAGAGTTGCTGATAAGACTGTTGGAGCTGAGTAAGCCTGCCCTCATTTCCCATTATCCTTTTGTTTACACCCTCTCCTGCTAGTTTACAGCCCCTCACAACCCCAACCATATGGAAAAATCAGACCACACCCTCAGCAACTGCAAAGTCTGTTGGGTGTGAAGCCCAAAGGGTAACACCACAGTGCAACAAAAATGTTGAGCATTATTTGAAGTTATCCAGCCGTACAGTTTTGAGCCAGATGGCAGCTCAGACGAGGAAAACAAAGACTTACATGGATCTTGTCACCTACAAGTGGATACATCAGAATGAAGCGGAGCAGGGAGTTTGTGGCTTGCCAATTGTAGGTTCTACATTACACCTAAAAGCTTTTCCCTCCACTATATAATAACACAGAAAAAAACATTTTCTTCAAAGTGGGTCTTTAAAAGGGTATGTTTACTTGACAAACTGCCAAAACTTGGGGACCATGGGATTACAGGGTTGTGTCAGGAAGGGAATCCAGCGTATGAGTCTCTGCCGAACCACCTGTGCCGTTGCGACCCCTGAGGGGATATGCTTAAAGGTCAACAAGCATACATTTGTCATTCTGCACCTAGTAAAATCTAACCTGTTTCAGTTTACTGATAGAAACCTTAACCCCGTGCCTGAACTTATTTATACCAATTTTATTTAAAAAGAAAATTCTGTTCCAGGTGTTGCTAAATTAAGTGGAGTCCTGGATTTAAAGGTACTTTGCAAACTAGCGACATACAGTGTGAAGAGGTTAAACAGACTTTTTTTTTATCTCAAATGGACTGGTTATTTACTTCAGTAACTTCATTTTTCACGTAAAATTGAAAAACCTTTTTTTTCTTTGCTGTTTTGGAAAAATGTTATCAGCTTTTTGAAGAGCTGCACCATTGCCATTTCCTGTCTCCTCAAATGTCCCCTGGAATGTTTCCTTCCAGACCGTTGATCTTATATATTAAAGATTTTCTTCATTTATGTAAAAAATTCTCATTCATGCGGCGGTAAAATGGGTGTTCAAATTTATATGCAAATCAAAATCCCAAATATTTGGCTGCAAGAATTGACTTACAGACAGGATCTTTCATCAACAGCTGCAGAGTCTGGGATCCAAACATTATACCATACACTTCATGTAGCTTGTTGTTAATTCTCACGCTAAAAGAGTTTCATTATCAGTTGGCAGTTTGAGCACTGCGCAGCTGAATTAGTGTTGGTTTGATCGCAAAGGCATTCAGTTGGGACAAGGTAAGTGCTTAGCGTGACTAAGAGAGACCAAATTGGCACAGCAAGTTCTCCTGGAACGGAAGGGATGGATGGGTGGGTGCTCAGGGAGGTGAAGGGAGGGGGTTAAAAATAACATGGAGCTGACAGAAAGGGAAGGGTATCCTTAGAAACTGATGATTTAGCAGACAGCCCCTTCTTTTTTAGTAAAACAAATGTCAGACAGAAAAAAGGAAGGAAGTTTAGAGCACATAAATACTTTGTGTCATTGTGTGTGGAAGCTGCAATCACACAAGATTTACTCCCCCTGTAATTTGCAAAAATCTTTTTGATCTGTGATTTTATTAAGGAAAGAAAGAAAAACATTCTTTCTCTAAAAAATTGTAAGCCCGTTTCAAGTCAATACTGACAGATTTTTTTAGATTGGAAAATGAAGGCTTTTTTTGGGTTTGGAGGCAGCACAGTAGACGGAGAGAAAAACATTTAGGACTGAAAGAATTTTCATTTTCATTTCTCAAAAGCTTGTTGTAACCCCTTTCCACAAATCTATATATATATATACATATAAAATCAGTCAGGACCATAAATATTTGGACAGAGACACATTCTTTCTAATTTCTAATTTAGTTTTTAATTTTAAATAAAAAACTCAGAGACCAAAGTGCAGACTTTCAGCTTTCATTCCATGGGTTGAACAAAATGATTGCATCAAAATGTGAAAAACTAAAGCATATATTAAACACAATCCCTTCATTTCATGGGCTTGTAAATAAGTGGACAAATGAAATAACTGATAACAAAATGGTCATTACTAATATTTGGTTGAAACCCTTTGTTGTAATGAAAAGCCTGGAAATCTTGAACTCATGGACATCACCAGATGCTGGGTTTTCTCTCATTCTGGAAGCCCACATAATCCTTTTACTACAGCAGCTTTCGATTGCTGTTTCTTTATTAAAATTCCACTGTATTAATGTACAGAAACAAAATTAGAAAAGAGAATGTGTCTCTGTCCAAATATTTTATGGTCTGACTGTAATAACTATGTATATATATATATATATATATATATATATATATATATATATATATATATATATATATATATATATATATATATATATACTGCTATATATATATATATATATATATATATAGTCATTCAGGCTTGAATTAGTAAAGTAAATATATTTCTCTTTGGGTGGTTAGAGAGCCACAGATTGACTAAACAGGGAACCAATGAAAATAAAAATAACCTCAAAAATGGGCCATGCATTTTGCAGCCCCCTGAGCAAAAAGCCTTCCCCCCGACCATCCACTTACCCTCTAATCGTCAATACAAGCTTCTTTAAGTGTTGCAAAACTAACAAAAGCAATATTTTTAACAGCACCTCAGCTAAAAGAACTGCTGTTTTAATATTAATAACAATAATAAAACTCCTTAAAATAAGTAGATATGATACTTTTATTTATAATGGCCGTCCACTCTACTTTTCTGATTCAACCTAACAAATTCTTCTGTTCCCCCCAAATGTTATGGCTCTGCCACTGTATATATGCACCTCACAATGGCATTAACATTAAGCAAAGGCTTAAGAATTCACAGACATGCAGTTTTGCATAATCAAAACAGACATTTATGCAGCATTATAGGCTCAGTTAATGCTGGAGCAGTCTACAGCTAATGGGGCCCAGCGATATGACTCCTGGGTGCAAAGTCCTCCCCGGTGGTGGACTAACAGCTATTAATTAGCACCTCACTGATAGCCAAACAAAGCAACCAACTAAACTACTAACAAAAATTAAAAGCTTTATGACTCCCAAAAACAGAACAACTCGACCCGGGGAGACAGTTTTTCATATAAGGCTTCTGCCTATAGCTGCTTGGTCCGGATCCCCATAGTTGTGTTTACGTTTGTGCGGATGGGGGGTAAATAGAATGTGGAATCAGTGTGGAACCTGACCCCCAACTACCCTCCTTTCTGAATTGATATTCTATGAGGGTATCTGGGGGATCGGTTTGTGCTGTACTTTGGGGGTTGAGCTTCTTGACAGCGCTCCCTCCCCCTTGTTTTCTGTAAATATCACCCTCCCCCTCCTTGTTTCAGTTCAAATCAAATCAAATCAAACTTTATTTATAAAGCACTTTTCATATAAAAATATAACACAAAGTGCTTTACATTAAAACAACAAAATATAAAAACAAGCAAGCATAAATAAATAAATAAATAGGGCCCGCCTCCCCGTACCTAGCCCCCCAATCCTTTCACACCTCCAACCCCCTAAAACTGATGGGAAATGACAATGAAAAATAGGCTGTAAAACATAGGCTGAGCACAAAAACATGATGCTGGAAATGCTAGTAATTGGAACCTCCCCCCCTGTGAACAGCCGCATAGACAGCCAAATGCAACATCACAGGCGGGGACCACTCCACCACAGCTAAGCGGCGATGCAGGTCCCCACCCAGAGCTGCTGTGGCTGAACCGTCCCAGAGGGAGAGGTTCCAGCTGAGGAAGCACCGGAAATAAAAATGAATAAAAATGAGAATCAATCAGTTGTACATTAGTTTATATTAGTTCTTGGACACCAATGCAAGAGCCCCAACCACAAATTTCAATGATACCTCTTGATACATACACTCTTGACTCCAACACTCCATAAACCCCTGATACACACACAAACTCCAGGCAGGCGTGTTCTGCCTGGAGTGTTGTGATGTTACCTCTTGGGCGAGCCTGGTTCATCTTTGGGGTTGGGGTAGGCCCTTCATTTAAGGACGGTGGGATCTTTGGTGGGAGGGTACTCGTATCTTATGCTAAGGAAAACAGGGCAGGGCCAGTCTCTGGCTCAGCTGGGGCCTACGCTCTCTTTTCTCCTTTACCCACCTGTTTTTTTTGGCACATGGTCTGGTCCCTCAAGCCTAGGGATGGGTACCGAGCCCCAGTATTGAACGAGCCCTGGGGCAACATTCTTCAAGACCTCAGTATCCATAAGATCTGACCTCAACAGTTCTGCTATTGGTACTGGAGAAGTCACAGTTTTTTTGTGTCCCACAAGATATAAACTAGAGCTGGTACGGTGTGGGGTTATTGGTCACAGTGGTGATGAAGCAGCAGGTGTCGGGGTTAATCGCACCTTGCAACCCCCCCCCCCCCCCCCCAGTATTCTTTATTAACAAATAACAGTAACAACTATCAAACTAATGAACTAACTAAATAGGTGTTGTAGAATGAGTGTGTATGTGTGACAGCGCGCTCCTTGTGTAAAAGGAAGGGGTGCGTGCCGCGCAAGAGTGAGCGAGTGCACGCACAAGTGTGTTGGGGGCGGGCGCGTTCATTCTTGTTGTTTTGTAGTGAAGGAGAACAGTAATAAACGTTTTCCTCCAGAAGTACGGTGATTGATTCTTTATTGAACCGCTTTGACGGTCTGGGATTTGGATCACCGCGGTGATGAAGCAGCAAGAGTCGCGGTGTCAGAACTCTTGCGACCCCCCCCAACACAAAATCATCCGGTGGGTGGGCGCGTCACACACTCAAAAACGCACGCAGCTTGTATGGAAACGAATGCAATGGAAATTCCACCAGAAGCCCTTGAAGTTTGAACACAGGACTTGCAGAAAAAGTAAATTATTAGCAAAGATGAATGTGTTTATTATGGTTCAAATCACACACCATATGCAGAACTTTCAAAAATAAATGAAAAAAAAAGGAACGTGCAGCTTTCTGTAATCTACCTGAATACGTCACCATGCTGCCCTATGCAACTGTATTTTTTTTCAGAGTGAACAGTTTATTTAATTTGTTTTACATTTACATCATGACACCAATATGTCAAAAAAATGCTGTTTATTTTTTCTTTAAATAACTTCTTTTTTCATGCATTTTACTTTTCAAGTTGGAAAATTGTATAAAGTAAAATGTTTTGTTAAAAAATCAATATTGTTGCATAATGAGGAAATAAAACACTTCATGTTCTTCTTTTGTTATTTATTTCTTTATTTTTCGTCGTCAAATGTTATCGATAAGAGTATCGTTAAAATACTGAATCGATAAGCACTATCAACAAGAGTAGTAGTTACCGTTAAACCTTACCGATACCCATCCCTACTCAAACCCTGGTCTGGGTTGCTGATGTATGGTTGACATTTTAGATGAGGGGAGCTTCCGGGCAGCTGCCTCACTTTGTTTTAATTTTCTATATTCCGTTCAATCATTGTCCAAGGACACAATCACCTTAGCACAGGTTCCTGCTCAACAAGCAGATACTGTTTGAAACATGAGTCCAGTTCAAAGTCATTTTCTGAAAAAAACACAAATGAACATACTCAAAAGTAATGTTTCTGTCACTAAACTGAAATTAGAACTCAGAGGGAAATATTCCTACCATTTATATCCTCAACAATAATGTAACTGGTGTCTGCACATTGGTGTTGTGCTGTTGAAATGCAGAATACAGAGAATATTCTGGGGTGTTTTTCGGCCAGCTTCAATGTGTGAGGAAAAGAAAGACTCACTACATTCACTCAATACTTTATTTAGAGATCTTAAACAAGACTCCAGAGATGTGGATTCAATTTCCTGGAACTTTAATACAGAAGAAGCATTACATCTGTGTGAGACTGTAATAGAGGCAGCTTGTAGAAATGCCTCCACTGCAAATTAAATCCCAAGCCTCTACTTTGTTTATTGTAAACTCATGTAATCAGACAAGTACACCTGGTGTGCTTTCAATGTTCAAGGCACCTCAAATTACAATTACAGGAAATACAAAACCTCAACTGGGTCTATTCAGAACTGATGTTCTTCCTAATTGTTACCAAAGGCCTCTTGAATTGTGTCCCTCTCCTATCTTTTCTCGTGGAAACAACATTCCTAAAATGTTTTTGCATATATGCTGTGATACACTTGAGTTTAATTTGGGAGTCACACTCAATTCTGACAGTTTTTTGCCTTTAAAACATCTTGCTCTCATCTTGCATCTCTTCAGAAAGACAGAATTAATATGTTTATGCTGAGACCTTTTGTCCTTCTGTTCTTCCTGCAGTGCCCAACCCACATCCAGAGCCTCTGCAGTCTCATAGATGCTTACGTTCTCAAACAGCTATGCACTTTTTATCGCTGTGATATCAAACTAAGTGGGGCTCAGAATTCTTTGAATTCTTCTCTTGCTACTGCAGCATTGGGAATTTCTAATGTAAATGTTTCAATGACATTGCAGCTGAAGAATAAATGCGTAAAAACAAAAGGTATGAAGAAGGCGGCATGTTTTCAATCAGCCACCCTAAGAATCGAAGACATTTTATAGACGTAAAACAGACAGAGGTGTGTGGATAGTCCAAAAATTGAACGCATTTAAGAGCAGCCTTACTTCAAAATAAAATTAAAACTAAATATTCATGTTTTACATTTCTTGTGTGTCTTTTGTGTGTCCAGGTTATGGTTTTGTGGATTTTGACAGCCCTGCAGCAGCCCAAAAAGCAGTAGCTTCACTCAAAGCCAATGGAGTCCAAGCACAGATGGCAAAAGTAAGTTAAACCAAATCTGTCTTTTCTGATATGCTTGTTATTGGTGAATGACTGGTGGTCCTGCAAAGTCTGTAGAGAGCAGGCAGTGTTAGATGCCAAATAGAAATGGTTTTTTGTTAGTATTGATAATTATGTTACACATCTTTAAAGAGAATCTCCCATGTGCATTTAAAATGGGATTTTTGCACATTTTTAGTGTCATCCTAGACTTTCACACTGCAGTCAAACTTTATTTTTCAGCAGATCTCAAAGTGCATCAACGCTGATGCCTCCTAACCCTTTCTCCAACAAATCATCAATTTCGGATTAAATTGTTGCAAAAAGGAAATTCAATCTTTGCCTAATGGCAGGTCTTTTAAAATACAAACCCAAATTGTTGAAGCTCTGATATCCAACATAGGCCTTTTTATTTTATAATGCAAATGAAGCTGAGATATTCCTTTTTACATTGTCAGTTCTCACATTTTGGATACAATTATTGACTAATCAAATGTTACAAATCTCATTTATCAAAAACAGGAAGAGACAACCATTGATCCTTCCTAATCAATACCAAGATTTGTATTGAAGGATGTTGGATGTGATTGCATAACCTTGTGTTCTGTATACAAACTTATACATACATAGCTTTTTTTATATAATCATACAGCATTCCATATTTTACTTGCTCTAAATTAAAAAAATTGATTATTTCCCATACATTGCTTTTAATGATGTTAACATACGAAATCTGAGAAAATGTGTCTCAGAAAACTGAGTTCATCTTTATAGCTAAACTCAGTATGCATGTGTTTGTTGGCTGTAGACTATTATCTCTGCAGCAATAATTTCCTGCTAAATACAGAATATTCAAATGTTGGTTATTCTTCCTATGTGGAAAATGTAGCTTTTGAAACGCTTAACCTTAATTTGCAAACTTTTCTTTTCTTTTACATATACAAACTGAGGATACGGTACTTGAACTAGTTGTGTCTTCCAGCATCAGTAACATTCCTTTGAATTAAACATTAGCGAACCTCTGGCCACCTTTGTTCTGCTCTTCTATTAAACTTATTTTCATTAGTCTTCCATTTCCTGTTTTATACCTGACTGCTTGAGGAGGGTCATTAGGAGCAGCAGTGTTGATGTGTTTAACTGTTATTACAGAAAGAAGAACTCTTGACTTCTCCCAGATTGTATTTTTCAGGGAGGTGGAATAAGGGGCAAAATGTCATTTCTGAATGAAATCATTTTGTATTTCTTACTAGGATGTGAACCTTGATCATATTTCAAGTAGAAATTATATTTTTGTGCTTGTAGAAAAAAACTGGATTGAATTCATTTCTCATTTTCATAAGAAAAACATTAAAAAAACGTCTATGCATAGAAATACACTCTGTTAACTTTTCTTCATTTGTAGATGCATGAGGAGCAGAAAGGGCAAACAAAAGTAAAGATGTTAAGAGAATATTATTTTTACCGCTTATTAAGGGTGCCTAAATCTGGGCCACTTTCCACTGAGTTCTTAAATTCTCCTCTTTGACCATTTTCAAGTTGTTTTACAGCTTTTTTATTTTCACAGCTAGTATTTTGTTGACTAGAAGGATTGTTATTTTGAGAATTCTGCAATAAGAAATACAAATAAAACGTTAAATATAGCACATATATTAAAACTAGCAATGCTTCTGAATTTACAGATGGTAAATCTCCAGTACAGTTAAGTTTTTTAAAGGAGGTTTTTTTTCTGATTTTCTTTTGAAAAGTAAATGACACATTGCCACAATACTGTGGCCGAATCATCACAGGAATTCAAATATTGTATTTTTCTAACTATACATATAAGGCACACCGGATTTTAAGGTGGACCTGCGATAAATGGTGTAAAAATGATGTTAGATATACGGCGGGCCAAACTATAAGGCGCATTAAGCGAGACCAGAGTCGCATATATGTTCTGTATGTCAGACTTCATTATCTACGTTCACAGTAACTCTAGAACTTGTTTGTAGCATGCTACCCGTTTGCCTCGTTAGCGTATTCACAATACCTGTTTCACTCAATCTTGTTTGCAACACATAAAAACAGGCTGATACCTCTAAAACAAAAAAAGACTGTGAATACGCTAACACCCAATCTTGTTAGTAACATGTAAAAGAAAGTCTGTCTGCTACATGTTTGCCACATCACCGTAATTCAGTGGTGGGCCGTTCACTGCACACCTGGTCCTTCAGTAGTGCTACGTCTGAATCACTCAACCCCTCATTAATGATTTTACAATGCAGATATGAGCTTTGCATTGCATATTGAAAATTCCTGTAGCCACAATAAATGTCTCTAAATTAACTGAATAAACAAAACATTAAACAAATCTCATTTTGCAACTACAGCCAGCAAACGCAGTAGTAGGTTTAAAAAATGTCGTCTGGACTTGGTTTTTAAAGTTGAAAATGTTTCACCTCTTATCCAAAAGGCCTTATAAATTTTGAAATAACTGGTAAAAGAGCTGGTTTATATGTGCTCATGGGGGAGGAGACAACCCTGAAACTGGATAGCATTGTTTGCTTAGATTAAATGGTTTTGGGTCGTTGGAGTCCTTTGTTCACAGCTGGCATTAGGGAGACAGTGGCTACCTTCCCTAACCTGGTCATCTCTTTCAGTTGTTAAAGAGCACCATTCTTATTAAGAGAAATGTTGTCCTGTATTCCTGAAACTTCTGTCCAATCAGAAGGTCTGAATACTGGGACGTTGCCTAAGCCTGCTAGAAGGCCCTGCTGACACCAACTCAAAATCTGATTGGTTGAAAGAAATGAATGAGCGACATTCATTTTCCATTACAGGTCTTCAGAACTGATATTGTAGGCCTCTTTAGCTCTGACCCTGCCTGGCAACAAAGGACAGATGAAATGTGAGTGGTTAAATGCTCCAATGTGAAAATACGTCTCTCTGGAAGCAGCATAACCATCATAAACACAATAAAAAGGAATGGACAGACCATTTGGAATGATTAAATAAGTATGCATGAACAAAATATAATTTATACATGATTCAGATATATTTTAGGCCTTCAGAGAAGTCCTTGAAGCCCTGACGGCCCACCACTGCCATAATTACAGTAACACCCAACCTCGTTAGTAACACCTAAAAAAATAGCCTGTCACCACTGCTTTCAAAATTTTTTCAACATCAGTAAACACAACCAGAATTAATCCATATATAAGGCGCTCCTTATATATGGCTATAGATGCTCTTATTTTTTTATTAATTAAGGCTTTCAAGTGTGCCTTATAGTGCAATGGACGTATCTTGGGATGCTAAATGAAGGGTTGTTTACCACAAGCACACTGAAAATGTATCTGTTAACCTCAGAGTTAACCACAATTAGTGCAACTTCCCGACAGTTTCAATGAATTAATTAGAGTGAAGCCGAAGCATGAACAAGCTGCTGTAAGTTGTGTTGTGTCTCAAACCCTTCAGCTTAAGCTGACATTGCCTCTGTAGCAGGTGCATATTTGAAAGGAGAAATAAATGAGGCAAGAGAAAAAAATACAGCGAGACCAATGAGAAAATAAGAATGCTGTGTGCTCGGAGCTTGTGTTTGTGTCCTACACTTACTTCCTCTGTCTTCTTGGTAATTACTGTTGACCTGAGAGATGATTACTGCGACAGCTGCCCTCCCAGACTCCTGCCAGTTCACAGTAACTTTTTCATTTTGCTTGCTTCCCTCCCATTCTATCTCTTTTTTTAAGTTGACATTTAAAAGTTGATCCATACTCTTTCTAGTGCCTCGAACAAAGCAGACTGTTGTGGCGCCTCATGCAACTGTGAATGACAAAGTTTAATCTCTTCACTGATGAGAATATGTGGGAAAAAAGCGTGTCTTTTATTTTGTTTCCTTGTTATAAACACCTCTTTACTTGAATGCAGGACGTTTTTGGATATGTGTGAGATAAAGGTGAGCATCAATTGGTAAAAATATTCAATAATCTGAAAATATTGTACTGAAATTCGAATCAGGCTGTCATTTTTTTCCCCTTTTTCTTTCCTGCAGTCCAACTCTGTGCTCTGGGTTTGCATGCGTGCGCAAACAACAGCTCCACAGGGCCAAGGTCACTATGTTAATTAGTGAGACGGTACCACTGGCACTGACATTTCACACCTCTCTCCCTTTCTTTTTCTCCCCTTCATTTTGTCCTTGGTACCTTCTGCTTGTGTCCGCACCTGCCTGCTCTTCTCTTCTGGTCCCCCCTCCCTTGCTTCCTCTTAATTTAAATGATTGCCCCACCTGAGGCCTCCATGATGGGTAGAGAAAGGATGTGAGGGATCTTTATGGGCTCAAGTGGGAAAGACTGAGAGGAATGCACAATGATAATGAATCCTATTGTCTTCATCTGAGAACTTTTCACATCTTTATTTTTATTTTCACTTTTGGAGATTGCTCCTGAGATAAATAAAAGGTACAAAAAATGAATTAACCTATTGACAGCTGACCTTTAGCTCCAGTGTTGACATTCTTTCCTATATTCCGGCAGAGTAGCTTTGCGCTAATATGCAACACTCGACAGTGGGGAAGGTCTAATGCAATCAACGTAAATCAAGTGAATCTGTCACGGAGAAAAGCGGCTTTGCGCCATTGTGCAACACTTTATCTTAGTGATGTGTAGGCGATATGAAAAGCAGCTTTTCTTTGCATCAGAATCAGCTGATTCACATTGATCATGTGAATGGTCAAAGTGTTACGGTATGTCGAAGAGTGTGTAATATTTAAATGGCACTGGTGACTGGAGTTAAAAGGTTAAGGCAGTGTTTTTCAAACTTTGTTAAGCTGAGGTACACTTTTTCTTGAGAAAAATCCCAAAGCACACCAACAACCAAAAATGTAAAAAAAAGGGGAACCTCTGTAGTCAGTATTGATGAACAGTCTCTCCACAATCTAACATGTATTTTATTGTAATAACGGAGGCACAAACAGCTTGAAGTTCCAGCTGTTTTTACTAAAACTTATTATTGTTGTCAATAATAATTTTCAAGTAGGTTAGTTGAATGTTTTCCCATTTAGTTGTTTTCCATCCAGTTTATTACAATGCAATATCATGTGACCTCACACAAAATAAAATAAACGGAACAAATATAAGCAATAACATATTTTTTTCTAAATAGTTAATTAATGTATTTAAATGTTTTTTTGTTTATACCACAGCATCTGCAATTTTTGAACAATCATATTTTGACAACATGCTTGATACATTTTACACAAAAAGACCAACATTATATTCATGTTTATACAAGTTTGTTCTTTTGTCTAAATAAAAAGATTTAACTTTAACAAAAAGAAACGTTTTTTTGGTTGAATAAATTCTTTTCAATTTGTTTTAAATGTGTCTGTTGGCCACTTAACCATAGTCCTGTTTCTTTTATTTAAACCTTTATTTAAAATTGACTTCAAATTTTTCAAACTTGCTTAAAGTCTTAAATTGAATTTGTTTGTTCCATGTTTGTGTTTGTTCTGCTCCATAACAGTTAAGAGCAGCTAAGTAAGAAACACAGTCACTTTAACCCGATGCATCATGGGAGATTTAGTGCAACAGTGACTCCGAAGAAGGACAGACTCACGTATTTAAGTTTGATTATTTTATGCACTTTTTACATGGTCTGACAACAGATCCCCGGGAAGCAACACCGCCAAACACGATCTTGGCACTTAACTTTGCAATTACAAAAATTTTTGTGAATTTTTTCTTAATCTGCTTAGTTACCATATATCTTCCAATAGTGGCCAGGCATTTATTCCAAAAAAAATAGTAGAGGCTGAATTCTAAAGTAATGAGCACCTGCTAGACCTGGTGTCTATTAAAGAAAGGTGTCAATTAGAGACTGGCAACTCTTGAAAGATATTCGGTACAGAAGATCAAAAACAATTGCCTCTGTTGCTTTCACGCCGGCTAATTTTTGATCTGCCCTATGATTTATACCCTTCTTGAATTGGTCAATTGTTCACTGGCCTCTATGCACAGATGTAAAGGGTGGGGTTATCAACATACAGGTAGGTTTTCACAAAGTTATTTTAATTTACTGTATTTGAAAACTGGACTGAGTGACTCCCCCCCCCCCCCTCTTGTTTCAAACAGGAAGTCGTTGGGCTCCAAGACGCCAAAATTCCATAAATTTCTATTGAGAAATAAACAGCTATTACTCTATCATTATATTTGTCAGAATAACAATTTTTGCTATACTTTCTGTTTTTAACATGTTCAGGATGATCCTAATGTTTTCTTTTCAAAATATTATATTTTGTGGTAAAATCTATTCATGTTATAAAGTGGACAATCAGATGCCTCAATAAATCCATGTGGTACTTTCTGGTCCCACATTGAATGTTTAAAATGAATATATGCCAACACAAAATTTTTCCTTTGTCTGGCTCTGACATGGGGCCATGGCATGGACAGCTTTAAGGGCTGGCGAATGAACTGACCTAAATTCGTTGGAGCCGGAAGTAAAGCAGTTTCTATGGGTGATGCCATAAACAGTCAATGGTCCTTTCAGACAAAAGTCATGGTGAAATGCCTGACACTCGAGCACCTATGTTAACAGCTTTCACTCACTTTTTGGCCAGTCTTTGAGTCTTTGCATACTTGTTCTTGCATGCTGATAACCAGACAGGAGAAATTATTGTAAGAAGCATATGGACCGACTGGAACTTGTTTGAACTCTTCAAAAATATGCAAATCTCTGGCTATGAATGAATAAATGAATGAATAATCTTAACTTTTTATTTGTGTTATACAGTATGTGTTTGCTGTTATGCAAAACATTTTGCAGACAGGTTGTATATTTCTTAAAACCCTTGTCCATAATTGATAGTCCTAACAATAGACCCTGGCATACAAGCTTAAAAGCAAAAAAGTAGGTAATGAGCTAAAAGTGAAACATTAGAAACCCAGAGAGGCTGACAGACAAATAATAATTCATTCCATTTAATTTTCTGTGAAACCTGCTACCAAATAGTCCATTTTGCACAGAACATCAGCTTTTTTTCTTTTTGGTTAAAGAACCATTTATCTCCACCCATGAGGAAACAATGAAGCTATTGGCTTAAATGATTTCCGCACAAAGTTTGGCCTCTTACAAAAATAGCCCTCATTAGCTTCTTACAAACAAAACTTCATCACAGAGTCACACGCTCATCCTGTGACGATGGTACACCCATTCCAATAGATCCCATCTCATCTTTGTAATGACTCTGTGACTACTTTTTGAGGCAGAACTGATGTGGTACACAACAAATGTGTTCACACAGAGCAATGGAGGGACTACAAGAAGTGTGGCAGCAGATCGGTTAAATGATTTGCCAACCTTGTAAGCACGCAGTAGAAACAGCAAACCTACTGCTGATCTAAAAAGCTAAATGCTGCTGTTCACAGAAGATTCAGATTTTTTCTATCATCCAATGAGAGAGAGAGAGAGAGAGAGAGAGAGAGAGAGAGAGAGAGAGAGAACTTTATTAATCTTGAGAGAACTTGCATATCACCACTGTTGCACATACATTACTAAACTACTCTCTTTAAGCTGTAAAAGAAACTTTAACTGTTGGCACAATGTAATAAAACAAAGACAGAACAAACAAACAAAAAACCTGGGAACCACCTTACATTTCAAATGTAATGTAATGTGAGTGAATATCATTGCAGGGTTTGTTCCAATAAAAAATCCAGATGTTGACCCATTGAGTAGGCTGTAAAGAGCTTGACAGATTGTTTATTGTTGTTTAATTTACCACATCATTGGACATTTTTAATTAATTAGGGATTTCTGTAAACACGATTGTAATTATTGAGTGTTATGCACTTTTGTTATGCACTTCATATGTAAAGTAGATTAGAACTACTTAAAGTTATTGTGGTTATTCTACTAAGCCCGACAACTTTTAATGTAGAATTGATTTTTTTCTGCTTCCACCACAAGGTTTAGACATTGTATGGCTTGTTGTGAGATGGTTCTATATTTTTTTTTAGCTTTTTTGTTTAAAAAATGCAAATAGGTATAGTAGAAAGAGAAAAAAAAAGGCTGTTTGTTTTAGGTAAAAACAACCTATTCAACTTTGCTAAATAATACTAATATGCCTGAAACTACTCAACCAGAACCTCGTGTTTTTGTCCTGAGCCATGAATTTCTTATCTAAGCAAGACGAGGGCAGTAAGGACAGGGATAGAAATGTAAAAAGCAGTTTGAGAGATTCTGGTGAGTCAAATCAAATTAAATTAAATGTAATTTAGCCTGAATGTGCACAACCATCAGCTACTCTCAATCTTATTAACCCTGCATTACCAGCCTGACTGTAAGTACATATGTGTCAATTTGTCTTTTTTTGTTAGCATCCATAGACTGTAATGGCAAAGAGAGAAATGGCTGTATTAATTGGATACTGTAAGTAAAATGAAACCCAAAAAAGGAAAAGACAGTGTTGGATGAAAGTGAATACGTCACTGGTATGGGTAGCTTTCTAACTATTTTTTCCCACTTGGATATTTTGTCTGTTTTACAATTTCAAATGCAAAAAAATCAGTATAAAACAGAATAAAATCAGAAGATTCAAGATTCAAAGAAGAGGCCAGGATGGAAACAAAAATGACCAAAACACAAAACAAAATGTATATAGCAACAGAGGTCCATATCCAGAAACATAAAATTGAAGAATGATTGCTTTTTCCGTTCTTTACTTATTTTCTTATTTACTCTATAGCATATATTTTGATGGCGGCAAGCGCACTGAGTTTAATCCAGTGTGGGTTCTTGGGTAAGACTCTTCGCATACTGCCTAACTATGTAGCCACAAAGGGGTGTGTCAGGAAGAGTGTCCAGCGTAGGAATCTCTGCCTTACCAATTGCGCGCGACCCATATGAAGGGATATGCTGAAAGGTCAACAACAACAACTTTATATTGTATATTTTATCTAGTTGTATTTGTTTCCTGGGTAAGTAAACAACCGATTTTACTCCTGCTGCATTCTTTATAACACAGTCAACACTGAAAACCGCAGCTCATTTATTGATTCGACAGCATTTGACCTGTGCAAAACAGAGAAGTTTAGTAGGTAACAAACAGCTGTCTTCAAATCTTAAAACTTTTAATGTACACATCCATTCTGTAAACTATAATTTTTGCAAATTAGTAAAAAAAAACCTGATGAGATGGACTTATTGAAAGATTAAGTTTAGTAAGCAATCTCTATGGATCATGGTTTTTTCACATGACATTGTGTTCTGCAGAGAGAGTAGTGAGCAGGTAAAAGGGCATCTAAAGAGATGGAGGTTTGCCCTAAAAGAACAGGAAAGAAGGTCGGGCACAGTTATCCAGTGGATGTGTGTAAACGAGAGGGAATCAAGTGGAACAGTGAAGTTACAAATAGCAGAGGTGAAGAAAGTGGAGGACGTTAAGTACCAAGTGTCAACAGACGAGAGCAACAGAGAGGGTGGAAGAATGAGAAGGAGCATGTGCAAGCAGCTTGGAATGAGTGGAGGAAGGTTTCAGAAGTGATATTTGACAAAAGAGGGAGAGCAAAAATGATAGGAAAGGGGTAGACGACTGTAGTGAGAGCAGCCATGTTGATGGTTTAGAGACAGTGGCTCTAAGACAGAGACAGGAGGCAGAACTGGAGGGACCTAAGCTACATTTTAATTGGAAGCATAAACGGTTTTATACTTTCATTAGAAAGTAAGTGTCCCCCATTGAGAATATAAACCTGTTCTGTGTGATCTTTAAAAAATCTCAATAAACTGGAAGATGCATTGCTTATTTAGAAACTGCTAGCCCTGGCATTTGCTTGAGACAGTAATGTTTGCCTCTACAGACACAGTAGCCACACAAACTTAGTAAAAGGTTTTTAATTTTCTTTTGCATACATGCACACAGATTTGTACTGCTCCAATACTTTTACCATTAACACATCCTGCTTTAAAGACCAACCAGGGCTTCAGCATGTTTTCCTCTTTCAGGATGGGGATGCTTTACAAACACATGTGTATAGTACAACCCAAGAAATTATAGAGGCATTTAGTCAAAACAATTGTTTAATCATTTGCCCAGGAATTATATTAAAATTTCACCTATTCTAGTATTGTAAGACTAGGAAAAAGTTTAGAAAAAAAAACTGTGATGCTAGTGAGGATTAGTAGGTGTCAAAGTCGGCACCCCTGTCCATTTTCTGATAAGTGATGGTAGAATGCTTCAGGCACTGAAAGACACAGGGTGGTAAGAAGAAGGATGAAGGATCCTGCCAGTGGCAAGAAAATTCTGACCTTAAGTACAGTGTAAGGCTCTGATCATGACAGCACAGGAACAGGTCCAAAACATCAGAGCAAAAAAGTCAAGACAACTACAGACAAGAACTTAAAGACAGCTTTATAGAATCCCCCTAGTGAGCCCTGAAGGTTGAAAGATGCAGGAAAGAGGTAGATGAAAAAACTCTCAGTGATGGAAAGACATACAGACGCATTGATTAAAAAAATGTGCTTGAGTTGGTGGTAATTAAGGCCTTGTCACACCTATATTTTGCGCATATTGCATGAATGAAAATTAGTTATACATGAATATGAAGTGCATAAAGAGGAAGATGAGAGTGTGGCCTAGGGCTGCAACTTCTATACTTCAGGGCTGCAAGTTTAAGGGTTTAAATTGAGACACTCAAAGATGTTCAAGGAAGCTGCATCCTACTGCAATTCATGTGAATATAATGGAGAACACTGACTGTTACTGGCATTTTACAATATGCACTGGGAATGTCTGTCTTCAAATCTACCAGCACGAATTAAGGTCAAGGTTTGGCACAATCTGATCTGATTCGAACTGTTATGATTGAGCAGGCTTATAAAACGAAAATTAAAAACCTTTTTTTTTGTCAAGGGACATCCAAGGGAAAACAGATTGTCCATGAATGACACAGGTGGAAGATGCCGATGCTTTAATTCTCAACAAAATAAGCATGTTTTGCAACAGATTTTAAACACAGATTATAACTTTAAAGAGAAAAAGCAGGTTTGCCAAAACTTTGGCTGCTCAGATGAGTTATGGGGAGGACACCAATCAGTGTCCTTTCACATAAATCTGCATTCCCTTCAGCTTGCATACTCCACTCCTATAAAAATCTTGTTTTGGGATTTTTTAACATGTTCTTGTGGCATTTTTGCGATGATGGAGGACATATACAAAAAAAAGCTTAAACTCACATTTTTGAGTATTTCTTTCTTCACATCCATGTGAATCAGGAGCAGATGAAAAAAATGCTCTTTTAAAAATTGGGTATTTGTGGCGTAAAAAATACACTGCAGGCTACAAGCTCCTTCTTCTGCTTCTGATGCATCCACTTGTAGACGACTAGATCCATGTATGTCTTTGTTTTCCTCGTCTGAACTGTACGCCTGGATAGCTCCAAAATTGCTCTCTATTGGAACCGGTAATGTAGGTTGGGGTTGTTAGGGGATGTAAGCTCGCAGGAGAGAGAATGGACAGATGGAAAAAGGGAAGTGGCGGCGGGCTTACTCCTTACCAACAGTCCTACCAACAACTCAGAGGCAAATTTCTAATGAACTCCAGTGTGTTCTGAAAAAAACAATAGCTTTTTTGGCATAATCATAATTAAAAGACCCCTTGGAACACTTTTACAATAGATTAAAAGATTGTGGGTGTGGGACTTAAAGGGACAGACACCCATCCAGAAACCACTTTCAATTTTCTCAGTGTGCTAGTAAAATCACTGTTGATACCGTCTTGCATCACTTGCATCACTGTTTTGCATCTTTGTTGCACAGCATCCTTTCCCACCTTGATAAGATGAACATTTCTGCCAGGATTTTCTTTGTTGATGTTTGCTCAAGCTTTAAGTTTATTATCCCATTGTAGCTCTTTGACAAACTTCTTTTGTTTTATAAAAAAAAAAAAAAAACACACTTTTCTTTACACCTGTTTCCTTGTGTTGGTCCAAGGGTCTAGTGATCCCTGAAATGGAGCAAAGGGGCTCCTTAAGGAGAAGCCCTTTGCTATTTACCTAAATGACACTTGACTACTGCCTTTCCCAGAGCAAATAAGATCATCAAATTTGCTGAGTACACAGCTGTAGTGAGGCATTTCCACAATGAAAGACCCTCTGTGGCCAAAAAAAGAAAAGTAAATAAATACTAGTGAACCAATCAGGAGCTCATAACCACTGACTGGGTGTATGGAGGTTTTATCCATCTCAGAGGATTTGTCTTGAAATACCACACGTGTTCCCATCAGTGTATCAATTTCCTCATAAAACTAAAGAGAAGAAGAATATTGTGTAGTTACGTTGACATGATGGCTTTCTGGTACAGCAGCTGCAATGCCCCTGAAAGGAGTATTCAACAGCAGGTGGGGAGGATGGAAAAGAGGGTCACCAGGGGATTTCTCTCCTCCACTGAGGGCATCTTCAAGGAGCAAGAAAAAGGAAAAATATTTTTTTCTTCATGAGAGAACCACTCATATCTTTCTGCTTATGTGTTTGATCTATCAATCTATATCTATCTAGATATTGAAGGGAGTGGAAGAAACATATGTGTTGAGCAGAGTTAAGTAGAGGTAGATAGAAAAGGAAATCAAGATGTTGTACTTGCAGACAAAAAGATGAAAACATGACACTTATTTTATTTGTACATTATTTTGCAATGTCATTATTAAATCAAATTAAATGACAGAAGTACAGTGTATTGTTAACTCGCTTGGTTCATAAGTCAAAGAAATGTCTTAAACACATTATATGAAACTACTTTTTTGTTAAAGACATGTTTAGGATGAGATTTATTGAACTGTTTATTAGCATAATTTCTGTCATGGTCCAATAATCGATGCTGATTGGCAGCAGGGTGTTCAATAAAAAGTGATAATGGAAAACTAAAAAAGAAGTTTCAGTCATTTAGGCTGAATGTTCTATATTATTGCGCTGGCCCAAATGCCAGATGGTAACCGAAGCAATAGAAACTTGGAACTTAGGTTAGCATATGTTATTCCACAGTTTATCAAAAGACAAAGCCTTTCTGGCATCCTAAGGGATCTATGGTGATGATGATGGACATGCCAGTATCTATATCAAATCCTACGATCGACAGCAATGTTGCCTTTAATTTTAAGTAGTTTGTTGCCTATCTTACTGTCTTGCTTACCTTGTTGCTTAATACAGAGTGAATATGTGCCTGTAAATATTTTTACAAATAAATATTACAATTTACACATTTTAATTTTATTTTTTTACAAATTAAATATTATTAATTAATGAAAGAAATTGATTGCTTGTTGGTGCATGTTTAATGATCAGAGTCAATGGTGGATATATCTTGCAATAAAAGCGATCTAGGAAACTGCTTAAGGACTTTGCTTCTTTGAAACAAACCTTGGCTTCATCATCTAGACCATGGGTTCTCAAAGTTTTTGTAGCGGAGGGGTAAATAAAGGAGTCGACATTAGACTGGGGGCCAATTTTGGTGGAAAAAAATGGATAAACAGAAGAAGTTGTTTTTAATAACTTGAATTACCAAGTGTTATGTCTACAATTAACCAGGCCCTCCAGAGGTTTTCCCAATTGCGGTCAGAGGTTCCTGCCTAGATCTTCTTCTCGTCTTGTAATTGTATCATTTGATAGACTTATTTCTTCAAACTCTTTCTTTTGCTGTAGACAAACAATGTCAGCTACGTTCAGCATACATTCTTTTTACAAACTCTCCGTTACTTATGGGCTAGCTTTGCTGGGCCATATTTTTAAATCCACAACGTAGGTAGCTTCTATCACAGCTTCACTGGATTTAGCCATTTTCATAAACATCTGGTGTGCAACAGAGCCTTGTTGTAGTTTTTAGACCTTATTGTTGCGCTCCTCGCTGATAAATTTGTCATAGTTTTTATGATTTGTAACATAGTGAAATTTATAATGAATACTTTAAGCATTGCATTTACCTGCTTGCAAAGAAGGCACATGACTTTATCCAGCTCTTGATGTATGACAGTAAGCATTTGTTCACTTAGCTAGACAGCACCTTTTCTTCTCACCAAATCAAATCAAATCAAACTTTATTTATACAATAGCGCTTCTCATGCTTTGCGCACCAAACCAAAAATGTTGCGCAACAACAGAACATTTTTCCTCAAAGGAACCTGCTCTGGCCACAAAGAAATCTTCCCCTGGGCCGCCATTGGCCCCAGGGCAGCACTTAAAGAACCCCTGGTTTAGACAAAAACAACCGGTAAGAGGTGAACTCTCCCTCTAAAATGATGTTTGTATCCCTTAACAAGAGATTTAGTATATAGGCCACTTTCCTCCTCTGTGGCAGAGTGGGGTCGTTGCAGGCTTGGTAGCCGTTATCACACTGAAAAATGGGTTTAAACCTAAATACTAACATGATTGAAGTACTAATATTTGATTTGATATTTCTTCCTTTTGTAAGTGACCATGATATGGATAGGGATAATGTCCTTTGAGGTGTCCATTATCAAAAATTAATGGATGACATGGACAGGTGGATTGTCTAATAATGGATTAATTTCTAATAATGTACACCTTGTCAGGTATTATCCCTTACATGTACCATGGTTACAAAAATAACCTTAAAAAAGCATTTAGACACAGTCATAGAGTCAACAAGGCATAAAATAATTTTAAGATTGTCTGGATATAATAAAACAAAGAAAGAAAATGAAGAAATGCTGCTGTGAACTGAGTAGGAGCAAATAAGTGCTGCCCAGTTTGATGAACTGCTCTATAAGGGGGTAAGTATGTGGAAAACAGTATGAAATGCCAATTTTCACATTTTTTCCATCTATGGAATAAGCATCTGAGTGGGTTGGTGCACTGGAGAGATTGATGGAGGAAAAGTGTGGGAGCCCAAGCTTTTGCACCAGAGGATAGAGAGATGAAGGGAATATGGCAACCTGACCTCTGGGAGAGAGAAAGTGATCAATGAAGGAAGGAAATTGCAGGAAAGAGTAAAATGACAGAAATAAAGGAGATTTTGACCTTTGCTGCATTTGAAGTAATTCTGAACCATATGAGGGAGCTATAGCCTGCTTAAAATGTTCTCATTTTATTGTGACCATGTTGCGTCTATTTTCTGATGGCCTGTTGGATGTTCACATCTCTCATTGTAAATAGTGGCTTGGCGAGTTTGTTGTTTATCATTGGACCAGCAGCAAAGTCGGCTCAAGTCACACTCCAGTGGTATAATTCAGCCATCAATCAAACTTTGTAGACAGCAGCAGCCAAACCGCTCCTCTGGAGCAGAATAAAAGCCCTTAAAGGGGAGTATCACAATCAAGCCTGTAACAGCTAAATATGTCTGAGTCTGCATAATACTGAAAACCAATGAGGTGTTGTTTCTTCTTTTAAGAGATTAGACTGTCTCTCAATATCTTCCTTCTTTTTCGTTTTCTTTCAATCATTTTCTCATCTTCAGCTACTTTGGGATAATATTATCTTCTTTGAGCTTTTGGTTGATGGGTCTTTGGTGACGTCTTCTAACAATCGTGCTGCTAGTAAAGCCATTGCTTTTTTGTGACAAAAAGAGGCTGATCACTTGTGGGTTTGAAGTGCAACTTATAACACCTGAAACCATTTTTGATTTACGAGTTCAATAAGTTCTTCCCAAAGTACCCGTAGTCTTGGTGTTTTGCTTTATGAAGATGTGTAGTTTTGCTGCAGTTTCCCTGGACCTGAGGTTTTCTCAATTAGTTAATGCATGCCAACGTGGTGTAACCTCTGCCTCAGAAGAACACATCTTTCTCCAAGTGTCCTCATAAACTGTTGTATAAAAGAACCAAAAAGGTATCTTAAAGATTATTAAGGGTAATCACAACATGAATGAACTTGGACAGTGCCTAAGAGTGGAAGCTTGTTACAGCCTCACTTAATATATTTGAAACATTTTTTCTGTGTGTCCTTTCTAGTGTATGTGTCTCATTGGTTTTGTGTGTAAAGTGTACCTTGGGATCACTTTAAAGTGTGCAACGGATCTGCCCTTTGACTCAGGCTGAATCTTCACCTTTTAAAAGATAAAATCAAATCAAGTCTTTGTTCAATAAGAATTCAGCTGACCTCAATGCAGACCACGTCTGGCCTCTTTTGTTAGCTCAACAGTGACATAAACACACCTTAATTTTCATTTAAAAATAAAGTGGTGCAGTGGTTAGCACTCTTGCCTCACATCAAGAAGGCAGAACAGAACAGAACACCAATGGGGGACCCCAACTTTCTTCCTTAGAGTCTGCATGGTCATGCATCGTGGGTTTTTCTTCCCTCCCCACCATCAAGGTCAAAGGTTAGTGGTTACTCTAGAATTGTCCCTAGGTGTGAATGTGAGTGTGCATGGGTGTGTGATTGTGGCCCTCACGACAGACTGGTGACCTGTCCAGGATGTCCCCTGCCCTCGCCCAGGAGGGGCAGGATAGGCTCCGGCAGCCCTGTGACCTTTTTGGGGCTGAAGAAGATGAATGAATGAAGGGCACATAATAGAAGGACACATTGCAAAAAGTTGTGGGTATAGATCAAGATGAAAATACAAAATCATCTGTGTTTGAAACATATTTCAATATATTTTCTTCACATTATAACACTTTCTGAATTATAAAGCGCACATAAAAGCCTTAAAATTGTTTCAAAAATGACAGTGCGCCTTATAATCCACAGTGCTTTAAATATGGATTATTCCTGGTTGTGTTTATTAAAATTGAAGCAATTTCAAGAACAACATAGTGCTTTGTTAAAATGTCGGTCTTTTTTTTAAGTTTAAAATAAGTTTGGGTGTTTTCGTAAATACGCTAACGCAGTTAACGTTTAGTGGAAATAGATTCTGTTTTGTTTACGTGTTACTAACAAGGTTGGGGGTTAACGTAGTCACATGTTTGTTTTAGCGGTGTCAGTCTGTTTTTTTATGTGTTAAAAACAAGGTTGGGATTTACAGATATTGTGAATACGTACAATCCTTCTACACTTCTAACGTGTAGCGATGTTACAAATAAATTACTTAGAAGCATAGACTCTTGTCTCACTTGGGCAGCCTTTTACCTGGCGTGGTTCAAGTGACCCAATTCGATTTTTCCTCTCCGTGGTACAGATCCGGATATGATGGAATCGAGCGTGTAAGCAGGACAAAAGTGCATGGATTCAGTTTTCCCAGATCGGTTCTGGGTATCTCTCATATAATGCAAATAAATCGAGCAAATCGGATCGTGAATTTGCGTGTGCCATGTAAGCAGACAAAATCCGGATATTCCCCAGTAAATCACGGTCATCGCTGATGACATCGACTCAGGAGACCACCAACTGAGATCACATGACTTATTAAGGTGCTTTTCGTGCTGATGTTGCTGTCAGCGTGTTACCTCTTAGCCTCGAGCTTCAGATCGTAATTGAAACCGCCGTTATGTCCAGTCCCGTCCCGGTCCGGACGCAAACAGTAACTAATCAAGCGGGACACCGTTGCTATGGACAGGCTAAAGCCCGTTTATTTCTTTAGAGGCGTGTATGTGATGACCGTGTTTGTGTGGCTTGTGGCGTGCTTGCGTGTGTGTGGGGAGAGAGAGTGAGTGTGAGTCTCAGACGGGGACTCAATGGGAGGCCCGTAAAATTAAAAATCGATGTCTCCCCAAAGTTTTTGGAGTCTTTCTTAGCAGCCCACTCTGGGCTGAGGGTTCAAACGGAAAGAGAACCCGAGGAAATCTCCTGTGTGTTTCTGACTTCTGATCCCGGAAAAGACAAGTCATCAGCAGAGAAGGTTCAACACTTGGATCAAGCTGTTCGGACAGCACAGCGTCTGCAAACACTTCCTCATTCAAAACTCAGAGAAAGCATAAAAGACGGCCGACCAGCCCCCCTTTTTACTCCCCTGTGCAACCCTGAGGCGCCCAAGGCCATAGCCTCCTTCACGTCGCGCCTTGCCTCCGCAACAACGCCAGTCACAAAAAGTCAGGGTCACGCGGAATCTTGGTGATACTGTTCACCGCCTTACAGTCCTCCGACGTCTAAGTTTGATAGTTTCAACATTGTATAGTGTAAATGCATAAATCGAATCTGGGTCACTTTTAAAAGATAATGTAAGCGGGTCGTCAAAAAAATCGGATATAGTCAGAAAATCGGTTATGGAGATCAAGACCTGCAGTGTAAAAGTCATTGTAGATGTACGCCAATATGAAATTAGTTTGAAAGTGGTAGCCTGAACCAAAAAAAGACATGACAAAAAGATATCACACCTCAAAGTGTCCTATAACTAAAGTCTTTCTGAATGTTTAAAACCAATAAATTGTTCTACACATAAGCTACAGTTTGTTGGAATTTCATAAAAGATGGTCTAACACAACACGTTAACTTACACACAACACATTAACTCACCCTAACACATTAACTTACCTCACAACACATTACCTCACAACACATTAACTCACAACACAACACAAAAACTTACCTCACAACACATTAACTCACAACACATTAACTTACCACACAACACATTAACCAACGCCTAGCACATTTACTTACCACACAACACATTATCTTACCACACAACACATTAACTCACAACACAACACAATAACTTACCACACAACACATTAACTCACAACACAACACAATAACTTACCACACAACACAAAACTCACAACACAACACAATAACTCACAGCGCAACACATTAACTCACCACACATTAACTCACAGCACAACACGATAACTCATTTTGTGGTGGTAAGTTAATGTGTTGTGAGTTAATGTGTTTTGTGGTAAGTTAATGAGTTGTGTTGTGAGTTAATGTGTTGTGTTGTGAGTTAATGTGTTGTGTGGTAAGTTAATGATTTGTGTTGTGACCCTTCTGAGCCATCGTATGAAAGGGAGGGAGTAGAAAACCAAAACCGTTATGCTAAAGAACTCCAGGGTTCTCTGGAGGCTCTGAGAACTCTGAGAATTTGTGTAACTGTTATTGTTTTCCTTTTGTGTCACAAGTGCTTTACTTCTAGAAAATCTCTACCTTTATCGTCACTAATCAGTTGTAAATTTTTAGCTCAAAGAGAGAACAGAAAGTGTAGTGTGTTGTAAAACAAAAATGCTGCTTATTACATCTTGGGTCAAAAAGTATTTGGGGAAATGGAATTCCATTTGAGTCCACTAAACAAGGGGATGAGTGATCACAGCAATGGCAGAAAACGAGTTTGGGTCACAACTCTCAGTCAAAGTCGAACACTTGACATAAATCAAACACTAAAATGTCTGTAATGCTTCTGAAAACCCTTTCAATGTCTCTGAGATATATGCTAAATATTGAGAAAACCTTCGCTTTCATCCTTCCTTTTCTCATCTTTGTTTACTGATATATTTGTGGTGGTCTGTGGAAGGAACTAACAGCAGCTCAATCCATAAACATGGCTTAGAGAAATCTGAACTTGCATTTCTGGCATCATTTTTGCACTTTTCCTTCTCATTTTTGTTTGCAAAGAGGTTGTCTTGAGAGGTGAGGTATATTTAGAGAGCCATTCATTATCTCTGTATGACTAAATTTTGCCCACACTGCTAACAGTCTGGACTGTCCTTTTCAGCTTTTGTGTAGAGATGATAGGGTCCCATGTCAGCTAAACAAAGGATTGGAATAACATTTTGTCCCAAAGAAACATATTCTTCAGCTTGTAATAAACCATCCATAGCTGTGTGACATATAATACAGTTGGGCAACGGTATACTAAACTTTTTGTAGACAATATTAAAATAATCAATAATAAATGTATTACTCTATGTTTATGTCTATGAAGACTCTCATTCATCCAGGTTGGTTCCATTGTAGTAGGTTTAGGGGATGTCATGGCCTCCCAAAAATTCACATGGAAGGAATACCACTGAGACCCATTGTCAGCAGCATTGACTCAATAACTTGCAACATGGCTAAACACCTGGCTACTATTTTGGCCCCTCTAGTTGGCAACACAGAGCATCATGTTAGGAATTCACAAGATTTTGCAAACAAAATCAAACATCTTCAGCTGGATTTTGACGAGACGATGGTGTCTTATGTTGTAACTTCCCTTTTCACCTGCATTCCCACCACCGAGGCAGTGATTTCAGTGAGAAAGAGATTACTGCAGGATTCTCAGTTACAAGACAGAACAAATCTGACACCAGAACACATCTGCGAACTGCTGGAAGTGTGCCTCAACTCCACATATTTCCAATTCAGGGGAAACCTCTACAGGCAGAGACACGGCTGTGCTATGGGCTGTCCAATCTCGCCCATTGTGGCCAATTTGTGCATGGAAGAAGTCGAGAGAAGAGCCCTGGACTCTTTCCCAGGTACTACTCCAAGCCACTGGTTCAGATATGTGGACGACACTTGGGTCAAGATCAAATTCCAGGAAGTGGAGACTTTCACAGATCATATCAACGCAGTCGACAAGAACATCAAGTTCACAAGGGAAGACACAAAGAACAATACCCTAGCCTTTCTAGACTGTGCTGTGATCATTGAAGAGGACAGACAGCTCCAGGTTGAAGTGTATAGGAAGCTTACTCACAACGATCAGTACCTGTTATTTTACTCAAACCACCCCTTACAGCACAAACTAGGACACTACAACACAGAGCCCAGGAGGTGCCCACAAGCTCTGACGGAAAGAAGAAAGAAGAGTAACATATCCGCCAAGCCCTCCAAACCAGTGGGCATTCACCAGATCCCAACATACAGAAAAACAAGACAAGAACGAACAATTGCCTAAAGGGAACAGTATTTCAATTCTGTATATCTCAAGCCTGTCTGAAAAACTAAAAAGGATTTTCAAACAACATAACATCCCAGTTCATTTTAAACCAGTTAATACTCTCAGACAAAAACTGCTTCATCCAAAGGACAAAATTCCCAGCTACAAACAGAGTAATGTTGTGTACTCTATCCACTGCAAAGAGAACTGCAAGGAACAGTATATAGGAGAAACCAAACAACCTCTACACAAGCGGCTTTACCAACATCGCAGAGCCAACCCAAGTGGACATGAGTCTGCAGTGCATCTCCACCTGAAGGCCACAAACCACTCGTTCGAGGACAGTGAAGTCCGAATTCTAGCCAGAGAGAAAGGATGGTTTGAGCGAGGACTGAAAGAAGCCATCTTTGTCAAGAAGGATAAACCTTCTCTTAATAAGAATGGTGGTCTCAGATTTATTCTTCCATCCATCTACGGCAGTGATTTGAAACCTAAACAAACCAAACCAGTTCCAACTAGGTCGTTAATAGCTGAAAGGGATGACCAGTTTGGGGAGGGAGTCACTGGCTCCCCAACCCCCAGCTGAGGACAAAGGACTCTTAATGACCCAAAACCATGTAGGCTAAGTTGACAATACCATCCAGTTTCAAGTCTGACTCCTCCCCCATGAGCGCATATATACCAGCTCTTCGACCAGCTAATTCAGAATTGACAAAGCCTCTTGGATAAGAGGTGAAACGTCTTCTAACTTTAAAACCAAGTCCAGATGACATCCCCTAAACCTACTACAATACTCTATGTTTAGTTGTTTGAAAAACGATTTCCCAAAATAATGCCCCCCCCCTCCGTGTTTATTTATTTATTTATTTTTCCCTTTTTTTCAAAAAAAAAATTCAACATCAATGGAACGATGGAACATTACTTTAAAAAGTAATTAGTTATAGTTACTCACTACCTAATTCAAAAGGTAATTTAGATAGCTACTAAATTGTAGCTATCATCATTATCATAAAAGTTATTAGTAAACAGGAAAAATTACCTTTAGCGTTTTTACTTTAAAAAAAGATTTGGCTTATGAAAAAATTGACTTTTCTGATCCATTTTTACAAGTCAATTAAAATGAGTAAAATAGTACTTGTACCTAACCGTTGATATTTATTGCATAGTTATAAACAAACAAAAACTATCCTGTACTTAAAGAATTATCTTAGTAACTAAATAAATAGTTAAATAGTATGAAGTGTGTTTTTCTTTACTTTTTATCAGGCTTCCATTTTGGCCAGTTTAACACCTCTTCAATGTTGTCTAGGGTTTATGTTTCTCAATGTGGCACAAAAGCTCTGGGTTGTATGTAAACTATGTAAGCTCTGATTGGCTACCATGAAGCAATACATTTTCTTAGCCAATCACAATCGCTTAACTGTTGTCATTCCACCTAGTTTCCTCTTCAGGCTCAAGGTTGCTTTACATCACAACACTGGCCGCTTCTTTTGGTTTGCAAAGTTTATTCAATTAACTCAAGGTAACGCATCCCAATTAAGATAGATTCAAACTGCATTATTTAAATGAGGATTTGGCATGTTGTCCCAGCAATGGACTGGTGAGCCATCCAGGGTTTACCCCACCTTTGTCCAACAGTAGCTGGATAGGCTCCTGCATTCCCATGACCCCAACTGGGGCTAAAGAGGGTTTAGAAGATGGATGGATGGATTTAGCATATGCATTTGAGGGGGGGGGGGGGGTAAACAGAATTAATAACTGACACGTTAAATTACCATGAGTGGTTCCAAATTAGCTTGTAACTCATTCAGAAGCTCCAAAATTCCAACTCTAAATAGGTATTATGTCTCAATAATCTTTTCCCCTGGCATTCCAAAACAGCATGTGCTGTCTTTGTTGCTCGTTGTGGTGTCTAGCTTTCCTCCTTGCAACAATTGCCACACCCATTTGTGTGTATAGTTGTGCCAGTTGCTTTTCAGATGTTCTAAATATAGACGCAAAAGCAGCCACCTGTTTCATATTTAATAAATCACATGGAGGATTTGCCTCTACTCCTAAGTTTTCGAGGGTTCTGCAAGAAATGCTTAAATTGCATGATCAAAAAAGGCAAACAAATAGATCAAACATACACAATTGCCTGTGCATATGTTTAGTGAGACGTTTTTACGCAGGCAAACCTTTAATAAATCAGGCCTATGAATCTTAAAATTGGTAATAAATTTAAATTACTTTAAAAAATATATATATGTTTCTCCTTTATCTTTCTTTGCATCTGTGCTTTCTTTTTGACCTAATGCTGTTCTGCCAATAAATGTGTGTCTCATAGAAACATTTCTTGCTTTTTCTTCCTGGTAGCACTGCTCTTGCTCACTCTTTCTTTCTCGCTATCCCCAGTTGTCCCCTCGAGGGTTAATCCCATTGGTTTCAAATAGAGATAACCATGGCAACAGGCCACAGTTTTCAAGCTTTGGCTCCTTCTGACAAAGGCATTGATCAGGATGAAATAGTGTCAAGTGAAAGAACAAAACACACAGCAGGCACATTTGTGTGTAGCAAATTCACTAACCGGGAATTGGCTGGTTATTCAGAGAGATAAAATTGTGTGAAAATCACACAAGTGCTCATGCAAAGATGTACTTTGGTCAAGTCAATATCTTAAAAAGAAAAAAAAGGCACATCAAAATGTTGAAATGTACGGAGCTCATAAAGGGCCATAGAAGAAAAAAAGTTTGGAGAAAAAAAAACTAACTAACAGGTGCTAACAGTTAGTATTGGGTGCACACCTGTTACTAGGTAATTGCACACAGAAATGTTCCCAAGTTACCTGGAAATATGGCATTACGTGAGCCCCTAATGAGTTTGCTTTGCTTTTTGACTTGTCTAAAAGATTGCAACTTTGCTTGCCTGTCGTCAAGAATACATCATCTCTGAACATCATCTTAAAGGACTTTTAAAGTCATGTGGTTTTTTTCAAAAAGGGGTCCAAATTATAATTGGCATTTGGATTCTTGCGAGGAACTAAAGCCATTTGTTATTTGTATTAATGACTGTTAGTAACTGGTGAAAAAAACAAAAAAACAATTGAAGTTAAAAAAATAGATAAATAAATGGTGTGCACCCGTTACTAACAGGTGCATGAGCATAGAAGCAGGTTCCTCTCCCAGCAAGTTGGCTGGGAAAATGAGCCTATCCCAGCATCAAGGAGGGCAGAATCTCTCTCCTTATGATGCTGCAGGGATGCTTTTTAAAAAAGCTCACCTCTTCCTCTGACCACAAATGTAAATAAAGATGCTTTTTGTTTTTGCTGGTTTGGAGTTATGTTGTAACCTAAAAGTTCTCTTTTTCAGCATTTCCTTCAAGTCCCACTATTTTGACTCCTGTCTTGCTCAGCAGACAGAATATGAGGTGGCACCCTACTGTAAAAACTCTTCACTGTGGGCAGTCAGGTGTACCGTTCCTGAGCCAGCAATGTGTCATCAAGCTTGTAAAAAGGAAGCAATAGGGAGCCGTTCCGCTTGCTGCAGAGCACATTTTCTGATCTGATACATCATTTAACAGAGCCAACAAAGTGGCAAGACCCCCAATAGAGTGGACCCACATGCCACCCGCTGGCTGTTACTCCTTTGAGGTCTAGACCAGAACAATCCTTTGCCCAGCATTAAAGTCTCTGTTTTGATGCAGGTTTCATATGTTCTTGGTTCTGTTTAAATATATATGCAATGCTCTGTACAGGCGTGTGCAGCTAATCATGACCTTCAGAGGAAAAACTTGCAGGAGGAGTCGGTACAACTGGGAAACGTACTCTGGACCAAGTCACCCTCTGATTCCCTGAGAAGATTTTAATGCAAGTAGGATGCATTGATATTACCCCCCATGCCCTTAGCTGAGGCAAGTGCCAAGTCTATAAAGTTGCCATGATCTAATCTATACGTCTCAGTGGCACAAAGGGTGGAAACTATAGAGCAACCAACATCAGGAGTAGGTTCATGAGGAGCTTGCAAGTCTTGGAACAGAAATCTCTCTCGTTAGCCCGTCTTATAAATTTACCCACCAACCTGAGATTTTCAGCCAAAACCCAGTGCTTAGCAAGTAAAATCTCTACTAAACATTTTACCCCCGATAGTGTAAAACGTTTTACCATTATGTCAGAGAAGCTGAGATGCTTAAGAAATGGAAGCAATTGTGAGTCCTAGTGTTATTAAGTTAACCCACTCAAAGGTCCAAAGGATTACACTGTCTGTGTGAGGTTAAACAATTCATCAGTGTTGATAAGCTCGGGGCCGTCGTCTGAGTCCTCTACCCCTGTCTTTGGATCACATCACTAGGCTGGAGCGTGAAGGTCAATAAGCTTGTTTCCTGTGGAAGCCAGATATTTGCCCCAACTTCTTCCAAATTCTGCTTCTGAAACCAATAACAACAGGTCATGCAGTGATTCTTGGCTTGTAGCTGCTGAAGTAAACCTCTGAACCCTCCAGGGTAGCATGTTTCAGCCCAAGGCTCAATGGGCAAGTGTCACTGCTGGAGATTTTGTCACTTTTTCATCTGCTTTAGAGGCATCTGCAAAGGTATCCATACAAACAACAGAAGGAGGAAAGAAAAACAGGAGCTGTTGTCTGAGATAAGCTAACACAGTGGCTTATGCTACTCAGAAGCTGCAAAGCCCACAATTAAGTAATAAAAGCTGGCTCATGGTGTCAGAGAGAGTTTTGCACTCAGAAGTCTGTAGATGGTTGAAAGCTGCATCTCCAGAACAGAAAGAGAGGTTATTAAAGAAAGTTTGTTAAAAAGTTATAATAATAATTATAAAAAAACTTGTGTATTGAGTGGTAGGAGAGGTTTTCTCCCCTCTTTAATGCTGACAGGCTTATGTTTTCAGATAATTCCGTCTGACAGAGTTAGAATAAAAGCTTGTAAGGGGATGAAGGCTGAGACATTCATGGAGTTAGACACTAAACCAAACGTTATGAACTAGGATTACAGGACTTCCTGCTCAGGTTTTTGTTAAAAGTTTATTCCAAAGTGTTTCCAAATTTCAAAACTAATTATTTATTATCCACATGCAAAGGCTTTTGTTGTGAAAGCCATTCAAAAATGGGAACTCATCATTTTGCATCACATGTCATTTGTCAAAATAACAATAATAGCCTATTTATTTAATAACTGGGATAGCTTGGTGGTTTCATTTTGGTTCTTCCTTTCTCTTTATCGTCAGTATTGTGTTTCATGAAAACTGTTTTTCAGGACAAAATATGACAGTGTTTTCACCTAAAGAATAACTTGCATCATCTTTTGATCTATTGTAAAACCGTCCCCCAGTGATCTTTTAAGTATGATTATGCCGTGTTTAGGTAAAATTAAAAAAAAAAAGCAGTGTTGTATTCTACAAGATAGTTTCTGCAGAGCTATCCAGCTGTACAGTTTTGATCTAGAAATCATTTTCAGCCAGAAAAACCAAGATGTACATGAATCTATTGTCTGCAAGTGAATGCATTATAGATTGGCCTTAAGAAATTACATGGTCTGCGATTATAGTTTGTATGTAGCAGATAAGCTTTTCAACTGCAGTTTTTTTACTTACTGTTCTTGATTCACAGTGTTTTTTAATAAATATTCTATAAAAGTAAGCCCTAATTTATATATATATATATATATATATATATATGTCTGATATTGTGTGTGTGTATGTATGTTCTCAATCATCAGAAAATTGTCGTAAAAACATGATAAAAACACCAAACCCCACATTTTTATTGGAGTGGGTCAGTAAATAGACAGGCTTTGAGTCAACACATTCCCTACTACAGCTAATGGCTTCAATTCCGCTAAAGGCATTTTATTTTTTTCCTGTGTAAATCATGATGTCATCTGGTAAATATATCATGCAAAATACAAAATACTTGATGACAAACCAAACAATAGGGGATGACCTTTTTATTGATCTGTTTGATTTTATTGATTTCAGTTTGTTTAGTTTAGTTATCCCATAATAAAGAAGAATGACTGGCTTTGCACACAAATTTACTAAAACATTTAGATGTTGACTGACCCAAGTGTAACTGTGAGTATCCCTGCAAAAATCAGAACTCTGACTTGTATCAAACGTCTGTGGCGTACACAGTAAAATGGAAGGGTAAAACTAAAGTCCATGGTGGTTTTCCTGTGCTGCCGATCACCTTGAAGACACAATCATTCAGTTTTACAATCTGACCTGATTTTCAGGTAGTCCCCTAATCCAGGAGATTGTGGAGGCAACCATGTGTGTCTTCTGGAGTTTAATACACCGTAAATCAGGCTGAACTGAGTTTTTGGTGCTGGAGAAATTTAAAATAAGATCCTCACCCTGCTGCCTGTTTGAATGAAGACATGCTAGAGGCATAACCAAATGACAGAGCAAAAGTAATCAAAGAGAAGCATCTCTCTTCTGAGGACAGCTGCACTTTTTTTATTTTGAGACAGTGAATTGTAATGTTAATCTCAGATCTAAATTCAATGCCACAAGAATAATATTAGGATTTTTTTTCTTTAGGAATCAACAAGAAAGATTTTTGGATCTGTGGCTGAATGTTTGCCCTCTTTGTCTCCACCGCAGTTGCCTTTCTATTGGTATCAATCCACCACCCCCACCCCACCAGTACCTGCCTGACCTCTTTGGATGGGTTTCTGCATCTTCATATTGGGTGATTGATTCCAGCTCTGGGCAGCTGTTAGACATGCAGCCTGCAGATCTGTGTGTGCAGCTAACACTGCTTAGACTGTGATGAATTACTGGTCTCTTAATACACAGTAGAGGCACTGAATGAAAAATGAGAACAATTGGATATGGAAGGAAGACGGGGAGTTAAAACTGGAATCCCATGGGCAACAGCACCACATTAAACAGTACTACAAATGCAAAAAAAATGAGAGGAAGGAATGCTTCAGCCACATAATGGGACTTGTGGCTCTTTCTGAAGGTGGTGGAATCCTACATGTTGTACATCTTGTTATGAAAGATTGTGCTTGTTGCTTTTTCAAAGTGAAATATTGTCATTGTTTTAATTAAAATTTGAGTTTTAGAGATTGCACAATGTAACGTCAGAGATTTTATGATTGACCACATCCAAAGTCAAAATGACCCCTGATCAAACGATAGACTGTTCTCAAACTGTACAAAACAAAAACAACCTCCTTGTACCAGCAGCCATTGATTGTTTTAAAGGGCCTATATAATGTTTTTCTTAAGCTTTTCAGAGTAAACAATAGCCATGTATGTGATAATATATGAGTTATTTTTGTGAGTAAGTAATGCCCCGTCCTTCGGTTTTTTGCGTAATTGGATCAAAATACTACTTTAGGGTTGTTTATAGTGTGGAATGAACATTATAATATTTTGCATGATATAGGCCCTTTCACAAATGGCACATACACTGCTCCAACTAAAATATTATATTTTACACATACATCTGTCAACCTATGGTGCTCTTCTAATTGTTGATCTTGTGACAGTAGCTTAATCGTTCCTTGAGAGACAAGGAGGAGGAGAAGGAATGTAATAGATTTCCAGAAACAAATAAAAATACTTTTTGTAAATACTTGACTATATAGATAATATTGTTATGATGACAACCTTTTTCTAATCTATTGTTGTTGTATGTTTAAAAAATTGGGGGACATTACATTTGCATAACGGCCTGCAACAATAAAGGTAAAGTCTAAAATGTGCTTTTTTTTGCGGTTATTTATTTATTAGTTCATTTATGCATTCATTTATTTGTATTTCCTGCCAAAAAGAACTCATGTTTGCATGTCGACTCTGTATTAAGTGATATGTAGAAGCGCTCACGATTGACTCAATAATTACAAGATTACAAGATTCCAAATCCTTAAAACCATACACCCTACCATCTGACCAAAAAAAAGAAACGCTGGAGTACTAAAATTTGGGACTTTTGCTTGATTCTAGATCATTTATGATGTTTTTTTTTTAAATGTATTTAGTATGAAAATCACAAAATACCTGCAGACCATTGTAAATAATAAAACAATTAATGGTTTTATGATTTATTTCTAGAATTTATATTGACTTAAATTGCTCAAACACAAATTTTAGGTACTAATACTCAAACATGAGGTAAAAGGCATCTCTAATTATTTTGAGTAACCCGTCCATCCAATAGGATGGTTTTTACAAAGAAAAGTAGAAAGCGTATATCTCCATTGTTAATGAAACCCTGAGGATATCTGGGTTTAGGATTAATAAAATATTCATATGTTCATTAAGTATTTATTAAGCTGTTATAGGAGCATTTAGACACTTTCCCTATAAAAGATCTAGCCCTGGAACCAAGATGATACAGAAATACATACAAAAAGACTGCAAGGGAAGATGACTGAAAATGAAGGTAAATAAAGATAATCGCAATGTTTTCATGCTTGAAACATAAGAAGATAATAAAAGCAAGATTTGAGAAATGGGAGGCAAGGACAATTTCTGCTCTTGAAATATTAGCCAAATGTGGGGATAATGTCAGACAGCAAGGCTGCTGTGAAAGGAGATGAGATTTTAATCTTGCAGAAAGGAACGTAGAGGGAATAATAAATGAGAAAAGCATGATTAATAAGAAATAGTATTAGTTAGTCAGTTACAATTTTGTGAAGTTGAAAAGATTAAAAGTAAGAACTCAAAATGTAATAAAAGCAGAAAGGCTCTTTTTGGTTCCTGTTCGTCTTTGTCTAAAATGTCAAAAAGCAAAATTTAACTTGGAAGTATAGTGGTATAATTCAAGATGCAAGCACTCAAACAAAATCTCACTTCTTTACCCGACCCGACCGGGGCCCATGGAAAGAGCCCCGGTCCCCAGGTGCTTGCCTGTGAGCCCCAACCCCAGGCCTGGCTACAGAGTGGGGCCCCAGTGATGCTAATGGGGGTGACATTGCAAACTCTTTTACACCATTAAAGTGTTTTCTATTTTTTATTTAAAACAAGACTTCCAATTATGCCCAGGAACTGTACTTTATGTGGGATGAAGAGAACTGTGCAGACATTAATATCAGACAAAGATTGTGCAGCTGCTGGTAATTATTTACAAAAAGCATCTTCTTTATCAGAGAAGAAATAGCTCTGACATTCACTAATACAAGCTGAGCAAGATTTCTTTGGTCTTTGCTATTTTTGTTACCTGCACTGCCAGCAAATCTTAATGCAAGACCACCACAGGTGAAGAGAGTGTTGTTTAAAACAAAATAAAAATGAAATTTTCAAGAGTAAACTGGGACCAGCTCATAATGTAAGATTTGTATCCTTAATAAAACCAAGTTTTGACCTAATGTTTAAAGAAATGATTTATGAAGATTTTATGTTATGCAGAAAATGTAAGGGTTTTTCTATGCAGAGCAGCTTAAAATCACTTTACACAAAAAAAGTCATTTGACATTTTTCAGATACTGACATAACCATGCCTTCTGAGACCTGAAGAAATGGAGGTGCAGCTTGTCAGTTCAGCAAATTTGAGATCAACTTCTTTACTTACCTTGCAGTCAACTCACTATCTTAACTCACTGTAGTTTCAGAAAATGTTAAATATGAGCAAACCTAAATGCTCATGCAAGTATGTGCAAAAATAAAGCCTGTGTTTCATGATAAATACCACTGAAGTTTTTATTTTTTTAACATGGGATGTTACAAATATAAAATCCCTCCGATCAGAATTCAACAAAAAATACAAACATTTTCTACATTTTGTGGTGGCGCTTTTATGCTTTTCAGAGTCACTTACCATGTAAAAATCTCTGGTCACAGTTGTTTAAGCTTGAAGCCCCACTCTTCAGGCAACTCATATGCAAGCAAAGGAAAACCCTCCATTAATAAAGGGAATGGGTGTATTTCAATGGGCCCTGCTCGAGGGGACTTGTCACAAACACATCCTGAATCACACTTCCATCGCATGCAGAAATGTATTGTCTTTACAAGCACTGATTTCCAAACAGAAACCTCATCAGTACAACTAATGGTAAAATGCTTGGAAACAACTTTCTTCATTTTTCAGCAAACAGAAACAAAAATAAAGAGAAATCTGTTTTTAAAAAGTTTTCTTTCTTAGAATATTATTAGATTTAAAAATTCAAACATGTGTTTTACAATACGCACCCTAAAACATAAAAATGTTATTACAAAGATCACAATGAAAAGCACAACCACTATAAAGGGAGATCTGCAGCCCACACAGTTATATAGACCTGTAAAAGCTCACATAACTCTTTATAGCAATAACAGAAGGACAGTGCACCCAAGATGTCATTGAAGAATTTACATTTTTGAATATGATGAAGAATTACCCTAAAACATAAATGATTTTTTTTTTACATTTTCACAAAGTTATGATCTACATGTTAAAATAAATCTTTTGAGCTGTTTAAAAAGCATTCCCAGTGGGGTTTTATTTTATCATTATGCTGTTGGTTTTTCTAGGAGAAAGCTTCTCCAAAATGGCAGTTGTTCATTAGAAATTTGCCTCTGAGGTGCGGGCAGAACTGTTGACGCAGAGCAACCCAGGCCGCCCTTCTCCTCCCCGTTTCTGTGAGCTTGTAGCTGAGAGCTTGTTGTCCGCCCAGTGTATTTTGTCTTCGTCACAATTTTTATTAAATAATGTGAATAAAGAAATACTCAGAAATTGAATTTTACGCTTAATTTTCGTAATATATGTCCTCCATTGTCAGAAAAATGCAACAAGAACACATTAAAAACACGACCTTCGTCTGAGTGGATCTTTACCGTAATTATTTTTCATACTGTTTATTTGACTCTGCGCATTTTAATCTGTTGACCTCTTTCCCTTTTTCCATTGCTGCGCTGTTCTAAAAATGTATCAGCTTTTCTCAGACTGGAATTTTATGTACAGGAATAAATTGGAAAAAAAAAGAAAACGTTGCATGTCTGTTATCTGTCTCTCCACAGCAACAGGAGCAGGACCCCACCAACCTCTACATATCAAACTTGCCGGTGTCCATGGATGAGCAGGAGCTGGAGAACATGCTGAAACCCTTCGGTCATGTCATCTCAACAAGAATACTGAGGGATGCCAATGGACTAAGTAGAGGAGTGGGCTTTGCCAGGTGTGCATTAAAACAGATTGTGTTTACATCTGGAAGCCCCCAAAACACACATCATAAATGTGTGCACTTGGCAGTAAAAGTGCACTGGTAAATGTTGAAGACATTTGGCAACATTTCCCCCAGATTTGATAATTCCCACCTTTTCATCTTTTCTTTTATTTTGTGTGGTCTTCTTAGTTACGTTGCCAGTGTGCCCATGATCAGAAAGCAGACAGGGATGCATTCTGGGTCACTTACTATACGAAGAAAACCTCAGATCCATACTGAGAAACAAGTGCACACACAGCATCTCCTCTCAGTCACCTTTTTTTTGTCTCTCTCTGGCACACACACACACACACACCGGCACACTGGCTTTTGCTTGCCAAGCAGGCAATTAGTCATTGAACTGTGATTGGGTGAGCAGAGCTGAATAGGGGCAGACAAAGAGAACATGACACACAACAGATCACACTGAATGGAGCTTTTAAACAGGGACAAAAGAGAGGAAACCCCATAGAAAACTCAGACATGCAGACACACACAGGGGCTACCTAAGGCATTTTTTCTCAGGCATAAACTGACATCCTTGCTCTAATCCATAAACAGGCAGGCGTTTACACTTCTTGAAATGTAGGGCACATTTGCCAGCAAGCATATCTGCATGCACTGCCTTGCTGTTTGCACGCTTTTGTAGACTGAGTTTCTTAGGGGGGGGAATACATTTGAGACCAGCAATTGAAATCACTTTAAAAAAGACTTAAAGTTTTGCTGCATTATTACTCCATTTGCAAACAAAAGGGTTTTTAATCATCTATAGATTTTAAGGCTGACATAAAATAGTCTGCTTTTTACCAATATTTGACCATAAACACCATACAGATTAGATATGACCAAAAAAACAACAACATATCGGTATCTGACAACTAGCCAAGCTAAATTATTTGAAAAGCAGAAGTTATTTTCAGAAATTAAAACATTAAAAAATAACCAGACACAATTAGAAACCAGAATATATAGGTACTACGGGACACCACTGATTGGATGATGATGTTTGTCCATTATTTTAACTAAAAGTTATTTGGCATGAAGCGATACTGAATATCCTCTGTACTCAGAAAACGTTTTAACATGGACATTGATGATTAGTTTTGCTTTTTTCAATTTTCATGATCATGAATGTTTTTGCTTTGAGTGATTTGTTTGCACTACAAGGCCACCATAGAATTGCTTTCTAAAATGTAGCACAAAAGATTGTAATATCTGAGTGGGTTAGAAATAATAAACTGCTAATTAAGTTTGTCATCTGTGTATTGAGACCAATTTATGTCGAAATTCATAACAGAATATGAACATTTCTATCAGATTACCACAGCCACACATTACATTCCGTGTGGCTTCTTGGGCAAAACCCTTCGCACTACTTACTATGGAGCCACAAGGGGGCTCAAGTCTGGGTCTCCCTGTGCCGGTCCCCAGCCCGGATAAAATACATGGATGTGTCAGGAAGGGCGTGTAGCGTAAAAAATCTCTGCGAAAACCAAATGTGAAGATCAGTGAAAGCTGATTCGCTGTCGCGAGCCCTGAAGGGATATGCTAAAAGGTGAACAGCATTTCATCATGCCTGTAGTAGTACTTTATTACTTAGCTTTTATCTTTTTTCTTCTACAACATTGTGTTCATCAGCCACTATGATCATGATGGTCACTTCTCTACATTTCAAAGTTTCTGGGGACAGCAACAACACAATAAAATAATAAAGAAACTCATAAGTGATGAATGAGATAACATGTCTTTGAATAATCCTCTGTCTCATGAAATCTAAGGTTGTTAAACTTTCTAGTTATTTGTATGATGGAAATAAAATATTGAAGTGAGCTTATCTTTCTCTGTGTTGCAGGATGGAGTCCACAGAGAAGTGTGATGTGGTCATTCAAAATTTCAATGGGAAATTTTTGAAAACTCCCCCAGGCATGACAGGTACAGTTAACCTGATGAAGTACAACTTCATTATTATTAAGATTAACTAAAGGGTGCTATAAGACCTCCATTATCACCTGATCACAACTATAACTCAGTTGAGTCAGAATATGCAAAGTTAGCAAAGGAACAAGTTTTATTCTTTATGTTGGGTTTGGAGTTTTACTCTAGATTGTTAAAAAAAACACATCAAAAAGTAGTTTTAATGTTAAAAATAGTAATTTTACAGGGTAAACCTAAGCAGCATTTTTAACTATCTGTCACAGCACCATATGAGGCTTCTTGTAATTTGCCGTCACATTCATCCACATTCAATCCATTCATCCACATTGCTAATCAATCATTATTTCTTGTCTCTCCACTCTCCATTCCTCCCACTCAGAAGACCTCCTTAAGTTGATTTAGTGGGACGATCTGCATGATTACTTCTCTCTGCACAAGAATAAGGGCAGGCACACTCATGCATGAGGCAGATATACATACCACTGACAGATGGTCCCTGAAGTAAACAATCTGTCTACGATTGACCTGGAATAAACAACCAAAACTTGTTGCTTTTTTAACATGGACTCTAAGAGAGCACGGACAAGTGGTAAATGAATAACAATAGAGAGAAATTGGAGGATTAAAAATAAAAGGAGAAGAGATATTAATGCTGAGCACCCATATTAATAAAACAGAGGTCAAGAAGAAATCTGATATTTGCTCTGGACATATAATTTTGTAATTTGTGTAATAAAACCCAAAGAGTTGAGTCTTCCAGTTCATTTGATCAAAAGATTATCATCAGGTTACATTTAGAGACATTTACATTTATATTTATAACTTTCTTTCTTGCAATCAACCCAGAAAGCAGGATCTATGGTGGGGAAATAATCCAGCTTTGGATAAAAATTCGTCTAGCGACACCGAATCTGCAGATGCAGGAAGGCATATCAGATCCAATGCTTAGCTTGGTTCTGCAAAATAGTGGGGTGTGTTCGAAGAACAGGATTCTTGCCATGTGGCACTTCTGTATCTCTCTTCTGGCAGTTTTGTGCTTTTTGTTGTGACATTTGCCTTCCTTCACCGCTTATCCGTTCAGTGTGGCTTTCATTCTTACCCTCAGGGCTTTTCCTTCGGAACATCATATCCTGTTCTTTGAGCAGAACGCCTAAACTCGTACCACCACAAATACCAGCTTCCAAACGCTGAAGTACAGTGAAATGCTGGAGTACTTATTTGTTCTGTCCGCAGTAAAATGGCTTTACACTATAGTATGCTCTCATTAAGAGGAAAAAGTTCAGGATCACATGAGCAGCTTTCCTACCAAACATTACCAAGCTAAATAGACGTGCTCAAACAACCACAGTGATGCACCCAAAGACTTAATTACCCCAACTCTCCCGTCTGCACCACTTTGTGCTGCACTTGCATGTTGTGAAGTTGAACCAGAGTGGCATAAAATGTAATTAATACACAAGTGAAACCATGCCGTTGCACACCCTCCAGTTGGATGACCTTTATAATGAATGAGATGCATGTATTTGCCTGTTCTATCTTCTTTGTCCACTACGTACGGTGTCAGTTTGTATGTAATTATGAAGGGATTCATGTACACCAACTACTGCATTCTACTGAGCCAGCAGACTGGAGAGCATAAAAGAAGCCTGTGTTTTTGTGAACTCATCCACAAAAGGCTACACGTAGTGTGCCAACTCATCATATCATCATACATACAGCACAGAAAGAATGGGCCTATTTAAGGTTGAGTTGAATAATACATGTGGATCACATGAGGAGTTTGTTCTTATTTTAGGAGTTCACACCTGCATAATTAGAATGAGTAAAGTGTCCTTGTAGAGTAAAAGAATGTTGTACGCAGTTTGCATGAACACATTTATCTGGCGTTGCACAATGGCGTGCACACCAAAATCATGCAAAAAAAGAATTTTCTACTGAAGATATATATTCTTTTCTATTTTTCTAATAATTCCAAAAGTAAAACTATAAGCGAACATGCATGCAATAATAATCCTAGCAATAATAAAGGCACATTTAGAGGACAATCTCACTTTATGTTGGAGCTCTGTTTGTTTACAACAGACTTCATAATATTTTCTTCTATGGAAGTATTGTCATTTTTCCAGACCGATCACTATCTGACACGTCATTGGATCAACGTACGGCCAATCACATAATGCGACATCAGCCTTAGTCAGAGGACCCCGAACGGAAGTTCCAGGTTAAACAGTTATGGTACTTACACCTATACCATGCAAAATCAACTTTTTAAAAATATTAAGTCTATTATCATGTTCATTCCTCACAAAAAGGAAACCTCAAAGCGGTATTTTCATTCATGCACGCATCTCTAAGTATTCCTCTAAAAACCTGCTCTCTAAGCACCAGCCCCTATCAAGCCATGAAAACGAGCTGGTTCTCACATTGTGACACAAAAAACTGAAGAACAGCCCCTTCCAGGTAGAGTCAGCACCGCCAGCACCACCCCCAGGCTAACAAACACACACCAACTTTCTCCATGGAGCTAGCGGTAATTGGCTAAACGCTTTCATTTTCTATGCACAATATGCACATTCATCTTTGCAAAAGTTCTGAAACGGGCGGCACCACCACAGAGCGATAGGTGGTGTGTCAGAGATCGGGTCTTCTTACCACTGGGTTCGAAACAAAAATAGTAAAAAGAAATAATATTTAATTAAAAAAACTTATTTTGTGTGCCAATGGTAATATATTGGCATATACTTGGATAGCTTAAGCATAGCATGGTATAGGCCCTTTAAGATATGTTTTCAGATATTTTACTTTGAGACAATTACTGACAAAATTTGTATAAAACGTTTTTGTTTTTTTTTACAAAATCACAATTATATAAGAGAATGCCAATTAATGTCAAATATTTTTGGGATCATTTCTGCAGTTTGGGCTTGTCCCAAAGAGTTTGTAATCACCTAAAACAGTTAAAAGGAGTCTTAAGACAGTTGTGACAAGCATAATCTATTTGAACTTTTACTTTAGTCCCCTTTGGTCTCCTCCGACCCTGTCACCACTATGAAAACAAATGCTACTTTATTCTGCTGGAGTTTAAACACTTTCTTTATGGCCGTTTTGCAGGTTGAAATAACCCACAGCTCCAGTAACTGTTCACCCAACATGATTGACTTTTCACAATACCAGCTACCAGGACTGTTGCCAGTACCCAACTTGTCATATAAGGATAAAACACTGCTGAGTTCAAACTCTGTTTCACCACCCTAAAGCACGGTTTAAAGCCACATTGTTTTCACTTGGTGGTCATCCAAACAAGGATTGCTCACATTTATTGTCCAATTTTTTTGCTGAGGTAAACAACACACCATTAGACTTTGTCCTCGTAATTTATCATATTTATTTCAATAACTGCGGATCAATGAGATTTTACGGAAGATATGGCAAGAATTTGTGCAAGTGGGATTACAAGCAAACTTTAGTTCAACAAATACAGTATATCGGAAAAGGCAACATCTCCTGTCAGATTTTGCTTCCTCTTTTTGTGGGGGTGCACAAAAATGAGGATGCAGATATAATGTCAATCAGATATAATGTCATCAGAAGTAAATGAATGCTATCAACTCACACATGTTTCCTGTCATTAAAGTCAAACACTTGCTATTGTAGTCAAAGTAAGTTAAAGGGCAAAACTAAAGTTCAGTGCAGTATGTTGACATCAATTTATATTTAATGGTCCAAAACAGTCACTGGATACAGTCTATATGACAGAAACCTGGCATCCAAATGTGGGCAGGAAGATAGCTACCCTGATAAACTAGCATTGAGGCATACTATACGAGCGGGAGCTGCAGAATCACAAGTAACAGAGTGAGCTCAAAAGAAAACACAAAAAAAAACTGTTGATATATGAAGGTCAGCTGTAGTTGCTACTAGATACGCATATGATTAAGAAAGGTAAATAAAGGATTAGGCTAAAAAGGTTTACTTTAATGGCCTAACACCACACACAGGTTTAAAGACAGGAGAGCCACTGGCTATTGCAGGAGAGACAGCTCTCATAAGAGAGAAACTAACTTTAGCACAGGGGTTTAAAAGGGGGATAAGAAAACAGGAAGTGGAGCACAAATCAAGCAAAGGGTTAGGGCTGGGGAGAGGTTTGGGAAGGCTTTTTTGAATTGGTCCAAGTGAAGTTATTTGAAGCAGTGACTTAATGATTCCCTACAATCCTTACAGAAGCTTAATTTAGCCAATCTTTAACACTTAAACCTTTACAAACCTGTAAAGTATTGATAAATTCACTACAATTCACAGTGGCATATTTGGACATTTATATGCGTAAAGCTAGGTTCACACCGGCCTCGGCAATGCGGGTTCAAACCACCACGTTCCATGAATTAAAAAGGACACTACCCTTATGTCATTGCCAAATCCAAGATTCTCACTGGTCAAAGTACAACTGCTTAAAGTTTCAATGTGCTTTCAATGACCGCGCTTTTTGTGCTTATAGGCCCAAAATTGTCTATAGTCCCACTCCAACTATATATTTTTCTATTTTAAACGTGTTCCCAGTGGTGTTTTAATTGTGATGATGCAATTTCTTGCCAAAATAAAAAAATCTGTGTTGCTTTTTTAAGACTATATTTTTTGCACAGTGGCTGTAACTCAATTGAAGTTTGCCTCTGAGTTGTGGACGGGAAGGTTTGCGTGGAGCAACACCGCCCCTTACCAACCTAACAAAAATGGTTGATGGTCATGCGTCAGTAAACAATAGAAAAACAATGAAAAGCCCCTCCTCGCATGTTCAGTGTAAACACTTTAGCATGGTAAAGAACACGCGTCACATCCGCAGTATAAACGCAGCATAAAATCTCATTAATGTTCAGCCGTACAGTTTTGAGCCAGATGCCAGCTTGGACGGGAAAAACAAAGACGCACATGACCGGGTGAGGAGGAGGAACAAAGCGAGGCAGTGAGACTTTGACCCGCCCATGTCAGTTGCTGCTCCACAATCCTTTCATCCGCTCCCTATCCATCACGATTTGAATGAAGAAATACTCAGAATCGTAGTTTTAATCTTAGATTCTTTTATCTATGTTTTCCATTGTGAGAAAATGCTACAAGAACATGTTAAAAACACCTAAATTACAATTTTCATTGGAGTAGGTCTCGTGTACCGATGTGTGAACGTGAGATTTTTGAAATGCTCATATATGTGCATTTACATAGACTTTTCATCGAGAGTGGTTGCTTAAACATGCATTGCAGAGACCTGTGTGAATGCGGCATCATTCACAGAAGTCCCAACCGTTTGACAAATTGATCATGGTGGAGAAATGAATAATTGCGGTTTGTGCCCGGCCGGAACCAAGTCTTTCATACATTGGAATAGAGCTGCAAGTTACTTGAGATTTGCACCACTTCAATATTTTGCACCAAGATTTACCAACCGTAGGTACCTGCACTACGATCAGGTAGCAACAGTCCAGTGTGAACACCATGTTAATAGCTCATTCAAGGACACACATTTAGCGCAGCACATGCCAGTGTGAACATAGCATTACACACAAATGTACAAATACGCGCAGATGCACTGCTTTTTTGTGTGATGCCCTTAATGTATTTTCTAATCTAGGAAAAAGAATAGTACTGAGAGTCTAAATGCAGGGTAATCATATGCCACTGCTTTTTTTTCCATCTGCTTGCCTTTGGATATCTCTGCCAGGCTCCAGGTACTTCCAAAGACTTTAATCTCAGTCTTTTAACTGCTGAGTTGTCACCTCTGACAGTACCTCCTCTCATCTTCTACTTTACTGAGATCAATAGACAATTTCTTGATCCAGGCAAAATCATTTTATGATTTATTTTAGGTTTTACAATGAAATGAGAGTTAAAATGATCAAAATGTATTTTCTGACACGTTTGAGTACCTTTTTGATACATCCACACCTATAACAGTTACACCTCATTCATCACATTCAAAGCAGCACAACTTCTATTGTCATTTTGTGTTCAATGCTGCCACAACCTGTCTCCATTAAAATCGTAGGGTTTCATCTCAATGAGTTGTAGCCGCACAAAGAAGTTTTTCAAGCATTTGTGAAGTTTGTCACTTTGTTGCTGTTGCATTACATTCTCAGAATAATTGTCAAACAAAACATCATCCTGATTCAGAAAGTCTCAGAAAAGAGGAACATCTTCATGAGAAACGGGCTACCACTCACACCACCGCACTATAGGGCACACAGGATTATAAGGCGCACCATCAATGAATGGTGTATATTCAAACCTATATCACAAAAAAGGCACTTTAAGTCAGAAAGAAAAGAGTCAGAGATAAGTCTGTCAATCAGTTAGACTTTAATAACTGCATTCACACTACAAGTTAGCCACGATAGTGTATTTTTAAAACCTGTAGCTCCCAACCATCTTTGTAACATGTAAACAACTGACTCTGCATGTTAGTAACATGTTACAAAAACACAGTCCAACACCGCTATACGTTAGCCACCTTAGGATATTCACAATAACACCCAATCTTGTTTGCAACTCATAAAAAAACAAGCTGACATTTTGACAGAGCCCGTTGTACCTCTTCAGCCTTTGGCAACACGCGTTGTAGCGACCACTTCCAATGAAACGTCTGTGTAAATGCACCTATGGGCCCATATCAGGGTTTTGGGTTCAAAACTCTCACATTCACGCACCGCTGTGCAAGTTTTTAAGACAAGTTTTGGGCTCTACGTAAAAAACCTTTGGGCAGTGAAAATGTATTGAAAGTTAAACCAATTTAACTATCAGGGACTCGAATTTGGTAGTGAGGTATGGGTAGTGTCCTTTTTAATTCATGGAAGGACCAACCGTTTGAAAGATTTTATGCCTGGCCCGAATCATATGACACCAAGTCTTTCATTTTTTATAATAGAGCGGTGACAGAAAAAGCCTGGAGCAAAATTCATGAGATGTAAAGTGCACCACTTTGATATTTTCCAACATTAGGTGGCACACATGCACTAGTAAACAGTAGAAAAAGAAGAAGCCCTTCTCTGCTCATCCACTTAGAACACTTTGAATGTATCATCAAAATCTCTTCTACATCAGTAAACACAACCAGAATGAATTCAAATAGAAAACATATAAGGTGAACTATAATTAAAAAAATATATATCTACAAGTGTTTGAATTGTACCTTATAGTGCAACAGTTGTCTCAATTGACTGTGTAGGACTGGCGCATGGAAAACCATGGTTCATTTCCCAGGGAGTGCAATGAGCTTTATCAAGTGTGGGTCCTTAGGCAGTAACCTTTACGCTACTGTCTAACTATGTAGCCTCATGGAGGCCCAAGTCTGGGTCCCCCTGTGCAAGTCCCCAGCCCTGATAAAATACAAGGTAATGTCAGACTGGCCATCCCGTGTAAAACTTTCCACCAAACCAAATGTGTGGATCAGTGAAAGCTGATTCACTGTGGCAAGCCCTGAAGGTATAAGTCAAAAGGTGAACACCAAGCCCTGTTAATGTGTGGAAAATACAGTAATTAAACTAAAGAGTAACTGTCAATAGAGTTTACATTTATGACTGCCACTGAAGTTTGAGCTCAATGGATCATTAATCCAAAGCTAATTCTAACCAATTTCCCTATTTTCTCAAAAGCCCCTTTAGACCATAGCTTTATTTTTAATTTTAGCATCTTATCATGATTTTAGGGCTTGCTGGCTTGGTTAGTGGTTGTTACTGCGGTTGTCGCCCTTGCTGGGGCAGCTGGAGTTTAACATTGCAGCCTCACAGCTGGGAAGTGGACCCTGTTGCTGTCCCGGTCTAGGTGGGCACTGTGGCGATGTGCCTATGGCCGAGCTGGCTCTTGGTATGAAGGGATTTCCAAATACTGTTTCCTCACAGCAGAGGAAGTAGTTATTTTTATCAGTATTCATTGTGTGGGGGGTTATGGGTCATACGTGTTAACAGAGAGGAGTGGGAAGGGTGTGTTGGGTTTTTATTGTAATACTGTGTGTTTTTTGTTCTAAATGTTAAAGCACTTCGAGTTGCGCAATGTATAAGAAGTGCTTTTTTATAAATAAAGATTGATTTGATTTGATTTAAAATAAAACCATATTGCACGTTACTCGGTAGAGACCATTGTGAACCTCACTTTCTCAATCAGGCAAGAAAGAAATAAAAAAGTATTGGAATTTTCTCACAGTACATATCTAAAATAGTCACACAAAAAAAGAAACCTAATATCTTTTCCATTTTATAAACCACCTTTATCCTGTTTGGGGTTATAGGAGCATGGGAATTCAGCTGTGAGCTTTAAATATCCTGTTTATATGTATAAAACATTGTTTGGAGCATAGTAAAATCTATTGAATTCCATCACAATTAGATTGTACTGTACATCATGTCCAGTCTGACATGTTGCCATGCTGTTGGTAAAGAACTTCCAAGAAACTGTCATTTACTATGACTCATATTCCAACATTCAAATATGTCCATGGAAATGTCACAAATTGATATACAGCAGTTTTGTTTTGTTTTTTCAGCATATTGATGCAGATTTCTGGTATTAGTCGAGCCTTTTTGCTTAATCTGTTTCAGAAAGGGATCTTGTTTTCTTTGGAGTGATTATAATCTTCACGTAATGACCAGGGGTTAAATTGTGTGGAGTTATTTAACATTTTCAGGATGTCTGTTTTATGTCTTGTTTAAGTGTGCTCTCCATGCTTCAGTGGTTGGCCTCTGGTTTTGTTTTTGCTTCTGCATTCTTTTTGACAAAGCATTATTATAACACAGTACAAGCTGTAGGTCAAATGCTTTAAATAGGGATATAAAAAAATACATTTTTAAGAGAAGTTTTCTGTTATACAGTATTTATGATTTAACCCCCAGAATCTTTACCCTACATCTTAGAAGTTCAGAGGATATTTTCTTTCAGTTTTTGTCAAAATAATTTATTCCTGTTCCTGCTTGTTGATGCCTTCCAACTTCACCCTGCAGCTCCTGCAGAGCCCTTGCTGTGCAAGTTTGCTGACGGAGGCCAAAAGAAGAGGCAAACCCAGGTGAAATATCCTCAAAACGGTCGACCGTGGACACGAGAAGGAGAGGTGAAAACGCGTTTATGCATGACAATCACATCACAATGTATTGATAAATTCATTTGGCATCTTGCTATGGGCCTTTTAAAAGAGCATTTTCTTTTACTAATATGACATGTTTTTTAATGTACTTTGTCACATGTTTTACAGAATGACTTGTTCCTGTTCACAAATGCAACTTTATGGCAAACATCACAAATAATCCACAAATATACATCTTTGCTATAGAAGATGCACAGCCCCTTATTGTAATAGTAAAAGACCTTCAGCTCTTATTTGCTCAGCTGTTGGACAGGAAAAGTAAAAACAAATCTAAATAAAAAATAATAATAATATTAATAATCCGTAAACAGTTTTAACAATATATTTTAATAATGCAAGACTTTCGGAATGCAAGTAATGGTTTATTTGTGATACAAAAAGATGTGCAGAAAAAAAAAAAAAAACATAAATCTTTGGTGGTTTGGCTCTGAGCCTTGTAACGTCATCCATGCATGGGATTCACTCTGACCATAGATGAAAAAACGTTGATGGTGGTTTAGAGCCACACCATGCCAAAGCATCATTCCTGGTGGAGCACGGGTGAAGGACAGGGTGGAGGAAGGCGGCAAAAATGTCAGGAATGCGGAGAGATGAACATCTATGGCTTCAAAAGCGAAGAAAAGACTGGCAGTTTAACTCTTGGTTTGGAAAGACGGCGTGCTGATGAGTGGCGTGTAGACTGAAGGAAGCTTGACTCATATCAACAGTAACTTTGGAACAATAAATGGAGGTTATTGAATCCATTACTTGAAAATGCAAATTCTTAAAAAAAAAAGTCACTAAGGCAGATTGACTGTGGCACAATGAGCTCAAAGCTTTAATTTTACAGAACAAAAGAAAGTGAATAATATTGTCAACTCCCACGCACAGACTGCAGTTTACCTAATGCTCACATTGCATAGAGGTTTGAAAAGAGCAGGGGTTTAAAGTGGAATGGAAGCTGGCTGTGACTGTAGCGAGAAAAGCCAAGACGACAACAACAGGATGCTGTGGTTTATGTGTGTTTGACTTTCATGAAAGTCTTTGTGTTCCAGGCCCACATGTGTTTAGAAAAGCAAGAAGTAACACTTTCTGTTTGTGTTTTTACCGTTTGTGATATGTATTTTGTGACATGCATTTAGCATGGGTTCAGAAGGAAGTTTGATTCATAATTAGTTATGATTTTCTTTGAGTTTCCTCACATTTTTCCAACTGCCTAAGTTTTGACAAGCCTTGCTGAGCCTCAAAGCAACTTGTCAGAGGTTCATACATTTGTCATAACCAGGTCTTAGAGTCCAGACTGACTAATAGAGACATCTGGTCCTAATTACGCATTGAGGTTCTTTATTTCACCCTCACATGCAATCCTCCAATAGAGCCTCTTTCCTCTAACCAAATCTGACCACAGTGCAGTTACATAAGGAATATGTTACAGATGCATTTACAAATGCACTTGTTATATCTTCCACATGTGAAGCGCGCATGCCACTACATTAGCAGAATAGTTCCAGTCGCTGCCAAGAAAGAAAAGTTAGAATGGAGGCATTCCACAGTACTAGTACAGAAATATTTGTTTTTCAAAAGACAGTTGAATAGATCAACAGAAAACCAGCTGTGAATATAAATTGTTCCCCAAGGTGGAAAGACTTTTTTTTTCATTTTAATGTTTTTTAAAGGGCTGAAGTTGGAAATAAATCCATAACAGTAATAAATTCTGCACTTCAAAGTTGTTCATGTTTTGCCCACTTTTTATTGCTCCTTAAATCTATCAGCTTCATTCCTAGAAACAAAGTGTTTAAGGAAAAACCAACACTGCTGCTGGGTTCAGCATCAGGCTACTCTTCTGAAATCAAAGTGCAAATTTGGAGAGAGAAAAAAATCTTTGAGTGGAGCAGCAAGAGGGGACAAAAAAACGACACTGCCTGAGAGTTCTATTACCGCTCTAGTATTCATAAGAAGCATTGAAATGCAGGACAGTTTTACCCAAACACAAAAGCAGCGCACAAACTAATATTTGCAAATTAGGGGGAAAATTACAAACTGAAGAAAAATTTGGCAAAATAAGTGTCACCTTTTGAGAATTGGTTTACTAAATAGCTTGTGGTAGGACCCTTAAGTAGTGTTATCTTTTTTTCTGGAAACAATCGTTAAATAATAAGTGCTCATTACTGTCAATTTGTAAAGAACATGTTTTTTAGCATGTGTTTGTTGTTGCAGCTAATTAGATTGAGGAACAGACTAAATATTTTGGGTTGTTTTTGTGTCTCAGTTACTCCAGATGTGTTGTTTAGCCCTTTATATGTCTCTGTTAATACCTGACCCAAGCTTTTAACTTTTGCCAATTTTTGCGAATAATTCCAGTTTAATGTTGATGTCTGTGTCTTCTTTCTTCCAGAGTGGTATGGCTTTAACGTATGACCCCACAGTGGTGCAGAATGGGTAGGTGATCACTTTTGTCATGAAATAGCACATTTCTAGAACTTTGCAGTCACTTTTAGGGCTTCACAGTGGCACAGTGGTTAGCGCTCTGACCTCTACATGCTCTCCCTGTGCATGCGTGGGTTTTCTCCACCTTTCTCCCAAAGTCATGTTTCATAGGTTGACTCTAGATTGCCCTTATAGGATTGCATGTGAGTGTGCAGCGCCTTCAACAGACTGGTGACCTGTTTGGGGTGTACTTACTGTTACCCAACAGTACCTGTGATACCTTAGGCTCCAGCAGCCCCAAGACCCTGAAAGGGATTAAGCCAGTCTGGAAAATAGACAGATAGATGCAGTTAATTTTTTCGGCATCTCTCCTGCGAAACTCATGCAAGCCGCCTTTTGAAAAGTGCCAGACACGAGCACAGTGTGCCAACTGTTATCACTGACATGGATGGTAATGCAACCTCACATATAGGAATGAACACATTTAATGTATATCTTTTGCTCGCTGGTAGAGTTTGACGTTCTTTATGGGCCTTTGATCAAAAACTGTCAAACAAGCTGGTCTTGATTGCTTGCAAGTGGGGTGGGGGGTGGTGGGGGATGGTAAGCAAGACTGTCTGCGATGTTCTTAAGGTGAATGCAAACAGAAGAGTAAGGCGCTGGTGGCTTATGCAGTAAAATTTTGACACTAGAACATGTTTCTTTCTCCTTTTTCATTATCGTTTCCCCGTTTGTTTGTTTTTTGTCTTGGTTAACATCTTTTCTTCATTTCTGTTCCTCACATTCGTGCTCCTCATCTCATGTTAAAAGTCAGTTCCTGTTTAGCTCCTGAGTCACGCTCGAACAGAATTCTTTTTTGTTTGTTTTTTTGCCTCTGCACATTTTAAATCATCTCCTTACCCTTGTCATCCTTTGTTTTTTAGCATCTGCTTTAGCTTGGGTCCTCCCTGGTGTATTTTTGTGTGTTGCTGCGTGCATAAATGCATGCTTACACGCGAGCATCTGTGCGCTCGCGGTGTTTAAGTACTCTCCGACCTCTTTTCCGAGGTCATTCGAGCTCCTTCCGGCAAAGCGATAAATGACTATGAAATGCTAATTCAGCTAATTAGAGAGACGACAAGCAGCGAGGGACGAGGTTTTGCATAAAAATGGGGGTCTGAACAGGGTCAGTGGGAGGGCAAAGGCAAATTGAAAGTCAGGCCAAGGAGATGAGATGGGTATGTATCAGTTACAGTTTCGAGTTCAGCACCAGTCTGATATCATCAGAAACTTCTGTTTTTATTGGGCAGAATACTTTGGCACATTCCATCTCTTTCACGAAAAAGATAAACCATTCCCTTCCATTGTCACATTTTTCTCAAGATTTTTACTCATCAAACTCCTCTGCAAAGAATTCATTCCGCTGTAAAGCCACTGAGGTCAGTACTAAATCATTCTCAAAATCTTTATACGTATCCCTGACAGGCTGCTCAGATCACATCAGAGGTTATCTTCAATGCCGCAGTAATGTTTTGTCCACAATTACATGTTTAGTGCATTGTTTAAATGGCAGTGCTGAAGTCACCATTGACAGCTTGCTGCTCAGGGTTAATAGCCTCCATCAATAACCTTGGATCTGTCCTCCGCTCGCTACTTCTCCCTCTCTCAATGCACATCAAAGTAATGAAAAATACAATACACACAATCAGGGAACACTATCGAACAGCCCTGTTGCTTTCCCTCATCTGTATTCATCAGTGACAGTACTACAGTATCTCTAATGCAAGTCATATATTAATTATACCCTCAAAAAGATGAATCTATACCACTCCATTATAAATAAGACTGAGTTGTTTTATTTTCAATCTCCGCATCACTACTTTTATAAAAGCACTCTTTACTTCAGCAGAGATCATCCATTCAACTTGAAATTTTTTATTTATACTGAGCAAATAATTGTGGTTTGCTCAACTATGTTTTCCTCCGCTTGAGCATATATTATAGCTACATGTGTATCCTTCAGGATAAAAGCTCATTCATAAGGCAATCCTCTTTGGAGAATGGATTGCATAGCTGAAGGTTTTTGATTCTCAGAAGCATTCTTATATAAACTGTTATGATTTTTTTTTTAAAACAACAGGTAAAATATGGACTCCCAAAAGTGAGATGCATTACTAAAACACGTGTGAAAGTCTCTAGTATTAGGGCCACTTTAAAAAAAAACCTTTTCAGAAGAAGATTCTTGACCCACAAGCAGGAGATTTGTCGTCAGCAGTTTAGTAGCAGAGGCCCAAAAGCACTAAGGAACATGGACCCTATGATAAACTAACATCTTATAGTATCACCATGAATGACTGCATTGATGAATTTAGTGGGTACGTACTCTGGATGGAGGCTTACAAAACCAACTTCATTTTCCAAAAAGCATGGCTTTTTCCTTGCAAAATGAAGAGTTTTCTCATAATTTCACGAGTTTGTTTTCGTAAAATTACAACTTACTTCTTATCATTTTGCGACTTTATCCTTTTAAATGTTTTGATTTTTTTTCTGATACTTTTAGGACTTTATTCTCATATTTCTTTTTCTATATGGTGACCCTCATACTCAAACATATATATAATTTTGTTGTAATGTCTTCATCGTTGTATTTGAAAAATTAAAGATACATTTTAGTCTTTGGGACTTTATTGAAAGGCTGATGCAGCACTTCTAAACACCATGAATTTTTATTCCATGCCATTCCTTCAAGTGTATTTTATAGTTGTTGTCAATACATACTCGACTGACATAAAACATGTAATCAACCCATCACATGAATGGTGTGTGAAATTGCTTTAGAAGAGTGAGATTGTTCCTATTTCTCCACAGAGGTCAGTAATGTCATTTGGAAAATGAAAGGATAGTGTTAGAGCTCCAGTGTGATGTTCTTTTGTTGTGTCCATAGAGATATGAATGTGGACAAAATGTACAGTATGAGCAGAAATTTACACTAAAGTTCAAAACTAGCTATCATTAATTCAGATTAATAGAAAATATATATGAAAAAAGAAAGAATAATGAGCTATTTTGAGAGGTTCTTTTACTTTTACAATGATGTGCTGACAAGGGTTTTTTGTTGGGTTCGACTGACTTCATTGTGTACAATACACAAATCTTTATTGGATAGTTCCCACCAAAATACTCAAAACATATTATTTAATCGATCTCAAAAATACAAGTCATTTAAGTGTTGTGAAAAGGAACCTGTCTACTTTTAAAGTGCTTCACTCACCTATTAAAGAAATCTTTGATTTATAGTAAGTGGCAGTTTACATAACCATGGCTGTGTTAGAAATAGACACAGAATGGTCTCTCCTGGTGTATCTCTTTGCCTCCCCTTCCTCGCTCCATTATTCAGTCAACAGACACTCTGGGATCGATCGGGCACAGCAACAGGGTCTGGCGGATGAAACATGTCCTCTCTAGGTACACAATGATAAATAAAGCACTTCGAGCTACAGCGTCCTACTGCAGCAGGGTTGTGGGGGTGAAATGAAAAAATAAAAGAGATGGAGCAAAAGCAGAAGGGCAAACAGAAGCACGGGCAGAGAAATAAGCAGAGTTTAAAATGTGGATGTTGCAAAAAAAAAAAACAGCTTTCTCTAAACGCGTAGGTGGAAAAAGTGCAATATTGAAATATTTCACCCACTCGTACATTAAAGTAATAATCTATGATTATTCTCAGCAGCCTGCTTTGTAAACTAATGCTTTCAAAATGCAGCATTAAATCACATTTCAAGATGTTTTTGATATATGGATTGTTTCTATGGGAAGCCATTACGCCTAATCAATTTTTTCTTAGTGTTGATGACATTTACGGCACACTTTAAAACAAAAGAACTCACTTTTGCATCTGCTTACTCTAACAAAGAGCTAAACCTGAGATCCACCTCTGTAGTAATTCCTGCTGAAATTTTACCCAGCTTCCTGAAACATTGGGTCTTTGCTCTACAGGTTCTACACCTCACCATATAGCATCTCCACCAATCGGATGATTGCTCAAACATCAATCACGCCCTTCATTGCCGCCTCTCCCGTTTCCACATATCAGGTAAGTGAACCCTCACAGAAGAGCTTTGACAAAGCTTAGAGCACATGTAGTGGTACATTCTTTTAGTATCTTTTTTACTTGTTGGAACAAACCATCCAGATTTATTTAATTAGGAATAAAAGCAATGCCGTGTCACAGAACCGCTAAGAACATTTTGTGTATATTGCACAGATGAAAATTAGTCATACGTAAATGAATGTGGAAAAAGTGAGAAAAGCTGTGGTCTTTACTTACAATTTTTACAGATGTAGCACAAATACACTACGCAAAGAACAGGTAACTGAACTTAGAACATGAAAGTGCGTGATTTTGGAGCTGTTTAAATGCAATTCATTAGTGTTCATGTGGAATAATAATTATAATGTGAACATAATATGTATGCCTTATAAGCAATATAAAAGTTAAACATCGATGGTACAAGCGGTAACTCTGTTAGAAATACAGTACAAACTAAAAGTTTGGACACACTGTCTCATTCAAAGAGTTTTCTTTATTTTCATGACTATGAAAATAATGTATTAGAAAATTGTAGATTCACACTGAAGGCATCAAACTGTGAATTAATACATGTGGAATTATATACATAACAAAAAAGTGTGAAACAACTGAAAATATGTCATATTCTAGGTTATTCAAAGTAGCCACCTATTGCTTCGATCACTGCTTTGCAGACTCTTGGCATTATCTTGATGAGCTTCAAGAGGTGGTCACCTGAAATCTTTTTCACTTCACAGGTGTGTGAACCCTGTCAGGTTTAATAAGTGTGATTTTCTTGCCTTATAAATGAGGCTGGGACCATCAGTTGTGTTGTGCAGAAGTCAGGTGGATACACAGCTGATAGTCCTACTAAATAGACTGCTAGAATTTGTATTATGGCAAGAAAAAAGCAGCTAAATACAGAAAAACTAGTGGCCATCATTAATTTAAGAAATGAAGGTCAGTCAGTCCGAAAAATTGGAAGAAATTTGAAAGTGTCCCCAAGTGCAGACACAAAAACCATCAAGCGCTACAAAGAAACTGGCTCACATGCGGACCGCCCCAGGAAAGGAAGACCAGGACAAGAGTCACCTCTTCTGCAGAGGACAAGTTCATCTGAGTCACCAGCCTCAGAAATGGCAGGTTAACAGCAGCTCAGATTAGAGAGCAGGTCAATGGCTCACAGAGTTCTAGCAACAGACACATCTCTGCAACAACTGTTAAAAGGAGACTGTGTGAATCAGGCCTTCACAGTAGAATATCTGCTAGGAAACCACTGCTAAAGAAAGGCAACAAGCAGAAGAGACTTGTTTGGGCTAAAGAACACAAGGAATGGACATTAGACCAGTGGAAATTTGTGCTTTGGTCTGATGAGTCCAAATTTGAGATTTTTGGTTCCAACCACTGTGTCTTTTTGCGACGCAGAAAAGGTGAACGGATGGACTCTACATGCCTGGTTTCCACCGTGAAGCATGGAGGAGGAGGTGTGATGGTGTGGGGGTGCTTTTCTGGTGACACTGTTGGGGATTTATTCAAAATTGAAGGCATACTGACCCAGCATGGCTACCACAGCATCTTGCAGCAGCATGCTATTCCATCCAGTTTGCGTTTGGTTGGACCATCATTTATTTTTCAACTGGACAATGACCCAAACACGCCCTTTGTAAGGGCTGTTTGACCAAGAAAGAGAGTAATGGGGTACTGCGCCAGATGACCTGGCCTCCACAGTCACCGGATGGTTTGAGGTGAGCTGGACCGCAGAGTGAAGGCAAAAGGGCCAACAAGTGCTAAGCATCTCTGGGAACTCCTTCAAGACTGTTGGAAGACCATTTCAGGTGACTAATTCTTGAAGCTCATCAAGAGAATGCCAAGAGTGTGCAAAGCAGTAATCAAAGCAAAAGGTGGCTACTTTGAAGAACCTAGAATATGACATTATTGAGCTTTGTCAGCCTTTAGCTGAGCTAATAAACCTGCTACATTTGGATCCATTCGTCTGCCTGTTCTTGTGGCATGTGGCACCCTAGATGGACATCTGCACACATCGACAAATGACAAACACAAGGAACACGTATAAATTACTTAAATCACACATGTATCCCTAAAGACCAAAATTTCATATGTGGAAAATGCACAAAATGTATAACGTGGGTGTGTGGCACGGCCTTAATGAGATACCAGTTAGGAAACTAAAGTGAATTTAAAAAAAAAAATTATTATAAAAACATTATTATAAATTATGAATACCTTTGTAGTAAAAGAAATGTTTTTTAAACACTTCTATTTCACTTTTATAAAATATCAGTTTTTGTTTTTTTGCATTCATTCATCGCACCTAAAATAATTGGACAAAGCCGATTTTTTTAAGCTTCCACTTTTACAGATTTACGGATAACCCTTGAGCTCAATTTTAAGCAATGCCCGAATTCCCTCCCTGATCCCTAACTACTAAAAAAAAACAACTATATATTGTGTGTGACTATCTAGTGCCCTGGATTTTATAAGCAATCTGAACACCATGCTCAAAACCTTTTTTTTTTACACCAAAAAAGACAACACCAATTTACCAATACAAAAGCCTAATACATATGATGATTTTACAAAGACTATCCATGAATCCACTTATGATGAAAACCTAGTTTAATGTAAGAATGAATGCATTGTGGTCCATATTTGCCAATCTTAAGACCATTGATGCACACTAGTTCTTTGTAGAGACTTCTAGGAAAATTTTAGGGCACCAGATTTTGGACTTTTAGATTCAGACATTCTGATAGTGATACTTTATCTCTTTAAAAACACAAAAGACCTCATAACTGGTGGTCCAATTCAACACCATGAGTTGAGATATTATGTCTTTCAGTGGAGGTTCTAGAACAAAAAAAATGGAATGACTGACAGATCATCTTGAGCCAAGTATCAAGTTAAAGCTGGGCAAGGATGTTTGAAATATCATAAATGTATTTGGTTTATCTGCTACAGCTTTGATCCCAGTTTTGAAGTACATTTTTCATTATTAGTTTTGTATTGTTGTTTTAGCCAGAAGGAGCCAGTGTTTCTTCTTCATCAAGAAAAAGACCAAAAAGTGACAGATTCTGCATTCTTGACATTTTTTATGTCAAGTAATCATAAAATACAGGCTTTTGTCAAAACATTCTCCACCTTGATCTCTCACTTCAAAGCAAATATGGCTCTTCTCCCTGACATCTCTTATCTAGCTCCACTGCACGCTGAACCATGTCATGTCAGACCTGGCTGGAGATGCAGCTGGTGTTTCTATGGGAACTTGAGTCTGTTCTTCATCCCCCAGTTTTTCAAACAAACATCTTAAAAGCTTTTACCAGCACACTCTGGTTAACATAACCTGCCGTCGATGGTAGGCACATGAAAAGACAGACGTCCCACAGCGCACAGTTCACTCATCCTAATGAATGAATAAACAAAACTGGAAACCTTCTCGTGTCATTTCAACCCCCCATGAACATTCTGATGCCATGCCTGTGATACCTTACAAAGTGGTGCTCAGATTCTTTATGTTTTAACGGAATAATGAGAATGTGAGTGTGATGAAAGTTGCAATGTCTTTCTGAAAGCTTTGATGATGTAAACCTCACAATAGAGCAGTAACTGTTACACTGTTTTGTTCTCTGTGCTCCATGTAACCTTTCCTAATTACAACATAACATGCTGTAAAGTGAGCTGAGAGTTACTGATGAGGTATTGTTTAAGACACGCTGCTGCAGGGGCTGAACCTCTGAAATTAGCTGGTAAAGTCCTCCACTAATGATTCATTTTCTTTCTTCTCTCTTTCGTTTTGCCTATTTTCACTCCCTCCCTGTCATTCTGCATTCCAATTCTTCATCTTGACGGGTTTTGCTCTCCCAAACTCTATATCCATTTATAACAATCCTCTTTGAACTCATTTTTCATCTCATCCTTTTGACCTCCCCTCTGCGTCCTTCTACCCATCCCCTTCTTAATTAATTACTTTATTTTTCATGTCCTTCATTTTTCCCTGGTCTCCATCCTTCCTCTTTCTATTTCCTTCATCATATCTGATTGTTTTGTCATCACCTCTGGTCTTTGCTTCTTTTTTTTTCCTCTTTGCTTAGGTTCAAAGTACATCTTGGATGCCACATCAACAGTATGTTATGCAACCCACAGTAAGTCTTTGAAACAGATTTTCAACTTTTGTGTGTGTAACTGTGTACGTCTGTTGTGTCATGTGTTGACAAAACCAGTTATCTATAAAAGGCACACAAAACTATAAGGCACATATGTGACAAAATAGTTACAGACACAGTTAAGTCCGTCAGTCAGTCAGTCAAACTTTATTGTTCACAGAAACTAGTTTGGCGAATGTAGACCACAATGCATTGCATTTAAAATATTTGTGAATTGAAAAAATGTTGTTGCTTTTTTAAATTTTCATCACCAGAACAGAGTGGATTCATAAATTGTCTTCAGACAATGTTTATATTTATTTGGTTTCTACTTCGAGAAATCTGTGATGACGATCATTGCCATTCAGAAAAGAAAAAGAAAATTTGGAGTTCAAATTGCTTGTAAAATCAATTTTACTAGATAGCCCCGCAGTAGTTATAAGAAGTAAAGCTGCTTTCACATCGGACACAATTTGAGCGTCAAATTCACGTCAGCCGCCTATGCCTGTCCATAAATGTCTTCATTAGCTCAACCTCCCGGCCGCGTGTGGGAGGAGTTACTGCCAAATGTTTTAAGCCTGATCGCTATATGGAGCGGTGTATGTGTATAGCTGATTTCCAATGCATGAAAGACCCGGATAATGTTTTGTGATCAGAATTAGTTATTTCACAAATGCTCTACAAAAGCATGTATAATCATGTTTCATGTCTGGGTTCCTGTGATCATTCAGAGACTCTCGCGGTACATTCCTGCTGAATGATAGCTGGCTTCCGAGATGTTTCCGTCTCGTTATGACCCAGTTTAAAGACTTACTGCCCTGATTTAACCTGGGAGGGGGAAAAAAACCAAAAATAAAGGTAGAAGGCCTTTTTTTATTATAGTCGTGATGAAAATAAGAAAAATATCATAAAGTTCAGGAGACCTGAGCAGGCTACCTCCCCAATGCCACTCACCTGCCTCTGCCCGCCAGCCAGCCTCCAGGGGTCAGCACAACTGATCAAGTCACAGAACATGTCACATGTCCAAAGATGAGTCCCTGATTGGTAGATGTGACAACCTCGGCCAAGTTCAGATATTTGAACTCTGGCCGCGCCATTCAAATCGCGCCGCAGGACCTCAGATCTTGTCTGTACCTTTGACTCAACATTTAAACTGGCAGCACCAGATGCGTGAATTGCATTTTATGTGAACACAACTTCAGGAAGAAGAGAAGGCATTCGGACATAGACTAAAAGACATTTGTGATACGGTGTAGGTACCATAACTATTCGGCCTGTAATAACCATTTGGGATCCTTCGAGAAGTGCTGACGTCACATTATGTGATTGGCTGTCCGTTGGTCCGATGACGTTTCAGATAGTGTTTGCTCTGGACAAATGATAATACTACCATAGAAGAAGATATTATGTGGTCCGTTGTAAACAAGCAGAGCTCCGACACAGAGCGAGATTATCTTCTAAACGTGCTTTATTATTGGTATGATTATTATTAAGTGCATTTGCAGCCGAACGGACTGCATTCAGAACCCTTCTCCGGACCGTACACTATAACAAAGCACCTTCCGTGCCTGCAAACACGAAGCTAAGAGACTCCAGCTGCTCTGCTCAGAGACAGTTCGCTTGTGTGGAGCAGTAGGTTCATTCTAACAGCCACAGATCTTTTTACAAAGTGGGTTGTGGCAAAATCTCTCCAGAAACACTACAAAGAATAATGTCAGGCACAACTTACAAGGGAAAATAACTTTATATTACAAAAGGAACCGTGAAATACAAATATGTACAGCCCGATCAGATCTGGACGCTATGTAGTTTGTCCAAGTGGGGCTACCGTAGGGTGACGTCCTCCTCAGTCGAAAGGACCCCAAATGGTTATTACAGGCCGAATAGTTATGGTACCTACAACGGTACACGTTAGCCACGTTAGCATATACACAATAACTGTAACACCCAACCTTGTTTGCAATACGTAAAAAAACAGAATAAGGTTGTGTCCGAATTCCTTCACTACTAACTATATAGTGCACTGTATAGTGCGTTCGCCATTTTGGATTCATAAATGATCGTCGCAAAACACTCCTATCAATTAGATTTGAACTTCATGAAATTGATGACGTTATATTTGCAGATAAAAACAAAGAAGGAGTGAGCATGGTGTCTGAATTGCTTTTAAAATCCAGGGCACTACATAGTCCCGCACTATATCGTTTTTTTAGTGGTTAGGAGTTCAACATCAGTAAGCACAACCAGACTGAATCCATATATTAAAGGTTACAAATTATAAGGCACACTGTCATTTTTTTTATAAAACTAAAGGTTTTAAGTGCGCCTTGTAGTACAGATATGTGTAATTTCTTATCAAATTGTCTAATATCTTTTGACTTGACTCCCCTAACAACAAACCTGCTATTGATTAGAATATCAATAACTATACAAAATAAAGGTTCAGAAAATAGAGAAAAATCGTGACAATGTGACAGATCCCAAAAGTCTGTCTTGTGACCTTATGTATTGGCAAGATGTAACCGTTAGCATGTTTCCCTGTTCGTCAAATTATGTAATCTTGGTCAATCAATCTTGCACCAATCTGTCATCTGGACTGCTGGAGAAGATAAAGTACCTGGGAAAAAACCCACACGGGTTGTGAGAGAACATTTAAAATGAATGCTGACTCTTTGCTGATTGTGTTTACCATCCCAACACAGTGATAGCTTGATTAAGACAAATGTGCACTGTGCTTTAATTCATTGCGAGTGTGGTACAGGTGCATAAAAAGGCTCTTGGAAAAGCTTTGTAAAGCTGACATCCAAATATACAATAAAAGATTGCTCCCTGCTGGAATGAAGGAAAACTGCAGTAACAAACAAAAAAAGGAAAAATATGAGAATTATTGCATTATTGCACGTTTATTAACTCAAAGCTATAGCGTTTCAATCGGCTAAAGCCATGTTTGTTGCCACAGACCATTTTTAGAGTTTTAGGTCTTACGGATTCAAACCCACAAACTCGCAGTCATTGTGCCGACACTCTGCCACAGGGCCAGAGAGATGGTCTAATGCAAACACAAGTACGTTTTCCTCTTATTAGTTGGCACACACAGATGTGTCAGAATACCCCCACATGTGCTGTATATTTACATGCTGAATGAGAGTAGGTGAACTGTCAATAAAAATCTAAAAAAGACTTACTTGACAGTTCTGCCTTTTGTTATTCTGCACTTGAATGACCTTGATGTAACCCTCAAGCTATTTACCTCCTCTTACACAAAAACGTTCACTTTTTACTCCACAAATGAGCTTCAGCTGAAGTATTTTTTGCCATATGTTACTTCTTCTGCAATCGGAAAAAAGAACAGAGTACAACATTTAATTAGAAGAATGAATGGGGCAAAATGTCCTCATGGCCTCACCTCAGGAACTGACTTCTCTTCAGCATAGGGCCAGTGGATTGGAAAATTGGCACAACGGATTCATGTTACAGTCACCTTATAAGCTTGGAATGAAAATAACTCTTAGTTGTAAAGGTGCAGGAAATTGGACCCGGGTCTGGGAGAAACCAGGAGACCCGAAAGCTTAGTAAGCGATTAGCAGACAAAAAGAAAAAAACAGCAAATATATATATATATATATATATATATATATATATATATATATATATATATATGGGAACAAGCAGATTTTTATCTGAAAATCAAACATTTGCTGAGGTTCACATCTAACGTATTCTAGTTAAGTTTAGACAGGGAGAATTGAGAAGTGATGAAAGGGAATAAAGTGGCACAAAGAGAAAATTAAAGAAAAAAAATACTGAAAGAAAACCAGATTTGCTTTACTTCTAAACCTAATGATATACTTAAAGAACTTTTTGCCTCTGAACAGCAAAATACACTGTTGTTACATACATTTGAATATTTGGTTTATGTAACTAAGAACTTAATTCATATTTATTCAAATGTATTTTTTTTTATTACTATAATACTTTAAAGAAAGTGGCACATCAAGACTGTCTTCCAGCTAAAGTTGGTTTACTTCCAATAATGGGGTGTGACCACATGTGAAACTTCCAAAAATGCCATTTCTGGCATAAAAGCAGCATGGCTTGACTAAATATACACAGAGAAAAGTCTAACAAATATCGGCCAACAGGTCAGTAAGTCATTTAGAGAATGTTGTCATCCTTTCCCATGGTTCTTCCTCTTTATCTTGCAAATCCTAAATTCATTCTAATGTCGTGTCTCATTTAAAATTTAGTCCGTGAGAAAGGATAATTCCCATCTGTAAATACGATTTCTAACTAATGTCCCCTCTTATTGTTTGGCAGGCCACTCGAACTGACAGCATAGGGATTTAAAGACAGAGAGATAGTAGCAAGAGATATAAGTTGGAGGAGAAGCTAAAGGAAAGTAGTAGATTTGACAGAGTGGGGGACGAAGGAAAAAAAGCGTTACAAACGATAAATTAAGAGAATAGCAACAAAAAGCAGCTATTTAGGTTGAATGCTTTTGCTCTGTAGCCTGGTCTTTGTGTGAGCAAAATCCTCGTCAGAGAACAAAGTGAAGACTTGTCATTGTATTTCTAGGATACAGAAGAGCTGGGCAAATTAATACTGCATTCAGCAGAGAGGCTGAGAGATTCCGAGAGGCTTATTTCTTTTCCAACGGCTGCAGAGGCTTCCCCCACCCTTAACTGCAGATAATACCTGCTACTTTGACAGATGTTGTGCTCTTTTTGACCACTTTTTCGACTAGTTAGAAAACATTTCATAGCTTTAAAATTTACTGGTGTCAAGAAAAGAGCTGACATACCACAGCAGCAAATGAATGGCTCATGTCAATGGGTTAAAAATGCAAACTAAACCAAAACATTTTTTTTTATTTTTTTTTGATAACTACAATATTGCAGAAATAGATCATACACAGACAAAGGGGTGCCTTACTTGAGCCTTCTGCTTTTTGCATCTGAATTAGGAAATGAAAATCCTCGCTCATAATAACTCTAAAGTCTCAATGGAAAACATTTACGCATTTGTCCAACTATACACTGGAATGTCAATACTGGCATTATGGAGAGTAAATAATCAGGATTCATGGTCTTTGTGAGTAAAATAAGAAATACATATTTTTTGTTTGCTGTTTGTGCAAACCTTTCATCTTTGCATGTCCATCAGATGCAACTGTATGAAGGGCTGTAGATTCCTCAACAAGGACAAAGGTCGTTTTTTTTGTAAAAAACAAAACTAAAAAAATGTACAATGTGATGTACAATTTTGAACTAATTAATAAACAGAAAAAATAATTTTGTTACAAACACACTTAAATTCAGATTCTTTTAAGGGCTGCACATAACGTCTCGTCAAATAAGCAACAGTTTTCATCATTTTTTATCGATACATATTTGTCATATTTAATATTCCACAATTGATGCCAGATTGTGTTTGTAGTTTTGAACTCATCAAATTAAAAGCAGGTGAGCATTCAGGTTGTCAGTTTGAGTTCTTTAAGATAAAACTAAGGAAGAATCAGTGATAAGTAGAAGAGACACACAAAAGAGCGAGCCAGTTCAAAGTGAAGCTGTTATGTGTTTTCTGCCTTCAGGGGAAATAAATTTATGTCCGTTTCTCTTCCTGAGTTCATTTGTTATCCTGGGAACAAATTCTGATGCACAGATCACTTGAACACATGCTCTACAATGTATAATTACACTCCTCACACTCGGACACACAGTGTCCGCATGAGGCACACGCAGAGATAACCAATTTAACACAGTGAGCAATAAATCAGAGCCGACAGTTAGTCATTACGGGTTCCTTTTTTCTTAAAGCTGATTTCTGCTGGATGGAGTCCTGCTGTGAGACTGCATGGAAAAAAGATGGGAGATGAAAAGTGAGAACTCATTAGAGAAATTGAGGTTTTGTTTAGATAGGAAGAAGTTTAAGCAGGAGAATGGCAAATTTACCTGACTTGCTAAGGCTTTGAATGGATTTCTGGGTAGATGAATTAAAGTTTTTGTTTCTCTGTAAATGTCTGGAAATGCAGCTGTAGTTCTACAGAGAACAGTGTTTGCAAAGCTTTGGGTGCTGCTCTGTTACATCCCCCTGCAAGGACTGAAGTCTGTGAACCCTTTGCTGCTGTTAACTGCTTTCAAGTTTTTTAGTTTGTGCTCCTGTGGAGCTGTCAGGCGTGATGATCTTTTCTGGGAAGCGTTGTTTGCTTGTTTTGCCACCTTGTAAACCCCGACACCGCAGGGTGATACCTAAAATGCCTCACTTTAACCACTGTGTTCCTCCAGACATTCTGTCTTTGTGCGAAGGAGCTGACTGCAATATCCACTGATGCTGTCTGTGTTCATAGGAGGTGCAGTTAAAGCAGCTATCACGGCGCACATCGACAGGGATGTTGTCAGGCATGTCAGTACACACCGCAAGGAGTCTCCTGTTAAAGCTGCACAGAGCTGCTGGGCTTGGAACAGAGGAGTAGTAGAAAAAGGACAGCTTAGAGCATCAGTGTTTTCAAAGCCCTTTACAGTGGAGGAGCTTTACAGTAGAAACCTCTTTCCTGAATTCTCAAGTTTGATCTGTCAAGTCTGCAAGGTGTGCAAGCTGAGTGGTTCGCCCAGAAGTGCAAATCAAAAAATCACCCAACGCAAAAAACTATTAAAGATCACAATGAGAATTTAAAAAGCAAAACAATTAGTAAAAAAAGCAAAGTAAATCCAAAATAATAAAACAAAATTAGAGGTAAATGTACAGAAGCCAGGAATGCCTACCTTGTTTTTCTTGGCCGTTCTCAAGTGTTAACATCACATTATCACAAGAAAACGTGATAATACGAGATCGTATGAGTTGTTTTCTCCAGATAACATATTGTATGTTGTAATAACAGGGTAACAAAGAATATATACTTTTTTATTTCTACAATCTGCAGCAAAAACAGAGAAAATGTCAAACACCAGGAGAACTAATCAATGTATAATTGATTACTTTAATCATAGTCTAACTCAGGCACATATTGTGCTGATGTTGTCAGTCATAAACAACGTCCAAATCATCATCGTCATTAGAGGAGAAGATCGGCTCGGCTGCAACTGCCCAGGTGGCTGAACTGGAATCTGGCTCAAAACTGTACGGCTGGATAGCGCTGATATTGCTCGCCATTTTTGCTGCACGGTAATGTTAGCTTGGGGTTGTGAGGGGGCTGTAAGCTAGCAGGAGACAGTGTAAACAAAGGAATAATGGGATATCAGCAGATATTACATCATTGCAGTTACATCCGCGCCAACAGTCCTGCCCACAACTCCGGGGCGAATTTCTGATGAACTCCTGCTGCTCTGCAGAAACTATGTCCAAAAAACAACTCAGGTTTTTTTGTTTTGGCTATTTTTACCTAATAGGTCAAAAATTAGTTGGAGTGGGATTTTAAGCTTCTGGTCACAGTGGTAATTGCGCGGTAATCGCTAAAAATGTACTTTTTCCGGTTTCATATTTGTCTCATTTTTTTAAATTTCATTTTGATATTTGAAAACTCCTTTAGTTTTCTGAATTCTTTTTAAAAAAAAAATCTTTTTTTTTCTTAATTTTCTTTCGGAATTTTGTTTTCAAATGGGATGTCATTTTTTAAATTATTTGTTTTGCTTTTTTAGGTATTCATTGTGATCTTTAATATGTTTTTACGTTGAGTATATGTCATTTGTACTTCTAGGCCACCGTAGTTCCATCATCTGTTATAGTCAGTGCGTGTATAAAAAGTCCTTGCTGTGCTGTTGTTTCAGAGGCCGTCAGATTTTGCCGTGTGACATTTTTCATGAAAATATTTCTATCAAAAAAGTTAAAGATGTATCAGTGCCGTTCATCTGACTACCCCTTAACACAAACACATGCATGCATTTTATTTTCAGATTGTGAAGTTCTAAGTTCTGCTTTCTAAGGAGAAAATGACGCTTTAAATCTCTATCTCTGCATTCAGTTAATTAGTTTGACAGTTTGTAAGTCTAATAAAACGTCACACTTGTTACTTACATTGAAAAGGTACACAAATATTATTATTTTTTATTATTTACTCATAGTAAAGTAACACACTTTTCCCAGACCTAACCTTACTTGCTGTGTTTTTTGCATGTGCTGTGCAAAATAAATCTTGTCCAAGTCTTCTGTTTTTGCAGCTGACCAGGAACCCCACTTCATATTGTCCACAGTCCTCATGCAAGCTTGACATTACAGAGTTAATTTCCGTTTCACAAGTAAATCGCACTAAATTGGTGTCATACCAGACAAGTGTTATATCTAGACATTAAGACTGCTCATAAAATAAAGCTAAGAATTTGCTTATGTCCAGTTGCAGGGCGGAAGTGTCATAATAATGCCATAAAAGGATTATTTTCTCATTTGCGTTTGGATATTTTAGCATTCGCTCAGTACTCTGTTTTATCCCTTCTCCCCCCTGGTTCAGGGTGCTGTGATAACTCCAGCTGCAGCCATTGAGCCCAGTTTGTCCCTTCATCCCTCCAGTGTAATGACTCCCCTCACCCAGCAGATGAACCACCTCTCGTTGGGCCCCACAGGCACTGTAAGGCTTCCTTTTAACCCTCATCCTGTAAACACGTCTTTATGTTTCCACTTGTATCACGTTATCACTTATTTGTGATTCATATAACATTCCTGGACCAAGTGGTAGCCTTTGAATTTTCCCGTTTTTCTTGTCTGCTTGGGTCATGGGAGGGACTTGGGGGGCCAGCCAAACCATCGAATGGATTGTAAAATATCACAAGATATGCCTTTTCTTATTAGAGCATTACAGGATCGTGCTGTGACATAAATATTAGAAATAGTTTTTGTATGATTAAAAAGGCTGCTTGATTGATGAAGTGGTTTGTGGGTAGTTGTCTTCAGTGGGTCTTTTAATTCAGAAACTCTCAAGGTCGTCTCGCTTGTGCCTGTGCTAAAACTGTCTTTGGCCCCGTCTCTGTCTCTGCAGTTCATGTCTGCCGCAATGGCTCCTATGCAAGGCACCTACATTCCTCAGTACTCTGCAGTGCCTGCCTCTGCCATCACAGTGGATGTGAGAACAAAAGCAAGCATGACTTGAAAAATCTTTTGTGTGTGTCCCAAAGGCATAGATTGGACAATTTACCATTTTCCACAAAACTGATTTAAAGATTGTGTCAAATAAAATAAGTAACTTATAGTTTGTTTGTTTTTTTACTATCATTTTTTCTTCACTGGAATTTAGATTGTATTATTTTTTAATCCAATGTCTTCAAATATTTCAGGAGGCCAGATTAAATTTGAATTATATAACTCTGATTGTTTTCCTGTTAGGGTGTGGTGACAGACCCATCCTCACAGACCACTGCCCCTTCATCACAAGATGCCAGCGGGCAGCAGTCTTTATCAGTGGAGACTACAGTAGATCATGCCACAGCCTACTCATACCAGCAGACTAAGTGAGTATGATGAGAAATATGGAGCCATTTCATTTTATAACATTAATAATGTTGTAAAAGTTTTCATTTTACCTAAAAGCTAAAAAAAGAGCAGCATATTGCAGTGATTTGTGTAAACGTTGACCAATTGGGTTTTAGGGATTTCAGTTGTCTCAAATTATTGTTTTAAGGGAGAAGTTGAAGGGTTAAATCAACTGTACAGACTTAATATCTGTGTGCCAGACCAGTTCTGAAGCAGAGTCAAATCGGAGAACACAGATAGACCTATGGAGTGAAAAAGCTTCATGATGTAAAACATGAAACATCCTTCAACAAAAAGACACCCACTTTGACATGCATTTGTGTAGACTTTGTTGGATCTGCCTTCTTGGTGTTAAAGGCCTTCAGTTGATTGAAAGTTCATTGCTGTAGCCACAAACGGCCAGGAGTTAGAAAAGTTAAAGGAGTTGCAACGCTTGAGATAACTTACTTTTTTTTTTTTGGAAGGGCATCATGAACAAGGACATTCATTTCACAGGAGAAGAGATGTTTTGGATCAAACTTGTTGCATGATACTTTTCTGCATAACTACACAAAACCATGGAAATCTATAAAAAGGGGAAAATCATTATCAGATGTTAATTCTTAGTAATATATCCACAGTGATTAGCTGCTGATAGGGGTGTAACAATTCATTTCAACAATTCCATTTATATCCTAATTTGTGGTTGACGATATGATTCAAAGTCAATATTGGTTGATTTTAAATGATCTGACCTGAAATTGATCCAGGACATCTTCAGCCAAAACTTCAATCAGTGTGACTCAGAAATAAATACCTGGAACTGAACAGTTTAGGTGAAATTTTTTAGATTCCTTGGATCTTTTACAAAATAATCAAGTGTAAGTTAAATATGTTTACAAACAAACAAGTAAACAATAATTGATGGCAAATCCATTTACATTTTAGTTTTTATAAAGCTCAGCCCACCGTTGCTTATCTGCATCAAAATAATCCAAAGAAAACCTCATTAGTACATTCTACGACACTCATGATGGCGTTTTTGTTTTCTTTTATGGCATTGTACAATATATATACAGTATATATATTTTAATTTTTGCAGTTTGTAAGCTTTAGTAAAATTCCAATTCCAATTTTTGACATTGACAGAGAAGCAAGATGATTTGAAGCTGTGATTGTTGACATCCATTGATAATTCTGAGGCAATTCCAACTGCATGGACATGAACAACAGCATCGTCTGCATACATCAGGACTTTATCTTTACACAAAGCTGGTTTGAGCTGAACAATATAAGTCTCAATATGTTTATGTATATCAAGTTTTATTTGATATAAACCACTATAACTTAATTTTCATCCTAAAGCTGTGTTTACACTGAACTTAATTCAAACATCAGGGGCGTTCAGATTCAGTATTAGTTCAATGTTGTGCAGATGCCATCAGAGGTTCTGCAGTGTGTTTTGGGTGACAGGCGCAGCGGTCTGGCAGCAGTGTGTTTTGCTTGCTTTGGTTGTCGCGTCATGGCTCACCACATCCAGAGCTTAAACATCTCAAATTTGACAAAGAAGACGTATCACGTCAACCAATCAGAGACTCAGCTTTGTCCCATGATGCATTGATTGTGTTATCAGCGGATAAAGTCCAGAACCAACATGTGGTAGAATCTGATTGTTCTCCTCTTGAACTTTATGACATTTTACTTCGTTTCATAGAGAATAATATGAAGGTCCTCTAATTGTATTCTTTTTTTCTTGTATTCTTTTTTCTTCTCCTGGGACTACATTAGTAGTCTGGGACTACATTAGTAGTCCCAGGAGAAGCCAGGATTCACTTGGAAAAGAGATTCTTAATCTCAATGGGACAGTTCCTGGGTAAATAAAGGTTAAATAAATAAAAATAAAAAATTAATGTAGGACAGCAAGTTGTCAAACTGGCTCACAGACAAAAGTAGCGCTGAATGCGTCTGTCACTCAGACACAGCTCTCGCCAGGAGATGGTGAAGCTCATGCAAATTTGATGCGTGAATTGTGTTTAGGGTTAACGCAGCGTATCACACTGCGTATAGTCTGACAGATAGCACTGAAACCATTTTATAATTAGAAACCATTGATAGATGTACAGAGTGGTTAATGAAGTTTAAAAGCCTCATTTAGGTCCAGGGAAACCCAACCAACCATCACTCCTACGTATATTCAACTTTGCCTTTACAGATTGATTGAAATAACCACAAGAATACCAGTGGAGAATGTTGCAACCAAACTATAATTACAAAATAAGGAAAAAGTTGAAACTCAAAAGGATCTAACATGTCAATGTTTCAGGAGCCATGACAAACGTGGGAGCTCATGAAAAAAAGATTGTTTGCCAGTTCACCTCAACAGATGGTGCATCCCCTGATAAAAACATATAAATTAATGGGAGCACACCGACACATAAGAGACCTTGCAGGATTAAAGTAGTCCTGTGACATTTAAGGTGGACATCAGACTTAAGGGGCGAACATAAAGTGCCATAACCTTAAAAGGAACCACCAAAATGTTGGCTGTAACTGCAGCAGTCCCCCAGCAGAGATGTCAAACGCAGAGAATCCATTTCACCACATTCAGTTGTGTGTGACATCAGTGGGCCTTTATTTCAGTAAGAAATGTTGCTGAATATATATTCGATTACCTGTACTCTGTTTAGTAAGCCGTACTGAAAGTTTTCCCGGATTTTTCTGGTATGTATTTTTAATGCTCTCCAGATAACCTTGTGGTAGTTACATTTGCACTTAACAGTCATCCAGAGGCGGTCAATATTTGCCGCCTGCCTCAGAAACACAAACACGTTTCATTGTTTCTGCGTTTCTCCTTGTTCACTGCTGTTTCTGTCTCCCTTAGGTAACAAGAGTGGAAGGAATCATTGCAACGTTGCCTTCTGAAGGACTGCATGATAGCGGTAGTGACAGAAAATCAAAATGACGGAGGAAAAAATCGCAGAGAGGATATGGACAACAACGAATGCCGAATGCCTCAGTGCAAAGGCAGCGGGCAAAAGTCAAGAAAAGAAAAGAAAAATATCCTCTGTACTTGGTTGAAAAAGAAATAAAAAACAAGCGATTGTTGAACTAAAGGACCTCAACTTCGATTTGATCTTTTTTTTGTTCACCTTTAGACTGGACTTTGGTTCAAAAGGAAGAAAAGAGACAAAGACTGAAGACTCAAAAATGAACCCACCATAAAAAAATAAAAATAAAAAAACGTAAAAATAAAATCATTTGAATGTGCAGGAACATTTCTGACATTTTTTTTTTTTTTTTACGAAAAAAAAGGAAGTGAAGTCTAGGAGTAAACAGGCTGTCTTCCTTTGATATTAAGCTACATTTCTGTTCAGTTTTTTATCATTTGATTCATTTTTTTAGAATGTCAATGTTTGGTAAATCTTTATTGCCTTAATTTTCTCAAACTTTGGGGGAAAGAAAGTTTCCATTGTGTTGGACTTCTGAAAAACAAACTTAGTGGTTGAATGATTAAGATGTTTTTAAAGTTTCCGAGAGCCTCTGAGATGAAATCTACAAAGCTGTCTATACAGGATTTAAAAAAAAAGAAATACTATTTGTAGGGTTTAAAAATTATATGTTGCAGTGCAGGTAATCTGGTTATGAAAGCTCTGTAATGTGATTCCTAAGGAGGGTCAAGCCACTGCTCCAAGGAGAATGCAGATGATTGTGAGATAAAAAGCTGTTTCTACACCATATTTGAAGTGTTTCTTATTATTTTGTGTTGTTTTTATTTTTTTTGCTTTGCACGCTTGGCTTGTCTTTCTGATTAAAGAAGAAAATAAATAACGCCTTTGTCAAAAAGCAAATAAAAAAGTTTAACTTTGTATATGTGAAGAGAGCAATAGTTTTAGTCAAACTGTTGACATGTTTCATGAGTCTTTCTTAACTGCTGAGTTAACGCAGCCTGCAGGTGGAATATTTTATACCAAAGATGAAGAAAAGTGGAAAAGATCTTCCTTTTTTACATCTCTAAAGCTTGGGTTGTTCTGTTGCTCGACGTGCTATTTGTGTGTGAAATGCTTCGTCAGCAGACTGGTTTCTGAACCGGACGAGTGATCCAATGTGATGATAATCCTGTAAGAAACGCAAGAACGGGTCCACGTCCCGCTGAAGATTGGTCTAAGCTTTTGCTCTTCTATGTTTGTATCCACCTTCATTTTTAACTGCCAATTTTAAAATGTTTTGACTGAAACGTGTGCTTTGCAATGAAGTAAGTAACTTGGCTGCCCAAATAAAAACCACCAGCCACTAAGAATCATGGGTAAAGAAAGGGCTTCTCTAAAACGAACCATTTCAGCTCATATGTCTCAGCCTAGAAGATTACTTCTCTTTTTTTTTTTTTCAATGAGAATTAATTATATTGTGTAAGCTGCTAATCACTTTTCACTTTTGCGGGCACTGGTTGTCTTGAGATGAGTGTTTTTACATCTTCTTGGCTGTGTTGGGGCCAAACTGAAACAGAAAACAGAAGATAAAGAAAAGAAAAAAAAAACACTATGTCTTTGGTTGATTCTGTCTTTCCGTGTTGTCATCTGATAAAACAGACGGATCAACCAAAACCAAATGGGTTCAAACCTTTAGTAGGAAATAACTGGTTGCAGAGCAGAACAAGGAAAACAAGGACAAAGTTAGTATTTATGACATTTCTTTTTCTGTTTTTTTACAGATGTGTAAAGGAAAATACAAGTGATATATCTTTGATGATGCTATTTTTTTATTTGCTCAACAACATGCCCTCCATGTCATTGAAGTTGTGATTATGAGTGTCTTTAGAATCAGTGGATATTGCTGTAGCTTCAGATGTGTCTTTCTATTTTTGTTGGTATGTTTGTTTTTCTTTTTAGACAAAACTTTCAATAAAAAAAAAGAAATTACGCTGGTTCGTACATATTGCGGTTGCAATAGATTGCCACTAGAGGGCAACATTGTCTAATGTCAGGGAAAATTGGTTTCAAGGCTGTTACCATGGATTTTCAGTAAACGAGTCTCTATAGTGCACAAAAACACAACACATGAAATGCATGTAACCCTTGTGCTATCTTAGGCACTTTAACATTGGGAGTTGGGTCATCTAGACCCACTAGACAGTGCATTGAACCTTTTTTCTTCAATGATTTGTGAACCTCACTGGTGTCCATGGATTACATGAAATCTTTCCACCTTTATCCCTTGTGCTATCTTAGATGACCCCACCCTTACATTGATGTGTTCTCCCTACCATGACAAAGGTGGATAAAGGTGGAAGGATTTCATGTAATTCATGGACACCAGTGAGGTTCACAAATCATTGAAGAAAAAAGGTTCAATGCACTGTCTAGTGGGTCTAGATGACCCAACTCCCAATGTTAAAGTGCATAGGATACCACAAGGGTTAACCACCTTTGTCATGGTAGGGACAACACGTCAATGTAAGGGTGGGGTCATCTAAGACAGCACAAGGGTTAAATAAAAAAAATAGTTTCTGCAATATTAAATGCCTTTTTTCTCCAAGATTAGTCTGAAGAGGCTGTTTGTATATGTGTCTAAATGTGAACTTTACCATCAGATATCACTTAATTAAATAATAGCATTTTTATGGAACAGCAACCACAAGACATGCTGTTAGTGGATATTATTTATTGAGAAGAGAGATGGAAGATATGAATGCAATAGTCAGTGAAACATGGCAGTGCATCGCATAAACATGCATGACTGTATTTTTATTGCAGAATATGTTCAAATTTACACATATTAACAAACATAAATCACATTCATAATTGCACCATTTTATAATGCACCATTAACGACGTATCATTTTTCGCTAACTTATAAGTCATTATAATGACATGGGAAGAAAATCTCATGGAAAATTCAACTTTTGTCACCTTCAATGTAAAAGCTGTCAGTAAATAGTTGTTTGTGACATTTTTTGTTCTATGCTCGTTCAGTACAATCAATCAAAATAAAAAAATAATAATGGGTATATATATATATAAATTCTCCTTTTAGGTAATCTGCAATAATAATGACAAGAAGTCTGTTTTAGGTTTTAATACTTTGCAGGTCATACTTTTAACCCTTTACCACATATATAGTAATAGCTGCTGGGGTCAGAGAGTTCACCTGAAAACAATACAACTAAACCCAAAAAGCATTCAGCACAATTCCAATTCAGCAATATACAGCAAAACAGTTAGATCAGTTCTTCATGCTCTGGCCTCAACGGTTATGTGAGCATAATCACACAAAGCACACATGTTGAACCTCAGTTTGAGAGAATTTGTGAATGTAAGGAAGCGCAAACATTGATAAATGACACTTTAATGCACAGAGTGCGCCATTTAGACAGCCATTCCATCAAACAAAGCAGATCTGATATAAATTTGTGCCAGCTTCCCTGAGTTACAAAACAAATTGAGTCATCTTCTTCTTTTTGAAGATCCTGTCTGAGATTCTACAAGACATAAGCAGAATTCTAATGCCCCTTACCCCCCCTCTATGGATTTGAACTCTTTACTTTCCTGTCAGCTCTTTGCTTCCTTATTTTACTTTCAGTTCTGCCTTTGTACCAGCCACCCTCTAAGACAACGTGGTGTCCGTGTAAATTCTGCACCACTGCCTCAAACGGAAAAAGAGAACACGTTAGTTAGTAGTTTCACCCGTAGGCCTCTGAACCCGAGGCTGCAGAACCCGCAATTCCAGGGGTGTCCAGGGGTCCTTTACATTCTCAGAAGCACATGCGAACAATGATAATAGAAACAAGGACGACTCCTATAATAATAAGCGCCGTAAATAGAAAGATGAGGCCTGAAAAGACCGGGTCTGCAATCGGGAGAATTACTTTCACGTCAGAGGGGATCATGTTGGACATACTCAGCATGTACCCCAAACTCCAGCCAATGCTTGTGTTTCCAACCTAAAAAAGAGAAAGTGAACATAATTATACCATGCATCAGATTTATTTTTATTATTATCTTCAGTTCTCTGAAAACCTTTTGTTGCATAATGAAAGCTCCAGGGCAAAGAATGAGTCATGACAGGCAAAGCACATACCCACAGAAAAGTCAGTGAGTCTGTTTTGTGGCTCCCCTGGCTGCCCCACACCCTGACAGCCTGGAGGCTCTGTGCGTGCAACACGGAGCACACAAAATCTCTTGTTGTATAGTGGAGGCATCTAAAGCTGCTCTGAAACGTCTTTGTCGTGCATCTAAATGTCTTTTCAATTAGGAAACTGCAGCTGGGACAACTGAATCTCCAAGAGCTGCTTCATCTTTTATTATATAGGCGCTGCCAGTCACAGACAGGGAATTCCCTCAGTCTTCAGATACCTCCTTTGTGGCAGCAGACGATGCAGCATCGAAAGTAAATTGGTCTGTCAGCCTGATTTTAAGCCTTTGGTCTAAGACTTCTCGCACGCCTCAGTGCGGTACTGAAATCTAAAATGTGTCTGTATTATTTGAGCTTTTTTATGTCTCGTCTTTTTTTTTTTTTTGCTCTTACTTACATATCTTTGAAAATGGATGTTTTTCCAATTCTCATTGTCAAACTTGTATCCCTTTACCAGCAGAGCGTGGACATAGTGAGCTCCAAAACAGTATGTCTTGAGGTATTTTGCCTTGATGTCCTTCTTTTGGACTGTTAGCTATGAAAAAGAAAACAAAGATCAGAGCTTTGCAGGTCATATAGAACTACACAAAAGCAAAACTGAATGTAAACTTGATGGTAGGAAATTCTTTGACTTGGTAATCATTAACCTTCCTCTGGTGTTAGCTTTCTGCTGCCATCTGTGGTGTTAGCGGGTCCTTTTGGACCCGTGTATTAAATCAGCCATAAATTACCCTAAAAGCAATCTTTTATCATCCAATGTTTTTCTTAACTCTTGTTTAGCTGGTTGGGCTCCCTTATCCATGAAAAGATTGGTTTTAATATTTTTTGTGGCCCCCTGGGCCTTTGTTTTTAACAGCATACCCCTCATTTTCAATTTCTAAAAAGTGGTCAAATGAACCTTAAGAGAAGAAGGCAACAAAATAATCAGTTGTTTTGTTACCTGAGTGTAACTGAGAGATATTAAAACACATTTCTTAAATGTTCAACAAAAAAAAGATTTTAATTTGAATATTATCAAATATAGTAACATCTATGGTGTTTCGGGTCATTTTTGACCCGTATATATTTACTTCTAGAAAAGGGCAAAAACAAGTCTTTTTTTTCCACACAATAGAACTTCAATACAATATTTAACAATATGAAAAACAGAACAGTCATAAATAATAAAAAAAATTACAATAAAACAAAGATTTGCAAAGTCAAATAAACAACAACCAATCGAGAAAATAATACCAAAAGAAATCAAGTACTTGTTCTATAAATACTCTGTGCAAAGAACATGCCTGTGTGTGTGTTTAGATGCATGTGTTGCAAAAAGTTACGCTTTTAGTGTGTTCTTTGCAGATATATTTGTTGAAGGTGAAGCACACTATGTAGGTTTTTCTGTTCATATTGCTGACAGACCTGACACCTCTTTCTTTTTGAGCGACGTGGTCTCACTGGCATTGTGGCTGTGGATGGCGTGCTTGAGGAGGGGCTGGCTTCTGAGGGGGAAGGTGATGCTTTTGCTATTCTTGTTGCTGTGGATGTGGATGGCGTGCTTGGTGACCCCTGCAGCTGTCTGACCAAGTCTGCAGCAGCTGGGTCTCGGGGCACCCGTTTCCGTTGCTCAATGTGCGGCTTGATAAGGGAATTCCCGAGCTCCTCAAGAAACATTCTCCGCTTGGTGTTTTGGGTTGAATTCCACCCTTGGTGAATATTGGTCCACAACACAAATGCATTGTATGCAGACACATTGAGGATGTTGTAAAACACAACCATCTCCTGGTCTTTCGCTGGCAAGTGTAGGTGGCAGTCATCTTGTCCAGATTGTCCACTCCTCCTTTGTTTTTGTTTGGAGTCCAGGATGATTATGGGCTTTTTGTCACTTCCTGATGACACAGCAGCATCTTTGTGAAGAGTGGACATCAGTATCACACTTTTTTGGACAGTATGAACTGTGCTCCAACGGATGTTGCCACGTTTGGATTGGAATGATTCAGCAGGAGCAGCTTCAGCACCAGTGACCTCCTCTTCAGACTGATCAGTTGTGTCTGTTTCTTCTAATTGGTACTCCACATCATCTTCGTTCTCAGAGGCCTGCTCATCTCCATCGCTAAAGTCCTGTGTCCTCTGCCTCATTTGCAGCAAAGATGTGATCCAAAACTTCATTTACATTGAATATTCTCCTCATTGTTGCATCCTATAAATTGGAGATGTGTACTCTGCAAGTCACCACCTCTACACTCAAATGGCTTGACAAGCCTGGACATGTCTCCCATTGTTTGTTCTCGCAAAAAGCCAAGGAGAAAAGCCCCTAAATTAAGCTCAAGTGGTTGGAGGAAGAGGCTGTTGGTCTATTGTGTGTTTATGATTTCATTTTTGTCATTTTTTATTGTTTTATAATCGAAAATTTTAACTGGGTCAAAAATGACCCAAACACCACAAAAGTCATTTTTTTCACCAGCGCATTTTATAATCTAGTAAAAAGGAAAAAAAAAGCTTTTATTTTGTTTAAATGGAAGTTCCTGACAAAGTCAAAAAGTTTCAACGCAAAAAACAAATGTATGAAGTACTTTTATGCATGCTAAAATTCAAAACGGGTCCGTAGGGACCCTAACACCATAGGAAGGTTAAGCTTTTGTTTATTTGATCATGAATTTAACACAAAGACATGTTTATAGGGCATATATTTAAACAACCAGTCTAATGAAAATTGTGCTTTTGTTGTTTTGAACTAACTTTTCTGATGACGTTAGGTTTGAAGGGGCTGCATGTAAACAGATAGCTAAGTTATGGGTGACAGGAAGGGAGACCGGGGTTGCTCACCACTTATGGTTCCACTCACAACTCAGAGGCAAATTTTGAGTGAACTACTGCCGCTCTGCAGACACTATGTCTTAGAAAACAACAAAGGTACTTTGGTTTTGGCTAAAAAAAATCACAATTGAAAGACCGTTGGTAATGCTTTTGAAACAAATCAGAAGATGATGGGACTGGGATTTTCAATTGCCATGAAGAAAAAAGACAAAATAAAAGTTCATAAAAGGTTGTTAGTGATCCGCATTAAACTCATTACACTAGTTTAGCAAAAATATGTTTTTAGTTCTGATGGTTTTGTCAAAAATAACAATCAAAGTAGCGTTTCTTTTTTTTTTGTCTCTTTAAACAGATAACAATGCACTTTGCATGACTGCAACATTTTTGTTATAAGCTATTATCCATGCTGATGTAGGTTCATTCACTTAATTTCATGCGGCTGATGAGGGTCACAGCTCTCCAAACATTCAAAAGTCACAAAGTTCTAATGGGGAAGTTGAGCTAGTACCAACGTTTTAAACTATGAACTTTAAATGCAAAGTAGTCCTAATCCAATTTTTTTTTTTTTATTAAACATTGAGTTAAATAGATTTTCCAAACCTACACGACTGATGTTGACTCCCCTTTTCTGCCAGTAGTAAATAGTTCCTGCCAGAACTGGTTGAATCACTAGAATATGAAAAACACTGTTTGCACTACAACTCAATAAACTGGATCGAAATGATCAATAAAAGGGAAAAAAAATAATTAACAATAGAAAACTTAAAATCAATCAAATGTCACAAAGGCTATGAACAAAAGTAGCGGAACAAAACAAAATTTAAAAATTTACAGGGGTGGGACTGCCTACATTGACAACCTACGTATTTGCTCCTTTTAAAAACACATTGAATGACTTTGTAGATGATAAAAATGTGCAGCCTTGTTGAGATCTGACTCACTCACTCCCCGTGACCACTACTGCGGTGAACAAAAATTTATGGGTAGGAACTAATGTTTTAAAGAAGAAGCCATGTTTCATGATGTAAGACCCAAGCCCATTTTCTTTCAAAATCTGTGGACAACAGCTTCAGTCACAACTCTGCTAGGAAATGTTTAGGTTATTCTTCTGTGAAGAAAACTTGCTCTCATCCCGTGTTACAGGGTAGAGGTTAGGAGAACTCACATCTTCCCAGTCTGAGGTGCAAAACTCCCTCATTGCGAGTTCAAAATCATTTAGTTCGGATGTGCCATTTTTTCCCAAGGCCTTAGAGATGAAGAAAAATCCAGCATATGCCTGCGAAAAGCAAAACCCACATTCAGTTTCAATCCAGCCTATACTTTCATTTGCCTCATATGCATAAACGCTGAGTTACCATAAAATCTCCAATGACAGGAGGCTGCTCGACGCCATTAAAGGAACACTGTGAGGAGGAACACGTTTTGAAATCAAATATGGACTCCACTAGCTTTCCACATTGTTCTGTGTCACCCGTTCCAACAATCAGGACGGTCTGATCTGGGTTGTAGTTCTTGGGTTTTTGATTGCATTGGGTGTCATAAACAGCAGAGAGGTTTATGGTTTCATTGTAGCCTTTTTGGTAGCAGGGGTTGGTTTTGTAGGACTGATTGGATGTACTCTGAAATAGAAAACATGATGAAATGTTAGGGACAGAACAGGTTTGGACATCATTTCAAAACGAACCAGGAAAAACCAAAAGACCTCAAGCTTTGTTGGCAAACTGTATAATGTGTGTACCATTATACTTTATGCAACAATAAAAACAATAAACACTTAAAATTCTTTTCTTCTAACAACAAAGCGTTTTTCTCTGCAGCGTTTCCATTAGATTTTAGAGTGAAGCAGTAAATTCCCAGAAACAATGCATTTCTTAAAGGCCAGTGTGATGGCATTCTTTGTTCAATCAATAATCTTAATGACATAATGCATTCTGGACTAGTCTCCCTAAGCTTGTCAGGGACAGCAGTATTTACTAATCAATGCCGAACTTTTAGCGGCATTAATGGCTTTTGCAGGCATGATGCTTCGTTTCTTGAAGAAGCTTGGATTATAAACACCTCAAGAATTTTTCAGTGTCTCTCTCTTCTTTTAAAGTTACCTCCAATACTTTGGCCAGGAATCTCTTGTCTGCCTCATTTTTCCCATAACAGAGGAAGCTGTGAGTGTAGACGATGTAAGGATAACCGTACAGCTTGACATGCATGTAGTCAGGTCCTTGGCCTGGTTCCTGAACTGCAAACGCTATCTGGGTTGATGCTCCACCGAGGTCCATGGATCCAACTGTCTTTGCCCCATGAGGGCGCATGTAGGTATTCACAAGGTTTCTCTGTAAATATAACAACATTTCATATAAACTCAAGCTCTGGGTACAAAAATTGGAGATTTTGACATTTAAACTCTCTGACACCTCCAGAAAGTTATCCATCAAGTAGTTGACCGTGATCCACCCATACAGCCCCTCCTCCTCCCCACTAATGATGGAGGCATTTTGGAAATTGAAGGGTAGGGAGTTCAGGTAAGTCCTGAGATTTCTCATGACTTTTTCGGACCTGCTTTCATCTTTTAACCTTGAAGGCAGAAAAGACAAAAACATCAAATTGTAATTTGTGAAATAATAGGATATTACAAACAGAGGTTTTGGTAACTGATTCATTTTATGTTTTAACTATAAAAACTGTAATAAGAAGAGGGAAAACAAAACAAAAAGAAGGTCAAATGAATTACTGGGTGTGATTGTTTGACACCAGTGCTTCAAAAGGACAAAGAGGAGGAAGAACTACTTTAATAAAGAGTTATAGAAGTTGGCTTTGAAAACTATCTTCTGAAAACCACTCTCAAATGTAAGCATATTTTTAATTTTTTTTAATGTTTTGGATCTGTGTCTAATGATTGAAACCTTGTCACGTACTGTAATTGTTGCACTACAACCACGCAACACTTACTGACCACGTGGAAACGCTGCACACACAGTGTGTGAATGTGACATGTAAGTGTCAGTGCCTGTAGGATGCACACACAAACTACGCTTTGATTGTCTAATATCTCAAAGCCAGGCGCACTTATCAAGGTCCCTGCACAGTGTGCAAGGTTTGAGGGGTTTGAAAAAATGACATTTCTGTACAATGTGCCTGAATCTAACTGACTTCAACCCCCCTCCTTACTTCGGTTTGTTATCTATGTGTTCACAACGACCGCTCATGCGCCGCATGCCCGCAGTAAAAAAGTGATCTACAGCCTTGCTATTTTGTGTGTACGAAGGCCTGAGATACAACGGATCAATTGTTAACTGGACCAGGCCGACAGTTAGAACCTTGAGATCCCAAATAAAACACCCCTTTTAGGTCACCAGCTGTGGCAGGTACATGGATATCTGTAAAACCTTGAGGGACACTTGCCTCAGGACCATGTTGACATTACAAAAATTCTGTTTTCAGTGATTAAATATATGATAAACTCTGTCACACTACATATCATATACACCAAAGTTGGTCCAGACTGAAGAAGACATAAATTAAAATCACGCCGTGTCACACAGCCACATCCCAAACAAATTGGAAAAACAAAGTATCAAAGTGACTAGCACCGGCAGCTTCATGACCCTGAAAGGGACAATAAAAAAATTTAGAAGATAAATGAAAGAAAAGTATCAAAGGTGAGTTTGTAGGTTTCTTTTGTATTCTTTATAGTCAATGGTGTCATAATAAAGTACGTTTTCTTACTGTAGCAGTCTCATTCCAGCTGTGGCTCCAAGAAAAAGAGATGTGGATTTCTGCTTTTCTACTGGAATTTCTTTGAGGATTTGATCCGTGCAATTTTTGAATGCCTCCCACACTTCAGCATCTTTCTGCTTGTCCCCTGTCATTTCTGAAATAGGAATAGCTGTGGGGACAAAGCAGACCTGTGCTGAACAGGAAAAGTTCTGTTGGAGCAAAAACCTTCAAAGCAGTTCTTTGTTTTTTAAATCGTAAGTTTTGTCATTTTTGCTGTTGCTACTACTGTGTTTATTTTAAGTCAAATTCATCTAGTGGAAAACAATGCCTCCAATGCTAGATATTTAACCTCTGATTACCCCCCTCAAAAAAAATAAAAAAAAATCTTCATCATTTCAAATCTATGAAATACTCACCATTAACTTTACATTCTGTCTTTTCCTTCACTACTCCTGTTTCATTCTCCTTCTCTCCTGGCCATTCGTACAGGAACATGGTCGAACGAGATGAACCAGAGTCTATCACTATGCCATACTGGAATGGAAGAAACAGAAATAAAAGTTCCTCTCTTTCACTTTTTATCTTAACTTCCATTAATACTGGCTAAAAACAGATTATGTCTGAGAATGCAGTTTTTGGGAATATGAATCTCCAACAAATTCTAAATCTTAATAACTTCTACCAATACTGGAGGAGATTTTAACAGCACCCACGTCTCTAAAGCTACGTTCATGGCATGTACATTGACTCGCGTTTAGGCAGCCACTTTCAATGAAAAGTCTATGCAAACACAAACAAAAAGATAGAACTGTGACCAATCAGGAAGGGGTCACGGGGCTGCTGTAGCCTGTCCCGACCACTTGTGGGTGAAGGCAGGGGCCATCCTGTACAGGTCTGTCACATATCACACACTCATTTATACTCACACCTAGCGACAATTTAATGTGACCAATTAACTTATGAAGCATGTTTTGAACAGTGGGAGGAAGCCGGAGTCCCCGGAGAAAACCTACACATGCACAAGGAGATCATGCTAACTCCACACAGAAAGGTCCCCCAGTGATGTTCTTTTTCAGGTCCCCCCGCCAGGAGTTATACTGTGACCGTCTTGCTGTGAGGCAAGAGCGCTAAACACTGCACTACTGTGCAGCTCAGAATGGAGCTGTGAAAGAAAAAACTGGAGCAAATTTACTCGATTCACAGCGCTTCAACATGTCGTACCAAGTTTCAACTGTAGGTGGCGGAAATGCGCTAGTAAACAGTAAAAAACAAAAAAAGAAGAAGCCCGTCCCTTGCACTCCCTGGTTGTCCAGGGAGAGGCAGTCCAACATGCTGAATGTGCGTTTTTAAAACTGCACAAGTGCCATATGAGTGTAGCCTGAAGCTACGTTCTCACTGGCCTTGGTAACGTGTGTTTCAGTGACCACTTTCAAAAGTTGACTTAAACACTCGTATATGCCTTTTTCGGGGCTCTGTGATCACGCGTAGCCACCCAAGTTTCCATACGATTGTTTTTCGGGCAAGATGAACGTCCGTTGAATGCATTGAAAGTTGAACTGAATTTTGACCAATCAAGGACTCGGCTTCGTGGTGACTTTTAGATGGTGTACCTCTTAATTAAAAAAACTGTCAATCGGAATAGAGATGTGGAAAAAAAAGCCTGGAGCAAGATTCACAAGATTTGTACCGACATGACATGATCTAATCTACAGGAGTAGATTACGACATGACATGACATCTTGCACCAAGCTTCTTTTCAACTGTGGGTGGCGGACATGTGCTGGTATCAGGTAGTAACAGTCCAGTGAAAACACCATGCTTCAGGCATGTTTAATTAACCCTTGTGCTATCCTATGACCCCACCCTTACATTGATGTGTTCTCCCTACCATGGCAAAGGCGGATAAAGGTGAAGAGGATTTCATGTAATCCATAGAAACCAGTGAAGATCACAAATCATTGAAGAAAAAAGGTTCAGCGCACTGTTTAGTGGGTCTAAATGACCCAACTCCCAACGTTGAAGTGCCTAGGATAGCACAAGGGTTACACACTTTTAGCACATTCTTGAAAGCACATTGTGTGCGCAATGTGAACGTAGCTTTGCTTCATTTCTTTATGCCACAAAAACCACAAGAGCATCTGACATGTTTACTTATTCACAAATGGAAACAACAAATTCAACAGGATTATCTCCGGTCTATTTCACCTCTGGACTGTACTGTTCCGAGCTCCATGTGTGCTGGATGACAGCAACAGCAATGAGGGCAGCAATGCTAGTCAGCAGGAGAAGCACCACTCCTCCTATGCGACACTTGTAGCCTATTCTCTTTTCCATTTCCTGTTGGCAAGACACAGAGATTAAAAAAAATAAATGAAAAAAAGGAACTTGTCTTTAACCAAAAGATCCTCAGCTCTCGACTTGTGGGGATATTTGATAAGGGATCATAGAAACAATTATAACCTTGTACTTTATAAACATGTATGTATTTACAACTGATTATCATAGCATAACCAGCATGAAAATTTTCACATGCCAACAGTCTGAATTTATTATCTCATCTTAAAAGGAAAATAAATGGAATAAGGCAGCATGTTTTTTTTTCTTTCTTTTAGATTTTTGGTACCTGTCGGTGGTTCCACCACACTCTGTTGCATTTTGTGTTAATACTGAATTTGTTTTTATAATTTAAAAGATTATAACCTACAGGAAATAAATCGAATATCCTCCTGTATATGAAAGAAAATAAAAATGTGCTGTCAATTTTTTTCAAATCAACTAAAAACTACAATTCCCAGAGCTCCACTCCTTAACATTAGGTGTCATTGGAAAAACCCACAGAATTAATTCAGCAGAATGCAGTAGTTTTGAGAGATCCAGGTTTGAAAATGCCCTCTTCAGAAAATACATTTGCGTTGCTATTATAGTCAGGAGGGTATTGTGGAAAAAAAGTTTGGAAACTCAGGGTGACACACCCTAACCAGCTATTTAACTCCAAACACCTGCAAAGCACTCCTGAGTGTCTGAGTGGTCTCTCAGTCTGTCATGGTCATATTTGGGGGAGCATCAATAATAGTGGGCAGAGGCATAAAAGAGCCACCACACAGATAAATACTAGACACGGAATCTAGTTATAGTTTTGCTTGTGTCAACTTAGCCACTCATAAACCTAGAGATGATGTCACCAGAACTTCAGTGATGAGTTTGGCGCATGGCACTTGCTAGTATTGGTCCAATGTGTCTTCTGAAGTATACAGTCATTGTGTCCATTTATCCCATATTATTAATTAAAAGTTCAAATTGCAAATGACCTTTACCAGCAGTAAAATAAGACCCTCTAATAATAATAATAATAATAATAGAGCTGGAACTGTTTTGTTATATTGTTTCTGAAATTACAGGCACAAATGTCTCAGAACCCAAACAGATCCAATTAAGTCATTTCTTTTAACCACTTGTTTAAATCAGTAAACATTTTTAAACCCACAAATGTTATTCTGATTAATTTACCACCAAAAAATACATTTAGCCTCTTTTGAGAAATGCAGCCGATGGCAAAACACCATGAGTCACTGAGCTGCAACGCTCAATGAGGAAGCTGTGGGTTTTTGAGTCGGCAAAAATGACACCTGCTTTTATGTGTTTATCTGTGGGAGTGTGTTTTAAAAATGAATACATTTACACACAAATCCACAGTCACATTTTCACCAAGTAAAACATTCTGAGGTCTTTTTAAAAACGTTTTTAAACTTCAGTTGATATCCATAATTATAATTATAATGATAACTTTTCTTGAACCCCTTTTCCTTTAGAGGTCTTTCATAACATTGGCTCTTAAGATTTTATATTTTATCTACTCGAGTTTAATGTCATTGCCAAATGTGATGTCATGCATTATTTATGGGGCGCAGGTTCGGAGGGCACGAATGTCATCTCGTTTGGCGTGCTGCATGTTCCTTTGTTTGTAGTTGTTGTGAGACGTTACTGAAGAAAATATGTTTGACTGTTGCTCCTAATAAATATGACGAAAAGTAAAAAAAAAATTGTATTTCTTTCTCCGCTGCCTTTGAGTTCATCACTTGCGAAACTGCAAAGCTAAACATAAACATAAAGACAGCATAGCAGAGCCAGTTATTAAAATAATAGTGCAATTTTTTGTATATTGATTGATTAACTGATTGGTTGATTGATTGATTTGCCTATTTCAAGCAATAGTTGTAGCCAATATAATAAAAAAATCACAGATTCATCAGACTGGTTACAGAAATGATAAATTGCATGGATAAAAAAAACAAAGACATTTAAGTCCCATTTGACTCATTAAATATAGTGAGCATTAATTAAAATCAATTAGAACTTGATGTATTGCTTGAAAAAGAGTGGTAGGAAGAAAATGTATATAATCCCACCCCTACTAACTTGTTTCATTTTATAGTTTTGCAGAGTTTTCGTAATCCGGTTCTGATAAGCACCAAATTTGGCCTTTGTACCTTAGGATCCCCTCTTTCAGAAAAGCATGATAGCCACAAGAAATTCCAAGATTTTAAAATATATAAATAATATACTTATAGTATTCCGTAGATACACCTCAAGTTTAAAGACTGCTTTTAGTGCATCAATAACCAAAATTGTTGAGACAGGGGGCAAAGATGTTGACAATTGAGTGGATGGCCGCCATCTTTATAATCCCTTTTGGATTTTTCTAGTGGCTAACATACATTTTACAAAGAGGGCCTCCTAAGTGACAGTACATCCATTGCAAATGCATACTTAGTCTGGAATATTAACCTAACCAGCTCTGTTACATTTTCCTCTGATGTTTTTGGTAGATCGTTCTAATGTTTTAAATGACCTTCTTTTGTTAAAATGTATCAAAACAGGACTGTTTGAAGAATGAGGCTGATGAGATATTTCTCCAATGGGGTAACAGGGGTGCAAAGTGTGGAGTGGTCAACCTCCGATCGGGTCATTGCAGCTTCAGTTCCGGCCCGTGTGTTTGAAGTGTCCTTGGACAGGACACTGAACCCCACGTTGCTCCTCATGGTTATAGGTTGGCACCAGTGTTTGCCATCAGTGTGTGAATGTGTATGTGTGCATGGGTAAATTGGACTTTGCCTGTAAGGGCCTTCCAAGAAGGTAATTACCGGTAGATGCCATAGAAGTCTATACCGTTTGCCGTTCAATGCTTTAAATGTAAACAAATTTGATGAAACTCTAACAGAACTTGACATAATATACTTTTGTTCTGTTAATAAATTCAACCTGCTGCTGCTCCTCCTTTTTGCATCATACATGCTTGCATTACAGTCATAGTACAACCCGTGTCACTAATTTTTGCTCATAAGCAGGCCACAACATGTCTTAACTTGACTTTATGCTTTTGTATTAGACATTTTTGACTCTCCCTGTGAGCTGCTGTGCTTCTGTCTTCTTCAAATCCTCAAATGCATTGCCTTTTTGTACAGTAAGCTTCATAATCTACTGTCATTTATTAGCAAGGACTGAATAGAATAGCATTTTCTTTATTTGGGGTGCACAAAGTGCTTGGCAAAACTGTTAGTTGCATGGTTAAAGATTTTTTGCTGCACTGTAAATAGGTCGGGAATTCCTTAAAATGTGAAAAAGAAAATTATTTTAAATATGTTAAAAACCTGACAATGGGGGGAGAAAAATTGGTCTTACCAAGAACTCTTTTTTCAAGAAAAAGAAATCTAGTCACTGTTTTGCTATTGAAAACCGTTCTTAATAAGATTTTTTTGCAAGTCAGAAAATAAGACATTTGCACTTAAAATAAGGGTATTTTACTTTCTCAAGATCCGATTTTTGCAGTGTGTTAGTAAAAAGGAAGGAAAGATAAAATACTCCTACTTTGAGTTGCTGCCTAAAGTACTCTGTAAATTGATACAATTGATTCCAAGATAGAACAGAAAGCTTTAGTAGGTGGTAAACTGCTTTCAGGTAGCGGCCTTTGAAGTATGTGATGCTGTTAAGCATTGAGGGCTTATAGATAATGCGTTTTAGTTTCAAACCAACATTTCCTCATTTTTTGTGTTCACCAAAAACTTTAAGAAAAACATTAAAGATATCAGAAGGAATATAACACATCAAATACAACATGTGCAAACCCTGGAAGAAAGCCTTCACACATCTGTCAACAAACAAAGGAAGATTCTTAAAACATGTTTGTAGATCCTGTTATAAAACACTTCAAGACGGTCCTGGATGACATCAAGAGGTGCAAAAGTCAGGAGTTCCAGTCCTCTGATCATCACAAATATGTGGGTTGACCTTGAATAAATGGATGCCTGACAACTAATGAAAGACGAAACAGTCTTCAAATGTGAAGTTGGGAAAAGCACCAAAAGGGATTTTAGAAATTACTAAATTACTAAATATTTACCCTCCTTAAATAGTTGAAAGGCTTTACGTACAAGCAGGTGCCAGTCCACAGCTGTGTGGTTTCAGACTGTTAAAACACTGAGACAAAATGCAGCAGTTCTCAGGCATCAGGAAAGTTTTTAAAAGAAATGTCAGTAGCCCCCTGAAAAGAGAGCTTGTTTGTTGGTAAAAGGAAGAATCTCCAACTTTCATCCTTGTGCAGTTGGATCCTTGCAAATGCAAACTGTTCTTTTTGGACACAGATCAAAATCTCTTTGTAAGTCCAAGATTGTAACAGAAAGAGGAGTTGTCAAGGATCTTTGTTAGAAGCTCTGTCTTGCTTCAGCAGCGCATTCCTGCAACTCTCATGGTTTTGCTCAACATTGTTTCACCGTTGTTACATGAACATGTTTTTATGCTCTGAAGGGTCTGACTAATGGACCACTCTTGGGTTGTTGCAAGCTGTTCATAACAATAGTGCTGTGGCAAAACCCATGTCATTATGGACAATGGAAAAACAGAGCACCTCTGTTTAAGGAATAAAAGCAGGATTTTCCATCAATACAACATTTCATTGAATCCAAATAGAGTCCCAAAAATATATCATATAGCAGTTTTGCATGTGTTTCAGGGTTTAGTTTTCTCTTTGTCACTACACTTTATCAGAGCCTTAAACAGGTTTCATATGTTCAATGGGTTTTGGAGTGGGATTTTAGAGTAAAGGGCTATTTGTACATTAAATAAATATGCACAAAAGTGGATTAGATTGTCTCTTTTGTGTCACTATCTACCCGTCATTCCTTTGATGCAGGGGTGGGAGCAAAAAGCTTTGTCCCCCCATTTTTTGAGTAAATATTAGTATAATTATTGACAAAGATGAAGAAATTATCAATACAAGCTTCTATAATTATTGCAAAAGGAACACAACTCTGATGTTAAAAGTAACATAATAACACCTCTTCTAAAAGAAGTGCTATTTTATTATTATTAATAACAATAAAACTGTTTTAATAAAGGTATTTTTGATCCTTTCATGTGTAACGGCCTTCAGCTCCGTTGTTTTTGTTTGCCACCCTTTCAAAGTCTTCTGTTGCCAATATTAAATATTCTAGCTCTGCCATTGCTATGATGGGTACCTTACGTTTTCAGCTTCTTTCATTGCATAAATGCTAATTGCGAGGTGAATTTACCTTGGGATGGTGTAGAGTTAAACAGAAAGGCAATCATTTACTGTATTGCAACCACATTTACTTTCACCTTAGAGTCACCATTCAACTTGCTGTGTGTGTCCTTGCAGACGGAGGAACTCTGCCCTGCATGCGTTACAATATGATTCACTTTCTCCAGCGCATAAACAAAGTATTTAATGTAACAGAATTTCAGCAAGCCTGTACGTCAGTCAGGAAACTCAACAGGTCTAATCATAAAGCGTGCACAGCATGACACATTTAATGACTGAAAACACTTTGAGTGTTTTTTTGAAGTCATCCGTTTGAACACCCTGTCTTTGGAAAACATGTTATTGGCTCTGCTTGTTGAAACTGGTTGATGCGGTCTGGAATAACCCACACGGGGATGAATTCAGAAATCTGACTGCCTCATCCAGTGATTTCAGAGAGCTGAAGGGTTCAAGCGTTCTGTTGAGCACATTATGTGCTAAAATAATTTTTTTGAAGCTTGTTGTGTGTTGTGATTGGATCTTACCTTGAAAAGCTGGTTTGTTTGTAGATGGAGGCTGAGAGTGGGGGGCGGGGGAGATCGCTCTTGAGAAAGATGACAGGGAAGAAGGGAGCCGGAGAGAGTTGAGGAATGACCGGCTCGACAGAAAATGAGTGTAGAGCCCTAACACAGCTGAGAGAAGGAGAGGAGGGAGGGAGGAGCAGTGCACACAGACTCCTGAAGATGCAACACCTCCTACTCGAGGGTACAATGGAGCAGCCAGACCGGGGACATTCAGCTGCTAAATGCAAGCTTGCTTTGTGCTTAATGGTGTCTAAATGCACAACATATACTTGAATGTTTCAATCAAACAAGCAGAGAAGGTTTAGGGATGTAATCAACAGGGTAAAGTCCAATGCTTCTGTCTGTTTCTTGAGTTGTCACAAGCTCTTGATATACTTGACTTGCAGTGAATGCAGAACAAACAAGCTTTTGGATTACAACACTGTAGGATGTGTTAATACCTGCAAGTTCCCCAATCCATGTTCAGCTCAGGTTCTTGAAAAGGAGTCTATGAAAAATATGAGTCATAATTGTGTCTATGTCAAGGAGTTGTTGGACTAAAAAAACTCCCGCTCAGCTTTCAGCTCCGCAGAGTGAAGTGCTAAAAGCCTGCCACTAATTCTGTTGAGTGTTGTTGCATGTGCACGCAGAATATGTCTCAGGATTTTGCACCACTTTATGGAAACACGAGAAGTCTCGGATTTTTTCCTCTGTCTGCCTGTATGATATCATTTAATAACTAGGGAGACACCAGAAAGCACCAAGATGCAGAGAAAGATCAATAAAAAAAAGAAACTCCACATATTCAATCAGTTTTAAATATCAGTATTAAATGAGTTAGATAAGCATGACTCAAAAGCCCTAAAGTCGTTGCTTTGTTTACCCTTGTCACATGCTGCCTGGCAACCACTGGTGTGTCGAAAACACAGATAGAGGACACTGACTTAACATTTCCAAGACTGTGTGCCATGTATCTTTGTGTTTGTTTTGTTAAACTTGTCGCAGTTTCTTTAAACTGTGCAAACATAAGATTGTTGATAATGAGCATTGTTCATTTTATTAATTGGGCTATTTCCTTTTGTTTTTAGGGCTTTCAAATCTTAACCAGAAGTGTAGATTCGCTGCAAAGCATTAAAAATGGTTTTAGAAATGGGGTCGCTGTCAGGGGAGCTATTTGTTTGTGGACATCAGTTAGTTTTAAACAAGGAATTAAAAGATTGATCATGAGGTGACATGCTCATCTTGGCAAGGCAAGGCAAGTTTATTTGTATAGCACAATTCGTACACAAAGTAATTCAAGGTGCTTCACAAAACAGAAACATGCGTTAAAATCTTAATACATCATTGAAATAATCAACGTAGAATTTTCTTTAAAAGAAAAGAAAAACTGTGAAAATTGATTTTAAGAGAAAGGACGGAAAGGAAAGAAAAGTGCAGATAGGACCTTTTAGTCATATGCACGGCTAAACAGAAATGTTTTAAGTCTATAAGTGTATAAATCTTGGTTTAAAGTACCACTCTAATCATCTTTTGATCAATTTTCAAAGCATTTCCAGTGGTCTTTTATTTTTAATGATGCATTTTTTAGCCAAAATAAAAAACCTGTGTCGCCTTCCTGGACATAGTTTATGCAGAGCAGCAGTAGGTCATTAGAAATTCACCCCTGTGAATTCGGTTGGACTGCTGGTGCGAAGTAAGTCTGCTCACATTTCCCATGATCCCTTTGATCACACTCTCTACCACTACCTTACAGCCCCTAACAACCCCAATCTAACATTACCGGTGCAACTAAAATGGCGAGCAATATTGAAGTTATCTGGACGTACAGGTTATGAGCCAGATGCCAGCTCAGACTAGGGAAACGAAGACGTACTTGGATCTATTTGTCTACATGTGGACGTGTCAGAATGGAGCGGAGCAGGGAGCTTGTGGTCCCCGACTGTAGAAGCTGCATCAGAACAACAGGTTTTTTCAAACTGCACTTTTTCATCTGCTCCTGATTCCCCAAGATTTGAATCAAGAAATACTCAGATATTTGGCTATTTTAAATCCTAATTGTTTTTATATATGTTGTCCATCATGAGAAAAATGCTACAAGAACATGGTGAAAAACAGTTTTATTGGAGCAGATTTTTTTTAAAACTGACTTCTATAGGTGGAAGCATGCACCTAAAATCTCTAACATTTCATTGGAATTCATCTTCTTCTTTTCCTTTTGGCTTTTCCCTACAGGGGTCACCGCAACGAATCAGCTTTCTCCATCAAACCCCGTCTTCTACATCCTCTCCTCTAAAATCAGTCACCTTCATATTCACTGCATCCATAAACCCTGTCTTTTGTCTTCCTCTAGACCTAGACAGCAAAAATGAAGCCTGTCAAACAGATAAACAGTTCCACGTGATTGGGAGGGTAAAAGTTAAAAATAAACACCAAACAGATTTTCTGTAAACTAGGCAGTCAAAATTATTTTAATAACTGGAAATCTTTAATTTTAAACCCAGAATTGTATGAGGAACTGCCACATTTGGTACCGCCAAGTTTACTTCAACGTCAGTTACAAAAAAGTATGGGTTGTTTCCTAACGTTACGTACCTTTTTGGACACTATTTATAACTACAAAAATAAACTCTCCCATTATTTTATTTTTAAAATTACTGCCTATTTCTAGATTAAATATATGCCATTAAAACATTTTGTTGTTGTTTCCCATCCTGTGATTGTCTCCCCCCTGAAAACTTTATTTTCTGTATAGTCTCCACAGTATTTTGCATAACTGTATCCATTTTATGACTCATTAAACATTTAATCAATGACATTTCAGCACAAATGTTCTTCTTATCTAAAAGCAAGACCCTGATGGGATTGGCTAAAGTGAATTGTGTGTCTGATTCAGAAGGCAGTGAAGGTACAGTATATTTTTAGCAGCCTAACGTGAGACCTGAGACCTACTGCTGAAATCAACCGGAAAGGCAGCACAATGAAAATCAAATTTGAAAGTAACAGAAGAAGCCTCATGGCTACAAATGATATACATTTCCATGAGCCGGGCCCATGCTAAAGTGTTAGGTGTGTGCTATCCACTGATGTTTCCTTTCCTAAGATTCATAGGAGACTGACGACTGTGCAGCAAAAAGTTTGAGCAGCAGATGTTAAGGGTCAGGAAGGTCGAAGGAAAAGTGATTTGCAAAGACTTCGCTTGAATGTAAAAAGCCAAAATCTCCAAACACTTTCTTGCACCATTATTGTTTTTGTCTGGTTAAACTGAATCTAATTTAATCCATTCGAGGTACTACATTCATTTGTGCTATGATCAAACTGCACAAACGGCAACAGTCCTCTTCATCTGCCTCAAGGCAAAGCTCACTAAGGTTGGTGTTCCCTCTAAAACAGACAAGAACTCTGAGACACACAACCCCATCCAACAAAAATCAACTAATGCTGGCATCCCTGTAGCCCAGCCAAATGTCTTTAAAGTGTTTGACATTTTTCTTTCCGTTTATAGGTCAACAAATTCATTTGGAAATGAAAATGGCTGGTGTGGAACATCTTGTTTCCTTCTTTATGCTGACAATTTGCAAAAGAAAAACTCTTTGGTCAGCATGACAACATCAAAGTTCCTCCCCTGCAACCCTGGCACGAAAAGGTCAACTAGGTTCGCATGAGCAATTTCAACTGAAGATAGTTGCTTTCTTTAGAATGACAAACACAGCCTTGCACAACTGAATGAAGACTCTGGAAGAAATGACGCCATGTTATTACTGCAGGATGATGCACGTCAGAGCAATATGTTAGCATACAGTATCACCTAGAGCTTAGTGCATACAAAATTGTTGAAGAAGCATGGAAAATGGCCTATACTTTTACAGAGCGTTGCTGACTTCTTGGAGGGTCCAAATCGCTTTACAGGCACAGTCCCATTCATCTACACACACATTCACACACTGACATGGCTCTGCTACTGAACAATGGCGCCAACCTACGACCAGCAATGTGCAAATTGTGACTGCATGTCTTACAGCCTTTAGGACCTTTTTATTACTAAGCTAATCCGACAAGCACCTGCTCGTGCTCAGTTATTAATAAGCTGGTTGACATAGGATCAGAATATCTCCACAGCAATATTAGTTCAAACGCCAATTATCTTATTTAGAGGTGATTGTTTTGCCCTGTGCGAGTACCTGGACTTGACGAAACCTTTAGACTAGATATCCGAGCCTGTAGCTTGGAATGACCAACCACCTGTCCAACCTGATTTTTTCAGGTTCAATATTGAGAACTATAAGAAAAGAAGTGATTAATTGAAATTGAAGGAAAACTGGCTTAAATAATAACAAAATCAGTGGGCCGGTCACTGAAGAAAGCCTGTTTTTCTCGGATCCTGCTCTCCATACACGCTGCTGCTATTGATAATGGGTGAGCTCCTCAGTAGAGTTTGTAGACCTCATTATGGTCTGTCAGTTTACATCCTAACCTGCTACATTAGAGCTGTTAAGACCTTCACAAATATATTGGAAAGATATTACTCAGAAATGTTTTTACTACTTAGGTGCATACGTGAGTGAATTTCCTTCTTCCAAACATGCAGAACAGTGATGTTTTTTGACCGCAAGCAAATGGAGGAAATGGTGTGGTCACGAGACAGACAAACTTCAGGTCTGCACAAATACTTCTGTCTTTACTTTTTGAGTTTCAAGGTCCATTCATTTATTCCTATTCAACGACTGTCTAAGCATAGATGTCCAGACCTGAGGAAAAGAACTTGGTTTTCACTGACCTGAATGTTTATCAGAAAATCAGTTTGACACCCCACAGAGAGTTTGAGGGTGTGGATTTGGAAAAAGTGTTTGGTCAAACCCCTTTGGGACTAGGAGATGTGGTGTCGTCTACAAAGGGCCAGTGTGTCTCTACAACCAGATTGAGCCTGCAGTAAGTTAAACCTAGTGTTGGACTTCAGCAGGGTTGCGGTTTGCCACTGAAGCAATTCATCTTTTTTAGGGGCAGCAAGAGCTCTTTGGGAGTCTGGCTGGAAGAGTTTCATTTCTGGTTTTGTGGAGACAATGTTGTCTTGCTGGCTTCATTGAACCAGGACCTTCAGTGTACTCTTAGGCAGTTTCAAAAGTAAGGCAGCTAGAGAAATAGCGCGTCCATGTCGGAGTCTATAGATCTCGATCGGAAAAGGGAGGTTGGTCCTCTCCAGTTTGGTGGAGAGCTCTTGCCCTAGAGGGGAAGTTTAAGTTTTTTTGAAGTCCTAAGGTGTCTTCAGACTGGGCACATTTGGTCTGCTGAAAGTAAACCAGAGTTCATTTCCCTCGATAATCTGGAACAAATTTTCAGTCTGAATACACCCAAGCGGACCCTAGTCCGGGTTGACCACTCTTGGACACGTCTTTCGAGGAAGTTTCTGTTTGTTTCCATTCAGACTTTGTTCTGGTTTTCTCTGAATTACCTCCATCTGAACAGGATTTGTGCTCAGAGCAGAACATATGGACCAAAACTGCATGTTTAGTAGTGTGGTGTTCACTGTCATGACTGACGTAGTAGACGTGACTGACCCAGACGCTGAAACCCGGAAGTAACTCACGATCCAAGAGGTGGGTTAGAAGAGGTTTATTTTTACAGAGTTTCGTGGTTGAAACCTCTTCGGGTGGAGACTTATAGTTCTTGGGACGGACGTTAGGCGAGGCGTGGGCACCGAGGACGGTGGAACCAGCCTGAGGCAGGATGAGAGCGCCGAGGGCGGCGGGGCGGCTTGAGGCGAGGCGTGGACGCCGAGGACGGCGGAGTGGATTGAGGCGAGGTGTGGACGCCGAGGATGGCGGGACCAGCGAGGGGCGCGGTGGAGAGCTCAGGATGATGAAACCAGCGAGACCAGTGGAGAGAGAACATGAAGGTAAAAGCAGAGCGTGGTGAGCCAGGTAACTTAGCTTGGAAGGTAAATACTAAAAGGCCAGACATGAGCACCAGAGTGAGTATAACGAACTGGCGCTGAATTCTGGTGAGAAGATCCCTTAAGAAGGCCGGCAGGGTGATGAGGAGATGAAGGTCAGCTGGTTCCAATCAGAAGAGCAGGCGCAGGAGCTGAGGGAGGGGGAGGTGAGCTGACAGGCACCATGACATTCACTCTGCATTGTCACTACCTAATACTGGCGCATGTCCGACACTTACATTTGGATGAAGTTCAGTAAGAAATGTCGTGTTGTTGAAAATCTCACGAATCTTGTCCTAGACTTTGTCCCGTTAAGACTTGGTATCTTATTTTTCACTATTATTTCCTCTTCCATCATTTTTTAAATGTTTGGCACGTCTCTGAATTAAAGGGAATCCAAGTCCCTGATTAGTCAAAGTTCCACCTGGTTTAACTTTCAACTCACAACGGAGGCACATTTTGTACGTAGGGTCCAAAACAGTCTTCAAAATGAGCGTGAGTTTTAAATGCTGAAGCTCATAACGCAAGTTCATGTGTTTCCATAGACTTTCCATTCAAAATGGTTGCTTGAATGTACGTTCTTCAGAAAGAAAGAATAGACCAATAATAATAGGTATGTTTTTTGTACAGTATTTAACAGTTTAAAAAAGTACATTTCTGCCCTTTTTTGCACTCAAAATCTTTTACTGCAGCATGGTATTTCTGTCCACCTACTATCCATTGTTTGCATTTTTCGTTATTAATGCATCTGGGATTAATGAGGATGCTCTGTTTAAAACCAAATGATGAGGTACTCCATTCTTACAGTCACTCAGAGTGAGTTATGATGCAGTTTTTGGTTTATTAGAAAGTGATCTCCATACATCATGCCGATGCGCTGTACACAAAAGAAGTATTCTGCTATGTCAAACTGACAGCAAATTATCCCTCAAGCCCGTAATTTGCGGGTTTTAATGCATGAGTCAGTGCGCTTTAGCTGCAGCCCTCTCCATTTTGCTTTGTGTCCAGCCACTATCAACCCACTTCTCACTCAGCAGACACTTTGGCTGCAGCTTGACAGTTGTAAAGCAGATTTTGTGCTATGTTTTGGTACAGTACAGAAAGAGTACAGAAAGTACTCTTTTGAGATCAGAGTCTCTTTTTATGTTTTATGGCTTTCTATTTTCTTGATGGGCTATTACAATTTGAAATGTATTTCATAGTTGTAAATTCATATTTTTACATATATATATCATTCATTTCTTTTCTTTTATCAAATGAATGAATGAATGAATGAAAAAATGAATGAAAATGAGTTGTAAATTCATATTTACATACATATATATATATATATATATATATATATATATACCTCTCTTATCTTTTGATTAATTGAATAAACATGTATTTACTTATTTTTCTGTACTGCACGTCAACTCTTTGCCTGTTTTTTATCTTCCACATTATCAAATTTTATCAGTCTACATTGTATCCTCTGAACTTAGCTTGTTTCTTGGCATTTTTTGTCACTTGGTGGTATTTCCCGTTAAATAGAAATCTCCATCTTTGGTTAATTATTTTCATTCTGCTTATGCAGCACCTTTAGTGTTTTCTTAAGTACACAATATGATTTCTGTCATAGCAAAACCTGATCCCCTTTCCCATAACTAACACTGACTTCAGAGACCTTCAGAGAAAAGCTTCTTTAAAACTTTATTTGTTTCATGTTGAAATTGCAAAACTCTTAACATCCCGCTATTGAATTATCACAAAGGAAACTCTTGTATCCTGATAAATTAAAGTATTTGTGATGACTGGCTTTTTGCATTAAGTGTGCTTAGAAGAGACTCCTAAATGCTGATGCTGTAACATGATCAGTGAGGTGACTTCAGATCCAGCTGATGGCTCTGGAGCCTGTAATGTTTCCCATCTGATGCCTCCCAAGTGAAAATTAGCATCTGGGGTAAGCTTTTAACACATTTCCTTAAACAGAAGACTGGAGGCTGATTTTATACAAGAGCTCAGATATTGATGCCTGGTCTGAGATTACGACATTCACCATAAAATGAGCCTAATAGATTTTTCCCCCCATTAAATCATTGAAATCAGCTCTTTTTAAAATATTTTTTTGTTATTGCTGTAAAATGTGCAAAGTTGGGTGTTTTTCAGACTCAGTTTTAAAGCTGAAAGCTCAGTTTTTCTGTGGTTTGAAGTGCTGTGATGTGTATGTCTGCTTGTTATTGGCAAGACACAGCCTACTGCACTGATCAGTACATTGTATCATTATCAAATGAATAATCCTATGTGATCAGTTAAAGTGCAGCTAAACAAATAATAATCATTTCAAACAGTTTGTCATTTTAAAGTAAAACAAAATATCATTTTACTATACACACTACACTAAATGTATTTTAATCATGAAGTAAGCAATGTTTTTATAAATGTAAGCAGGTCTAAGTGCTGAGATGTTTGAATAATTTAGCGCCCTCCCAGTGAGCAAACTGTGCACTACATATGTTGTCCACTAGACCAGGAATTGACAACCTTTTTACTCAAAAAAGAGCCATTTGGGACCGCTTCTAATACAAAAAGAAAGCACCGAACTTCCTAGCCCGTTTTTGACATCATCATATATATTATGCATGTATATATTATATCAAGTGCTCAGGACATAATTAATAGATCGCGGGCCAGAAAAGATTAAAAAAAAAAAGTACTTGTTTAAAATCCACCAAAGTCCTCACTGAGAAGTACGGGACTTGATTGACATGTAGATTGGCCAGTTGGACATCGTCTGAAGCATACGTCGCTGCAAATGCACATTGTGTTCTTTTTTAAGGATACCACGGCAGCAGTGTGGGAAGAACTACTTTTCCTGAATCACAGTCCGCTGCATGGGTGGAATGTGTTTATCATGCATGGTAGACACTGAATGTGGAGATCAGGTTTATAATTTGGAAGAGTTCTGCTTGGTAATCATGTTTCATGTTTAGGTTTATAAAATCATCCAGAAAGTCTCTGCTTCAACTCCTGCAGGGAAAAGCTGCGTCTATCTGACCCGATGTTTGCATCTCTCTGACAGGAGTTTTGACCAAAGCCCCTCCCTCCGCCTCTTTACCTGCTTTTCCTCTCTACCTGTTCACCTGTTCACATCCTCTGCAGCTGAGATTTGTTTCCCTGCGCTCCTCAGTGTGTCCTACACAGAGAGCGCCAAAATCTGATAGTCCGGAGTAGCTCCAGCGCGCCGCTGAGAAGGAAAAGCGGGCATGGTTATAACAGCGAGGGATAGGCGGGTCAAGCAAATGAATGGAAGAAAAGCGGCCCGCTGAAGAAATATTCAATATTGTACACATTTTTATTATAGTCTGAACAACTTTTTAGAAAAATCTTTTTATTTTATCAGTCAATCTGAAAAAAACAAGCGAAGGCGGTTTTGGGTGGGTCTGTGATTTTCAGATGACTTTTATTTGCGGAAGAAGCTACATGACTCTATCTAGGAACACTGGTAGCGTTCTCTGTCATCAGAGTTGCTCTCTGCCCTCATGGCTTTAAATCAAATTCGGCAGAAGATCGGGTGTTTATTGAAGCTGCCCAGCGTGCCTGTCCCTGCCACAGCTCTGCAGTTCTCGCCCGATAAATACGAGCTCATTACGAAGCTGTTTTTTACCATCAGCCATCAGTGCCTTTGAAATGCCATGAAAAATGAACAAACTAAAATAAAATGTAATTATTATAAAATACTCATTATTTTAAAGTCACAGGAGCCACAACAGATGGATGAAAGAGCCATGTGGCTCCACAGACCCACTCAGTTGCTGACCCTGCACTAGACTAGTGTGGACAAAATGCATAAAATATCGTTTACACTTTCATGTATAAAAATAGCTGTCTTGGCACCCAGGTGGTTCATGTAATATTTTTCTTTGTCCTGCCTCAGAGCTCAAATGAATGTTCTTACTACTCTTTAGTTAACAAAGTCACTGTATACCATTAACAACTGTGGAACATTAACAGTTTTACCTGTTTGAACCAGTTTGAAACCTTTTCTCGTGCGCGAGCGCTCAAACACACAGTTCAGTTTACTCACGGTACCGGCACCTCAAAAGCAAAAGAAAAAAAACGTTGCAGAACTGTTGCTTCTCTTGCAAAACATTGAGTGCGTTGAAATACTCCAGTTGGATCCAAGGACAACAGAAAACACGACTACTTCGCCTCAATGTGATCCATCGTGATGCACACTAGCTTAGCAGCCTCCGCTCCCGACCGACTCCAGCGCCGTCCTGTCCGACCCAGAAAACGGCTCGCTCGCTTCCAGCTCACCCGCCTTTCCTCGACTCAGAAGCCAAGATCCTCCTCCTAACTCTCCGTTCAAAATTCTTCGTTTGTGTCCCGGTTTTTGTCCCTTCGAAAACGCAGACTTCTCTCCTGCAGATCTGGAGGGAAAAATCCTTCGCCGTCCACCTTCTTAAATTTTCCCCTTTTCAGCAGCGTTTCTTGTTTTGGGAATTTTATACACAGATACACTTTCACTAGATGTATTGCTACATCCAGCTGCCACACAACGACTTGGCATGTTGATGATTAACAGATTTAAACACGAGAGAAACGAAGACTACCTGTTTTGTTTACATGCTGTCCTAAGCGCAACTGCGAAAGGCAACTCCCTTTCGTGACGTCACAGGTCATATCGGGTTCACTTCCAGCCTGCGCTCTAGCGGCAGATCCAAATCTCTGATTCCTTCGAAAGATGTCTATTTTTCATATGCTTCGGATTTTTTTCGACGCAAACTATTGGTATCAATAGAATCAGCGTTTAAAGGGCTTTTTTATTTGACAAAGTTGTTCAAAGCATGGCATCCACACTTTAACGATATAGTTAAAACACTCACAGGACAATGGTATGTTTCATTTTAATAACTCCCTTTGAGATGGCTGTATGAGCCTCCAGGGAACCACAAGACACACCTGCGCTCCCCTTAAAGGCAGTGTCACACAGCCACCATGTACATTTTGCTAATATTTCACGTATTAAATTGAGATCTTCTGCCTGATTTATTCATAAGTGCTTCTTGCGTTCTTCATTCTTCAATGTGTTGTCAGGTGTCCATTGAGGGTTTCAGCCGACGGGTCTTTACGTGAATTCAGTTTTGAGCTTTTCAACATTTTTAGTCGTTTAGAATTATGCAGTTTATGCGTATTTTATGTAGTTTATCTGCAATTGTAACATCATTTTTAAGCAATTGTGTATTATTTTTGGAAGATAGATAGGCAAACGTGGCCTTCGATGACTGTTTTATGTGTGTCTAAAAGACTTTTCATGCATGTACCACCGATGCATAACTTTTATATCGGGTATACGGCGCACATATCCTGTTAAAATTACACAACTGACACATGAATCACTGATTGCAAATAAACAGCACAATAATCACTCATGGTTCATATTCTATGTTTACATGTTCCTTATGCGGTTTACTAGTACTTCTGTTGTGATATATCTGTGAAAATTTCAAGTAAAGATCACAACCTTTCTCACTTTTTCCACTTATATTCATGGATGAATGTACGCAAAATGTACGTAGTGGCTTTGAGACACAGCCTTAAGATGCAGCTGGTCCTTCTTTACGACCCTCTACAGGCCCAGACAAGTCAAAACCCTAAAGCCCTCTAAAGCTGCGTTCACACAGAACGAGATTCACAGCAGAGGTTTTAATGTTGTATCCCTTGTGCTATCCTAGGCACAAGGGTTAATGTTAAGTCAATGGTACATATGCAATCTGATGCCCTGCAGCACGAAGGTCTAGACAGTGCAATATTGCGGCACGGTGTGAATTAAGCGGCGTGGCCAGAGTTCAATTATCTGAATTTTGTCTGGGTCGCCGCATCACATCTACCAATCAGGGACTTTGGGCATGTGTCAATTTCAGTGAAACGATCATTGGAATACACATCCAATGACAGGGGATCTGTCCTAAACATCCATCTATTTTGTTAACCCGCTGGGGCCGCTGGGTTGCCGGAGCCCGTGACATTTTTGGACAGGAGGCGTATGCAGTTTGGTGTGAACGCAGCTGTAAAGGTCAACCCCGGTACAAGTTTTTGTGACTGAGGCTTAAAATGCACATAAATGGGGTGAAACTTGAAATAATTTATGAAAATAAATTTCTTGGGGTCATAATTGATGACAAACTAAACTGGAAAGCAAATATTAGGTACTTACAAACTAAACCATCGAGAAGTATTTCTGTTTTGAATAAAAATAAACTGGTTCTGGACCACAAATCACTCCACATGTTATACTGTACATTGGTTTTACCATATTTTTCTTATTGTCTAGAGGTTTGGGGGAACAACTATAAAACAACGTTACATCCACTTTCAATATTTCAGAAGAGAGCAATACGAATCACACACAAAGTCTATTACCTTGGCTTGAGTACACAAATAAATTATTTATACAATCAAAATTACTCAAATTTTACGATCTAGTAGAGTTTTGTACCGCTCAAATAATTTTCAAGGCCGAAACAATTTATTACCAAAGAAAAATCCAAAGGTTATTTATTAAAAGAGACGAAAAATACAATTTTAGGGAAAAAAATAAATTTCTAATACATAAAGCACGTACAAATAAAAAAAGATTTTGTGTTTCATATTGTGGAGTGAAGTTGTGGAACAGAACCAGTAAATGCTTGAATCAATGTCCAAACATAAAATAATTTAATTATAAATACCGGTACAGAAATATGATCATTGATAAATATGTACAAATACAAAATAATAGACCATCAGCATTTGTAAATCGGCATACTTTGAGGATACGTTTTGTTATTCATTTGCATGTTTTTTGGTAATGAGAATTACATGTGCAACTGTAACCGAATATTCGCTTGGGTAGAGCACTGGACTTTGATGGTGGGAGTACTGGGTTTAGTTGGGAAAGTAAGGACTTATGGTAAAGGGGGTGAAAGTTTATAAGATTTTTCTTCTTCTCACGCCCTTTTGGACTAGTGTTTATATAATTTTGTCTTGTCTTGTTTTATATAATTTTCTTGTTTTATATCATTTTTGCCTTGTGTTTGTCTTATTTTGTTATTCTACACTTGTTTTCACTTGTCCAAAATAAAAAGGTTACTACTACTACTAATACTACTACTAAAACAAAAAGGCACACTGGGTCTGAACGAAATTTTGAGACAAAAGATACAACTGCATCATAGTTTATCAGTTCACACTTTCACTGAGCACGTAAATGTTCAGGTCAAGAAGTGCGTGTTTTACTCATAAAAAAACAGCACAACTATGTAATTGTGACTACTAAAAATTATATGTTTTTTGATGGCAAAAGTGCATCCCTGAAGCCTTAATAATATTTGCAGACAGAGTTTATTCGCCTTTCCTCTGTAATTGAAGCATTTTTTTAGGGTTCTTTTAAAGTTTACATGTTTCATTGGAAAAAAAGCTTTACTTACATTTATTATTTATCTATTTATCTACTTATCTATTTCGTAAACTTGTGGTCTCGTAGCTACAACCCTGTAGTTCCATTGCAAGACAGAACAGAAAACTATAAATGTGAGTTCATTTTTCACGAGAAAGCAGACACCTCTCACAGACTACAGCAGACTTTATTGAAGCAATCTCACAGATTTGGATACAACACACAGGCAAGCCAAGGAAGAAACACCTGAACATGAAATACTCGATCAAGTGACTGAAGCGGGAGGTGCAGTGATGACATGCCACATTTTATACATCTCCAAGCAGACAGACATAGAGAAACATTATTCTTAACATCTTTAAAATATAATTTACAAGAGAATCATTATTTTTCTTGTGCAGCCTGTTCCATAACTATTTTGACAGTATTCTAGCGCAGATGTGATCAATTTTAAACATCTAAAAACCAATTCAAAAAAAGTATCAAAGTGAAATTACACATTGTGGAGTCAGGGAGTGTTCACCAAAAAGGGACTTTATTCTGTCAGTTTTTTATTTTTATAAAGATGTCATTTTTGAATAGGAATTTATAAATTTTAAAGTTTATATTGTTTAATGATTAGGGCATAAACACATATTGCACTGGGATATTCTACTGATCATGTAAAACCCTTCTTTTTCTTTTTACATTGTCAACTTAACCCTTGTGCTCTCCTATGACCCCACCCTTACATTGACGTGTTCTCCCTACCATGACAAAGGTGGTTAAAGGTGAAGAGAATTTCATTTAATCCATGGACACCAGTGAAGATCACAAATCATTGAAGAAAAAAGGTTCAGCGCACTGTCTAGTGGGTCCAGATGACCCCACTCCCAATGTTAAAGTGCCTAGGATAGCACAAGAGTTACAACGCCTTCCGTGTTTCTTTGGAAGCAACACCAACAGCAGAAGAGAGAAAGTCAGCTATTAAATGTTCATTCAAGTTGTACAATAAATTCTGTGCAAAATAATACACTACATTGAAAACCTTCAAAGCCTACAATACAGAAATGGGGAATCTGAGTCTGCATGGAGATAAGTGCACTATGATTAAGACAATGACGTTGTTCTAAACAGTGATAGACAGAACCTAAGACAAAGGTTGGAGAAGCTGCAGATTCTAAATCTGAAACGTGCATGCTTTTTCATTTTTATTCCTCTGATTTTAAGTTGCTCTTAATTGCATAATCATTTTTAAAGATATATGCAAAAATAACTTTGCAGACTAATCAGTGAATTTTCCATATAGTATAGTAAATCAGCATGCTTCATAAACCTGCCCAATTTTTGGTTCTGTTTGAAGGGAGCACAAGCCAAACCAGCCAACTTGTTGTCAATGATGGTGCTCCTGCAAAAGCTCAAAGGCGAGCTGTGTGATGTGCTGCCACGCTTGCTGGATGTGGCGGGACTCCGTGGAACGAGAACAGATGGCAAGACGGAGGACAAAACTGCCCGAGAGCTGGCAAGGCACTAGATGAATTTCTCGGCTCTTGGTGATTTTTTTCAGCAAGCCTTGGTTCAGCTCGTTGGTGCCCTAAGAAAAAAAGCAAAGTGAAAAAAAAACCAAGCAGTGTGATGATGAAATATAGACAGGATTTTTTATTTTATTGTGTCAATTTGAGATAAACTTTTCCAAATTAGGACAACCAACTTCAGTTAGTTGTGTCACTCTGTCGGTTATTTAACATTTTGCTTTCTTCGCTTGTGCATATTGGGCTATTATGACGGCAGGTAAAAAAAAGCTTAAATGTGACTGAAATGTTGAAAAATGTAGAGAATGTGTTGATACCTTAAGCCTGAAGCAAACCAGTCCCATGACAACAGGAGCACAGATCTCAAACCTCTTGTCTGCTCGCACCAAACTCTCAAACTCTTTGGCAAGACCCACTTGCTGCAAAAACAAATAAATAAAACTATAAATAATAAAAATCAAATTATCCTGCACCACAGCTCATCAAAAAGTGTACAGCCCATTGACTCACAAATTCACTTCTCTCATAATTGCATTGTTTTGCTTAATGGAAATTAATTTTCAAAAGCACAACTTTTTCCCACTATATAAACATTCAAATGTTGTGGAAACAACAACAATGAAAGAAAAAAACTAATGTTAATATTAAAAAAAAACATGTAAAAATATTTTAGAGATGTTGACAGAAATACCTTCATGCTCAGTAAAGGAGAAAAATAAATGACGCCTCTTTTGTTCTGAACAATGTTACTGTATTGTGTACAGCATTACACAACCATAGACGGTCCTTGTAGGTCAGAACTAAAACCCACGGCGAGGCCTCCTTTCAACACTGTGGGCCTCGCCTGTGGAACAGCCTGCCTGAGGACGTGAGGGCTTCAGCCACTGTGGAGGTTTTTAAGAAAAACTTGAGACACATCTTTTTAGTTAAGCTTTTACATAGTTTTTACTTGTCCGCATGTTTTTATTTGATTTTATAAAATTTTAACAGCTAATTTTATTTGTTTTTGTTTTAATGGAGGGATGTGTATGTGTTGGGTTTTTGTGTGTTTTTATTAATTCATTTATTTTATTATTATTATTTGCATTTATTTTTATTATTATTGCATTTTTTGTATTTGTTTATTATTTTAACTATTATATATATTTTAATCTTATTTGTTTTTATTCTTTCTTTGCGGAAGCACTTTAAGATGCCATGAAGCTTGAAAAGCGCTATATAAATAAAGTTATATTTGAATTTGTAAACTATTGTTTGACCACAAACCACGTCACAGACAAAACGCTGTCATTTGTAGGATTTTGAACAGGTGGCGGTGTTGTCAAATTTACCAGGGTTTAGTTTTTTGACGGTTTTCACAATGTACATGTGGAAAAGTCTAAAATTAGGAATGAGGTAGGATGAAATAGCTCTTTCTCAGAATTGCTCACAGTAAATGTCATTTCCTTTATTCAGAGTATTTGCATGGATGACATCAAACCTGCTGCTATGGCATGAATTATTTACCAAAGATCAAAGAGACACTGGATGAAAGGTGAAGAGGCCATCTTCTGTACTTTTCATGCCAATTCTCTCTTAATAAATTCAGACATTGTTTTTTAAATAAATGACCTCCAACCGACCTCCAGTGTTTGATTCCAAGTACCATATTTTCTGCACTATATGAGGCACACTTAAAAGCCTTAATTTTTTTTAATAAATAACAGTGTGCCTTATAAACCGGAGCACCTTATATCTGGATTAATTCTGGTTATGCTTGCTGATGTTGAAGACATTTTAGGAGGTGTTTGTTTTTTTTAAAACATAATTCTAATAGGGTTGGGATTTAGCGTAGTCAGAATACAATATGTTAGTTGGCTATGTTAACACCCAACCTTGTTAGCGAAGTCCAAGTAACGTGTTTTTTGCCCGTATCAGTCTGCTTTTTGTAGCAAACAAGGTTGGGTGTTATTGTGAATACGCTCATGTGTAGCGGAGTTTTTCTTACATGTTACCAACAAGATGGGAGATAGCATAGTCACAGTTTTGTTTGCTTTAGGAGTATGAGTCTTTTTTATATGTTGCAAACAAAGTTGGAAGTTACAGGTATTGTAAATACGCTTACACGACTAACATGGCAAGCGCTTCGATTGTGGCTTTACGTGTAGTGCACTGCACACAGGTTCTGGAGCTACTGTGATCGCTGTTAATAAATCTGACTGACCGATGGACTGTCAGTATCTCCAATTCTTTTGTCTCGCTTAATGCGCCTTGTAGTCTGGTGCACCATTTATATGGCATATATAGACAATTCGTTTACGATACACCTTGCAATCTGTTACACTCTATATTCCAAAAAAAGGTAAAATTTTTTGTTCTTAATCTCACTTGGGTGGATCTTTTTTTGCTTGTGGACATTAAGATTGATTACTTAATTGCAACATTTTCTATTCATGGGTTGCCTAATAGTGTTTGCAAAGCTAACAAACACAATCGTTTTTATTTTTGAGGGAAAAAAACAACAAAAAAAGTTACAGTGGGTTTGAAGTGAATCATTTCAAAACCAATAAGTTTGATGAAAAACATGACAGAAAAGTGATGTAATAGACTCATGTCCGGTAAATGTCTTATTCCTGCGGGGTTGAGCTCTGCTCCTGCCCACTTAGTTTAAAATGGCAACTAAACATGAAGCAGACCCATCGGATTGACAGAGCAGACTGCATGAATGGAGAAGAAGATCAGGAGGAGAGAAAAATATTTAGCCGTGAAGGATTTAAAACTAGGAGAAAGCAGGGAAAAAAGAAGAACAGTTATGGGGGGAAAAATGTTGCTTCAAGAACGAGTCATTTCACTTATACAAAACTGACTGGGTAGAGCATGCTGATAAAATAAAATACTGGACTTCAACTGGATGAAAATGAATAGAGGTCATGAGTCAAATTCAGGGATGGAGGTGACATTTTCTTTATTTTGCTTGTATTTCCCCTTAAATGTTGAGTGAAGCTGGATCAGTCAGTTGCTTACCTTCCTTATATGAGCTTGCAGGCCTTGGAGTCCATACATGCGAAAGACAAACCACATCTTCAGTGATCGGAATCTTCTTCCCAATGGAATCTGCCAGTGCTGCAGAATGACAGAGAAAGGTTTTCTTTTGTTTTTTCTTTTTTGGAATGTATATATAATAATTTATGCAATTAATAACTCATCTTACCCTATAATCAGTGACCAAGCCTGTTCAAAGAAAAATAGTTAATGCGTGTGAGTAAAAATGAACATAGCACAAAATAAAAATATCCCTATGTAGGCCACTTAAGGTTTATTCACCCTCCAACTGTGTAATTTGATTGACTAATGTATATCATAGCTAGCATAATGAAGCAGAAACATATCACTAATTATTTTTGCTTCAATAATACATCTCAACAAGGCTTTATTATATCTTGTTGAATCTCGGGTTATCGCTCACAGCTGTTTCTTCTGGTCATCACCAGCATTGCTGCCACTTTACCCACAGGTAGCTCATTATGAACAATGGAGGCATTTGTCAGCAGAGGTAATTACCACTAATTAGATAGAAGGGTGAATGCCGCATGAACATAGACTTCTGGGAGCTGCGTCACTGTGATGGGAGGTATCTGCCTCTTTTTGCGTGTTTCTAACAATCTGTCAAACAAATTACAGAGCAAATCTGAGCCCATCAGCTAATTGAGAGAACGTCGGCAGCTGTGGCAGAGATGTAGGATTACATCACAACAGATTTAGGATTTCAATCGGAGTATGTAAAAGCGTGCTGCTTGTTGTCTTTCTACATTTTCAGGATGTTGTTTCTTGAGTACACAAATGTGCATGTAAAAAATGAATCAGGTGGTACCTGTTGTTGAAATTCAATGTTTAGAGACTTTTAGACCCTCTCAACAATAGTCTGACTGAAAATGCAGTTGTTTTTCACCTTTCGGCATATGCCTTCAGGGGTCACCTCAATGGATAGGCTTCCACAGAGTCGCACATTTGGTTTGGCAGAGATTTTTAAACTGGATGCCCTTCCTGACACAATCCTGTGTTTTATCCGGGCTGGGGACCGGCACAGGGAAACCCAGTCTTGGGCCACCGTTGTAGCTACATAGTTGCGCAGTAGCGCGAAAGATCTTGCCCAAGGATCCACACTGGATGAAGCTCATGGTGACCCCTGGGAAACGAACCCTGGTCCGACACGCAGCAAACTGAGCCATCCAGCAACTTTGACTAAAAATGCAGCACACTGGACTTAATGAGCAAATTAAAATACAAACAGGTAAATTAACTAATTAAAATACCAAACACCTTTCAATCTGGAGTCCAAATGCCACTTTAGGCACTCTACTCTTGATTTGCTTCACAGGGTTCAATTCTCACTGATATATATCCATCTATCATGAGAACATGAGAACTTATATTTGTCCTGATTAGGCTGAAGCTCAGTGCATCTAAGAGCTGTAGCACAACACTTGAGCAGTCTTTGAAATGCTAATGTGTGCAGTTGAGCTCGGATAACACAGAACAGGTTATTGCTTGTATGTGCTTGACTGTGAAAACTGATTGAGATCATTTTAGTCCAAAAAATGTTTTACCTGATTCCTGGTTTTCATGTTTTAGGTAGAGTGGTTCCATCTTAAAGGCTCCAATGATATCTGTTCTCTTCTTCACCCTGTTGACAGCAAAGAAACATACATCGTATCAATTTTATTATTTATTTATCTATCATTGGATCCACAGAAATGTATTTATATATTTGTATAAATGATATTGCAAATACTACACCACTCAAATATATGGATTACATTTTTTCCCTAATCCACTTGTGATGATTAACTTACCAGCTGTGTTGATGCATAAGAGTGATCAACCAAGTCGTTTAAGTGTCTATCTGAAAACTTACTTAAAGAAAACTTTTACTTATGTAATATTATTAGATTAAATAGGACATAAATAATGATCTCATAAGGAAAGTGTATAGGCTAATCTATAGGATTATATTTGAGGGTAACATGTAATGTGTCAGTGGAAAAGGGACCGAAACGAGAACAGGGGCAATGGAGGTACCTTTTACATTCATCTTCCATGTAGGCTGTTTTATGGTTTATGATTGTTTCCGTTTTGTTTAGGGCATGTCTTGTTTTGTCAGTGCTGACAGAAATGGCAGGTGGAAGGCATTATTCCATTCTCACAAAACAAATTACAAAGGTGCAGATTGATACGAGTGTTCATAGTGCTTTTTTGGACCATTAGTCTGCAGGGTAAACAGGTGGGGGTATTGTACCACATGGTGCCAACAGAGGTCCTTGCAAAAAAAATAAAAAATACTCAAGTGACTCTCATTGCATAATCTACAGGCACACTTCCTGTGTTCTTATGTCATTTTTATTGATTTTGCAGGATGTTGTGTGGAAATGCAGCAAAATAAAGGCAAAGAGAAGATGCTTACCACATTGCGGAGCAGTCAAAGTTGATTAACATCCACTTATGTGGATTGAAATTAAAGGAATCTGCATACTATTAAAAGAACAAAGAAAAATAAAATAATTACAATAAATATACATAATTTTTAACAAAATAATATTAGGAGTATGTGTCTTTTTTATATGTTGTGGAAACAAAATTATCACCAACTATGTCACAAAAGTGTTAAGCATAAATATATATATTGTCTTTTAGTTTTTTTTATATATTGTCTTTTAAATTTTAATAAAGGCCCAACAGCCTGGCAATATTTCACAAAACATATAGGATTGATAACAAAATAAAACCTCTCCGGGCTGGATTTACTCAAAGAGAGACGCTCCCTTCCTAATCTGTAATCTGTTTCAATCTTTTTGTTGGCTATCTTTGTAATATCCTTTTCTCTACCTTCTCTGATGCAATAACAGCAAAGGGAGACACTGGGACTCAGACTATTAGTTGGCATAGAGCCGGTTGCCTCTACGTCAATCATTTATATCCTAGCAACCGAACCTTCAGCAGTTTCATCTTTGGGGGGGGGGACGGTCTGTTTTTTTTTTTTGTTTTTTTTTTTCATTTCCTTAAAAATAATCCAACAGATTTAAATGTTTTATTCAGGAAACCTATCTTTCACATTAAAAGTGCATGATTATTTTCAGAAAAAAAGGAAAATATGCCAGGTCTGCCTCCGCAGTAACATTGTTTGAACTTGTGGGTTTAATAAACAGTGATATATAAAGGTCTGCTACAGCCTCAGGAAATTACCCGCCCTTATCTCCGCGTCTCTGCACAGCTTGGGAAGCAACAGATGCTTTGGCAGCCTCAAAAGACAGATTGATGGTTTTTCTAGTTTTCCGATTGTTCGGACTATTGCTCCGTCTTCCAAGCTTCCTCCGTGACATTAACGTTCCTGCCCTTTTCAAGTAGGTTAGTCCTTCCTTTCATGGATGTAATGACAGATATTTCACATGTGATTAAGCAGGCAGTGTAAGTTTACGAGTGATTTTCACTTTGAATTTTGGTTTTCAAATATAAAAAAACACATTTAATTGTGGACAAGACAACCAGCATAGAAATATTGGTAACACTTTACTACAGCGGTCCTTTTGTTAACGTTTTTTAACGCATAATAAATCATTATTTAACTAATAAATAACGTGTCAAAAGTCACTTTTACGCATTACTTTGCATTACTAAGTGTATCATTTAATGCTAGTTGGCAGTTAACTACTGCTATTTTTTCAGCCTTACATAATGGATAGCAACGCACTAATGAAAGTTACTCTATGCAATCGCTTAGCATTACGTATGCATCAACAACATATTAGTCCAAAGTAATCAGTTAGTATGGTTGTTTGTTTGTTTGTTTGTTTGTTTGTTTGTTTGTTTGTTTGTTTGTTTGTTTGTTTGTTTGTTTGTTTGTTTGTTTGTTTGGAGTTTAGTAGCAGCAGGTTAGTAAAGTTTTGCTTAATGATTTCAGCTCGAACTTATCCTTAATAAATGCTGTAAAGCCTCAGAAGCATTACCTAATCTTTACCTAACAACCAGTAGTTAACTGCCAACTAAAGCATTAACTAATACAATTAATAATACATATAGTGTCTGTTAACATGTAATTCAATAACTAAATAATACTTAATTATGCAATAACTAATGTTAATAAGGGGGTCCTTATTGTAAAGTGTTACCAAAATGTTTGTATATATTATAGATCAAAAACACATTTTTGGCAAGGTGTGTAGTATGAAAATGTTTCTTTTGAGAATTACTCACCTCCACGCCATTTAATAAAGGTCTAAATTCAGGGCAAATAAAAGCACTGCCAGCATAAGCGGCATCAATGTGCATCCACATGTTCTCCTGATTACCTGAAAAAAAAAATCGAATAGTGCCTTTATGTCCACTTCCTCTCATCAATCAGATGTAGTCAGTGTTTGTGGTTGCGGCTGCTGGACTCACACAGGGGTCCCAGATCGGCGATGTGATCAAAAGCACAGGATGGAGTGGTACCAAGAGTCGCACAGAACTAAAACACAAAATGTGAAAAGGAATATTGGCATTTTCTCCTTTTTACAGAAGATAATTTTGCATTCTGTTCATTCTTTAGTTTAATTTAGTTGTGCTGTTTATTCTTAATTTCCAGATCAGATACATGATAGATAGATAGATAGACAACTTTATTTATCCATTTGGGAGGTTCCCGCATGGAAATTGACATAAATGGTACATGGTATTATATAAAACCAAATAGACAGATAATAGCCTAAACAGAAACAATGTTTGCTTTCAGCAGAAGCCTTGGGCCATGCACATATGTTTTACAATTAAATTACATAATTGCAGCAGCAGCGTTAACACTCTATATGACTGGGTGCTGCAAAAGAAATTGAATAAGTTAAATTCATAGAAAAAGCAAACTGTATTACTGCTGGTTAGTACTGTGGTAAATGGTTTTTATTTTTGGTGGTTTTGTTTGTATTACATAGAAAGGAATGAGTCCAGCAGCTTTATCTTCTTCCAATATCTTTTTAAGCATTTCCCCTCTGACAGCATACAGACTGTCTGTAGGAACTTTCTTCATCATCACTGCACCAATCAGAGCTGCACGCTCCACAGACGAATGAGCCTAAGATTAGGAAAAGAACAGCTTTAATGAGAAGTTGAGAAACAGCATTTAGACAAAATTAATAAATTAATATACAATGACATTTCTTTACATTATAACAGTAAAAAAGTTTATTTGCTAAGAACTCAACCATTTCAAATCTAAAAGAAAAACACAAGAAAGAAGAGAAAGAGAAAAATAACATTTATTTTATAAATATAGCCTGATCAACTATAAGTCGTACAGAAATCATTACAAATGCTTATAATTATGTATAAAGTCAATATTATGTTTAATAGAATCAATGTGTAATACTGTATGTTTAAAAGCAAATGTCTATTTATAGTATCTTTGTTTTTGTTTTTTTTAAACCAACCAGTTTCAAATCCATTTCCAATTCTATTGTAAATGGTTATGCAGCAGGGAATACGTCTTTTATTTCTATCCAGACCATGTTTTTTTCAAACAGATCTTTATAAATTTAAAGCACCAGACAATTGCATGACAGTCTATTGTTCACAAGGAACGCTATGTTGAAGCTGAAGAGTGTACCTGTATAAGGAAGGCCATGTTCAGGACTTTTGATTCATCCTTAACAAACACTATGTTGCAGATCAAGGGTTTTTGTCATTAACAAATAGTCTTCATCTATATCAAACGCTATTTTCAAAAACAGGTGTGTTTGTCCAAAATGAACACAGTGTTTAAGAACAAGGATGTCCATCAGTTCAGTTCATGCAACACAGGACACGCTAGTTAGGGGAACAATAATCAACTCTCTATTTGATCTTTTTATATCTAACCTTTGGTTGTGTAATATCTACACTTTGGTGAAAAAATTTGCCAGATAATAACCATCTGATTGCAATTTTCTTTTCTTTTTTTTTGGGCAGAGGAAGAGGCGTTTTTCTGGGCTGAAGTGCATAGCTCTTAAAGAGACTGCAAGAAAAAAAAAACAAAAAAACAATTGGACTCTTTGTAAAGGTCTGTGAGGCCCTCAGGCAACTTCCTAATCAAATCACAAAACAAGCCTGGCAGTAAACCTGATCAGAGCTAGATAGAGGCTCACTGACCCTCCGTCTGCTCTATTTTCGAACCAAGTCTTTTACCGCTACCGGGTAACCATCAATGATGCTGTGTGTACTGCTGTTCAACCAAACTGCAGTTGCAAGCTTTTTAAATACAATTTTCAGTTTCTTTGTTTTTTCTTTCAGTTTCTTTTAGATTATTTTAAGTTTCTTCAGCTTATTTGAAGTCAGTTTTATGACACTCTATAATACACTCGGGAGTACAAAAAAAGATGGGTTAGGGATGCAAAATTGCTTACAAATAATCTAGAATGTTGAGAGATGTTATGGCATTAGTGATCAGCTATTTCAGATCATCACTGACATCACAAACAACAACAAAAAGAAAGAAAGTTGAAAAAATATATGTTTCTCGACTTACTTGCTCTGAAGTGTATGCAACCAATTTGGAGAGAATTTCTGCCTCTGATTTTTTCGGGTCAAGCAATTGGACCCGTCGGATTGCTTTGCAGCGGGCAGCAAGCAAAGACACAAGGGTCGCCTCGCTGGCTGTGCCCTGACAAAGAAAAATAGCAAAGGTGGTTAACCATAGATCACTTCCAATTAAAAATTTGCTGTCTGAATGGTGTATGCTGGGCCACATTTTAGACCAAGCATCCCTTTTTCCATGTAGTTATGGCAAAAGATGAAATAAATAAAAATGTTAATAGTATTTGCACGGTCCTATGAGACAAAACAATTATTTACTGCACAGGTGAACAGGTAGCTTGAAAATTAATGACATGAACTATAGTCCTGTGCTTGTAACTTGTGTGCAAAGTAAATCCTAACTCATGCACACAAAATCCTAAATTGTGCACACAAAATCCTAAATTGAGAGAATCATTTTCTTATGTCACGTCCAGGGCTCTGTAGCTATAAACTATTTCATGTTTTTAAAAAAAAGCTTATCTCTCTTTTTGTTTCTGTTATATCAATGCCTGAAAAAAACAATTGTTCATCTATCCTTATAGTAACAATAACCTAAATGCAAATCAGTGTCTAATTTTTCTAAAACGTAAAGTAAAACTTTGTGACTTCTACTGGGTTGTCGTCAGGGAAAAATCAATCAGAATGACTCTTTAGGTGTTGAAGTTTCCAGAACACTGTCTTAGACAAAAGTAGGAGCAGGATACATTTTCAAGTCATCAGATATTTAAGCAATAAACTAAAACTTTTCATAAAGACGTCTCAAAAGATGACTGAAAGAAAGAGAAAATTTAGGCTACTTCTTTAGTAAGTAGAGCACAGATTGCACTAAATCTTATCCATATCCAATTATGATTTTGCATTCTGGTCAGGACACAATTTGCAATAAGAATAAACCTTTTCATATCATTACCAGCTGTCCAACAAAACTGATGCACTCTTGCACTCAAGCCCGGGTTTGTAGTACAAATGATAGCCCAGAGGCTGCTTCTATTTTTTAAGTATCCAGTTTGGCCTTTGTATTGACACCATGTTTTTAATAATAGCCTGGCAAAGTGCTGTCTAAACACTCATTAGCCTTGCTGCAGTGAGAAGAGCCTCATTGGTTGCCATAGTGAGAAGGTAAGCTGCACTAAAAAAGGGGAGTGGGGGAAAAAAAACAAGATGAGCATGATGAACACACGCATACACACACTTTCATAGTCAGGTGGTCACAAAAGGAGCCACGAAATGATCTGTCATCAGAGTGCACTCTCATGCTTCACTATTCCTCATCCTATTAAACGCAAACACAAGCATTTGTGGAGCGGATCCTCTGCTACCGCTCCTGTGTTTGTGTCAATGGAACACTAAACCAATGTTTTGGCCTTTTTCACACGGAACAATCCCAACACCATCATTGTCATGTCTCTATTGTCTGCCTCAGAATGACACATTAAAAGGCAATTTCCTGCCAATTTTCTCAGATTTGAGCCAGACAGGGGGGAAACATCAACAAATCAATTGTACCCAATTCCTCTTTGTTTATGGACACAGAAAATCTGAAGTGTTTATGTGTAAAAAGCACCTTCATAATCCTTCTGACTGACACAAAAGGGCAAACAGATTTTCTGTGGTTGCTATTAAGGGGAATTTGTCAAGTTACTGTGTTTGAGTCATTTGAAGGACCTCAGGGAGTTTCACTTCATGAATGGATATAGCGTGGATGATTGTCCAAAAACAATGGAAAATCATCTGTATCTTTAAAGAATTTACGGATCTTAGTGAATGTCTTATCTCTCTGCATAATATTCTCCACTGCTAACCTGAACTAGCAGTACATATAGTACAAAAAATGAAAGCACTGGAAATGGATGAACAAATTATTGGACTAACTATAAAACATACTGTGTTGGATTGGTTCATGCAGACTGATTTGATGTCCAATTACAATCCATCTCTCCATCCATCCATCCATCCATCCATCCATCCATCCATCCATCCATCCATCCATCCATCCATCCATCCATCCATCCATCCATCCATCCATCCATCCATCCATCCATTCTCAGAACCAGCTGACTCCCTTTTGTGGTCACGGGGCTGCTGGAGTCAACCAGCTACTGTTGGGTGAAGGCAGAGTACACCCTGAACAGATCCCCATCGATCCATTGATCTTTGATCATTTCTGATCATTTTCGAAGTTGCAGAGGTCTTCTTGGAGGTCACAAAGTTCTGGACCTGCTCAAAAGCTTCTTTCTAATTTCCAAGACTTTCTAATTTAGGCAGTATCAAATGTTATATTTGATCTTCTTTAATAACTCACATAGATATATGAGCCCCCTAAAGTTTCATTTTTACTCAATTACAGCCTCCCTAATAAAAACTGATAGCATGGCACTTTTGCGCCAAAATCTTCATTCTAACAGTCACAATTTAGAAATTGATGAACCTATTAAGACCCAAGCTTATATTTCTACACACATAATCACAAGGACCCAGTTAAGCAATGTGGTGTCATAACCCTAAATGGGATGTCCATGCATGTGGACGCTAGTTCTTCAGAGGTTAAAACAAAAAAATAATAAAATGATTAAAGAGTTTAAAAAAGAAAACAAGAAAGATAAGTACATGCATACTAACAGTTTGAATCCTTTAACACTCATTTTGCTAATTGCACGCACTGAAACCATCTGGAATCACTAAGATGGTTCTGAATATGTGCCGCACTTGTATCAGAGAAGCAAAAAAAAGATGCTAACCTGAATTACGCCTCCTCCATGGCCGTGTGTGCCGGCTAAAAAACACTCTGGGAGTTGGAGCATCTTTCCAAGCCAGTCTAACATGACGGTCTCCAGCTCAGTGCATGCTGGGCTGGCAGCCTGAAGACGCACCAAAGAATAAGTTCCACTAGAGATATGAGTTAGATATAAACTATAGAGATACACAAAGAAAAAAACAACATGTTTTTATTTTTTTGTTGTTGCATTTTTGTTTATTACCCAGGAAAATCCTATACAGCCAATGGCTGAACACAGCATGTCAGCCAGCATAGCAGGGTAAGAGGAGGCTGCTGGGAAGTAAGCAAAGAAGTTTGGACTGTGCCAGTGTGTTATCTGGGAAAAGATCAAACATGCACACAGAGCTCACGTTAATGCCATTAACAGTCAACGATGAAAAATACTATTATAATTGAGCTTCTAATTTTGTTTATCAAATACTTTAAGCAAGACTTAATCCATGGAGTCTGTTAAAAGCTCAGTTGAAAACATTTCAATTGAAAATATTTATGTATAAATTATGCAAATGTAAAAGCAATATCTGGAGAAGCTGGAATTCAAAACATAATTTTCAGCAGTAATAAAAAGAAACTTTGTCCTAGAAACATCCATCCAAAGTTCTACATATCAATGTTAAACTTAAAAAAGGAAAACTTTTTTTTTTTGGTTTTTGAGTGTTCCAAGGAGCTAGATCCACATTATAATAGGAACATGAATCAGAATTTCTATATGAAAAAAAGATTTTAAAAACACATTTATATTGTTGGCGATACAGCTTTTCCCTCTTTTAACAGTGGTGCAACAATTACATTGACAAAATTCAGTTTAAAGACCCAGTCCAATAGAAATTGTGTTTTTGGTGTTTTGAACATGTTTTTGTGGCATTGTTCTCATAATGGAGGACATCCATAAGGAAAAATAAGCTTAAAATTGCATTCCTGGGTATTTCTTTATTCAAATTGTTGTGAAACAAAAGCAGATGAAAAAATTCAGTTTGGAAAAGAGATTAAGAAATGAACAGCTGTTACTCAGTCATTCTACTTGTCAGAACAACCATTCTTGCTCTGACACCTTTTTCTTGAAATCTTCTAGCTAATTCTAGTTTGTTTTTTATGACATTTTTCCTTAATTGCAAGTTATTGAAGTTATAAACTGATCAATCAGATGCCTCAGTATAAGCATGTTGGTCCCTCTGCCCCCCATCTTGGACATTTGATTGACAGATTCTCCCGAGCTGCTTTCAGTGAAGGGGTCTGGACTTCGACCAAGCTTACTTAAGCTAACAGTGGTTGGCCTTGGAACGTGACTCAGACCGACTCGGACCACTCGCAGTCAACTGGCTCCAAACGGCGACTGAAATGGCTTCATTTTGCTGGAGCCGGAGGTAGGGGTTTTTCTATGGGTGACGTCACACCCGTTTTGCCCGATGATCTATATCTATGGTCCCACCAATAACTCCTAGAAAACGACCCAGGTTTTTTTATTTTGTCTAAAAATGATGAAATCATAATTAAAAGACCACTGGATATGCTTTGCAAATAGATACAATTATGATTGGAATGGGACTTTAACACACATTTTTTCTAGTTGTTTTTCTTACAAAAGCAAAGCAACTCACCCCTGGCATGATCACCCTCTCCACATCTTTCATGATGTCCTCATAGCTATCAGGCTCTACTGGTGCCTCAGTAGGGATTAAAGAACGGAGATATCCAGGTTCCACATCTGGGTAGACTGGTCGTTCCTCAATCTTTTCCAGGTAGTCGGCGACATGATCCACCATCTCTTTTCCTCTGCGCCGAAACTCTGCAGCATCCATGGTTCAGCTAAACCACGGCATAAATATCCCACATTTAACCAAGCATTGATATAATGGAGTCAATGAGGTTTTTCTCCATTTAACAATGGGAAAGTGCAAGCACACACAAATACACATTAACCCAGACATTTAACCTTTGAACTAGAAGTAGTAAAGCAATCATGAAAGAATCTACATAATGGTACCTGGATAAAATTGTATTATCAACATTTTCACATTTCTTTAGTCACTTATAGTCATGAAGCACATTGAAATTTAGGCAGAACTATTTTCAAATAAATATATTACTTGTTAAATAATAACTTGATAAATGCGTTCTATCACAAACCATTGTGTGTTAGTAAAGGACATTCTCACTTGTGGCTGTAACACAATTACATTTTAAAACAAGGAATCAAATCAAACATCCAGGTTTGCTAAGTCTTTTCATTTTTCATTGTGAAGGAAAAAGGAATTTAAAACTTTAACCACGTTGTAACTGCCTGGCAGTTTTCTTGTCGTATTGGTTTAATCTGACACAGAATGCTCCATTAAGTCAACAGTCGTTTGCAGTTTTGCTTTTGAGGTTTTATTTAATCAATCTTTTAGTCTTTTATTTCAGATTCACTAATATTCTTTTCTTGCAAAAAGAAAAAAAAATTGAACCACTTAGCTGGTTTGTATAAGCCGGCTGGTTTTAAACAAATGAATGAACCACTGACCCTCTTACTCTGTTAAGCCAGTCATAGCTTTAGTTCCACTAACCCTAGTCTGTCATGGACAGAATGCCTAAGTACTTATTTTCCCATGATTTAAATGTCTATAATTGAAAAATGAGTTTAATAAAAGGGTGCCTTGACAAATTCAAATTAATTACAGCAACCTGATGGAACAAATATTGTATTTCTAGGGGGAAAAAAAACTGATATATATATATATATATATATTATATATATGCATATATATATATATATATATATATATATATGTATATATATATATATATATATATATATATATATATATGCATATATATATATAGTGATATGCTTATACAGGCAGCTCTTGGTGGAGGGTGACATATCACTCTAGTAATGTTGCTTACCCAAACAGAACAGCAGCATGTGAACATTGCCCTATGCTCAGCACTACAGCTCTATCATTCAACAAGTCTGTCCCTGTGCAGGTGCTGTTGCCCTGATGACAGGCACAGCTCTTATCCTCAGCCTTATCTCAGATGGGATTAGACACGCCGCATGCATGTGGGTCTGTATGCTTTATACTCACACAGGTGAGAGCTTCATGTAAGGGGGTGTAAAGTGGATCCTCACTCCTGCCTCTTCCAGCAGCAAACAGGGAACTAGCAAGTGTGTTTGAAAAAGCAGGACAAGAGACAATTTGCTGCTTTTATGTTGCCTCTTACGCCCCTCATCACGCCAACCCCCACAAGGCCAGCCAATGGGAAAGGAGCTCAGGAACAACGCAAGAGACTGATTCATAAGAAGTTACACACACACAAAGCACATGCACATACACAAAAAGCATGGAAATCTTAAACACAACCTTGTTATAAAAATGTTACTTATAATTACCACTTAATAAAGCTCAAAATATAGACAAAAAAAGAGAATTGGGACCTCAGACTCATTAGTGAAAGGCTGATTTTTATTTTAATTTTAAAAAGAGATAAATAATATCACATGTTGGCTTTGTTTCCGAGGTGTATAAAAGTAATAATTTCACTCTTGTCTCTGTTTTAACACAACCTTAAATTCATCGCTAGGCATGCATTGTTTACCTTATTTTCTATAACCTTAAAGAGGATAATTCAGCCTCTAATGGCCATTTTTTCAATAGTTTACCATCCATTTTCTCAATCTAGAGTATAATAATAAAATATTATTGTTACCACAAAGCGGGAAATTAACTAATGTTATTGTTAACAATGTTTAGACTGATTAGGTACAAATATTCAATAATGAGAATAAACATGGCCAATTTTGTTTTTGCCAAGAGTATGATTTGTTAAATTTGAATTAACGGAGAAAAAATACATATACAAAATGTATTGTAAGTTAAAATCCATTTGTAAAGAAAATGTATGACAGCTGTTGGATAAAAACAAAGATTGTTTTTGGTAGAAGAAGGCATTTGGGGAATGAAACTCGTGTAGGCCCCAGATGTTGGCTCCAACCTCCTGTCATGGCAAGCTAGGTGAGACAGACCCAGACGCTGGAACCCAGAAGGAAAACACAGGTGGGTTATGAGGCAAGTAATAAGGTTTATTTTCATCCGGTGAGGCGTGGAGTTGTGGCGGGAGTCTGGATAATGTTTGCAGCGAGACTGGAAGTTCAGCAGTGGCTCGTGGCGCGACTGGATGGATCCGTGAGGAACTGCTATCCAAGAAGGCTGGAGACTCAGGTGACCACTCTTGGTAATGATGTCCTGAAAACTAGGCATAGAACGGAGTTAAACGAGAACAAAGATACATGGACTAAGTACTTAGAGACCAGGCTAAGCACCATCAGGGGCAACAAACTGGTGATGAATACTTGTTCTGGATCTCCTTAAGAAGGTCTGGAAGCATTGTGAGTTGAGTGGACACAGCTGAGTCGAATCAGGAACCAAGCAGAGAGGGGAGGGGGAGGAGAGCTGCCAGAGGTACCATGACACAACCATCAGATTAGTCCGATTTAGTAAAGATTTTTCTAAGAACTAAAGTAAATTACATTTATTTCTTTGATGGTGGCATGGTGAAGTCACGCCTTAAGCTACTTTCACACCGCCACTTCCAATGAAAAGTCTATGTAAACGCGCGTATATGGGCGTTTCAGGCTTCTGTGTTCAAAACTGTCACGTTCACATGTCGCTAAAATGGTTTCTACAACCATTTTTGGGCTCTATGTACAAAACGTATTGAACTTAAGTTGAAAGTTAAACCAGGTGGAACTTTGACCAACTAGGGGCTCGGATTTGGTAGTGATGTATGGATGGTGTCATAGAAAGTTAAAGTCTTTCATATATCAGAATAGAGCTGTGAAAGAAAAGGCCTAGAGCAAGATTCACCACATTTAAGTGGCATTAACATATCACACCAAGCCTCTTCCAACTGTAGGTGGCTGCCATGCGCTAGTATAACAGTAGAAAAGCAAAAAGAAGCCCCTTCCTGCTTTCCAGTGTGAACACCGTGGGCTAAATGGGTGTTAAAGGATGCGCCAATCGTATTTTCTTGATTGTGCGTCACATGACCGGTGTGAGTGTAGCTTTACAGGAAATAACCAACTGCTTTCCTTGACATGTTGCTGGTCAGTTAAAAAAAAGAAGTTGTAAAGTTTCTGACAGAAAATGTCCCCCTATTTAAAAAAAATAAATAAATAAGACCTGAAAAAAATAAACCTAATTATTGTGGCTTTTCTTCGTGCTGTAAAATGTCTTGGTTTATTTGCACAGACAAGGATAAAGGACACAATAACATTTTTAATAATAATAATAAAAAATGGATCTAAGCCCAGCCAGATACCCCGTAAGGGATACAGTAGGTTAAGGAAATGGACGGATGGACGGAAAAATGTGTCTGAAAAAAGTATAAAAAAATGAGCAACTTGTGAAAAATAGCATACATCTACTGACTGGAATGCGAGCTGAGCCTTGAGAATGGTAGTTTTATTAAATGTTTGGGGGCAAAAATGGCAGAAATTGAAAAAAAAAAAAAGTTGGATTGAGTTTCACCTTAAATCCATCCATCCATAGTACAGATGGATGGATTATTTCCCAGTTCTAAAAAAAAAAGGTATATGCCTTTCCTCTCTATGGATAAAAATAAATGCCAAACAAATAGAGTAATTTAGCCTCAATGACCATATAAACTACAGTTGGGATTCTTTTTTTTTCTAATAATACCTGGTTGCACTGCTTTTATAGTCAACAGGGGAGTCTGTAATTACTGTGCTGACTGTGAGTAATCAGCTGAGTATGCGCTGAGGCAGCAGGCTGCAAACACGTTAATCTTTAGTCTTCTTTCTTCATAATAAAACTCTAAGCTTTGAAACTTTCCTTCTTTTGCATGACTGATAATCCAAAGGTCATGTCAAATGTCAGCTATTGTGGTCCTTGGGGGTAACCCACATTCTTCTGAGTGTTCTGGGCCTCGCCAACAGCTTTTGCAAAACTTCCATGTCCTTTTTTCCCATACAAGTGTAAAATGTTACGATTTAAACTGTTGAATTTATAAGCAACTTCATTTGAGGACATTATCATTCTGCCATCTAGTGGATAATCTCATGACTTCTCTTTCTACAACTAATTTACTGAAAACTTTAAAAAGACAAAATTTTACCCAAAATGCCATGCATAAATACACTTCTGTGATAACATTTTAGTTGCATGTCAATCAAAAAAGACAACACAGGTTTTTTATTTTATATATCAAGGTATTAATGATTTATTCTAATATCAATAAACAGAATATATCAGTCCCTTATTTGTACAAAAATACCTGAAAAGGTTACAAGTAAAACTTATAAGCCATTCAACTATTTACAGATTGAAGCAAAGCACATGTTGAATACAGGAGCTTTCTCTCACAAAAAGAGACAAGTTGCTGCTTTCCGTTGCTGCATTCCCTGAAATATGTGTTTTCATATTGAGATATATTTGAAATTGTCCAACCATTCTAGCTTTCATTGTGACTTTTTTTGTTTTTGTTTTTCATTTGTTTTTTTTGTTTTGTTTTTAAATGCACAAAAGTCAAAAGATAAGAGACCAGCCATCTTTGCAGGATCAGGGCCAACTAACTGACTGTGAGCTCCAAAGGTTTCTGTATGCTCAGACTGCAGCCAGAAAAGGCAAGCGTTCATTCAAAGAAAAGTGCAGTTCAAAATACGCCAACTGCATTTATAAAGTACTTGAAAATGCTACGTCACCCAGTCTGTGAGATCGGTCGTGTCCGTGCAGACAATAGAGGTCATCAGAGGCACCAAATGAGGGTACAAATGAACCGCCTACCAACCTGACATTGTGCTTCAACTGATTTCAGGGATGCATGTCAGTAATTCAGCAACAGATCTATCAAATCAGATTTTCTAATGCAAAAAAAAAACAAAAAACAAAAGTCAAAGTTACTGTGAGGGCATCATTTTTGTTGACTATTTGTCATCGAATCAGCCTGAGCTACCACAAATATATCTTCTTCAAATATGATTTCAAGTATTCATTAAGCAGACGGGCTGTGCAAATGAAATACAAGTTCCATCTAATTAAACCCACAAAAAGTTTAAAAAAAGTTTGTTCCGTACTTAAAAGAATCTGATGGACTAGCAATGTCTAATAACGCTTATTCTTACTTCTGAGGTGCACAAAATGTCGTTAGGGCTAAATTACTGAACAATATTATATTACTTTTGTCAATGTGCTCACTACCGGATTACTCCCCTCGCACAATGTACAGACAGACCTCTCAACAGCTTTGACCCAAATGTGAGAGCTACCTTAACACACCTGACAAACATCAGCGAAATTTAAAATCGCGGTAATTTCAAGAACTCGTTTGAGATCAGCAGGTCAGACTGCATCTCAGTGGACAACATGTCTGATCATTTCACTAAAACATTTAAAAATATATGATCCACTAATATCTTTTTATGTTTCTTAAATGTTAGTTTTAAGTTTGATTTAACACAAAGGGCTGATTTTTGTTTGCAGCATCTGCAGAGAGGCGGTTAAATTTCATTGTTTTCACTTCTGTTTGTTCTACATCTACGTCTTTACATTTCTTTTGTACACGCAAATTCATAAAAGAAAAGTTTGAAAAATGTTTACCTCTTGTAGCTTTATTGATCATCTTTTCTTTCTATATTTTTTCTTTTAAAAATCAACAAAAGACAAATGATAAAAGAAAGAACATTACGTTTTTTTCAGCACGCAAGGCCTGCCATCTCATTTCATTACAAGTTTTAAAAGAAACCTCTAAAAAGAAGCAGGTTAAAATAGCAGGTGGTATTTAAATGTTAGATGCTGGTTTTAAAGATTAGTTTTCACTTTTTCTCTAACACAGTCGAAATGTTAGGAACGCAATCCGACTCCAGGTAAAGGTCATTTTTACTCAGAAAGTAAAATCTTTGAGCCATTCTCTCCTCATTAGTCAAGATTTTGGATCAGTTGAATTCAGAGCAACATTCTGTTGCTGCAGTGCGACACCTGGTGGTCATTTATGATGACATTTTCAGCAAAGCAGAGCAAAACGAAAAGACTGATTAAAGGGGTTGAAAACTCTATTTAGAAACATTTTTGTTTTGTAAAACCCTGTTTTTTTTCTTTCAAATGTACAACATTCCACTCATCATCTCTTGGAATGACAAACGTAACACGACTGGTGTCAGTGTGCTTTAAACACCACTTCAGATCAAATCATTAAAACAAAAACAAAAAAATAAGGTCAATATAAGCTATGGCATTACAATTACAATAGTGAATAATGATTTTATGGTAAGAGAAAAAAAACAGCGCTGTGAAAAGAAATCTCAAAATTTCAAGTCATCAGAAACGTCCCAGATAAATAAATACAACCTGCTGCAACAATAAAAGCAAAAAAAAAAACAAAAAAAAAATACATCAATGCATCATCTTAGATAAATAATGGGAACTTTGCACAGAATGTAGATTTATTGCTGCTTTTCTGCACACCCAACTTTGAATACATTTCTATCTTTTTGAAGCACGATTTGTAAATAAAATCTGAGTGTTGCGGATACACAATAAGGATTTTTCAGTTGGACTCTCTACCTTGACAAACACGTTTAAGAAAAAAGTTCATTTTCGTGAAATTGGGATAAAAATGGTTTTACAGGATATATTTTCTCCAGAAATCTTTACATAATAATCATAAAAATTTGTTTTTTCCTTATTGATGTAGCATTTATTTGTCGGAAAAAGATGTCAACCTCCTGGAACATGTTAGCTGTAGCTTTTCTACTGTGAATGGCAGCAGAAATGTGTCAAATATGACATCTGGGAGCTCAAGATTGTTACTATCAATGATGTGGACCCAAGTGATGTCTTTTAGCACATAAAGGGCATATAATAAATCTGAAATGCTAAAATCACAATAATATTTCTTTCGGCATACGTAATCCCGACTACCGACAGCTAGCGGAGGGCTAAAAGGAAGGCTCTGGTATATATTTAGAACATTCTAATCCATTTTTAACAGCTTGTCACTGGCTGAGTAACGTGTGCAACATGTATGAGGAGGAGAAGGTTAAAGAACAGGGCCAATGTTCCCCACAGCATTTGTAGAGACACTCATTAAAACCAACTGGTTTGGAATTTTCAGACACTTTAAGTTAAAAACCTTCAAAAGGATCTGCTTTTTTATTTTCCAATTGAATGGGTTTGATGCGACGATAAGCATTGCCTGCACTGAAATTCCACTAATAAAATCTCTCCATTTAGCTGCAACAGAGAAACAAAAAATTAAATAAATAAACTACACAAAAAAAAAAGGAAAAATATAAATATTTTCTCTACTGGATTTGAAATTCTTTTCAGCTTTCAAACAATCTCTGCCTAACATTTATAGCTCCACATTTGACACATTGATTCGATGCATGTTCCTGCGGCGGTTTCAAGACTATAAAAACATCGAGTGACGAACAAAACAACCATCACGATTCTGATGTAGCTTATTTAAAAAAATAAAATGCTGCAAATACCCAGACATGGTGCAGACATTTAGAATTTGAAACAGAAGACAGAAGCTGCAAATTATCAAAGAACAAACATACAAAAATAAATGAGAAGACACATCTCTAAAAGGTTCAACAGCAAAAAAAAAAAAAAAAGAATCTTGCATAAACAGATGAATGTCCTCAAAATATGAAGCTTTTCAATCCTGACACAGATTTAAATAAAACCTGTTGGTGCCTTCTAATGGGTTGAAATCGGACATGTCAATGCAAGACTTTGACACTAGAGGGCAGAAGCACATTGTAGCTGTCAAGTAAAAGTTGAGATGTCATGCAATATCAAAGGCTGCACCCACTTCAGAAAAGTCAATGACAAGAGACTAAAACATTTACAGTGAAATGTGATCTTGGAGTCTAAATCAAGTCAATGAGACGTTTGAATGACACTGGTAGGGATTGGTCTGGTACAGATGTGACAGCTCGGCTCGCTGATTGTCTAGTCTGTACTCTCATGCTTGCTGATGCACACTGGTGGCAAAAAAAAAAGAAAAAGTAAGACATTTCGCAGCAGTGTCGACACAAATGGCAGTGCTCATTTCCTTAAGCTTTCTCTTTTCTTGGGGGAGTAAACCTCATGAGCAAGTTTGTGCATCTGTCTCCTCAAAAAAAGCTCCATGCAAAAGCACCAAAATTCCAAGCAGTCTCCAGCAGACGCACAACAAAAATAGAAAAAGTAGACCAGTCAAATTCACCAGCTTCTAAAAACACACACAAAAAAAAAAAAAAAAATCGAACAAGAGGAACCCACCGACCCAAGGGGTTCTTCTTGTTGTGTTTGATTTAGGCAGAGTTAGATCAAGTGTCAAGGGGGTTATGGAGTCAGATGAACTGAAGGTGTCATAAGGCCACCACGGTGCACGGATGTTTGAGTTTACAAGGCAAAACTCCTCTGTTTAGCTGGTAGAACTCCACCAACTGAATCAGGTCGGTGAACTTTGTTACACCGTCATCAAGGCTGAAGAAGACCTGGCCATCCTCTTCACACTGTGCAACAGAGCAAGGGGCATAAAAAAAAAAAGTTGAGACAAATCGCCAAAGTGCATCATATGTATGCTTCATTCTCACTTAATAATGCAAAAAACTGAAGAAATACCTACTGGTAGTATCTGGAAATGTTTTATTTTCTTATGATGGCACAATGTGAGCACAAACGCCTTGGGGTTACTCTGGCTGACTCGAACCAGGAACAGCCTGCAAAAATAAAAAAAGGAGTTTATGTGATTACAGTATCCCATTTTTGCCGGGATATATGATGCGTGTTAGCCCACTCACCCGTCCACTTGTCCCTGCTGGTGAATAATTCGATGGGACTCTTCTCTGGTTATCCTGCCATAGTACCAAAGCTGAGCAATGTGGATGACTGTGACAAAAAACATTTAAAAAAATTACAATAGAATATTGTAAAGTGCAAAAAAAATGTTTGGGATTGAGATGTGACTCTATTTTACCTGAATTTAATGTAGAGTGGTGCAACGGACTTTGGGAGCCAATAACGTTCATTCGCTGAGTCCTCTTCTGAGAGAGACGATACACATTAGGAACACAAAAAAAGAGGAATTTGTGACACAGCTGAGCGATAGCACAGATTTTTAAAGAGCAGCTTCATCTGCCAACATTTAGTAGTAGATGGAACATCCAAATCACAGAACCAATTTTAAAGGGCATTTCTGCCCAAGTAAAGGCTAACTAAACAGTAAATAAACTTTTTTGGCTGTTTACCTGTACAAATGGGGCTTTAAAATGCTGACTGCTGGTTCGTGTCAAATTTTCCTAAGAAATCCTAAAATGTTCTGACTGTCAAATTCAGAAATGATACCAATAAAGGCAACATATGACCCTCCAGTATGGTGAAACAAGACATATTTGAAGAAAATTAAGCCTAAAATTACCTTTCTGAGTATTTCTTTATTCAAATTGTAGTTTGTTGTTTGATAAAGATTGTAGAAAATACGCTGAGAGTGCCGCAAGCCCCATGCTCCGCTCCATTCTGATGCATCCACTAGTAGTCCATAAACGTCTGGCTTAAAACTGTATTGCTGGATAGCTCCAATATCTGGTATCTGGTAATGTTAGATTGAGGTTGTGAGGGGCTGTAAGCTAATTAATGATGGGAAGAGGGCAGGCTTACTAAGTTACACCCACAACTCAGGTGAATTTCTAATTAACTCTTGCGTCTCTGCAGAAACTATGCCTTAACCCTTGTGCCATCTTGTGGGGTCTGGATGACCCCACCCTTACATTGACATGTTCTCCCTACCATGACAAAGGTGGATAAAGGTGGAAAGATTTCATGTAATCCATGGACACCAGTGAAGATCACAAATCATTGAAGAAAAAAGGTTCAGCGCACTGTCTAGTGGGTCTAGATGTAAACGTTATGGTGCCTCCAGGCACGTTATCGTTGGGAGTGGGGTCATCTGGACCCGACAAGATAACACAAGGGCTAGAAAACGACAGGTTTTTTGGCTTCTTGTTAAAACCAGCATAATCTTAAAAGCCCACTGGGAATGGTTAGAAAATAGATCAAAAGATGATTGGAGTGGGACTAAAAGGTGGAAAAATGAAGGGAAACCAACACCAGCCAATCATACCCTGAATTTCCAACTGCCTCTATAACAGACTTGACTAATAAGCCTCTGTGTCTTACCCTCCACGTGTGACCTTCCTCCATGGCAGCACACTGAGCTTCAACTGGGTTGTCAATCACCCTCCCTATCCTCCCAGAGAAGTCCATGGCCACAAGGGAGTTCTCCGATACACTCCTCTAGAGGGAGCCAAAGATGTGCAAAAGTCAAAAGGGGCAAACAAATGCAGCAACATTGATGTAAAGATATTAATCAGTAACATTATTTTACTGATTTATTATTTTTCTGGCCAAAATATTTTGTACAAAAAGTAAAAAAAAATTAAAAAAAGTAAAAAATGAATGTAGCTGTTTGTTAAAAGAAAAACAGCTTACCACAGGAGCTGAGAAGGGTGAAAGCAGGGGTTTCCTTTGTTGAGGCAACTTATAGTTCTGATACAAAATAATCCCATACTGCAAAGCCAAAGAAGTCACATTATTATTTGGTAAGTTTTAAACAAACGCAGGAATAATTTGAGTACAGAGGGAGTTCTGTGTACCTTAAAGAGTCTGAAACCAGTCATCCAGCAGGTCCGGCTCTGTTCATCCTCTGCACACAGCATCCTCAGCTCCTTCATTTCCCCTCTGGATTTATTAGGCTGACAGTCAACAATTTACAAAGTTACTATTTAAATCACACCTTTATTTATTTATGTTTTTTACTACATTTAAACTTTAAATGTCCATTTACTGAATTTATGACAGAAAGATGGTGCAGAAAAACCGGCTTTCTGACAGAAAGCACACTTCAGAGAGACTCACTTTGATGCAGAACTCAAAGTCTGTGGGCGCACTATGCTGCTTTTTGCCTGTGATGACAGTGAAGATGTTGCTGTCCTCCAGGTCTGCTAGTAACTGCAAATGCCTGGGTTCCTAGATTAATAAGGCCAAAAAAATGAAAGGGGAGAAACAGCCAGAGGGTTTAATGACAGGCAGGCGTAACAAACCGCCATTAATAACAGCTTTGGAAGTTTGGAAGAAGATGTCTGCTCATGATGGGCTGTTGTTTACCTTTGAGGCTCCTTTTGTAGAGCAGTAGAGTCCTGAGCGGCGCAGGAACATGTAAACTTTCTTCCACGACTTCCGACCCACCTCCTTGATGTAAAGATAACCCTGTATTTCTGGACAGCTGTTGGTTGAAAGGAAGTTCTGAAAGGGAAAACGGGAAGTGAAAATCATTTTTGGTTTTCCTTTGCTACTTCATAAAAGAGCGCTGCACCTCATTACATGTGAAGCCCTTAGTTCTTTGGTGCTCAGAGCTGCTAAAGGCACAAGCCTGTTGATTTGGTTGGAGCTTAGTCAGGGCTTTTACAAATTTGTGCCAGCATAAACATAAACTTTAAACAATCGCACCCTTTTTATGGGTAGCTTTTCTTGTTTGGTGACTTTATTTGTGTTTCCCAATCCTATCACAACCACAAAAGTGGCAGATAGGATTATTACATCAGATCAGAATCTGTGGCTTTCCAGAAGCATATGCTTTTGGTTGTGTTTGGGGGGGGGAAATCCACAAAAGAATTCTCACAATGAGACATTTTCCCGACATTTGCAGAGTGCGTGCAAAGATATTTCAAACAGCTTTTTTTTTTTTCCCCCCCTTTGCACCGCTAAGACCTTGTTACGCATTGATGAATGCTTGTTGCGTAAAACGGAATATTGCAAACACCTGGATGAGCTCGGCTTATTGAGCGCCTCGGTTTGGATGGCGCTCTAATTGAGTGCAAAGAGCTTGTGTTTAGAAGAAGTCAAACACTGAGAAGTCCTGACACAAACCCCCCCCCTCCCTCCCCTCCATATCGATGCGAACGGCAGGGGAGTTAAAAGCTTTCCACGAGCGGCGTGGATGAAGAGAGAGAATTTAATAGGGTCTACGTCTCTGACAGCTTCGTTACAGAAAAAATAAAAATAATAAAGGGGGAGCATCTAAACCTCCATCCATTAGGACCGAAGCACCTCAAAGCCCCGTGAACTGAATCGATACGGTGAAAAGTTGTAGCTTGGCTGATTTCACCCATGGGTGCTGGGCGTGTGGTGCGGAGGCAGCAGTGTCAACAGGGGATCAACAGTAGTTATTACAGCCGGCTCTGACGAGACACTCAGTCTCAGGGTCAGGGGTGAGCCACGCCAGCTTGATTGTACAGTAAGCAGCAGGTGCTGAGGTGAACCAAACTGTGCGTGTCAAGAGGAAGAGGACGAAGCAGAGAGACGGGTGCGTGCGGGGAGTACCTGAAGTAGCTGAGATGGTGGAATTGTATGATTGGTTTCCTGGCACCACGCTACCATGTGCTCTGGGAAAAACGTCTGTTAGAGCAGAGGAAGGTGGAGTTGAGAGACAATGTCAGAGATTGTGACAGTAATAACAGGGCTGAGATGGCTGGGACAGAGACAGACATCATGCAAATGTTCACACAGCGGGCTGTCATAATATTTTACGATTTTCAAAACCATGGAGGAAAACTCAGACAACCACAAGAGGTTAACTCACAACAAGTGCTGGCTTTCGAAACGTTTTTTTAAAGACCCACTCCAATGAAAATGGTGTTTTTAACATGATCTTGTGGCATTTAATAATGATGGAGGACATGTTACATAAAGAAAATTAAGCTTAAAATTGCATTTCTGAGCATTTATGTATTCAGATCGTTGTGAATTAGAGACAGAAGAAAAGTTGCAGTTTGTAAAGGCTGTAGTTGTGACGTAAAAGCTGCATCAGCAAGCCACAAGCTCCCTGCTCCGCTCTATCCATTGTAGACAAGTAGATCTGTGTGCGTCTTCATTTTCCTCATTTGAGCTGGTCTCTGGCTCAAAACTGTACGACTGGAGAGCAACAACATTGCTCGCCATTTTTAATGCACTGGTAAGGTTAAGTTGGGGTTGTGAGGGGCTGTAAGCTAGCCGGACAGAATTTAAACAAAGGGTTGCTCACTCTGTGCCAACAATCTCGCCCACAACTCAGAGGCAAATGTTTAATGAGCTACTGGCTGCAAAAACTATGTTCCAGAATAATTATTTGAAAGTAGATCAAAAGATGACTGGAGTGGGACATTAAAAGCAAAACAAACACGGAAAGAAAAGCAGCCGTTAACTGTGAACTTTTAATTTTTTTTTTTTACGAGTTGCAGCACATTACAACATAAAGATGTCAGGAGTGCCAAAGCATTTCAGGTAATGTCTGAGTAAAACACCTACCAAGGGGTTTCTGAAGAATTCATATTTGGCATAGTTCTTCCTGAAGAGGAATCTACCGTCACTGTTCATGGAGGCCTGGACTTGAACCACCAACTCATGGTCCTCTAGACAGCGCTCTGAGAGGAGACAAAGCAACAACACAGCAATGACAAACCTGACATATTTAGACTATGATTGTGTCCAAACTCCTCCGCTAATCGCTACAAAGTGCACTACAGACCTACAGACCGACCGACCGATCGATCGATCGATAGATAAATAGAGCTATTGACATTTTCTAGTGTTGTCCAAATCTACAATTTACAAAATCCAGTGTCCTAGAAATTTCCAAGAAGTCTCTGAGAAAAACCCGTGTGCGTGGATGCTCAATAGATTGGAGAATATAGACCACAATGCATTGCGCTAGAACATTTTTTCATGCAAAAAACTGTATTTTAATTCTTTTTTTTTATAACCATCCAAGTTTTCATCATCAGAACACAGTGGATTCATAATTAATCTTAATACAATATTCATATTTTATTTTTTTATGGTTAGATTTCCTGTTAAAAAAAAGTAGTGAGCACGGTGTCCGGATGTCCAAAGTCCACTTCCATATTGGGGACATTTGGGGCGTTGAATGCTTTGACAAATGAACATTGTTTTTTTTAATCAAAGCGGCTTGACTCATCAATATATAATGAAGGAAATCTGAAAAAAAAAATCAACATAAGCTTTAGGACCTTCACAACCCAGGAGTAAAGATGAACTCGTGTTCTGGTGTGACAACAATACAACCTTTAAAAACAAAAAATAAACAAAGACATGGCATCACCATACGAAGGAACAGAAACGGAAAAAGGTTGTCCTTTGATGTGAAATAGACAGATAAACCGAAGAACAACAATAAAGAAACCTCGTAAAGATATCCTTGAAACTGATAAGAGTAACATTATCCACAGTTTGTACTGATGTGAACTGAAAGGCCACAAGGTGAGAGTGAAAGGCTCCATAAAAAGGCCTGTTTATGGTTTTCAGCTGCATATGGGGACAAGTCATTAAATGTTCAAAGAAATGTTTTGTGGTCCGAAGAGCTAAACTGGAAATGCTGAAGGAAAAAGTTCCCTGCCTTTGAGTACAGTGGTGTTAATGTCAAGTTGTGGGAATGCATTACTGCCGCAAAGACTGTTGGGCAAAAAGGTTTCCTCTATTTATTTAATTTGGGGAAGTAGAAAAAAATAATTCCTATACTAATTGATTTTTCACTAGCTTCTACTGAAAAAGGAACAGAAACCCCAAAGGAAATTGAAAGCAAAGTTAAAACTGATAATTCTTTGTAATTTTCCAAAAAGTAAAAAGTAACACATCTAGGCAAATCAAGTCGTCTCCTCTCCCCTTTTGTGCCTAGTTATGTCATGTTTAAGCACTCAACATTTTTTCCAGCTGTTACACGTTTGCATTGTATTGTTGCACAGGCTTAGAGGCCACTTAAGGTGGTATTAGGTGTCCTTCAAACCGTGACCCTGCAAGAATTCGTGCCTTGGGCCAAAGGGAGGTAGTTGTTCTGTCACAAAAAAACCATGATGAAACTCAACTTAAGTCCATTACCATAGTTCTCCAATATGTTATCTTATAAACGACTTATTTCCATTTAGAGTGAATGTTATTCAAATGTGTTCATTTAAAGCCGTGTCTCACAGCCACTGCATACATTTTGTGGATATTGCATGGAGGAAAATTGGTCATACGTGAATATACGTGAAAAAAAGTGAGAAAAATTGTTGTCTATACGTGAAAATTTCCCCTATGTATCACGAATGAACCACGTTAAAACCACAGAAAAAGTGTAAACGCAAAGAACTCGTAAATCCACATTTTAAAGTGATATACGATATGAAAGTTATACATATTGGTGGTAAATGCCTGAAAGTCCGTTAGACATAAGTGAAACGGTTGTGGAAAGCCACAAATTTGCGTATGCATCTCACAAAAATCATGCACAATTGCATGAGATTTGCCTGATAATTGTGTATTAAAATATGCATAAACTGCGTAATTCAGAACTGACGAGGAACGCAAGAAACACTTCTGAATTATGTATGTCACGCATTTATCACAACAAACCAAAATTTCATACACAGCAAAATCTGCTAAATCTAAGTAGAGGCTGTGTGACACGGCCTTTAAGCATGGCTTTCGAACTGCAAACTGCACAAAAGAAAACTTTGTTCCTGCACAAATGTTATCCTCAGTCCTTTTACTGCGTTCTCATTGCAGTGTCACCTTCTTTCCATTTCACTGCACTGCCAATGTGGTGAGACAGTCATGTTTGTGTCTGTGACTCACTACAGCAGCTTTAGCTTGCTCTGCCCCACTTGTTAACCTTTGGGAACTGAGAAAAGGTCAGCGTTACTTATCCTAAAGGGTCATTTGATCCTTTCAGCCAGTGTGTGGCCAGGCTGTGTACATTTACATATGTTGGAAATGCTAAATTTAAAATCTACAAAAAAATCTGTGCGCGTCACACAGTTGTCCTGCGGTAAATTTCTTTTTTTCTTTTCTTCTGACGGCAAAAATTAAGCTGAAGTTTAACTTCAAGCTTGAAATAGCCTAATCACTGTAATCAAAGAAGACTAATGCCACAAAATGAAACGTAAGCTGGATATTTTTGCTGCTCTTTAACATAACCCCATGTAAAACCATCGCTCCATGCAAAAGCTTCTCTTTCAACAAACACTAAATAGACTGCTGCTTCATCACAGGCCATTTTCTGCAACGGCTAAACACCAAATGCTATAAATAGTTATTCTAGATGGGAAAAGAATACAGTTGCAGTGCAGGTGCTTCAGAAGAGTGACAGAAGGGCTATAATGGAATAGTGAATCGCGGCCAAAGATGATGTCATTCAAACAAACTAACATCCCTCCATTTGATAGCACCCAGTTAGCCAGCAGCACAGAGGGGAAAAAAACAAATCAAGACGTTAGGGTTAAATATTGGGTTACAGCCTTGGGAGTCTGTAGTTTGCAATGCGCAGTATATTTTCTAGTGGATCCCTGGCCCTACAGAAAAAACACCCAGGACAAACACTCTGACGAAAACGCCGCTACGCCATCTATCTTCCTGCTAAATCCACCTTTATATGAAAAAAAGAAAAGACAACGTTCTCTCAAACATCTGTTATGAGGCCCAGCTTCTCCTTCCCAAACTTCCTCATAATGGCCTTCTCTTCTGAGGGGAAGCTGGGTTGTTAACGTTTAGCGAGCCACAACTTACTGTTTGATAGCCAAGTCCAACAGAAAAGTCATCCCCGACATGAATGCAAAGCTTTCACCCCCCACCCCCAATCATGTGGCAACATTTAAATAACACAGTGTAAATATTATTTTGCTGGGAAATTTTTGCTAAATGACTAATTGCAAAGGAATATCTTAGTAGTATATTGCATTTTGTGAGATTTTGTGAGAGCCGTCAGAGTTGATACTAGCGACAGGAAAAGAGAAAAATGACATTAGTTAATGAATGTCTGTGCGAAATCCTATTTAGAGAAAAGAAGACGTGAAAACGGAGTGCTGTATTAATTTTTTTTTAACTTATTAAATTGATTATTCTATGGTCTTTTGTGTTTTATGACAGTGATATAGATTTTTTAAACTACATCAGTTAAAAAATTTTTTCAGATGAAGTAGATTTTAATTTAGCTTTCATTAACGACAAAAAACAATTTTTTGCTTGTCATTTCAAAATTTTGCATTCATATTTTTATGATATTTATCTATTTAGCACTTTTTTAAGGCTATGTCCCCTTCCCCCCTCCCACTAAAAAGTATATAGTGCGGGGCTATCTAGTGCCCTGAATCTTAAAAGCAATTCCAATTTCCCAAAGTAAAAACCTAATAAATATGAACGTTTTATGAAGACTATTTATGATACCACTGTGTTCTGATGATAAAAATTTGGATGGTGTCTAAACATATCCATTAAAATACAATCTTTTTCACAAATATTGTTTTAACACAAGGCATTTTGGTCTATATTTGCCGTTGTAGTGAGCAACGTTAAACACTAGTTTTTTGCAGACTTCTGGAAAATGTCGGGTACTCGGTTATGGAATTGTACATTTGGACAGCGCTACAAAATGGTGAAACGCACTATATCGTGCACCAAGTAGTGAGTAGTGAAGGAATTCAGACAGCCTGAAACAGCGTCTATGATATCAAATGACCTCTTGCACAAGGAAGAAAAAAGCTGGGGTGGGTCTAAAAGCTCACCAGGCTGCACATCCACTTTTGAACATCAATAATATACTGTCCTATTCTTTAATGTCTTATCTGAGCTTTAAATAAATAGCTGAAATACTTTATTAAGAAAAAGTTAAACGGATTTATTATAGATTAAATCGTACATTCATCATACAACAGCACAACTCTAACAAACAACTGATGGTTTGTGAATAAATTGGCAGCAAAAAATATTTTTTTTATATTAGGCCGATAAAATCAGTTAAAGAAATGCTAAAATAGCTTAAACAAATTGGCCATAAAAGTATCATGATAAAAACAAAAAGTACACCAAAACGGCGGGTGTAGCCGGTAATCATGTGATGTAAACAGAGCCGGAATGAAGGAACCGGGGAGTCGCAGACAAATTTAAAGCAATGATTGTCCTTTTATCAGACAGGGAAAAAAGGGCTCAACTGTTTATTTGTTAGAACACTTATTTGAACACCACTGAAAATGCTTTTCTGTGTCTCATCACGTGGCACCCCAGCGCTGCTGTGACGTCATCCTAAAAGCTACCTTGAAGTTCCTTAACAGAATGTCATAACACCACAACGATGAGACACAGCAACTCATTAAAATGTGGTCAGATGAATGCAGGCTCATTTAAGCCATTATTAACGTGATACACATTGCTTGTCCCGACAATCTATATGTCATAAACACTTATCAGTGTACCTTAATACCCGACGTCTCCTCAGCACAGCAGTTGCAAAAATCCTCTGAGTTAAAGCACACAAGGCACGTCTTATTGCCAGTAACCGCCTCGCAGCATGCCTTCGCCGTATCAAAGTAACAAGTAAAAAGTGTTGTCCCCGACGTTCAAAACTGATAATTGACATGAAAAGTTTTAATAAGTGAACTGTCCCAACAGTGTGTAAAGCGCAGCACGTCCGTCTTTCTCTTGTTGTTTTGCCCCGCACTTGTAGTTCCTGGCCAATGACTGAAGAGATATTTGGTCACGTGGTTTAGTTTACATGCTTTGGTCTGGAACAGGATACTCCACTTGACAGCAGGCTAAACACAGACCAAACCCAAGATTCGGGACTCGACCCAGAACAAATTAAGCTGACTCAGAAAAAGGATTTTCCCCGTCTGAATACACCCTTAAATTCAGTATGAAAATCTAAAACATTGCATTATATTCTTTAGCTTCCACTGATTTCCATTCAATAGCAACTCTGTATATACTATTATGTTTCTCAGCTGCCTCTAAATAATTTACTTGTCAACACATAAATAAGTGCTCTTCGCCACAGCCACCGAGTTGTTCTTGGTTGGATCATTAGATGTTCTGGCTCTGTGCATGCCTGCGCTACACAATGTCCCCATGCATTCATGCCTGCATGAGAATATGCGCCTACCGTATCATCTACCCAAGTATGAAGGGCATGCATGCATGCATGGGTAGACACCTGTGCAAGTCGCCAACTATATTGCATGTCACGGCCTACCCCGCAGCCTGCCATTGTCTGCAGGGGTAAATGAGTGTGCAAGTGTCCGTTCGTGTGTGTCGATGGGTGCTTGAATAGCATGTCAGGCCCACCAAGGCGCAGCCACTTACCTAGCCCCAGCAGTGGGTGGTGTTCAACAAGCACCCAACTGTTGTCATCCAAACAATGGCTTTTATACACCAGGAGCTGGCACAGGTCCCTGGCCATCATGTCGGCTGGGATCTCGACGACTTTACCAACGCCATCCTCGCTGAAGATCTTCACAATCTGGAGGGGAAAAGCAGACTCAATGACCATTTCATAGATAAACTTTTTGCAAAGAAATTCGCGACTATCACTTCTAACAGTGTACAGAACAAGAAAAAAAAAGACTTTAGGACAGATCGGTTTTGAAAGCTCGACTAATAGGTGGGTGAAACCAGTTATTTTCTTTAAACACTGGCAAAGTATTTGTCATATAGCACCCCGTGAACTATACCCTCCAGAAGCCTGTCATTATGACACACAATAGAAAAGAACAGACTCTTAAGACTATGTAGTAATTGTGGTCTTAGAAATCAGAGACATGCTCCTCTTACAGCCACTTGTAGGTGTAATATAGAAGCAAATATACTGCGCAGTATAACAAGCATCTGCTCTTGTGAACACAAAGTCGAAATGGCTATACACACCATGCTGTTACTTAAAATGGAGGGAAGGAAGAAGTTTCCAATTATAGCTTCCCAGGAAAACGTATGTTAACTATTCAAAAGGCAAACTTGTGCTTGTGACTTCAACCTGTTTAATGCAAGTGTTTTATTCTTTAGGATCTTTAGCTTTATCCATCGGGGTACTTTAAGCTTTGAGCAGTCCACATATAGTCGGCGCAAATAAATCTGGAATAATCAAATGTAACAGTATGTGGTTAATAAATGGAATAAATGTATTGCGTGGATGCATTTAAATTAACAGGACGAACATTCAGCAGCTCACAGAGAAAACTGGAGCAGCCTACTTAACCTCCAGAGGGATCCAGCCTTGTTAGCCTCCACAAGAAGCCAGTCTACCCAACGCTCACTTGTAATGGATCTGTACAACTAAAGATTTGCAACAAAAAAAAAACTAAAAGAAAAATCTAGTTTATTTTCAGAACATAGAACCAGTTCCCAGATAGAACAAAATTCCTCTGACATATCCGACTTTTTTTAATTTTTTTATTGCTCTACTCCTATGCTGAAAAGGCAAACTGGCCCCTTGAGGTATTTACACATTCAATTTCAAGCTGGGATGGCAGAACGGCAAACACGGACGGAGTCACATTGTAAAAGAAGACATGATGGAACGGAGACGTTCCAGGAGAGGTCAAACGCAGAAAGAAAGCTGCCTTACCTCCACGGCTTGCAATAGACAGCAGTCCGGCGAACACGAAGGCATTTTGGACTGAGTCTGGCTCCCCAAAGTCACATACACACTGAGTCACCACAGTTTCTATGACAAAATACCTTCCTGCACTGTTGCCTAGTCTCCTTCCACAAAGGAAGATGGAAAATTGAAGGCCAACTACCTGGGTTATAGCTAGATCCTCAGTCTATCTGTAGGCATCCGGGTGTATCCTCAAAAAAGAAGGGAAAAAAAAGGGGGGGGGAGGAAGAAGAAAAAAAAAAGAAAAAGAAGAGTCTGTGTGACCCAAAGCCAGGTTTGTGTGCAGCACACAGGACAGAAACAGTCCAAGTCAGCGTTTGAATGGCAGCAGGTAACAGTGCAGTGCTTCCAGTGCCGGCTCAGTCTGACAACTATCGCTCTTCCTCTCCTTGCTTCCCTCTCCCTCCCCCTCACAAAGGGTTACAGCCACCGCCACGGGCTCCAAGGCACACTGAATCAAACCACACGCTCACCGACCAATCATAAAGCTCCAGCGGGCTGATGTAATCATTCCCACACAGACCTAGGCACACAGAAGCACACACACCCTCCCTGAGAGGCATACACACTCCAGCAGACAGACGCAATGTCATGCACAGACACAGCCAACTTTTTCAGGCCCTTCTAAAGCTGCCTGCCTCAGTTTCTTTTTCGAGCTTGATGCAGGAGGGATCATTTGAGCAGGGTGTGGAGCGGGGAGGAGGAGAAGAAGGGGGGAAAAAAGAGAAAAGTTGTTATCTTTTTGCTTTTGCGTTCCTTTTTTTTCACCTCTTCACCTCTCCCTCCCATTCTTTGCTGCCATTCCTTCTTTCCCCCAGCCCAACTTTGAACTCAGCAGTCAGATCTCGCTGCCTCTTACTGTAAGTCTCATTACAGAGCAAATGAAACGAAACAAAGCTGGGGCAGCACAGGATTCTGACCTTCTGCTGCTTCCCTAGTGCTTTGCTTTGTGCCAACATTTTTTCTTTTTGTCCTGTAAGAGAGAATAAAAAAGGAAAGTTTTTGCAAGTCCTACCCTACAGAACACTTCTTTCTAGCTGTGCTGTTTAATCAGAAGTTGCCCACTTCAATGAAAATTAGATTTTGTTGTTGTGTTCTTGTTGCATTTACTCATGATAAAGGACATATGTAAAGAAAATCAAAAATGCATTTCTGAGTATTTCTTTGATCAAATTGTTGTAAATCAGGAGCGAATGAAGAAATGCTGTTGGTAAAAGCTTCTTGCTGTGACATAGGTGCTACAGTCAGCAGGCCATAAGCTCCCTGCTTCGCTCCGTTCCGATGGATCCACTTGTGGATCGTCTACAAGCCTGGCTCCAAAGTGTACAGCAGAGTCACTCGCCATTCTTGTTGCACCGCTAAAGTTATGTTGTGAGGGGCTGTAAACTAGTGGGAGTTAAGTGTAAAAAAAAAGGATAATGGGAATTGGGGTAAAGCTTCCTAAGCACCAACAGTCTCCCAAGAGGACCTGGCTGCAGACAAGAAGATGGCGCCCACACACCATTACCCAGAATGCGAAGTCCGGAACAGGAACCTTTTTTTGTCAAAAAATATTCACGTGTCACGTCACGTGTTTTTCTTTTTTAAGCTTTGAACCTTTAACACCGGAAATGTGTCTGTCAAAACCTATTATGCTCTTTGACACACCGTGACGCCTTACCGGATCAATATGAATCAGCTGATCCACACAGAAAAGTGTCTTGTACACCAATATGCAACGCATTACTGTTATAAAGTTTTTCGTCTGCAAAGCTTCTGCAAAGCCGTTTTTTCCCCTTAGAATTAGCTGATTCACATTTGTTGTGTGAAGGGTTGAAAAGTTACAGTAGTCCAAGTAAGGAGCCAAAGTGGTGTATCTGAACGCTTCTGTTAATATCATTTTTTGAAGGGAATAAAAATGATTACCATTTTTTGCCCCATTAAGTTCATCTTGCACACTAAACAGTTTATTCACATGAAAAGGTTTTTATAAAAGGTACTGCAATTCTCACATTTTGTGGAGTTTTAGCTTCTGGCTAATGATGTATGGGCACCATCTTGTCTGCAACCAGGTCCCCCTCAAAGCCCCTCCCAACACTCAAAGGTAAATTACTAATGAACTACTGCCGATCTGGAGAAACTGTCCCAGAAAACGACTGTTTTTTTTTTCTTAAAACTTTGGCTAAAGATCATAATCAAATAAACAACAACACTGTTAACTATTTTAAAATTGCTCAAAAGTTGATCGAGGGACTTTAAATAAAACATTTATTCTTTGCTTTGGGAAAACATGAGGTGCCTGTAATGTATTCATTCAAGGAAGGATGAATGAAATGGTGGCGAAAGGCACAAGAGGCTTGAGGACGCAATTCCCGTTTACAACAGAGGGAAACTTTGAAGAGTCAAAGAGGGAGGGAACAGGGGAACTTTGAGCCTGAGAGATAGGAAAGCAAGCGATTATACATGCACAGAGGCACGTATGTGGGTGTGTAAGGGATAAGGAAGAAATTGACATAGACGGATGTGAAAGGGGGAATGAATAAGAGTGGGAAGCAGAAGGAAGTGAGAGCGGGAGACGCAGTCTGGTGACACACTGCAGCAGAATGTGGTGGATGAATGCTGTCTACTATTAACTGCGAGTCGGGCCTGCACAGCTGTGTTCCTACCCACCCCCTCACCGCCACAGCGCTTGCTCACACGGGCCAACATACACTCCTCGGTCTTCGTCACAGTTTGCCAGTAAAAGGGGGAAGCCCACAAATGGTTGCATACATAATAAATGGTGTTGCAAAGATTTATGCACACCGTGACACAGTTTATAGCAAATATTTGTGCATTAAAGAAAAAGATAACACGCTGAAAAAGCTTTGAGAACTGGGAAAAATGATCATAAAGCAAGATTTTTTCTTTCTTTCTCCAATAGATTAAAGGAAAGGCACAAAAATTTGACTTCTTTGTGATGAGTTCATCAGGTTCAACGTAGGGGTTAAGTCAAAACAAAACTAAAAAATTGCCCCAAGGCAAAGAAAAAGTCTTTGTTTTGGAATAATTGAGATAATACAAGTGTCGACTCAAATTCAAAAAACGATTCTGAGGCATGGCAAGAAGCCACAGCAGGATTATGTCTTTCTATGTGTGTCTCACTTGAGCGGGAACTAGAATGTTATAGAGCAAAAGGAACTGGCAATTCCAGATCTGAAAAAGAGATGCGTTTACTAAATAAACAAATGAGGAGAAAAAAAAATCCACTTCTAGTCACACATGACAGGAACTTTCTGAACACTGCTACATTGCAAAATCCTGTTTAATTCACCTCCTGTAAACAGCGCCAGAAGTTCACACACTATTATGTCAAACAGATTAATTACATAGAAAAAAGGGCGAATGATCCACTTGACTTCTCGAAACTGTTTGAAAATACCAGTGAAACTGGAATTACATAATGCAGAAAGCAAGAGATTGAACTAACATAAGGAGGCTTTGTGGTGGAAGGAGAAACCAGGACAGAGCGTAGGCAGCTGGTAGGAGAGTACATTAAAAAAAGTGTAAGTAGCCACCATGAAGTCATCCACTGGCTTGTAGACTTGAATATTTTCTTGTTGGCCATTCTAGCTGTGGATTTTTACAGGGAAAAAGTGATTCATGGGTCTGGGAATAATTGGCACTGTATAGGGTAAGTATTGGAAAAATTCTAAAAATATATATATTCATTCATATTTATCCAGCATGGGTCCTTAGACAAGACCCTTCACGCTACTGCCCAACTATGTAGTCACAAAGGGGGCCCTAGTCTGTGTCTCCCTGTGCCGGTCCCCAGCCACGATAAAATACAGGGTTGTGTCAGGATGGCATCCGGCATGAAAATCTTTACCAGACCACCTGTGTTAATCAGTGAAAGCTGTGGCTGTGGCGAGGATGTGCCAAAAGGTGAACAACAATAACTTCAATATTTTGTCAAAAAGTACATTTAGAGAAACTAAACTGTCCTTCTTTTTATAGCAGAAACTTTTTTGGTTTCATTCATTTTCTTAACCCACTTTATCCCTTTCGTGGTCATGGGATCGCCGGCTGCTGTTGGGCAAAGGCGGAGTACACCCTGGACAGGTCGCCAGTCTGTCGCCGGGCACACAATCACTCCCCCACACACTCCCACATGCACACCTAGGGACACTTTTGAGCAACCAGTTAACCTATGAAGCATGTGTTTGGACTATGGGTAGAAGCCTGAGTGCCCAGAGAAAAGTCACACCTGCACGGGGTGAACATGCAAACTCCACAAAGGAGGGTCTCAGCTGGGATTCAAACCTGGGCTTCTCGCTGTGAAGTGAGAGCAATAACCACTGCACCAGCTACTTTTTAGGATAAAATTAAAAAAAAATCTGTGTAGAATATACGTAATTTTTTACTTTTTTCTTAAAATACGAGATGGTCTTAAGTTTTATTCATTAATATCCACATTTAATTAGAGAGAGGCTCAAAGTTAACCTCCTGTAGAGCGTTAGCTGACATCGAAGCAGTGAGGGGACAAACAGCAGTTTATTTCAGTCATACAAAAATTGGTGGCTTTCGTTTTAAAATTTTACATATTTGATGAAAAATAATGTTACTCCTGACAAGAGCAAAGACTTTTTTGCTTATGGCCATCTCATTTTATTACAAGTTGCTTAGAAATTGTATAAATGTCTAATGACATATTTAACTGTGAGTGGTTCTCTCAACATTAAGATGAATGAGATCCGTTGAAAGAGAGCATGGTTCTAATGGTTGACTTGAATCAACACAATGCCTGAGATTTATGTCATAGGCCATCTTAAGAGTTAAGAAAAATCAATGATCGAGTGCGTGCAATCAAGCATTTAGAAAGATTCTTTTGTTCTTTTAATCAAGTCGTCATTCAGACGGAGGGCATAGCAGGGCCTCTCCACCAATCTGATGACTCAGGTCTGAAAGCTGACCAGTGATGTAATTCCTTTGGGACAAACTGAAAGCCTAATGCAACACACACACACATACACACACACACAATCCATCAGACCCTCAGGCACCCAGATGTGCGTTTAAACATTTAAAGATCCATAAATCATCACTGCAAAGTACTTGCACATTTACACTATAGTGCACTTTCTGCAAACAGACACACTCTGGGACACCTTAATGTCACAGCTGTGGAGATAAAATAAAAAAACTAAAATAAACCCCCCAAATGGATCAAACCATCATTGAACTGTGGATTGCACAGGCCATCCCAAAACTAATACAAATTGAGTTTGAAACTCAAGTGTTTCTATGCAGCAACAAACACCTATCACTTTGTGAAGTGCCTTCAAGTCTATATATAGTTATGCTGGTATTACGCACACATTACAAGCCCTTACATCAGACAGAAGTTGGTAAAAGACTTGGAGTCATTAGGCTCAAAATCCAGCATACACTTTAAAAGCCATGAAATACAATGATGCTGTGAGGCATCTAAAAGGGAATCTGGGAAACAGCTGTGTTACTGAGAGGAGTCAGCACTGGCAGAACTGTAGAGGAACACAAAATAAACCTTGTAGCATAATTGCTGCCAAATATAGAACCCTTTAGGTCGGGTCTTCAGAGTATAGTCATATGCAAACTCAACACTAATGCCATCCTACTTGTCAGCCCTTTCTGGTGAAATATGGGGATTTTCTTTTTGACTCTCCTCCGAAGGGACTTCTTTGACCAAAGATTATGCTAGAAGTAATGTATAATTCTGGTTGGTGCTATCAGGAACCAAAGCCCTCCAACGATCCATCGCAATATGCCAAGTCTGAATCTAATAGGCAAAGATTGTTGTAACAAAGCTCATGGCAGCCAGTTTTAACCCTTTAACACTAAGGAAGTTAAATGGCGACACCTAAATAACCCATGCTCTTGGACATAATGCAACTCCTCAACGGTTCACATAATCAACTGATGAAACGGCTTTGCACCAATATGTACCAACACGTTGCTAATGTAAAATATCGCATAATGGTTCGCATAATAAAGGCTCTGTTCTCCACGACAGAACCCGTTGATTTACATCAATTGTGTAACCAATTCACTACTGTAAAAGGCTGCTTTTCTCCGCTTCAACATAGGCTGGAATTACATTAATTGCATAAGCGGTTGAAGAGTTACCCTGGGCTCACACTGCATCCGATCCGGCTGTGGTACGGCTGCCGGGGTCTTTACGTAACTTGAAAAGTGCAGGGGCCGGCCTCTCCCCCGCTCCGAATCCTTATTGTTGGCTTCAAATTTTGGCTAGATGCCGGAGTGAGCCGGAGCATTTTTTGTGAATTTGGGGCAAATTAAAGACCTTACAGAAATTATGCGATAGTAAAGTGCATTCGGTACATGTTTTCAAATTACTGTACTCGCCATGTTTTCACCATAATGTAAACATTATGGCATTTCCACTGACACTGGGTCACAAAGTGTGTGATAGAACGTCATATCTGTCATTTAACACCATGGATGATGAGACACTAATCATAGAGGTTCAAACCACCCCATCCTTTATGATACAGCACATGCTTTTTATGAGGATAACGACAAAAAGGACAGGACTGCAGCCATCCATAGCCAATGTGAGTCATCTGCCGTACCTAGACCTCTCCGGTGGCTGAACTGGAGCTGGACTGGATGCAGTGGGAGCCCAGGGTTACAGTAGTTGAAAGAATGTAAAACACTGGGGCTGTGTTCTGATATAAGCGGCCCTGGTAACCCACACCTACAAATGATAAGAATCTATACAAGTGTTGCTTGAGGGGATCTTTAGGAAAGAAAATGAGAAGAAACAGACAAAATGCAAGTCTTACCAATCATACCAAGTTAAGTGGTAGTTAAGATATTTTTGGAATGAAGCAAGTTTCAGAAAATCTAAACTGAACATGATGCCAAACTTCCATTTAGCCCTGTGTTGTGTTTTTGACTTAACTGGTTTTGGTGTATTCAGCAGTCATGCTGCTCTGTTGTTTCCCACAGACCACCAGTCTTATAAAAGGCAGCATTTACAACATTTTACTAACAGTGCGTCCCACTCCTGGAAACCACAACACTATTCCATAAAAAAACGTCGCCTTTGATTGGCTGCTTCGCCTCACATGACCCACCAAAGATCCCACACACTCTCTAACAAGTATACTGTATAAGAGCCCGGCTGGCTGTAATGTGCGGCTGTGGGTGGTCTGGGCTGCCCCTGGAAATGTCCCAGATGATGAGACGGAGACACAAAGACCTGAATGAGCTTTGGACAATTGACTGTAGGCACTCAGCGCCTCCGGCCATCAGGAGTGATTGGACGATTGTGTGCAGTGTGTGTTGCTGCTATAACTCTGCTGACTCATGAGGAAGAACCAGTGAACTGTCCCTTGCCGTCCAATTACAGCATTAAAATAAAAGCCAAGATACAAAGGCTTATCTGGACTTTGTTTTTCCACCTAAGCTGTGCTGGTTTAGAGCCAACGTCTAACTTATAAGGGAGTTTTTCTGGGGTATCTGTTTCTGTCTGTGGGCAGGAAAAACTGTAACCACGCAAACTTTTCAGCAAGATAGGGCTGAGTTTAAGAGATGGGGGCTGGGAGTGAGGTTAGGGAGACCAACAGAAAAAGCCATGTGGGTAATTCAAGAAAAAATAAACAAAGATATCTGAAAAGCATCAGATATTTGTTTATTTCTGTTCTGTTTTGACATACAACTCTTGCTGTCGCCATTTGTGTATTCCACCTCTTTAGGCAGTATACATTATGACATTATGATTAACATATTATCATTAACACCTTATTGACTCAAACTGGGAATAAAAGGTTTTTGTTTTGTTTGTACCTTGAGGTTTTTTTCTTTATTGAATGAAAACAGTGGAGTTTAATAAAAATTGAATTACAGCACCTTAGCTAAAATAAATGGAAAAGGAGCAGTTATGATTATATATATATATATATATNACAAAGCTTAGAGCACATGTAGTGGTACATTCTTTTAGTATCTTTTTTACTTGTTGGAACAAACCATCCAGATTTATTTAATTAGGAATAAAAGCAATGCCGTGTCACAGAACCGCTAAGAACATTTTGTGTATATTGCACAGATGAAAATTAGTCATACGTAAATGAATGTGGAAAAAGTGAGAAAAGCTGTGGTCTTTACTTACAATTTTTACAGATGTAGCACAAATACACTACGCAAAGAACAGGTAACTGAACTTAGAACATGAAAGTGCGTGATTTTGGAGCTGTTTAAATGCAATTCATTAGTGTTCATGTGGAATAATAATTATAATGTGAACATAATATGTATGCCTTATAAGCAATATAAAAGTTAAACATCGATGGTACAAGCGGTAACTCTGTTAGAAATACAGTACAAACTAAAAGTTTGGACACACTGTCTCATTCAAAGAGTTTTCTTTATTTTCATGACTATGAAAATAATGTATTAGAAAATTGTAGATTCACACTGAAGGCATCAAACTGTGAATTAATACATGTGGAATTATATACATAACAAAAAAGTGTGAAACAACTGAAAATATGTCATATTCTAGGTTATTCAAAGTAGCCACCTATTGCTTCGATCACTGCTTTGCAGACTCTTGGCATTATCTTGATGAGCTTCAAGAGGTGGTCACCTGAAATCTTTTTCACTTCACAGGTGTGTGAACCCTGTCAGGTTTAATAAGTGTGATTTTCTTGCCTTATAAATGAGGCTGGGACCATCAGTTGTGTTGTGCAGAAGTCAGGTGGATACACAGCTGATAGTCCTACTGAATAGACTGTTAGAATTTGTATTGCCGCAAGAAAAAAGCAGCCAAGTACAGAAAAACGAAATTAAGGTCAGTCAGTCCGAAAAATTGGAAGAAATTTGAAATTGTCCCCAAGTGCAGATACAAAAACCATCAAGCGCAACAAAGAAACTGGCTCACACCGCCCCAGGAAAGGAAGACCAAGACAAGAGTCACCTCCACTGCGGAGGATACGTTCATCCGAGTCACCAGCTTCAGAAATGGCAGGTTAACAGCAGCTCAGATTAGAGAGCAGGTCAATGGCTCACAGAGTTCTAGCAGCAGACACATCTCTGCAACAACTGTTAAAAGGAGACTGTGTGAATCAGGCCTTCATGCCAGAATATCTGCTAGGAAACCACTGCTAAAGAAAGGCAACAAGCAGAAGAGACTTGTTTGGGCTAAAGAACACAAGGAATGGACATTAGACCAGTGGAAATTTGTGCTTTGGTCTGATGAGTCCAAACTGGAGATTTTTGGTTCCAACCAGCGTGTCTTTGTGCGATGCAGAAAAAGTGAACGGATGGACTCTACATGCCTGGTTCCCACCGTGAAACATGGAGGAGGAGGTGTGATGGTGTGGGGGTGCTTTGCTGGTGACACTGTTGGGGATTTATTCAAAATTGAAGGCATGCTGAACCAGCATGGCTACCACAGCATCTTGCAGCAGCATGCTATTCCATCCGTTTGCATTTAATGGACCATCATTTATATTTCAAAAGGACAATGACCCCAAACACACCTCCAGGCTGTGAAAGGGCTGTTTGACCAAGAAGGAGAGTGATGGGGTGCTGCGCCAGATGACCTGGCCTCCACAGTCACCGGAACGGAACCCAATCGAGACGGTTTGGGGTGAACTGGACCGCACAGTGAAGGCAAAAGGGCCAAAAGGTGCTAAGGATCTCTGGGAACTCCTTTCAAGACTTTTGTAAGACTATTTCAGGTGACTACTTCTTGAAGAAGTTTATCAAGAGAATGCCAAGAGTGTGCAAAGCAGTAATCAAAGCAAAAGGTGGCTACTTTGAAGAACCTAGAATATGACATATTTTCAGTTTTACACTTTTTTGTTGATTTGATTTGAGATATTATTTATATAGCACTTTTACAACAACATGTCACTCAAAGTGCTGTGCATAAAATACAATAAAATTTAAAAACAAGATGACAATACAAACAGTGCGACAGTCTAAATAAACCCCTTTTGTAATCAAGGCCAGACTTTATTCATTTTAATTATTTTTGAAAATCTTTTGTGTTGGACCGGACGGAAAAGGAAAGAAGGGAAGAAGAGAGAGGGATGTTAGAAAGAGGGGGATAGGAGGGTGATCATAGGAGGGGGGGGGAAACCATGAAGCAGCATAAAGCAAAAAGCTACTGGATGTTTATCATTACAGTAAGGTACAGATAGAATACAAATCTCAAAGGGGCGGGGCCTGTCCACACAAACACTCAAATGTTATAAACACACCTGTTAGCTGCAAAAATGACCACGTCAACATGTACACAATACAGATAGTGTTCACACACGCATACTTATGCCTACTAGCCAACTAGTGCGAGATATTTCATTCATTCACGCAATTTGTTAGTGCACAGGTGAGCTAACACCTATGTTCAGTTGAGTGTTTATGTTCTTTTAAAATGGATGATGCAATGTGGGAAGAAGGAGGGGGATCAACCAGCCACCCCCACACCCAGACCCCCGCCGCCACGGCAGCCAGCCACGGCAGCCAGAAGCTCCCAACGCCACACGGCAGCAGGCAGAGAACCACCGCCACCGGGGCGCCCACGCCCGCCACCTAGGCCAGGGCCAGCAGGGCCGCCACGAGGCCCCCAGAGCCAGAGAGCAGGGAGGCATGGGGGAAAAGAGAGCACCGCCCCAGCCCAACCAGGAGAGCAGCCCCCCTGCAGCACCAGGAGGGCCCAACGCCGGGCCCCTATCGAGAGGGGTGCCCACAGCCCTAGACGAGCACCCCATCACCACCCAGGTGGTCCGGCCATCCCCCCGCCCCAAACCCAGGTGAGAGCCAGGACCCCCCAAGGGAGACCTGCTCCGCGCTCCAGGCAGCCACCCACCAGGGCCACGGATTGTCCAGAAAGGTGCAAGACAGGGGCCAGCCGCCCCCACCCAGGAGGGGGGCACCCCAGAGAGAAGAGGGGCTCACAAGGGTTGTTGTAGACATGGCCCGACCAAGCTCAGCCACAGATGGAAATTGGCGAGGCCCAGCACCTGGCGGCAGGGACCAGAACCCACCCCGCAGGGCCACAGACACCCCCGGCTCAGGTGTGATATGATCCCTGGTTTCTAGGCTTGCCAGAAAGCTCAGGGATCCCTCTCCCTGGGTCTGGAGAGCACCGCCGGGCCCATGAAACCGGCACCCAGGGGACACGGCCGCCGTTGTCAAGGGCCCCGCACGCCCCACCAGGGATGGGGTTGGGGACAGATGGTCCAAGGTCCTACCTTCCTTGCGACATGACTGTGTGCGTGTGTTTTAGTGAGGGTGTGTGTGTGCCTGTGTGTGTGTTTAGGGTTGAATGTATATTTTGAGGATTAAAGGGTGTGTGCGCTAAGGGGGTGCAGTTAAAATTGGCGGGTAGGGCACTGAGGGGACATCTCCTGATTACTCACAGTGATGTCCCATCACCCTCCCCACCAAGGGGTCCTAAATGTCTAAGGTGCAGTTAAAATTGGCAGGTAGGGTGCTAAGAGGACAACTGCTGCTTGCGGGCAGTGATTTCCAAGCACCCCCCCCCCACCAAGGGCCCTACATGTCTAAAGTGCAAATAAAACCGAGAGAGGGGGGGCCCACTCCATACGCCAACCATGGGAGGGGGACCACTGCCAAGTAGCCCCCCCCAAGGCTCAACACTGGCTAAACCCCCCACCAGCAGTGGATGGAGGGGTGAACGGGAGAGCAGCTCTCCTTCCGCTTGTGTCGCGGCAGCATTATGGTAGTAACAGGGCTGGTTAAAAAAACACACCAGTAAAATAAAGCAGCGCCGACTGAAAAGCGCGCGCCTCTGCGCCGCTGCTGGTGGAAGGAGCGAATCGTGTCTGTGCAGAGCAATCAGACTTAATACTGTATGTTTTGTGGATGAGGGGCGAGAGGGGATGCGTCGTTACGTGTGGGAGCCTTCAGAGTGCCATCTGTCCCGCCGCTCTATGTGAACGAGCAGCAGGAGAACATGTCTCCAGCTCACACGGTGGCTGTGGGGCAGTGTGAGCTTTTCAAAGCAAAAATCCGCTCAGTCCTTAGAAACTGTTCAAACAATCACATGGATTTCTGTTTCCAGTAGTGTCCCGACAAAATAAAGGCTGATGTTATTCCCATGTTATTCCCAAATATTTATGTGCAGCCAAGCTGCAGATTTTAGCTTTTCTCACATCGATTCATGTTCATCCAGGTTAAATGTTGTTAGCGCCTGTTTGCCTTCACCTAACCGTTCTTCCGGCTTCGTTCTGCCACAAAAAAGCACTGACCACACAGATTAAAAATAAAATGAGCCAACAGGCGCTTCATAATAACCATAACATAACAATAATAAACGTACTTTTTAAAAGATCATCTCGTATATTACGGAGCTGCTAATAGATTGGCTAATAAATAGATGGGCTAGTGTCACTTATGACTCTGAGGTAAATCCTGAGCATGCGCTGTTCTCCGTCACGCAGCTGACCGGCTTTTCCAAGCCCGTTGGTGATGGTGGATTTTTTCAAGCTGCTTTTAACGATTGCTTTTAACTTGAAAGCTGCATCATATTGTAGTGGCGATCACGTGCACGTTGGGTCTAATGGCACCAAAGGATTCTGGGATGCGGCTGTGCATGCGTGTTTCTTTTTGTTGAACCATGACTGAAGTGTCTAAGACCTGAAGTCAGGTCCATGCTGTTTGGCTGCTTGGAGGTGTGTAGAAAAATAAATGGCTTGCTGCTTGGAGTTGGATTATGCATTCAACCCATGCTCTGAGACCGAAGAAATATTCAAGGCGGCCGCCAAATAAATGCACAAATTAGCCGCATCACTGAATAAGCCGCAGGGCTGTAAGCGCAAGACAAAAGTAGTGGCTTGTAGTCCGGAAATTATGATATATATGTTCCTGAATATTATTTACTGGCCTCAGGAACACATGTTCAAGAAACCACTTTCAATATGAAGTCTATGCTTTTTTTCGGGCTTTACGTACAAACGTGCGCCCATTCATCGAGCACTGAAAGTCATATATCAAAATAGAGCTGTGAAAGAGTAGAAAAAGACAAAAGTAGAAGAAAAAAAAGGCCCTCTTCACTTGTCCATTGTAAACACCATGGGCTAAATGGCGTTCAAGAACACGCTTCACATAGCAATAAAAGCATGCTAATTCATTTATAAAGATTATTAATAATGCCCATAACTTTGCAAATGTTTTTTTATTTAGTATACTGCAGCTAATTTCCTTCATTGGTTCTGCAACAGTGACTGTTCAAAATGAGGAGAGTTGGGTGGGAGCGGATGACATCTATGGAGAAAGTTCAAGATGAGAAGTGTGAGATACAAAGACACCCATTGTGCTCTGAAAATACAAAGTCATGTTTCGAGTGAGCCATGCCTCCCACCATACATTGTGTCTCTGACAGTTCTTGAGGCACAGAACGTGCTCTGTCTGTACGCAATGAAGTCTGAGCACACAAGATGACTTACAGTAAAGTAATTCTAAAAGGCAGTCTATTTGGCTACTACACTGAAAACACTGCAACACGCTAGTGTCAGTACATTGATGAAGACTAGGTTGCGTAGACCAGCTTTGTGAAGATGGTTCCTGCCCTATTTAGCCTGTAGCATCCTGCTGAGGAGAACGCTGTGTGATGTCAAATATTTTACCAACAAAGCTAGGAGGGGGAGCAAAAGCTTAATTGTACACCAGTGCCAACTCCCAGTGAGCAGTGAATGGACGGTGAACGTCCTCTCATGCTGCTGCTGACATGGAGCCATTGTTTTGATGCTGCAGGAGGGAAAAGGATGGAGATGGGGACATTGTAATTGGGAAAACAAAGAGTGACATCAACATTCAGCGTATTTGAATATAGAATCATTTTACAAGTTTCAGTGAAAAGGTTTGCTTTAAAAAATCTGGGATAAAAAAAGGTCTACGTTGATTGAGATTTAATGTTATGTCAAAAAAACCTGATAACTGTATTTGAAATTCTGCTTGGTTGTATTAATTTGTAACGTTAAATCTGTCAGATCACAGTCACACTGGTTGAAGTTTTGGCTAAAGGTGTCCTGAATCGATTTAAGTCAGTGAAATATGATCATTCAAAAGAAATGGACTTTGAATCATATCATCAACCACAAATGATGATAAATCGTTGGTAAAATGAATCGTTACACCCTTATTGATCAAAGCGTACAGTTATGTCCTGCCTCAAGCTGAAGAAGAGTATAAATCCTTAACAGTGTTAATAAAAATGAGTGTGTGTGATCCCCAATATTATGTGGGTAATCCCATCTGGCCTCTTTTAAGGAAGATGTATTGACGATCAGATAGTGAGAGTAACAATTCGAAATTAATTGTTTTCCTATTACTGCCATTTTTAACACAATAGTAGCCTGAAGTCTATCAGTTTTGTAATTTTTTGTTATTTCTGTCAAGTTCTAACTTGCACTTAAGGAAGTAGTGACAATATTAATGATTTTGTCATTACCATGTTTCACATGTTACCGGTAAAAGGGATGACAAAAAGGACGACAAAAACTATTTGTGGTTTTTTAAGTTTTTCAACAGAAAAGCAAAAGAGACAAGTGTTGCTACTAGGCTCTTGTAATGCGGAAAATACCCTTTACACTTAGGATTAGGTTTTGCAAAACTGATGAGACAAAGTTTCAAATTTATATATCTTTGATGCTGCTGCCTTTTTGGGGGGTTAATAATTTCCTTATGTACCTTCCTTTTTGCTTTTCAGCAGTTTTTCATAAATCTAAATTGCCCTATTTTTCCCAGACAGAGAGCGAGTGACATATAAAAAAAAATGAGCGAGTGCAAAAAGAGAGGGATATGCAGTCTCATGACCTACATGAGCCTAACAGCTCTGTTTAGTTCTGACCAGATGACTAAGGGCGGGGATAAATACCAGACTTTGTCCAACACCTGAATAACAAACCTGCATGCAAGGATGTACAGACAACCATAAATAACACAAATATTTTTGCCTAAACAGCATATGATAAAATAAAGAGTCATTGTTTATTTTTCAACAATCACTCTTTCCTGAACCATATACATAAAATAACCAGTTATTAACACTTTATACGCTCCTTTGACCGGTAAACACAGAGCATCTAAGCTTAAAACAAACAGTATTAAGGACTCCCCTTTGCTGAAGCAGTAACAGGATCATTTCCTTTCAACTGGGACATTCTGTTGCTTAAAGCTGTTTGCTTTCGAGGAAGGGAGTTTAGAATAAAATGTGCATCATCCCCTGCAGACAGGGTGGTCTGATCCAGCTAACTTTTGATATTTCTCACAATAGTTTGCATCCTACCAACAACCTGTAATGCATTTTCAAAATAAGAGGCTATCTGTATGAACAATTGGTTTTATTTAAAATAAAAAGTCTGTTGTCGGATTATTGGTTAGATTTTTATTTTTTGAATAAATAATGATAGAAACTTCAACTGTGAAATTATTTTTTAATAGATATTCCCAACATCCTATTTTTTTGCACGGTTCTGTTGATCATGTGGAATCTTTTCATGGCTCTTGTTTATTTCCCTAATTAATTAATAAAAAATAAAATAATAATAAGGACCTTTAGGAAGGCTGAAAGACAACTCATTGTGGCTAGTTTGACAACACCAAATAAGGACAACACAGTTGTTTTAATTTAGGTTTGGCATCACTGTTTTAAACACCAAATGAGAATCATTTCACATTTTATGATTTAATTTCGGATTCAACACAAATTAATTGACGATTAAGAAAACAAAAATCTAAATTTTACCATCCTATTTTCATTCTGAAACAAATTTTATTGTTTCAGAATAACTGTTTTCACAGAGCTTGTAATTTTAAACTGAACAAAGATCAAACTTTTACAACTTAAATCAGAATTCTTACATTATTACAAAACTAGCAGAAAACCAGATTGCATGCACAATGAAATACAAGAAACCCTTTTGATAAATCCACTTCGAATGTTATAAGACGATTAATCAAATCTATAAGACTTGGCCAAGGTCAAATGTTTTAATTAGAAATGAATGCCATAATAAATAAGAGTGAAGGCAATGATGAGAATGCAGTTATGAGAATCTTGTTATTGTCATTATTTTGTGATTCCAAACCATTTCTTTCAGCAATAGAATCTTGAAAAATGAAAAATGTGTTGCTTTTTTCTTTTTTTTTGCATTTTGATGTGCTTGTGATAAAGAAAGAAGAGATAGAAAGACGTTTAGTAACATTTTATGCTTCTTATTGTGTTATTCCTAAAAAGGTTTCTCAGTGATAACCTTTTGAACTTACAATAACTTTACATAACCAAGGATATTGCACAAGCTTGTGCTATACTTTTCTGTTCCCAGAGGGCTTTGTAAAGTGTCAGAGTTAAAGTCTTATTTATTTTAGTTAAGCCCTTCATCGGACCAATCATCCAAGTGTACCGTATTACTAACCAGGCCATGTGTTTGTGTGTAAGTGTAGCTTTGTGGCAGTAGCAGGTTTAGCTTGCAGGTCGAAGCATGTTCTTATTTAGAAGCTTTGGATAAATACGGTGCTGACACATGAGATGTTCCAGACTAAACCACAACCTGCCTCCTTCAGGCTGCATTCATTCAACAGCAGCCAAACAATTTGTATTTTGCAGCAATGAATGCTGAAAATCCACCAAGTCACTCGGAGCATTGAGTGTGTGCGCCGCTTTCTGGAGTGTCTGAGAAAAGGAGGAGAGCAGGGTCACAGAACATATGACAATGGGTTACTTTACAGCTGGCATACTTTCCTTAGCACTGCAGGGAAGCATGCATGTGTGGATGTGCTTAGAATGTACCAAGAACCAGATCCTATGTTTGGAATAGGGAGGTGAGGAAGGATGCTTACATTAAATGTACAAGGATACACACCTAAACGCAAAAAAATATTACATTTGCTTATTTCCTTCACTGTAAAAACACTGTATAATACTCATAAATTTTGCACTTTGAGGCGCACCATACATGTATGGTCTTTTTTCAGACTTACGTCATAAAGCGCACCGAACTAAAAGATCCATTAAGCGAGGCAAAAGAGTCAGAGATAGGTCCATCCATTAGTCAGATTTGATTAAATGCGTTCACAGTAACTCTAGAACTTGTCTGTGACACACTACACGTCAGTTGCAATACATGTAATTGCAACCTTGTTTAGAACATGTAAAAAAAGCAAACTATTAAAGCTAACACAAACATTACTCTGCACTTAGTCCTGCTCTTGTTGATAAAACGTATAAAAAAACATTGTTTAACATTGCTACACGTTATCCACGTTAGCATATTCACAATAAAACTCAACTTTGTTTGCAACTCATTTACCAAAAAGCCCGAAGGAGCAACGTGGAACCACTCTCCTATGGGCCCACAACCCGTACGAGACCTCAAAAGGGGCCGGTTCAATGTTGTTGGGTGGCAGTCGAGGGCGGGTGCCTCGGCGGCCCAAAGCCTGGTCATGGAGCGTCACCTCTCTGGGAGGGAAGGAGCCTGAGCTGGTGAGAGAGGTTGATAGATACCATCTAGATATAGTCTGGCTCACCTCCACACATAGCCTGATCTCTGAAACTCAGTCCTGAGAGAGGGGTCGGACTCTCTACCACTCTGGAGTTGCTCAAGGTGAGAGGCGGCGGGCTGTTGTGGGCTTACTCGTGAGCCCCCAGCTCAGCCGCCAAGTGTTGGAGTTCACCCCAGTGGACGAGAAGGTCATGTCCTTTCGCCTCCGGGTGGGGGACAAGTCTCTAACTTTGGTTTCGGCTTACGGGCCGAACAGCAGTTTGGAGTACCAGACCTTCTTGGTGTCTCTCAAAGGGGTACTGGAAAGTTGTCCTCCTGGGGGACTTCAAGCCCACGTTGGCAATGACAGTGGCACCTGGAGGGGCGTGATTGGTAGGAACGCCCCCCCTGATCTGAACCAGAGTGGTGTTTTGTTATTGGACTTCTGTGCTCGTTATAGTTTGTCCATAACAAACACCATGTTCGAGCACAAGGGTGTCCTCCAATACACCTGGCATCAGGACACCCAAGGCAGAAGGTCAATGATCGACTTTGTAGTAGTTTCAGGCAACCTTCGGCCCTGTGTCTTGGACACTCGGGGGAAGAGAGGGGCAGAGCTGTCCACCGATCACTACATGGTGGTGAGTTGGATTCACTGGACAGGAAGGAGGCTTGAAAGACTTGGAAGACGCAAACGTACCGTGAGGGTCTGCTGGGAAAGTCTGGCCGAGCCCTCCATTAGGGAAGTCTTTAACTCCCACATCCGGGAGAACTTCAAACAGATACTGAGGGAGGTTGGGGACATTGAGTTTGAGTGGACCATGTTTTCCACTTCCATTGTCTCTGCTGCTGCTCAGAGCTGTGGTCGCTGGTGCCTGTCGCGGCGGTAACCCCCGAACCCGGGGATGGACACCGGAATAAAGGGATGCCGTCAAGCTGAAGAAAGAGTCCTACCAGGCCTGGCTGGCTTGTGGGACTCCAGAGGCACCTGACAGGCATCGGCAGTATAAGCGAGCTGTGGCCTAGACTGTTGCGAAGGCAAAAACTCTGTCCTGGGACGGCAATCCCACTGACACGCCTTCTTTTGAAGAAGCAGAGAACGAGGACTTTGGGGTGAGGCTGTCTATTACCCAAGCTAAAGTCTCTGGATGCTGTGGGAGTGTCTTGGCTGACATCTCTCTGCAGCATCGCGTGGCAGTCGGGAACTGTACAACTGGACTGGCAGACAGGGGTGGTAGTTTCCCTCTTTAAGAAGGGGGACCGGAGGGTGTATTCCAGGGCGGCCGTGGTGCAGCGGTAGGGCGGTCGACCCGTGATCGTAAGATTGCAGGTTCGATTCCCGCCTTGCACGCCCATGTGTCGAAGTGTCCTTGGGCAAGACACTGAACCCCACCTTGCCTCTGGTGGGAGGTTGGCGCCAGTGTTCGGCAGCGGGGCCGGCATCAGTGTGTGAATGTGTGTGCGACTGGGTGAATGGGACTGTGACTGTAAAGCGCTTTGGGCCTTCGAAAGAAGGTAGAAAGCGCTATATAAGTATACGCCATTTACCATTTACCATTCCAACTACCGGGGTATCACACTCCTCAGCCTCCCTGGGAAAGTCTATGCCAGGGTAAGTCCCACTGGGCGGAGGCCAGGGGAAGACCCAGGACACGCTGGAGAGACCATGTCTCTCGGCTGGCCTGGGAACGCCATTAGCGTACGTACAAACACACACAATCTTGTTTGCAAAATGTAAAAAAACAGTACTGTACTTGTGTACTATAAAATCAGGCCAACTGACATATTTTAAGAAAGATTAAGGGTTTTAAGTGTGCCTTATAATGTGGAAAATATGGTACAGTTACCTGGTTAGTGATCAAATGAGACTCCTCAAAGTTATTTTGAGAGTTCTGAGTTTCACTTGAAAATAAATTAAGGAGCAGGATGCTGGAAGAGTGAGCCAGCAGATTTCTGCCTCTATGCCACATTTGATCCCAACGCAGTAAAACATGAGCAATGAGGTCCAGAACACCAAGAATAAACCGTCAATTCCTCACAAGCTGGTGCACATTATACACGTGCACACCCAATATATATGAAACAGAACAGCCTTTTAGACACACAACGACCTCTAAAAATCACACAGCATGCACATGGCCACAGACATTCTCACACTTTGAAGCCAACAGTCTAGGCACTGGCAGCATTCCATTCTTTTACTGTGGAAAAACCCGCCCTTTGACACAGAGCACTTTCAACACGGAGGAAGTCACAGAACACCATGTTTCCCTTTTGACAGGAGAAGGAATGACGGCGTTGTGTATACATTCATGGCACTTCTATTAAAATCCTTTAATATTTTTGTCAACAAGTAAAGGAATGCAAAATGTTTGGATTAGGTGATGACTGTTTACCCAAAGTAAAGTCAAAGTTGTACTCATTTTAGGAATATTTTTCAATGTACCATATCCACTATAAAAATTTTTGTTAAGAGCAAAGCTAAAATAAATGCTCAAATACTTGTATATAAACATTCATATGTAATATCCAAATTATACCACAGATCAGTCGTCATCAAGGGGCAACACTTTGACTTCTGGAGTGAAGCACCTACAAAATGAAAACTTAAAAGCACTTCACCGAATAACCACCATGGGGCTTGCTCCATGACCAAACCCTAAAACTTCAACATAAAACAGTACAATTTCACAGCCAAAATAACCTTACTTAAAGTCTGTATTCACAAGACTTGTTTTACATCTCTGGTTGATTGCATATTTATAACTTTAAGTTTATATTTTCATTTTCCCTATTTTTTTGTTTTTCGATTTAATCCAAAATTTGCCCATATATAGGGGCTGGGGAAGCTTTAGTCTATGGTGACCAATAACCAATTATAGTTCCAAATTCTTCATTTCCTTTAGAACTGCTGCAGCTACTGAATAAGCAGCAAGACATTTTTCTAGGGGAACCAAGTTTGATACGTCATTGTATGAATGTATAACTGATTATTGTAATGTTATTGTGTACTATTCTAATTTGATTGTTTGAAATAAACCATTTAAAAAAAATTATAATAAACTTTTAAAATCCAGCAATAACATGACCTGCTTGACTTAGATATGATCATAGGCTTGTTTGTCCACCTTTATGCCCATTATAAAAAAAAATGGAGGAGTTCAATTATGTCATTTCAGGCCAAAATGGCGTTGGCCTTGTAATGCAATGATTTTACCGTTCAAAATCAGAACCTTTTATTACATTTTCAGTACTTTCAAGAATCAAATACTTACATAGTACATTTATCATTGTGTATGTCATTTGAAATATACAATTTTTTCATCTTCATCTCATTTTTATACTTTCCTTTCTTTAATTGCCTAGTAGTCCATATACACCTTTCCAATATTCTGACAAAGGATGTTGTTGCATCATCATGAACAATGAAGTAAGAATGGAAAGCCAGTGTATTCAATAGATGCCTGACCTAAGTTGAGGATGTGATGCGACTACAATGCAGTAAACTTGGCTCAAAAATAACAAAACATATGCTCACATTTACATTGCCTAATATGCATGCAGGGAAACCAAAAGGCGGTCTGTTTCTTGGGAAACAGGTACGATGCGATGAGTCAACAAGCTCAATGTGTGACTCACAGCTGGAAATTCACAGCATGAGAGAGCAGTAAATGCTCCTGAGCGGCAACTAGATTTACATTCTAGCTGCTCTGGGAGAACGTGATTTGCAATCTGGTTGTTGAAAAACGAATGATATAAGGCAGAATACAAAACCATAAAGTTTGACTATTCTCTTTGTATGTGTGTGTTGTTCCAGAGCCAACAAGTACAAAAAACATCTGAAAACAAAACTATTTGCAATTGAAACAACTTTCTAAGAAATATTCTTAGAAAGCTTTCTAGAGCGATACTAATTTTTGACACCCAGTGATAAAATAAATTTAATGGAGGCAGAATTGGGGCAAAAAAAGTGCATTTTCTGCCAATCTGCTACCCTTTAGCAAATCTGTCCTTGTTTACTCAGCAGGTTTTAATTTGTCTTTACAGTTGGTTCAGACTACAGGTGACTGACTGAAACCCCCCTCTCATAGGGGCGTTTTTCAGCAAGAAAACAGAAACAACTCACTTGTGATGAAAATAAAACATTTTATAGACTGCATGAAAGCACAAAAAGCAGAGGGCAAAAATTGATTAGAAATCAAAACAGAAGTTTTTTAGAATAAAAAGTTGTTTTTATCTGATGTTTTCATTATGTTGTGACTTCCTCTCTGTTTGCATATAACATCATATAATTTTTAAAAATAACACCTGTAGTTTTTCTTTGTAAAATAATGAAATATTTTGGTTGGTAGATGCTTTTTTAATCTATCGGTCAACTTGTCTGGTGAGTCAAAAAATTAGATTTTGGTCTCTGGGGTTGAGACTTCAAACTTGGAGCATCAAAACACACACAGCTAAATCCATTTAAAGGCTGTTGCTACCAATAATGCTCTGCTGGGTGCCTTCTAGTAAAAATTTCTCTTTATAAGATCCGAAACACTAATGGTAGCTCACCAAACATCTGCTGCATTATTATGCAGACATTTTTACAGTTTGTATTTCAGACTTGTATTTAGTTAAACTTTGTGTTAGAGCCATTTTCCAAAGAAGATCTTAAAATAAAATCGTCTTTGTTAACTATATTCCATCATTTGTCATTTTTGTTGAAGAAAAGTAAAAGCAGGGAGGAAAAAAACTATTGAACTCAAAAATAAAATTTGGAATGAAAAATGTGAGATTTTATTTTTTGGGCATATTCGCCCTGCTTTACTCTGGACCTTAAAAAATTGTGACTTGGTCACTACCAGTGACAAATTGTCTATGGTTTGTACAGACAAAGTGAGCAGAGGACAAAGGGGATTTAAAGGACACATAGCATGTTGTGTTTACTGTACGTCAAGCGTGATGCCAAAGCTCCCTGATGAAGGCTTTTGTTTTGATATCAATACAAGATATTTGGAAGCACAATATCATTAGGTGACAGAGTTTACTGTATATGTCAGATTCTTTTAGCAGGAGTTGAGCCGCAAATTTAAAATTTATTTAGACTAAAACAAAAATAAAACTACAATGATAGTGAAGAACTAGTGCCATTTGCCAAATATATAAGGCAGAAAGAATAAGTTGCATTTTTTTGCATAGGTTTTACCAGAGATACACAGTCAATGCTTCCATAGCGTTGAGGCTAAAAACATGATGGTAGCCTGTTCCACATGTCACGGGAGTGTCTAGTTTATGAACAGATTATTAAACAAGCATTTAGCATCAAATTTGATGAGGCAGCAGATGCAAATTTGACAAGTAAATCCCATTTGGTGTAAATGCAGCATTACTTGGTGGATTTGTTCAGAAAAGTTGCACTTCTTTGCCAAAAGTCTGACTGGAGCAAATTATTTTTTTTAATGTTTTTTTCTTTTTTTAATACATTTTTTGGCTACTATGAGTTATACTCCGTTGCGACCTTCACTCTGAAAAATACAGTAATGTAAAGACTTAGCAATAAGAGGTAAACTATTACCAAATTTCACAATCTGGTAACAATTTAAAAGTGAAATTTTCATTATAAAAATGTAACACTGACACTATGTGCATGCTATGACTCTCTAGGACTGGGTATCATAAATCATTTCAAGAATTTATTTGACATATTTGTGTAGAAATACCATAATAATCTATATTTTGAAGATGTGTATTTTAATCTGATAAAGTTCAAATACTGTAAAATGTATTGGTGCAATACTAAACCAATGAGATTGTTAACACCATACAGTGTGTTACATGGTTTCTCGAACAGAGAAGTTCTAACAAAAATGTGCAGATCATTATGTTTTGCTTCTCCTGGGGTGCGTTTCAGTTTGGCCTGCGCTATAGCACACTTTCTTCCAGAAGATTTGAGCAAAAATCTGTGTTTTAAACCACAAATGATACCTTTAAAAAAAGTTTCATTAAAAGAGTTTGGAAAATTCATACCTGTGAGCATATGAAGCTGTTCATTTAGTTAGCAATGTATGTTTAGGTCGACCAGGCATTAGCATTAGCCGTCCTATGGGAAATTCCATTATATGTTAGCATCAAGCTAGCGGACTTAGTCTTTTACTGCTGTTGTGCGTTAGGTCACTGGAAAAGGAAACGCATAAAAGATGGATCTCTACTTTTATGCATCGATTACTGATTTATTCAGCTTGGATTGATTCAGATCAATGAATTGATTTTATCAACCCAGCCCTATGACGCTCTACAGTTCAGCCTTGACCAGCAGCCGCTTGAACTCCAGAAAAAGGATGTTGTGGAATAAAAGGAAAGGAATAATGACAAAAAATGTGTAGCAGACACAGAAACTGACCAACTGTTCACAAGACACTGGCAGACCGACAGAGGAAGTAAAGGTGGGGTGTGGGTTGTCCACTATGCAACGGGCAAACTGAGCCACAGAACATCCAGTCCAAGCACACTAAATCCAGCAAAGTCTGGCATTACGACAATCAAATCAGAGTTCCCACACTACACCCAGAGGAGGGGGAGTGTTGGTCAGTGAGGAGCACGTGAAAGTACAGCACTTTCCAAAACAAGCACTGAAACCTGCACTGAAAAAGGTCTCAAACATTCCGACTCAAGTCCTCACAATCAAACGTTTTGATGAGATGTTTTTTTGAACAAAAATTGGTTTCAAAATGAAGTTTTCAGTTGGAGTTTAGCTCCCATAGCTGCCTTCTGGCAGTGTGGCTACATATTCCAATTTGCAAAATATGGAGATTTAGAGCGTTGCATGATTTTGCTCTTTAGTAGCACAAGGAGTTTCCTAGAATGTGCCAATTTATGCCTAAACTGTCTTTTTTTTTAATTCTATGCAAACAACATTGAAGGATATAACATCTTTCATGACATTTGCGAAGGAAAATATTAAATTATACACATTCTGCGAGAGCTGTACGAAGCAGACATTTTTGATGATGAGCAACGGATTCTTATAAAGATTGTTCTTTATCTTTCATAATATGCAGGAACGCCACATGCTGTGCATCTATTTCAGATATCCTAGGAGAGGGTGCAGCCAAAAAGACAGGCTGGAAGGAGGAGGAAGGCTGAGAATTGAGAAATAGAGGAAGACAAGGGTGGGGGTAGGGAACTTGGAATCGTATGGCCGTGTCAAACAGCTCGCCCAATGACTCCTGACAGCCCCACACTGCATCCTCATGCCTTCTTCACAGAGGTCAACAAATGAGGTAAGGAAGAGCAAACAGACAAGAACGAAAGTCTGTCAGAAAGCGCCCGGAGGTTGGAAAATTCTGTAAACTCAAACAGAGAAAGCGGTGGATGTTTGGAGGACGGTGGAGGCACAACAGTTTGAAAGGGAAACAAAGACAGAGACGGTGGAGAAGAAAAAAAAAAACAGGGCACATGTGGTTTAAATGAATAGGTTAAATGTTTCAGAGAGTGGATGCAATCATTTACAAAGCACACAATCCCAAAGAGCAGGAGGGGGGGGGGGGCGTCAAGTATTCTCATAAGGATCTGTAAGCACTCAAAAGCTGCAGAGGTTCTGGCCTGTAGAGAAGGATGTGGGATGAGATGGCTCCATGGGAGCCTTTTGTGTGGAAAGCTGCTGAATTGAATTTCCACTGAGGAGCAGCAACAATGAGACATATTTTCCATTGCAATCAACAACAGAGAAACGCTGCCAGTTGCTGTAAATAATTTGTAAAAATCCCAAAGAAACAAAGTTTAAATAAATGTAAACGCACGTGTTGAAAATAGGGCTCGAGTTGCCCTCCAGCTGGACTCGATTTTTGTTTTTCCTAAACATATGTAACATTAAAGACCGACTCTGGTGAAAATAGTGTTTTTCAACATGTTCTTGTGACATTTTTTTAAGACATATATATAGAAAATTCAGCTCAGCTCATTCAGCATTTTTGTGTATTTCTTTATTCAAAACCATTGTAAATTAGGAGCAGCTTCAAAAAATGTGCTTTTTGTTGCACCAGTAAAGTTAGGTCAGGAATTGTGAGGGGCTGCAAGATAGAGGGAGGGCGTGTAAACAGGTATCTCAGTAATGGATGATGGGAAGAGGGGTTGGGGTTGCTCTGCACAAACAGTTCCACCCACAACTCAGAGGCAAATTTCTATCCAACTACTACTGCTCTGCAGAAACTATGTCTTAGGAAAATGACAAGTTTTTTAGATTTTGCCTAAAGAGAAAAATAAAAAAAGATGACTGGGAACACTGTTAAAACAGATCAAAAGATGGTTGGAGTGAGTCTTTAAGAAAAGGTGGATAAATGTAATAAAGAAATTTATAACTTCAGTTAACGAAACTGCAATAATTTCTATATAGATATTGATTAACCTGTTGTTTAGTGTGATTGTTTATTTTTATTTACTTTAATTTAACCAGGAGATATTAAAAATCCCGTTTTTTGTTGGAGCCCTGAATGGAAAGATGGATGAATGAATGGAGGAATAGGAATTGTTATACATTCTTTTACATTCAAAAATGTTAACACTTATATTTCCTTTTAGCTAACAATTAAACTGTATATTAATTACATAAATAATTGTGAAGATAACATACAATGAACTCTAAATTTTACCAACTGCCGGTATTTCAAGAAAATAAAAGAATTTTACTGATTAAAGCATCTACAATCACTTTTTAAACGGATGCATTAGAAAAATTGGCTAATTTTAATTAAAAAATGTAAATAAAAGTCTATATTGTATTTGTACACTAACTGTATATGCAGAAGGACAAACATGCGATCTATTCCAAAATAACTCAGTGGGGTATTAATATGCCTCCAGACAGGACTACAACATTTCTAATGGTTGTGACAGCAACTACATGTGAAGTGTGAAGGTGAAGTCTATTCTGGTACCACAAACTGACACCCCTGGAAATCTAACGAAGTAAAAAGGTATGCTGCTGAGAAGTACTGCAACAAATTTGATGGTTCAACTGCTGAGATAAAATAGATTTGACCTCAGAAAGATTTAAATATGAGCACACCAATGTCTGTACGGCTAAAAATGTGGAGGAGAAGTTTTTGCCCACCACATTATCATTATCACATATCATTATCGTAGAAAATTGATATAAATAAAACATAACCAAAACAAACATAAAAATATGTTTTTTTATCAATGCAGTCTGGAAAACAAATACCATGCCCCAAAGCTCATTCCCACATTTGCAACTGTCATTAATATGTGAAACAGATGGAACTTCAAAGCTAAAAGGTTGCAGCTCTTTGCTCATTTACCGGATTCCACACATTCATCAGTTTATCGTGTGAGCAACGTGCGAACTTCCGAGAAAGCAGAGCAGGTCGCAGGCAACTCAGACTTGTGTTTTGGTTTGAAACGGCTTCACATAACCCGCCGCCAATGACCTTGTGCTGCAGCCGTTGTGACAAGAACGGGCCCAGACTGCAGGCGTGGGGTATTTATGAGAAATAGCCTGCCCTCATATTACTGTAAACCGGCATGCTGCCCATATGAAGATTATTAACGCTGAGGATGGAGGGAATTTGGTTTCCAGGAGTAGAATGGGGAGGCTCTAAATCTTTGCAAAACACACTAAAAGGCCAAGAGAAATGCATTCATCTCTGCATATCCATGTGCATGTTCAAGTGTGCAGATGCTTAAACTCTGCAGAGAAAAAATCCACTAACGCAGAAAATATTTCTACTCAGTGACGTTCAATTGATGTTATCTTTACTAAAATATAATCAAACAAAAAATCTTCTTTCATATTTTTTTTAAAGCAGCTGTTATCAACTTCCACAGGGGTGTTGTTTTGAGGAAACAATTTACAAAGTGTGCAATTTGAGAGTTGTCACTTACATGTTTGCCTGTAGTGGGGTCTCCAGGGGGAAGTGACCCAGGGCTGAGAACAGGTGAGCTTGCAGGACTGCACAGCTCCGGGAAGGGGTTTGGGATGGCTGGGAGAGACGACGTTCTGAGCTGCAGCTCCTCCTCTTGTAGCCGCCTGAAGAACAGATCCAGCACAGAGGTTTGATGAAAAAGCTCCATCTTATTCGTGGGTACTAATGGTTCTATGAAGGGATGTCCTCATCACGTTTTTTTGGCCTGGATTTAATTCGGATACATTTGATTTTAAGAATCTGCCAATACAGAGTCCCGATCCGATACTTTTGAAACACATTTAAAAAATGATTGAAATTTTAAAAAAAGATCCAGCTTCAATGATGATGAGCATTCAACACATAAATGAAACCATTTATTCATTTAGGATGTTTTTGAAACTTTTTTCCCCACAGATCTTGCACTTTGTAGACAGTCCCTTGGCAGCTGTTTCACTGCCATCACTCTGTCGGCAGCACAAAGTTTTAAAAAAAACACACAATCTTTTTTTTTTTTTAAATGCCTTTGTAGGTCGTGTAAGACAAAATGCAAGAGACACTTGCTGTCAGTTGTAAATGTTTATCAAAAGAATTATTGAGCCCAGAAGTCTGAATCTGAAAATCTCTTGCTAACCTTTCAGAACTTTTTCTGTGCGCTTCCTGCTCAAACTCATGCCGTATTCTGGCCTTATGGCGTTCTTCATGGCGCTCTTTATGGCTCTGAAATGTCCTAATGACCCATTCATGATATTGTCAAAAAACGGCCAGATGGCTGGTTCCAACTGCGGCAGGTCATATTAGCACAGCTAACAGTCTGCAAAGCTAAATCAGCCTCAGGCATGCAGGGATGAAAAAATGAGCATGAGAGCATCATAGAGGAAACGAGAGTAGTCAGGATCAAAACCAAAACAGGGTCAGGAAATCAGAAGATCATGTCTGGATATAACACTCAGTAAAATAAAAAATAAAAAGCAGAGTGGCACAAACAATACTTCGCACTGAGTGAGGCTCAGTGCAGAGCTTAAGTGCACTGTGAGTGATTGCAAATGAAAGTCAGGTGTGTGGCGCCGGGGTAGCTGGGAGATGAAGTGTATTCACAACTCTGGAGACTGCTCCTGCTGTTGACCAGAGGGAGAGACAGAGCTCTGACCTCTGACAGATATGCAGACTTCTGGTAGAGTATTTATCTATAATAATGATAATATACAGCACTGATCATGGTAATGAGAAAAGAGTATACAAGGGATAAGGTGATATGTTTTTTTAAACTATTTTTGGGACAATACTGATACAAATTATTAGTAGTAACGATGGCCGATAACGATTGTTTACGTGTTAAAAATGACAGCCCTAGTGTGTGATTTGCATAGCCAATCAGATGATTGGGACAACGCTGGAGACAGAGAGGCGCTGATGCATTTGAGCCAAAAACCAAATTCAAAATCGGCCTGTCAGATTATAAAAAGACTGTTGCGGATATTCTTAAAAATAACATATCAGACTGGCCAATAATCAGTCAATCCCTAAAGTAAATACAATACTTGATCCAAATCCCAAAATATATATCAGATCAGATCATATATCACAAATCATATATCTGTTAGGGGTTAACTAACTAATTATGATTCCATAAAATATATGTATATCCAATCCTTGATTGGGATGCAATATCCGATTCCGAATCAGTCTGAAACTATGGCTGTGTACGAATTCCCACCCTAATCCTAAACTACTAAAACACTATATAGTGCTGGACGATTTAGTGCCCTGGATTTTAAAAGCAATTCGGACACCATCCTCACTACTTCATTTCTTTAAACGGCGAATGTGACGTCATCGATTTCACGAAGGGAAAAACTAATTGACATGAACGTTTAGCGACGACCATTTATGAGTCCACTGTGTTCTGTTATGAACACATTGATATATTATATAAAAAATACATTTAAATACATTTTCTTTGCAAAATATCTTCAAACCCAATGCATTTTGATCTATATTTACCAATTTAGTGAGCATCCATGCACACTGGGACTTCTGGGAAATTTCTAGAGCAATTCATTTTGGAGTTGTAGATTCGGACAGCACTGCCAAATGTCGAACGCACTATATAGTCCACTATGTTGTGAGTAGTGAAAGAATTCGGACAAAGCCTGTGTGATCAGGCCCGATTTCGGAACACGTGATCGGATCGGGACATACCCCGTTCTAACTAAAAGCTACAAAATGTGACCTGACGCGTGGGGGGACCCTTTTGAAAAAGTGAAATAGGAAAACTTTCAAAAAAGACGTGCTGACATAAGTGAAAAGGGAGCGCCAGAGAGATGATTAGAATTAATAAAGATCTGTTGGACTGCATTCAGCTCGTGTCTGTCTCTGTCTGATCTGGCCATAATTAACAGTCTGAAAAGCAAGTGGACATCAAAGACCCCCCGCAGCCTGCTTGCAGCTTTTGTAATATTTATTCCGCATAAAAACTTAATCAATGCATTGCTTTTGAATTAAGCAGATGCTCTAATAAAGATTTCACAGATAGGTTTGCTTATTTTTTTTAAACGGGCAGATCAATTTGGAAGACTTTGTGATTAGGACAGCCCTATGGAAGCCTCTCTCTCTTTCTCTCAGTCTCTCTTTAGAGCCCAGTGAGTTCAAAAGGGATTGGGCCTTTTGAAGTCGTCCCCTATGAGCTTGAGAAAAGGGTTATCCAGAGGTCAGTCATGCATAAAAAAGAACTTGGGTGCCTGCGTCGGTTTGAGAAAGAAGGAGCTCATAAGAAAGAATAGTTCATTACCTGATCAGCCCTCCTCTCTGTTATACAGTCTGAGGGCGAAAAACGAAGAAAGCGGCACCAGCTCCGCTTTGAACATCCTTGTGTGTAGCGTTTGCATGAAATCGTGTGTGTGTGTGGAAGGTTTAGCTCGCTTCCACTTGAGAGAGACATCAAACTGAAACAAATGAGAATTTTTACCTTCCTTCACACACGCACATGCTGGTGTCTGAAGCAAAGACTGAGTGACAGTGCAGAGCGGGGTCATTCATGGGTTGCAGACAGGAAGCAGCAAAGAAAAGGAGGAGGTTTTTTCTTTTCCCCCTCTTCAAATTGTCAGAAGTGCACAGACAGATGATAATGTGCAGCCAAAACTTTCTCTTAGGGGGATGGCTAAAAAAAAACTGCGTGACAGCAGTTTAAACTTTCTTTTTCAGAATTTCATGACAAGGAGACTTTAACACTGTACAGATTTTCTCATTTTGTTTTGCTAAAACTTTTACCACATATTTTTGTTAGTGCTGTCATGTGATTCATTTTTTTATTAATTAATCTAACTAATCTGTTTTCAATCTAACTTTTTAATTGCTGTGAAAATCCTCATTTCGAGGAATTTTCTTTTAAATTTGTGATATCAAATCACAGTAAAAGAGTAATGTACAATTATAAAAGTGGCTTTATATTGCAACACCATCAAGGAGTATTTTTAATTTTTTTCTTTGAAACAAACTTTTCAAGTTTGACAGCAGTTTAAACTGGACAAAAACGAGCGCTAAGAGGTGAACTTTCCCACGATGCATCAGTTCAGAGAGACGGTTCACCTCTTACTGCTTGTTTTTATCCAGATGATGAAGAAAAAGGTTGTTTTAAAGAAGCCGGCGCAGTGATGCAGAACATTAAAGCGATGTGACCAGAACTCCTTTTTTAGGCGTGTGGATTATCAGTATTTAGTCCACACCCAGCAGCCAATCAGAATCGAGTATTCACCCAGACCACGGTATAACAGAAATGAATGGACTTCGCAGAAGCAAGTATCCAATGTAAAAAATAACACGCTAACTTGTCTGTAACTAATTAATTAAAGAGATCAATTGACACTCTACATTTTAGCAAAGTGATCAGATCCAAAAGCAATTTTCTGTACCGTACTGCATTCAGATTAGTATTTTCATCCAATATTAATCAGTAATTAGATTTATTTGTGTGCAAGTGGCCAATATTTGATCTAAAATCGTGGTAACCAAGGTTTTTTTTTTAAATAATTGGTCCAACAATCTACAATTTTTACTAGGAGGAAAGATGTGAATGCCCTGTCCCTGAAATAAGCAAAGGTTCCACTACAGGAATCATAAATGTGTTTACTCATAAATCTATATAAAAAAAATAATCATGTTTATTCATAAAACAGATATCTTGTAAAATCTGCTGCTTTGCTGCTCCTGAGGGAGAGGTTTCGCACGCGCTAGTATATATATGCTGTGCAAAACCTGGGAGGCAAAGAGTGAGTTAAAGTCTGGGAAGTGTCACAAGAACAGCAGCACTGAAAAGTGTGCTTGAATAATCCTCATCAGTCTGAAATGGAAAAGTTCGGATCTGCCAAGGAACTTCGTAGATGTGCCAGCTGAACTGAATAACAGGGGGATTAAACGCTTTGATCAGAGAAGTAACCAACAGAGACAAAGTAACTCAGATTTGATTCATAGTGAAGGCAGGTGAACCTTCAAAAAGAGCTACAGTCAGTGCAGGTCTGGGCCAGTAAGTCGGACAAACACCGTTCTTCAACAAATGCCGCAAAACAAAGCAGGTGACGTGTTATTTTACAGCACCTAAATGACTTTTGGAATATCAGAAGTAAAGAAATTACCATCCTGCAAAAGTAGCTTTAATAAGAAAACGGTTCCAGTTCCATGAACCGACTGTCTAAGTCTGTGTATTGAAAAGCAATAAAGAACGGCTTATAAAAGAAGGGAGGATTAAGCCGTAGTCACATGCACCCGTACAGGGGTCGACCCTTACGGGTGCTTAAGAGTTTTTGGATTGTCCGGCCCTGTGGAGAGCCATAGGCCAGAGCAGCCACATCTTAAAGGGAGCGCATGTGTTTCTTGCAATTCCCTTGGGGCTCGTGCGATCACCTTAACCCTTGTACTATTTTGGAGGGACGTTCACCTTGGGAGTGGGGTCATCTGGACCCCACAAGACAGTGAGCTCAACCTTTATCTTCAATGATTTTGATCTTCACTGTTGTCCATGAATCCTCTACACCTTTATCCACCTTTGTCACGGTAGGGATTACACGTTAAATTTAAGGGTGGGGTCATCTGGACCCTACAAGATAGCACAAGGGATAAAGGACGTCATAAAAGGGAACATACCATTGTCCTGTGGGTGGTGAAGGCTGTGTCACACAGCCACAACGTCCATTTTGTGCATTTTCTCGTATAAAATTATGACCTTTCGTGATAGAAGCGTGATATACGTCATTTAGAATCTTTTCTTGCGTTCGTCATTGATGTGCGCAGATGTCCGTCGAGGGTTTTGGCAGACGGGTCTGTAGGTGAATTTGGTTTTGAGCAGTTCAAAATTTTTAGTCATTTGCGCAGGTCATGCGTAATTTAGATAGTTTATACTCAATTTTACGTAACCTTAGGAAATTGTCTGTGATTTTTGTGAGATGCATATGCAAATCGTTGGCTTTTCAAGACCGTTTCACGTATTTCTAACAGCCTTTCACGCTATACCACTATGTATAACTTTTATATTGCGCATACAGCGCACGTGACATTCAATATATGTAACTGATGTACGAATCACTAATAAATTACATATAAACAGTAAAATAATCACACACGGTTTAGTATTCTATGTTGGTTTACGTGTTCTTTGCGTGGTTTATTCGTACTTCTTCTGTAGTTTTAACGTGGTTCATTTGCGATGCATGCATGAAAATTTTACGTAAAGACCACAACTTTTCTCCCTTTTTCAAAGTATATTTACATGCGATCAATTTTCATCAATATGTTCAAGATGCACATACTAGCTGTGTGACACGGCCTTATGTGCATGGTAAAGTATTTGTAGTGTAGTTGTTGCATGGAGCCCCTACGCCACACTGGAGCTATTAGTAAGGTGCGAGTATTGGATCTTTATTGACTGCACATACAGGACGTGGAGGTGTACGTAAGTGCCTGTAGGACGTCCATAGGATGTCCACACGAACCACCATCTGATTCTGTAATTTAAATTTTAAAAGTCGGGCTGTGCAAACTGAGCGCATACTTTTCCCTGAACAGCACTAATGGGCTCTTTATGGAGTCGGTATTTGGGGCGTTTGAAAACATGACGCGCCTGCATTTCATGTACTTCACCCTTACTTACCCTTATGTGAAATGTTTGCCCGCAAAATGTCAAAGAAAAAAAAATGGATTAACATTTCGGATCTGACTGAGTGAATTACCTACGACACGGATATTTCTTGCGGTCCATCTACAGGCCCCGGCTTGCCAAATTGACCCATTCAGGCACGTGTGACAAGACACAAGAGCAAAGCACAATTTGACCTTCTTCATACGTGGGATTGATTCAAAAATGGGTAATCTAAAAAACAGTATTATTAGATAAGTGCCAAATCCTATAAATCACTCCCTGATTAATATTTTTCATGCTTTTTTGCACAAAAACAAACTTGCACCATAAATATATAGCAACTGTATTTACAGATTTTGGCTTTCCCTTTAAGATTGTGTATTTTTAACAAAATTTGAATTTATGGCAGAAAATTTAAGTTTTTAATTTACCTTAAACTGAATTTTAAGCAAACAAGGTATTAAAATGTCATTTTTTTAGCATTGAATTATAAATTGCAAACTACATTTTCAAAAGCCATGATTAAATTCAAGATTGAATTTTAGATTGCAAAATACTTTTACATTTGATTGGCATCAAAAACCCATGACAATTTAAATTCAATAGATTTAGCTTTTTGACTTAAAATGTCATTTTTACATTTTCAATATTGAATTGTACTTTTTTTTAGATTGTATTCTAAATGGCAAAATGCATTTTCAAATTGTCAATTGAATTGTTAATTGAGAATTGAATATTACTTTAAATCATGGGTGGAAACAAAACTTCCATACGAGTGGGAATGACGCTGCTTTGCTATGCATTTTACTTTAATGTTCTCAAAATTAGTCATGTCATCTTTATATTGGTCTGTTTTCTAACATTTTGTACAAGTCTGCATTTTTCTGTTCGTGCAAATGAAGTGGATATTAGGAGAGAAACCATCAACCCTGGAGAAAACAGTAAAGCAGTACGGAGCTCTGCACTAACCTGACAGCGAGGATGTGCATGGGCTGTGACCTTCTGAGGCTGGTCCTGGGCAGATCTGCTGACAGTGAGGAGGAGGAAGGCAACTCTGGGGAAGTGTGGCTTAACACCTGTGGCTGCTGAAGCTGCCGTGCCTGGTTGTGTGGGATATGATGATGGGGATGATGGTGGTGTGAGGAAGAGGATTGTCCATTATGTAGGAGCGGAGTCGACTCTGTCTGCGGCCCGCTGCAGGAGGAGTACAGGCTCTCCAGGGAGGAGTTCATATCATTCACCAGGGCCTCCAAGTCCACGTCATCCTCTGAAAGATAAAGGTTACATGGACGTATAAACTTATGCTATGAGAAGTAAAGAGCTGGCTCTTGATCAAAAGAAGAAAACAATTTTTTTAAAGCCCACATTTAACTTGCTCTGTATGGTTTACAGAACCTAAAGTGAACAAAGACAAAAGCAGGAAGTACATTCATAAAGAGGTTTTTCATATTAACGGTCTCTAGAAGACCTGCAGGCATGTGTCTGCACGTGCACATGACCACATTTACTGATAACTTAGTAACCAGTGCCAGAATGCCTAATCAGAAGGACTTTCTTGATGATTTTCATCATACTTCCCAGTAAAACCTAATCTTCACAAGCATCAGGTACACGCACGAACCTGCCCGCTACACTCTTCAACTCTTACCGGGGGAGCTGAAGCATCTGCTTGAAATTCACCAGGAAACTTTCAACTTAATATTCCGAAAAGCAAGACATTTTCCAGAGGACGACGCTTCCTTCAAAGGCCCCTTGAAAAGCCCCGCGGCACTTTTAGATTCAGGAGGCAGATTCTCTGCTGAAGGGAAACCTGCTTAATTGCTTGACACTATAAAAGTTTCATTATCGGAAAAAAAAAAGAACATGTCTTACTTGGCTCCATTTTCTGTCGAATCATAATTTGCAGTGGGGATTTGTCTCATTATTTATAATAAAGAGGGCTCATAATTTCATCAAATGCTTATAATTCACTATACTGTTGCGCTATTGCGCCACTAGGGGGAGACAAAGCTCTCAGTGACTATAGCACCCACAACTACAAGCCAAAAAAGACAACACTCATTCTGTGAATTATTACACATATTTGCACACATTACAAACTGATAGTCACAAGAGGTTGAGAATATAATACCAGATTATAATCTGCAAAAAGAATACAACAAAGGCAGAATGTTTTAAGGATTTGAGCTTTCATAATTGCATGCCAAACAAAAGAATTCCCATTTTTAAAGACGGATGAAGCATGACGAGGGCTAGATGGCTGCTGTTGCATACCACAGCTCTGGCTGCGGGACAGCTAGATCATGCAGGGTGGTGAGTGACATGTCACTCTAAAGCTGCTGAATGTCCTTGACGTCAGATGAAAGTTGGAAGCACAAACACAAGAAGTTTATGCAAAACTTTAAAAACATATATATATATATATATACAGTAAATATGCACGTGAGAAAAATATTTTTTTCCCAGTGTGGATAGAGTTCTTTTAAGGTATGTTTGGGGAAAAAGGGGGCACTGAGTAGCAGGAATGTGGGCTCATAGAAGGCCCTTCATGAAGCAACATGGCTCTGTTTCAAGCTTTCAAGCTACCAGCTTAAACGTAAGCGTCGTGTTTGGGGAGCTTTCTCAGAAAATACGTGTTAGTTAGCTGTATGACGAGTGCCGGTGGATCGCAGGTGGTTAATCTGGAGGTATAAATAGTGACAGGTAAACTGGAGCAGCTACTTATAGATAGCTTGAAGAGCTAAAGGGCGATCTGCCAAATGACACGAGGGGCAAGCAGGGCCAGGCAGAAGGCTAAGCATAAAGCAAGACAGAAGACAAACTGCCAATCAGGAATGACCATCAAAAATTCTAAATGTGTGTGGAAGACAATTTTCTTTTTTCTTTTTTGCATGCGAGTGTATCACCCACCTTCTTGATGCAACCTGTTAAGAAAAACTACATCAAAAACAAAAAACAAAAAAAACACCTTTACTTCACTTTTGTCAGCCATTTTTCACTGAATGAGAAGAGTTTCCCTTAAGCTACTGAGGGGAAATACTGTCTGACCTACTTTGGTCCCTGGAGGGGATCAGCAAAGCTGTTTGCATACAATGAAAGCCATGAACTTACATAGAGACGTAGGATTCGTGCGTCACTATCAGTCGGATGATCGCAGTCGCCATGTCACCATCGGGTAAACAAAGGAACGAGTCACACTCAAGAGAGATTGATGTCCCTGACGCCCTGCAGGTCAAGCAGTGGGGCAGGCCAAATTCGGACCAATCACTTTTCTGTTTGACAGAGTTCAAGAAACAGACTTTTCCTGAAAGTCAGCCTTGTCGTGTGATGGCAGCACAGATTTTCAGCTATGGAGGTCTTCAATACGCACAACATCACAGAGACTGAAGAACTACCATAAGATTCTTAGCCTGTTCACTTTCCATCTGGTGAGAAGGTTCAAGGAAACCTGACCTTTTTCCTCTAATCACCAAATACTAAGAATGGAAGTGTATGCGTAAATGCAAACATGGGTAAAGTTGCTAGAGAAGTGAGAAGAAAACAAACACGTCTGAAGCGCGTTGGCAAAAAAAAATAATAATAAAAAAATCGCTTAATCAGAAGATCCTTCTTCTGAAAAACTACTTTCTTTTAGGGAGGAGGAACTATCAGATTAACCTTCTCTGCCTTAAAATTTTCTTTTAACCATAAACCTGAATATCTGACTATTCTTTATGAATTATTTCAGCTGTGAAATTCATACTTTGTGCATCAATAAAAGTTTTTTTTTTGAATAAATACATTTCTTAACCAAGTTTAAAGAGAAGAACCCGGCAAGAGACAAGATGGTGCCTGACATCATCGGCCAGAAGCGGAAATTACACAATTCAACCTAACCCTAAAGTTGTTCAGAATTGTAGACAAGACTGTGATTTAGGCCTAAAACAGGAAACACGTAACAGTAAAAATAAAGTTTTTCATTTTCGAGCGATTTGGAGCGATTTCTATCGTTTTTTAGGACATAGTTTCTGCAGAGCGGCAAAAGTTCTTTAGAAATTCATGTAACAGGTGGGACTGTTAACATCCCCACTTTCCATCACTGATCTGTTTCCACCCTCTTCCGCTAGCTTACCGTCCCTCAAACCCCCCCAGCGGTGTAACAAAAATGGCGAGCAATATTGGAGCTATCCAGACGTCCAGTTTTGAGCCCAATTCTGGCTCAGACAAGCAAAACAAAGCTTTACATGGATATATTTGTCTATAATTGGATGCATCACTACACATAACAGCAGGAAGCTTGTGGCCTGACGATTGTATTTTCTACATCACAACTACAAGCTTTTTCCAACTGCATTTTTTGGTCTGCTCCTGATTCAGAACGATTGGAATAAAGAAATACTCAAAAATGCAAATTTGCACTCAACTTGCTTTATTTAATTCCTCAATCGCCACAAAAGAACGTGTTAAAAATACGATTTTCATCAGAGTGGGTCCTTACATCCATTTGGCCATAACTTCACCATCCCCATATAACATTCACATTAGGGCTGCACGATATGAGGGAAACTCGCGATTTGCGAAATTAGTGATCAATAGTGTGATGACGATATAATTTGCGATACATGAACAAATAGCTAAACATCCAAAAACATCATTTCCTTTTCACTGCAGCAGTCTAATTTAAATAAGATTCAACATAACTCTAATGACCCTCGTCTACACCTAACATAACAGGAGTCCATCCGATTGGTCAACAACCTGAAGGCCTCCATGTGATTGGTTAAATGTATAAAGGGATTTATTTGATTCGATAAATTCTTCAAGCTGCCACAAGATTTTTTTTAGCACGTTTAAAGTTACTATTTATTGCAATTTTCTGCCATCTTTTGCGATATGCGTATTGCACTGCTTGATATTGCGATAAAGTTAAGATTAATTGGGCAGGCCTAATTCACAAGGACAAAGAACTGGACGTCCTAGTTGGGTGTTTCATTGTTTGAATTCCACACACCCCAAACCCATGAGGGAAATCTGCTCACTTCTCCATTCATATGGTTAGGCCTCAGTTAATCACCTGCAACCAGTTAAGGAGTGAGAACTAATAAGGGGCTTTGTAAGTAAAGAGCCACAGTGTGAACAAATACATATGCATCATAGCTTTATGTACATTTCTTGATCATTAAGGGTATCTTTAAAGAGGTAATAGAATTTTACCCCACAATATAATCTGTACTTTTTTTTTTGTTCCCTCTGGTTCAAAACAAAAAGGAGGGGTAACTTTCTCACAGAGGAGGGGAACGATGGGGTAGACATGTACAGGACACCCAGTGAAAACACACACACACACACACACACACAAGGCATGGGAGGGGGGATCAACAACAGCCTCCGATTACAAGCCCAGCAGAGGGTTTTTCCATTCAAAGAGATCAGTGGGAGTATCGTCGGAGCAAATACAGTGTAAAGCGTGGCTCTGTGCCGCTGAGTACAATACCCCCGGTGACAGCACACACACACACACACACGCACACCCACCAAGGGCCAAGCCTCCTAATGGGGTGGGAGAGTGTGGGAGGGTCTGAAGGAAAACAAGGGGTGAGCGAAGGGGAGCGCAGACATGAAAAGAAAGAGGAGAAAGGAAAGTAAACAAGGAGGGACTGACGCGTTTGAGGAGAACCATGGGAAGGATGGGGGGGGGGGGTCTTCCAAAGGTATATACCTTCATATGACATGGATGGGGAATACTGTACTTTTTTCTACAGTATATTATTTTTTTTATTCTAAAAATGACTTTGTCATTTCTTCTTTAGGCTCTCCATTTGTTGCACTTCTCCAGGAGAATCCAACCCCCCCGATTATCGGCAGCAGCAGGTTCCATTGACCTTCTGCTGCTTTGTCTGCGGTTTGGGAGCACTCAACACTCTCTTCACGATCATGCTGCTGCCTGCTGCTGAATCCAGTTTTGCTGCGAACACCATTTTAGTCCATTTTTTATTGCTCACCACACACCTGTAAGCTCGGATTCGATCTCTACCCCCAAGGGTTCTGGTCTTGTCCCAACACCCCGGTTGCTGAGATGATGCAATCTGTCGGAGAGCAACAAAGCCTAAAGGGCCTAAAGCTCGGGTGTTAAGAATTGTGGCCAGCTCTCCTGCTGCACTGATCTGGATGTCAAAATTCATCACGTTAGCTGTACAGGTATACTTGCCTCTCAGAACAGCAATAGAAATATGGAATGCAGGATTTTTATTTCCAGGTCACATGACATGACCGCTGAGCCAGTGAACCAGAGTTCAGTCTTCCATAAACAAAAACCAATTTAACTACTGTATTTCCCACACTACAGAATGCACCAGCGCACTGTCGATGAATGGTCTATTTTCTATTTTATGTCATTTATAAGGCGCACTGAACTATAAGCCGCAACAAGCTAGACAAAAAGAGTCAAAAGATAAATCAGTCAATCAGTCAAACTTTAGTCTATAACCTGCAAAATCAACTTTTTTGAGCTTTTAACTATATTATAATGTTGATTGCTCATAAAAACAACAACCACAAAGCAGTGATCCATTCACGCATTTCTGTTTTCACCTAAAAACTTGCACTCTGACCACCAGGGTTCTCCCATTGTGATGTAGATAAGTGAGGAACCGCCCCTTCCAGAAAGAGTCTGCGCTGCCAGAAGCCCCCCCAAGACTAAAGCACACATCCACTTTCTCCATTAAGCTAGCGCTTATCGGCTAAAATGCTTTCCTTTTTTTACATGCACAACCATTTTTGCAAAAGTTTGGATGGCATTTTTTTTATCGTTGGGGAAACGCAGACACGCTGCCGAGCCTGGCTCTAGGTTGACGTCATGAAATGGGCGGCCCCCACAAGGAGTGAAAGCCGGTGTGTCAGAGGTCAAATCCTCTTACTTCCGGGTAGGGAAATGAGCTGCAAAAATGACTCATATTTCATAAAAAATTCATTTTTTAGTGTGCCAAAGGTAATATATAATCATATTTTCTAGATATAAAGTAGTTTACTCTGAAAGGATTAGGCCCTTTAAAGCCTGTAAAGGCATGTTATAGTCCGGAATATATGGTAATCTACAACCAACTGGGCACCACTGTAGTGGGAATTTCGAATTGGTTCTACAAAACCTAATTTACCACTTTTCTAGTGGTAAATCACAAAAGTGGTAAAAGTGGTAACATTTAAAGCAATCTTTTTAGCTTTAGAATGGCAGACTGTAGTGAGTGAAGCCAACAGTTTGTTTAATTATTTATTGCATAAACACAAAATGGGTTCAGTATTTGTCTTCATAACCTATAGGGTGTTTTAAAGTCATTATAAGATTTTTTTATAAAGTAAACAGTCACAAATAATGAGATAAACTCCATTGTACAACAGAAAAAGTAAACAAACACTTTTTTAAAATCCAACACAAATTCAAATATAAAATCCCATCAGTTCATCTTCCTCTGAGCTCTGTCCATTCTGTATGATCTTAGAAAAAAATTGACGATATAATTTCTGCTCCATTTACTTCCCATGCCAGAGCCAAGCGTTCTCATTCAGGGGCAAGTCCTCGCAGACCCGCCCTTACCTCCCATGCTGAGCCAATATTGTGCCTAAATCTCATGCTCCGTTTGCTATGGATGAGCTCTCAACAATAACACAGGCCGCATAATTATGATGGCACCTTGTGTCCGTGCAGATCAACCTTTGAACAGCTGAATTGTTTACAACAGCAGAGAGCCAAATATAGATTATCAACCTTAGACCCCTCAGCACAGAGGAGGAGGGGGAACAACTTTTTAGCTTCAGCTCTGCACTAAACCAACTAACATCCACTAGAAATGGGAAGAGCAGGCTCCTCATCCTTCATGTGGAAACAGTGTCTGAACAAACCAGTCAATGGTGGAATGTCAAATAACAGGCATTTGAAAGCAGACGGCTAACCTTGATGGCTTGGAGAACTCTGGTCGGCCGACTGCTGGAAGCTTGGACGAATGAGATCAGCCTGTCTGTGGCTGGAGGACCGGTCTATATTGTCCTGCTGAGGTAAAGAGAGGCAAAAAGGGTAAGAGAAACATAAAGACCTGTTATGCAGACGGCTGAAAAGTCAACACTTTAGTTCAATTTGGCTCAAAAGGTCAAACTTCTCTTTAATTTTTTTATTTTGACATTTCACCTGCAAAAACTGTGTTTTAAATGTCCAAACTTAAACGATGTAGCCAACCCTTTGCAAAAAGTAGTCCATTGAAGGTGTACTACAAGTATTTTTAGTCTTTAGTAAAAATTAGGCAATGTACTTGAAGTTTACTTTTTATAAACCAGTAGCCTCAAATGCTCCAATTTAATCTAAAGACGTTTTCTGCTTTTTTACTACATGTACATGGTCTATAGTATACTTAGACTCAATTATACTTCATAAAACTTCAAGTGCTACTTTTTGCTAAGGGGTTGTTTAAATTAGAGAGATGCAAGTCCTTTAAGCATTAAAATATTTAAACAAAGTTTTTTTTTCCTCTTACATAGGGTATGCAAACATGACTTCATCACAAAAATAAAATTAAACATGATCTAGTCTAGTGTGCATTACTAAAGAAACTATTCCTCCAGTGTCCTGACTTGACCATGTGAAACTCAATCCAGAGGGGGGGGGGGGGGGGTTAAAACATTTTTATAAACTAGTTTAATGCATTTCATGATCTTGCAGATTTTAAGGGGCAAACATGTTGAGCGGTATGTGAGTCTGTGCGTCTGCGTCCTGGACTTCTTCAGATCAGGAACTGAACGTACCGGAACAGACTAGCATGTTCGCACAAACATCACGATGTGCGCGTGTGCGAGGGTGTGCAGAGCAGAGCTCCTCTGCTGCAGTAATGACAGTTGGTGCAGTTCCTTGTTCTGCCCCATTTAAGGCAATGGCAGACAATAAAGATATTAGGCTTTATTGCAAAAGTTTCTCCCCTTTGCAAAATTGCTTTTTTGCTCGACCAAAACATTAATGCATTTAGGAAAATCTGCCCAAAAAGAAGATTACACTCTTTGCTCATAACATGCAATTCACAGTATTTGTATGTTGCATCTTTTTTTTTAATCAAAGTGTCATTTTGAAGATTTAAAACACAAGTAAGTCAGTAAAAGTGAACTTGTTTTTCTTCTACAGATGGTAAATCATGCAAAACACATCATGTGTGCCGAAATGTGTTGGTAAACACTTTTTATTTTTTGATATACATATATCTTAGGAATTTGGTCAATTCCAACATATTCTAGTTACATAAAAAGAAGATGTTGCAAATGCAGACTGTTTTAGTGTTCATTTGCATCAGTTTATGTAGCTTCGTGTTTTTATTTTTACCAAATTCTTTCAGTGTTTTTTCTCTAGTTTGACCTTCGTTAGTCTGTCTTGGTTAAATTAATTGGTTAGTTTGTGTTCACTTAAAGGTTCAACATTTGACCTCTATGGATGGTATTTTAGACTTTATTGACAGATTTTCAACATGCCAGGGGACATTATATCAGTTTTCTGGTTGAATTTCTAAACCTTTTCCAAAAACACAAGTCGTTGCCGGAGCGACGTTTCACAATGGGCGTGTCTGAAGCAGTAATGCTGCTCTCTTTTAAAAGATAGAGAAGATGAGATAATGATACGTTCCCCCTTATTTCACAGATTATACATCTATTTATCTAAAAACACCTCTTTGACAAGACGTCTGCATTTTAGTTGACTACTTAGTAATAGTTGCCACATGTTGATAGGGCAGTGAGGCTGATGCAGTCAGTCAATTGAAACAGGCGGCCTGCAACGTGAGCCAGCCTAAAAGAGGTTAGGCGTCATGATGGCTGTCAACACGCTGTCAGTGTCATTTTAGAATCAAATGAAAAATGGGAAAGTCGTGCGTAAAGAAGGTTCATATTAAAAGCTAGAGCGAGACAAAGGTGTTCTTACATAAAGAGTTTTGCTGTTACAAAACAAAACCATTTTTAGCATTTTACTACACACTGGTTGGTGCTTCAGCTTAAACATACTGAAATATAATGATGGAAAAGAAAAACATCTAGATTTAGAGATCTGGTAAAGATTGTCCAGTGTGAAATACAGTTTGTTTACGAATGCATTATTACAACACATAAATATGTAGATTATTGATCTGGTTTTGCAAAGTAATTTTAAATTGCAAAAAATAATACATACTTTCATTTTTAATCATTGCCTATCATCCTTTAAAGACCCACTTGTGGTGTTTTTAACATGTTCTTGTGGCTGTTTTTTTTCATGATGGAGGACATAAACATAACAAAAATTAAGCTTAAAATTGCATTTCTGAAGATTTCTGTATTCCAACCATTGTGAATCAGGAGCAGACGACAAAAAATGCAGTTGGAAAAAGCTTGTAGGTGTGATGTACGACCTGCAACGGCAGGCCACCAGCTCCCTGCTCCCCTCCATTAGGGTACAGCATATTGTAGACAACTGGATCTGTGTCCATCTTCATTTTCCTCATCCGAGCTGGCATCTAACTGATAACTGAATGAGCGGATAGCTCCAACATTGCTCGCCACTTTTGTTGGAATGCAGGGCGGAGTCGCTCCGCTCCAGTGCTGCAGAAACTATGACCTATAAAACGACACCTTTTAAGATTCTGCCTAAAAACAGCATAATCATAATTTAAAGAGCACTGGGAATGCTTCTAGAACAGATCAAGAGTGAGACTGTAAAGGCTGATTACATCAGTGGATAGATGAGTGATCCACTTGGGTGCTTTAGACTTGACTCTTCACTCTGAATTAACGCAAAAAGGAACATTAGCTCTTAATTTCCAACAAGATGTAAGAAATTATTCATGCGTTCATTGTGCGAATAATTAAGTCCCCCTCCGATGTAACTTGTGTTTTTTTTTTGAGTTTTTGACATGTACTTGTGGCATTTTTCTAATGAAAGAGACCTAATTTAATAAAAAATCATTTCATTTTTAATTTCTGAGAATTTCTCCTTTTAGATCAGTGTCAATTAGGTGTCACAAAGATGCTCTTTTTGAATTAAAGAGTTTTTGTGACGTCACAAAGCACATGCGCATTGCACAAGCTCCCTGATCTGCCCTTTACAGCGTTCACAAACTCAGTTGTGAGAGAAGAGAAGATGGCCCATTGCTGTGTTGCCCGCACATGTTTTAAATGCGCCCAAGGCTGGATTTTGATGTTGTAAAAGTAAAAAAAGTGAAGTTAGCAAATGTGTTCTCCGCATTTGTGTTCTCTCTCTGACTAAGTTTGAAGGCTTGTTGTCCTGCATTAACCAAATAGGGTAAAAATCAAAACAAAAAATAAAATCTGGGGACCTGTTTTATTATTGCCTCCATGAAAATAAGAAAAATATCATAAAGTTTATGAGGGCCGAGCAGGCTGGCTCCCCATCATGCAGTGGGTTTCTGTCTGCCGCCATCTCGCTTTCCGGGATCCGTTATAGGGATCGTGATTGCTCCAGCTCCATGAGCGATGCGACAGACTGTCCAGGGTGTATCCGCCTTCGCCCCAACAGCACCAGTCCTGGCTGCTGTTGGGAAAAGGCGGGTCTTAAAGTAAAGACCCGCCAGCAGAAGCCCTCGAAGGACATGGACGAATGAGGAGCGCGAGAAACATTTATGAATTACGTAAATCACACATGTATCATGATGCATCTTATGTGGAAAATGTGCATGTTCACCGTATGACACGGCCTTTACAGCAACCACTACCTTGGTCTACCAGCATAAAGAGCCAACTTGGATCCGTGCTCCCACATTTGTGGCTCAAACCCCCTTAACAAGAGGGGTCAAAGCAGGAGTAAGGGTGAGCCAGCTCTTGACAAGGGGCATGCAGGAACCCTTTTAAATTCACAAAGTTGAAAGGAGGTTCAAACGAGAGCTGAGGGGTTGAAGGTTCAGCCTTTTAAAAGAGGTCAGCAAAAGGCCAGAGACAAGGTTAAAGCCCAGAAAGCAACCCAGACACGAGAACATCGGAGAAAAAAACAACAACTCAGATGCATGGCATTGCTGGGCCAGCAGAGGAGGTCAGACTCGGGCTAAAGACGTTTGACCTTGCTTCTAACCTTACTGAAGGGCTTTAGCCTAACGAGGAGCAGCTGAATTACATCTAAAGTGATTCTTCAGGCTCCTTGTTTATATCTTGATTTAATGCAACAACAGAGTTCAGCAAAGAGAAGCTGGTATTTTGTAGCAACAAAAGGAAGATCCTTTTCTAATAAGTCTCCAGGTTCTGTGACTCAAAAGCTTGTATTTAAAAAAAAAAAACATAATTTCTGTTGTTATTCGAAAAAATGAAGAATTAATATGTGTTAAATGTATCGTTTATACTGCCACTGTGGTTAAAAACGAATTAATGGCATCTCTTAATTTAACAGTCATACCATTTTTATTCGGTTCAAAACTGGTTTTTTTTTAATGGAGTAATGAGGAAATGCGGGAATCAATAAATGCATCATCCAGCCCTACAAATTAGCTTGTTATTCACCTCACTGTCATTCTTTTTTATTAAAAGACCCACTCTGATCATCTTTAAGGCCATTTTGTTTTAACCACGATTCTGCCGTTTTAAGCCAAAAACCAAAAAACCTGTGTCGTTTTCTAGGACATAGTTTCTGCAGAGCAGTAATAGTTCATTAGAAATTAACCTTAGAGATGTGGGAAGGACCGTTGGTGCGAAACAACCCCCCCCCCATTACATTACCTGTTACTGAGAGCTCTACGTTTAAACTTTCTCCTGCTAGTTTACAGCCCCTCACACCCCCAACATAAAATTATCGGAGCAACAGAAATGGCGGGCAATGTTGGAGCTATCCAGCTGTACAGTTCTGAACCAGATACCAGCTCAGACAAGGAAAACATGGATCTAGTCATTTACAAGTGGATGCATAGGAGCAGGGAGTTTGAGGCCCGCCCACCATATTTTCTACATAACAAACTCTCTTTGTTGAATCGGGAGCAGAGGAAAAAAAATGCAGTCTTTTTTTTCCTCTGCTCCCGATTCACAAGAATTTGAATAAAGAAATACTCAGAAATGCAATTTTAAGCTTAATTTTTTCCTCATTATCGGATATAGGCAACAAGAGAATGTTAAAACAGCCAAGAAGTACATTTTCATCAGAGTGGGTCTTTAAATAATACTATACCAAATTTCTAAATAGAAAAAATAATGAAAAAATTGTACTTACTGTACTCTGATGGACAATGCAACACATTTCACTACATAGTGTAGGGGTGGACTTATATGGTGTACTGAATATGTTAACTCCAGTTTTCCCTCCGCAAACTGGGATTAAATCATTTTTGAGGGCATTTATGTAGCAGTTCAACGTGCAATTGAGTCAAGTTTAACCTGATATAAACAGACGAAGGCCAAAATTGAACTCCAAAGGTTCTAGATTCAATACCACCAAAAATACCATTGCGGCTGGGGGACCTGAAACATAACACCAATGGGGGACCTTTCTGTGTGGAAGTTGCATGTTCCCCCCGTGCATACGTGGGTTTTCTCCAGGGACTCCAGGGACCTATGAAGCATGTCCAGGGACATGCTTCATAGGTCCCTGGAGTCAACCTGGGTCAACCTGTTACTCTAAATTGACCCTAGGTGTGAATGTGAGTGTGCATGGGTGTGTGATTGGTGGCAACCTAACCAGGATCTCCCCTGCTTTCGCCCTCAAGTGGCCGGGATAGGCTCCGACAGCCCCGTGTCCCCGAAAGGGACAAAACGGTTTTAGAAGATTAATGAATAAAAATAAATAAAAATGAGGTTTGCTGTAAAATCATACACTGCAATCATTCACCAGCGATGATTTTGCAGCAAGCAAAGCTTTAGAGTTAAACCAACCCATCCACTTTCCAATGAATATTATAGCTGCTTAACTGTGTTCTGCTGTGCCGCTGCAGCTTTATCAAAGATTTCGCAGTGAATGAATTTTCTCATTCAGCCAGTCAAGGTACGTGTGTTCTCGCCGAGTGCTTTGCAAACAGTCAAGTGAGTGTTTCGGTGCACGTGTACTGCTGCGCATTTGTGTGTAAACAAGCAGAGATTGCCGGCCGTGTGCAGTTCCTTCAGCTTTTTCTCAAACGTTCTGTGGGTAATATATACATTTAAAATAATTAAGGACAATGTTGGGATGAAAAGAGCGAAAAGTTTAAGTCTCAACCAGATCAAATCTTTTAAAAAACACGCAAAAGAAGAAGCTCCAAATGTCATAAGTAAGAGATCAAAAAGTGAAATCTTGCAACAATTCTCTTTTATGCAATCTTTTGACACAGAAATTAATCTGCACGGCAACATGTTCCTAAACAAACACAAGAGACAAAAACCAGAGAGGCAGGAGGAAGTGTCAAAAATAAACGGCTCATCCGTTATCGACTCATCAGCAGTCTTTCAATGCTCTCAGAGGAATTTTCTCTGGAATGTTTTTGTGACATTATCAAGCTTCTTGATTAAAATAATCTGCAAGTCAAATAAAATTGAATTTTTAAGGCTTTTTTGTTTATGTAGATATGTCTTTTTTTTTTTGCACAGTTTAAATTGCCTTTGCTACACAAATGCAAACTACTTCCAAAATATGAGCTTTGTGGTGTGAAAGTAGCAGGTCTGTTTCTGCTTGATCACACTGCGAGGCCACATACAATCCAACTTTCCAACAGTAATACTCTGCCAACAACTATTTTAAAATAACAGGCTGAAACCAAGCATGCCCCCATTCTTTCCATGTAAATCTATTTCTCCTTAAATACCAACATTTGCTGAACGTGGGCTCTCTAACTCCAATTCTTCTTTTCTTTCTGAAGATTACCCATGCCTTATTTACATTTTCTGTCAATTGTTCTATTTTATTTCTGGTTACAAAGCTTTTAAAGCATTTTACACAATGTTTGATCAATCTTTCAGCTTAATTTTAATTAAATCCATTCAAGTCTTCTTCAAAGATTTCTTTCATAAAGCCTCTTAAGGCTGGTCAGAATGGTTGGTTTTATAAGAACAGCTTCAAAGACTAAAGTTGGTTTAAGTCAAACCACTTTCTAAAAATCAACAGCTCTTTGGATAGTTTAGTAGTAACTGTTAACCAAATAATTATTACGTCTCCGAGCTCAAAAGCTACAAACACGAATGAGACATGCGTTCAAGAACGGCATCAACTCAGGTTCTTGAACGCGCTTTTAACCCATGGTGTTCACACTGGAAAAGCAGGGAGAGGCTTCTTCTTTATATTTTTTTTACTGTTTAATTGCACATGTCCACCACCCACAGTTGGAAGATGCTGTTTGGTGTCACTTAAATTCCATTTGGGCACAAACCACAATGATTAGTTTCACCTACATGGTCAATTTCTAAACAGTTGGAACTTCATGAATTTAAAAGGGACGCCATCCATTCTTCATTGCCAAAATCCGTCTTTGATTGGGATGTGAGAGTTTTGAATGCAGAAGCCTGAAACGTTTGTTAATGCACATTTACATAGAGTTTTTGTTGGAAGTGGCAGCTTGAAGGCACATTGCCGAGGGCAATGTGAACAAAGCTTTACACTCAAAACATTGCACTTTTAAGATGTGTGTAGTTAAATCTCTCAAATATAGCAAGTTTATGGTAAGGAGAAACATCAATAGACTTCAAAAATCAGAAATCACTAACTGCAGTTTCAGTCAAAAGTTACCAAAGTTGCTGTTTTTCATGTGGACATAACACAAAGCCGTCATTTACCTGATAATTTGGATGATGCAGGAAATAATCTGGACATCTGGCCACAGCCATGATTAGCGTTCCTCAGAACTTTTGGGCAATTTGTCTGGTTGGATCAGTTTCAGAATCCAATGGACAGTTCAGAGCCTGTGGATGAAGAAGACCACAAGGATGAAGGTTAGTGGAAAAGTACAACAGAAGGAAAAGGGAGGAGAAACTTGATGATGGAAGAAGAAACAGATGACAAGAGGAGAGGAAGTTGAGGTCCATGTTCTGCGGGGACAGATTTAGCACAGATCTCATCTTAACCCACATATATACTCGGTAAGCAACACCAACGAGCGCCAGGGAAGGAACACGAGATGTTTAAAGAAATCTGAAAGGTCAAGCAAAGGATGTTGGTGCAGTCACTGGAGCGGTGTATCTTTATGTTAAAATCAAAGTAACCAAGCACAGTAAATTCTTCATGTAAACCAAAGTTTACATGAGGGGGCGGCCGTGGTGCAGTAGTAGGGCGGTCGACCTCCGATCATAACATTGCGGGTTCGATTCCGCCTTGCCCGCCCATGTGTCGAAGTGTCCTTGGGCAATACACTGAACCCCACCTTGCCTTTGGTGGAAGGTTGGTGCCAGTGTTCGGCAGCAGAGCCGCCACCAGGATGTGAATGTGTGTGTGAATGGGTCTGTGACTGTAAAGCGCTTTGGGCCTTCGAAGAAGGTAGAAAAGCGCTATATAAGTATACGCTTTTTACCATCACCAATTACCAGAGTGTCCATTGAAGGAATTTTCGATCTTAAAAAAATAACGTGGCAATTTCTGTTTGAACCAGCAGTTAAAGTCCACCCTACCTCCGTTTACACTCAATAATTAAGCCGTTTGGTAAGCTGCTAGGTGTCATGACTGCATTAGGTGTTTCACCTACTAGGATCTAAATATGTTCCTCTGTTCTTAGAAAGTCAACTTTCGTTGGTCAAAATACCCAGAAATTCAAAGCAGTATCCTACTAACCTCTTGGCACCAAGGCCGCTAAACAAAAACCTGTAAAGACTCACCAAAAAATACCTGCAGGCACGTATCCAGCCCTGAAGATAGACCCCAGCGTATATTTAGAGGCGCACGGCTCGAACCCATAAATGTGAAGGTCTTTTATGCAGCAGTTCACGACCCCGAGTTTGCATTTTAAAAATATGAACTGCCGTTTCACAGACAGCTAATATTATCCCATGCTTGTGTTGGCGGTTGTAAGTAGGCTGCACTTTTGCCAACGCAGTGTTTACATTCTATGTGTACATTTGCTTCAGTACGAATATGTGCACAGCAGGCAAGTGAGTTGGGTCATGTTTATGTATAGTATTCTCCACACTGGTGGTTGTGCATAGGTGTGCGCATTTTTGAAATGTTCAACATTTCTGATAAGCTAAAATTGTCCATGCTGCTGTCAACAGCTGACAGATGGACACAGATCACTTCGCTGTCAGTGGTCAGCCGTCACCACTCTGTTGTTCAGCAAAACCTAAAATATTTACGGGTCTTAGAGTGAGAAAATAACAAAATCTGGATAATGGAAGTGGTGGAAGTGGAAGCAAATGTTTTAGAGCAATACAGTGTTTTCTCATTTATCGCTGAGGATTGGTTCTATAAATAGCCCACGGTATGTGAAATCCGCAAAGTAGGATTACAGATGTTTTCATCTGTAAAACTCCCCAGTACACATTTTATCCACTTTTATCAGACTGACATGAACATTTTCACAGTTTTCTCTCTTGATTAACCTTTCAAAGTTCAAACCTTCACAAAAAAACAAGTCCAGGATGAAAAGAAAGATCTGAGCGCCATGAAGATTTATGTAAATGTGACAAACTGCATGTGCAGTCTCAGGACACAGCACAATAGAGATTGACTGTCCACGAACTGTAAGCCGCAATATAGTGAAGTAACGCTGTATAGCTCATCTGGGAAGCAAAAACAGTTTGCTGTGATATGTTGTCAAATGTGCAGTTTTCAATAGCATGCTTTACAGAATTCATTTTTAGAGGGGACCTAAAGTCAGAATAACATTGACCACGACCACACGTGGCCCGGGGTGCCGGACTTTGGACAAACCTTATACTTAAGTTATATTCATACTGGGAAAATCTGGTCCGGATCGAGTTCTGAACCTTGCGTTTGGTCTTTATTCAGACTGCCGTCAAGCGGACTTTCCTGACCATAACCCGGTCATTTTCGCGGAATGGGAGGGGCTGGTGCTCAGAGAATAGGATGTTATAAGAAAGAATTACGTGAATGGATCAAAATACTTATTTGGAGTTGTTTTTCGTGAGGAACTAACATTAATATCCATTTAAAGGCTTAAAAAAAAAATTAAATTTGATCTTGCCCGTTTCTTTTATCCTCATTTTTACATTTAGTGAATGCTCAGAGGAGTTTCACGACCGTAAATGCAGTTTAGACAAAGAGTTTGGCCCCACAATTCCCAGTACGGTGAAAACGTCGTAATGAGTGTGCGCTTCTGTCTCAACCCATGTGTGTGGCCTGTCAGGTTGGCAAGCACGGATAACTTGCCATTTAACACATTATTTACAGATACACAGTTCACAACAAAAACAAAGCAAATGGACATTGTCCTGGACCCTCCGAGCAGCCCCTCATTAAGCACCACAGACTTGCTGACTATACGCCGCCAAACAGTACACCTCCTGCAGTCAGGAGGTTGTGCAAGAGTCAGTCAAGCGTTGGACTGTGGAGAAAAAGAGGTTGTATTGAAGCATCCCTATTAAACTACTTCTCACAATTTGGAGGGATTACTAGTTAAAAGTATCACGGAATTAAAAGTCAAACTGTTTGGTGATTTCACCAAAACAACAAAAGAATAAAATACTGACGTCTTAACCATCCAATTACAGCTCAGTTAAGCACTCCAATATTCCACAACAACAAAGCAATGAATTTCGATTTTTGCTGACTTGGCACACTTGAAGTTGTGTCAAGTTGTGGAATGATTTGACCCCCGAGGCCCGCTAACTAACCTAAGCATCTAAAACTATAAAAGTGCAATTATCATGAAAGACAATAAGGGACTTAAGGGTGCAATTCCTGAACCTCAAGGTATTTTTATAAAACATTTTTTCAATTAGATAGCTTGTGAAATGGTAGCCGAAACAATTGCTCGTATTTTCTTGCTCTGATGTTGTTGTTCAGCTTTCACTGATTCACACAGGTGGTTTGGCAGAGATTTTAGGCCGGATGCCCTCCCTGACACAACCCTGTATTTTATCTGGGCCGGGGACCGACTACCATAAAGAGTCTTGCCTAAAGACCCAGATTGGATGACGCTCATCGCACCCCCTGGGAATCAAACCCTGATTTCCTATGTACCAGTCCTGAACTTAACCAACTAAAAAAATGCAAAACCCTTTAGTCTCAGAAACACCTGGATAGGTTGCAGAAGATGAAAGGACTTTCAAACTCAGCTTTACTCTTTAATTTTCATACATGGTGAGCTGATGCCTGAACTTTCATGTATTTTGTCGAAAGGCAGAAAGTCTTCAACAGAAAAGGAAAAATAATCCACTGGATTTTCAGAATAAATTACCCCCAACGGATTATCCGTTAGCTTCAGGTTAACTCGCTTGGATTGCAGTTGCAGCAGCCAAATTGATTATACGTCTGCCTCTATTAAAGTATCATAGAAGGGAAGGTGGGGACTTGTTTAAAACAGTGAACCCACAATCCAACTGAGTAGAAAAGTAGAAAACAATCCCTTTTAAATGTCATATTGGACATAAGTAAAGAAGATGTGAAGTTTGAAGCTAAAGCTGTTTTTTTATTTTTATATATTTACATTGGGAAAAAGCTTCTAAAACCATTGCAATCTATAGTGGACACGTCCTAAACTTAGATGTGTTTTTCTCTATTTGTACCCGATAGGATATAGAGCCCAGTATTATACAACTCTGAACTCAAGGGAAGATGTCTTTATCAATTAGACAGTTATCTAGTTGGGACTATCCTTTCCTCGACAGTAAACTTCATTTACTTATGAAAGGATAAGAGTATATAGGAAGCGAACAACAAAGACGGACGGCAGAATCTTCACAAAGCTTGTTGACCTCCACTTCACCCACAGATAACCAATACACTAGACCAATAATCTCCAATGTCCCCTATAGGCTTAAAGTTGCACTGAAATAATTTTCTGGAGTCTTCTCCACCCAAAAATGGACAACAGGGTGGGAGTTTTGTTGAGTGTATCCACCAGTCAATAAAGGAAACACAGCCCTAATAATGCACAAATTTGACCTCAAGTAAAATCAAACCAGCTCACTCAAAGAAGATGAAGTATTTTTTGGACTTTATACATTTTTTTTGGAAATTACCCCCTTTTGAAACCAGTCTCAAGTGGTCATTTGAGGAACTGCAACCGTTAATATTTCCCGTTTTAATTCAAACATGAAAATACAACGAATGGGGCATGGCTCCATCAAAAGTTTGGAAGCTTTAACCAAGCAAAAAAACAAGTAAACCTACATATTCTCTTAAAAGCATAGAAGGCCACCACAATCAACCAGGCCAAAGGTTAAGGTCTGGCTTTGTGCTTACATGTCAGGGGTTCAGCTTTAACATCCCAGCGTGGTAAATCCTGAATAGATGCCAAAAGTTTGGCTTTGGATCAGCGGGCACCGTGGCTATTTAAAGTATTTCCCCAAACTGCTCTTCTTTGGTAGATGTAGACTAAAGGCTCATACTCTCACTAAGCAAAGGGCAAATGGGAAATAAACAGAAGATTATGTGGACTATGAAGTATATTTGCCCCCTTGTTAACTAATTTCTTTAAACCTGCTTTTACAGCCTCTCCTAACAATAACTGAGTAGGCAAAAAAAAACACATTATATGTGGTAGAAACAGTTTTACCTTTCTTCTTCTAAACTCACCCTTTCATAAACCAAAGCCACGCTCCGCTCAGCTGTGTCAACTGCTCTCCCTGACGTTTTGAAACACGTTTGCCTCAGTCAGCTTGAATTCAGATGATCGGGCCAGACACAGTTTAATGCAAAGCTGTTGAGTTGTGCTCAGTCATCTTTGGAACGCAGAGAGCACATTCCTTCCATATAGGCCTCCCAGTGAAAACACACACGCAGCGCTGTGAAGGCCAACCCCATGAAACCGTGTGCACGGATTTACAGAGCGGCCTGAGCACAAAATAGGCGGTTACGGGAAAGTTAAGAAAGGCAGATTAAGGGAAGGCACTCACATGGACACACACACAAATACAAACGCATACGCAGAGCTTGTAAGCTCTCTTAAAGAGTACCACAAGGTCAAAAGAGGACTTAAAGCCTCAGGGGTCAGTTAGTGAGTTAGTGTCCTGACTTTATTTAAAAGGATAAAACTAAAGCTTCCAATATGATTTCTGCGTGTGCGCTTTTGTGAGTGCATGTGTATGAATTGGTGCTATTCAAACCACCTTTTGGTTTAGGGGAGCTGAAGCTCTCTAGATGTAATCTGTCCGATCCACTCTGCAAAGATAGATCCAATGCTTGTTGCAAACGATTTGTGTTTCCATGTTTTGCCTTGGTGTTAATTAGAAAATATAAAGATCTGATAGTTTTCTTCAAGCAGTCAGGAAATATTTTTTGAAAGTCATCAAGATATCAATTATAGACAAATCAGCGCGCTCTCTTTTTAATCCCACTTGTGTTATTTTTTTTTCTGATCACATGGGACGGTGAGCTGTGGACTAATGTATGTTAACATATGTATTCTAGGATTGCTGATGTTGCTGACCAAGAACAAAAAGTGATGGAAATTCATGCTAGCCATATGTCGTATATATTTGAAGTTAAAGTCAAAGTTCCATTAGCTGTCACGCACCTCGGTGTGTGAAATTCGTTCTCTGCGCTTAGGAACCATTTGGTGTATTAACACTAACCGTAATCCTAACTTTAAACCTTCCTCTGGGTCCGTGCGGCCAAGAAAGAAATGTCAGCACTTACCCTTCTTATTTAGAAAATTATGTGCAAATAGTCACTTTTTCTTCTGGTGAAAGTAGAGTTTTTGGTCAATATTTTTTTGGAATGCTCAGAAGCTTTCCAACAGTTTTTTGAGGTGTTTAATTAGATAACTTTTTTTTGTTGTTGTAAATATTCGAGATTGAAAATAATCCCCCTTGATGTTGTAAAAGTAAAGGTTGGAAGTCTTTTATAATAGGAAGACTTTATAAAGCCACTTTTTAAACTGTATTTGGATAGTTTACTGCGCCACAACATCACAATTTTTTTTTAAACTGAAAATGTAACTTTTTATAGTAATTATTATAGGTTACATTAAGGATTAATTCGATTAATTATTAACAGGTCACAACTAATTAATTGCACAAAAATTACTTCTATGATAGCACTTAAAAAGTAGCCCAAAATACAGGTTTCTGCTTGATAACTTTCACTGCATCTTCATTACCAACCATCAAATACTGTATGAGTTGTTTTTTTTTGGGTGATTTGCTGGGTGAACAGTGTTTGCCAAAAATCCAAACAGCATAAACAGCTTCTTCTGGTCTGTTAATTTGTATCCACACATCTCTTTTTTTAGCCACTTCCCCTTATTGTCTGCACTTGCAACAAACTTTGGACACAGCTGACTTGGAACAGTCAACATATTTTGATACACGGTGTGTTGAATTACTTCCATCCTGCTTTCCATTGTTTCAGCTGACAGCTCTCTGGCCCGGACATGTTTCCTGTCAATCAGCCAGGTGCAACCGTTGATTAGATTTGCAAGAGCTTTATTTTAACTGAAAACTGACGTAGATAAACAGACGAATATGGGTATTTTTTTCCCTTATATTCTCCAAAGATCAGGTGGGATTATGATTTAATGGAACAATGTTGACTTTTCTTTTATAAAGCATGTTTGGTTGTTAAACTGTTATGTGCATCAGTTCAAATTAAACAGATAAATGACTACCCTCACACAATAACTGCACACTCCTAGCTCTTCAATTAAAAATTCTCACTTTGGGTAACTATTATCTTGGTCAAACACTCATTCAGTTTTATGTTATATTTGCATCATCTGAAACCCATAAGTTCTCTTGGTTACCACCTTTCCACTTTCAATACCTGCATCTTATTAGGTGGAGTTTCTTGAGCAAACTGGAGCCATTCAAACCCACCCTTAAGGACAATGGAGAATCACTGGTTAAACCTATTCTTTATTTCTTTACTTTACTCAAATAGGCCAAATTAGGTGCAAAAAGAGATGGTTATGTGTGGAGGATGCATCTGGAACCTAATACTGCATCATTCATAACATTGCTTATTACAATTAGGAGAAGGGGGGCCAAGTCTTGGTCTCCTTGTGCGCCGTTCCCCAGCCCAGATCTGGTGTACAAAAACTCTGTCAAAACCTCCTGTGCAAATTCGCTGTGGCGAACCCTGAAGAGATAAGCTAAAAGGTGAGCATCCAACAAGTAGTATTAGTAGTAGTACTAGAGACATTTTTAGAACAAAACCTACTAATATAACAACCTGGTGCATTCAATTCAAGGCTTCATTTCCTCTACACGTGAGTGATATTACATAAAAATTACATCAGCATTTTCTAAATCTTTAAATATATATTGGCAACATAGAAAAAGCACTCCCCCGTACTTAAAGGAAGTAGCTTCAATGTTATTTTTTCCCAGATGACATTGCAGCTCAATAGACCAAAATATGAATTTTCATAATAAGACAAATTTAACATAAGGTGTTGTTCTCACTTGACTTTCTAGATACTTTTCTCACACCGTGCAACATTGTGTTTTTAATATGACAATAAAAACACTTGTTCATCATAGAGAAATATATACTTTTGCAGCTGCAATCCATAAACCCTCTTTGTAGTCACCCTGTGGGTTTTTGCACAATCCCTTCAGCAGGATAAAACTTGACTAACTTAATTGAGGTCGGAAAAAAAAAAACTTTTATGTTAGTTTTTTCACCAAATCATAATGTAACATTTTTACCTTGGGCTATGGTGTGTGCATAACAGGTTCATGACGTAAGGTGACAAATGGACTTCTGGGTATGTGAGTGAAAAAGGGCAGAATACAGCAGCGGGCATCTACACCCATTCGTGTCTCTAAGCTCCTTATTTTACACATGAAACTCTGCATTACCGACACCGAACCACGGAAAGCCGGCTACATTAACAATAATTTGGGTTTGGGTAAGCAAAACTTTCTGAATTTCTTTGGTTTTTGAAACCTATCCGGAAATAAAGCTTCACAAAATGCCCCACATCTTTCATCTTAAAGCAAGGCTCAGATAAACAGACAGCTTTGGTGTTTTTTCTCGTAAATGTGTGAATTCTTTATCGTAAATGTTTTGTCTTTTTTCACAAAAATATATGACTTTTTTCTTTTAAAAGTATGACTTTTTTTCTTGCTAATGTATTATTCATAAATTTACATGTTTTAAATAAATAAATGTACAACTTTAAAACACGTAACTTTATAAGAAAAAAGGCATGAATTCAGCGTATTTAAATATATGATTTTATCCTTGTAATTTAACAGTTACTTTTAAAGTTCCAGACTTTTTTTCTAGTAAATTAAGGACTTTAAAGTCGTAATTAAATGATAAGCATTCAAAAAATTACTGCACTTTTAGAAGTTGGCATTCACACCAGGTTACAGACGTACAAACCTTAAACAAAATTTATTTTATAGGGTTTTCAATTTTTACATTTTTCCTGATACTTTGTGCAAGAATTCTTAAAAAAACAACAACACAAAGGCACAACTTGGATTGCATAACTGTTCTCTGAGTTAACACATTGGAAAGCTGGCTTGACATGGTTAAAAAGATCTCGAGTTTAATCTCTGAGTGTGACCACTGGATGTAGTTGGTTTTCTGTGTTTTGGACTGTTTCTTTGTTTGTTTGTTTTACTGAAAATAAGATTTCTCAAAAGGAATAGTACAAAACACTTAATTGTATTGCAGAAAAAGCACCATCGTTTAGTAGGCATGAATGACTTTGTCATGTGGCAACAGCATGGCGGAGCTACAAAACATAGTGCAAATGAAAAGGGTCCTTAAAAAAAAGTTAAAATATATTGAATTATATGTTAAAAAACTGCTGAGCTAACAGGAGGCAATGCCAAAACTTTGCACAATCACAAAGCATGACGATGTTAAAATAAACTATAGCTGTTAGTTTCACCTAAAAGCTATTGCGACAGCTTACAAGCCACAACAAACCACTTTGTTTTTTCTGAATGATTTCCAAGATGCTTCTCTGCACACTATAAAAAGGTAGGTAGGTTCTCCATGTTGATAGGCGTTGAGCAAAATCCCCCATTTTAGTCACATTTAAAGACTTCCCCGCCAACAAAAAAAAGGTGTTTTTGGTGTTTTTAACATGTTCTTGTAGCATTTTCCTCATGACGAAGAACATGGATCAAATAATTTAAGATTATAAACTGCATTTCTGCATATTTTTTTATTCAAAGTGTGCTGGAGCAGGAGCAGATAAAAAAAACGTGTTTTTTTTTTTTAATGCATCCATTTGCAGATGCATGCGGGTCTTCGTTTTCCTTGTCTGAGCTGCCATCTGGCTCAAAACTGGACGGCTGGATAGCTCCAATACAACAGTTATAGTAGGGCAAGGATCTACTACCTTTTATTAGCATGTTCTTGGTAATCCCATTTTTTTCCATAGTATTTATGCTGTAGCACAAGTTATTCAAGTTATAAACTCACCAATCAGATGTCTCAACTAAAATAGGTGGCGTCGTGTCTAGCGTTCAAAGCCTTTGACAGATTCTCCTGAGCCTGCTTTAAGTGAAAAGGGTGTGGCCTTCGAACTTGGTCACTGGACAGGGCAGTTGCCACTGAAACGTAGACTAAGACCGACACGGACCAATCATGGCTTACTAAGGATGTTTGGTTCCAACATGGCAAGGACGTATCGTTGGAAAAGGCCGACTGAGTTGACATCATTTGGTTAGAACTTTTTTTATGCCATTTCAAAACAATGGCTGCTTTAAATGAGTCTGCAAAGCTTAAGAATGAATTACATTTATATTTTTGGCGACTTCTTTGGCAAATTCTGTTCTTGAACAGTCTGATAAAGATATTCTGCTCCAGTACTTTAATACAATGTGAACAAGTGATGGTGTCTTGATCATTCTGGGAACTTGGATAAGATACACCATAATTACGGAAAGGTTTAAGCTTTCCAATTACTTTGCAAGGCGATGATGATGATGATGATATGTACTTATTCATATAATATGGTATTTATCAACCCAGACTAAGGCATTAAGAAGGTGAGACAAAAATATTAAAGTCTAGCTCCCTAAATCTGAAGACCCAAAATTCACTATACCACACCTGCCAAACTCAGGTGAGCACTTCCGCCCTCTGCCCTCCACTGTAACACACCAGCTATTGTGCCACCTCTCCCCTCCAAAACCCTTACCAGGCCAGAACCCACCCACCCCCCTCCCTCCCTTCCCCTCACCCTGCTGTGCATCAATCCAGAACATAAACACACTCTTAGAGCCTGAACCAGCACAGCTGCCAACTCAGGGTCTGCTCACTTGTGAAGAATCCATTGCAGTAAATGTACCGACTATCCCCCAAGCCCAGGAGAGGGGGAATTCAATTATTCCAATGTATATGTTTACATATGCCAGACACCTGAAGAGGTCATATTTAGATTGACCATGCTTCCTTCAAGGGCCAACTTCCCCTAATGTGCTACATGTCCCAGTGGAGGGTCGAGCTAGACTCCTCTTCTTACTTTGGCACTTTTTTAACATCCCAGGTCTTTAAAAGTTTCTTTATTAAAATGTACATGACTGTAACAACACCTTAATGCCCAGAATTTAATTTATTTTAAATATTTGACTTTTTTTTATAAGTATTGTTCCAGCAAAAATAATCCTAGTTTAGGCGCTCTTACATGAAATGGTCCTAGGTTTCATTTGTTTCTGCAGCAATGCAAATCCCAAAAGCAGAAAAAGGGGGTTGAACAGAGCATCTCTGTATTCTGTTTTAATCAGCAGATTAGATGGTAGTCACTCCACACTGGATGTGCTTGTTGCACATGTTGATTAGTCATTAATTGGCAGCTTTCATTATTTGGGAGCAGCAGCGTAAAGTGGGACTATAAGAGAGGGCCTGATGTCATGCCAGGGGAGGCTGAATAGCACTGGTTTATGAGAGAAAGGCCTTTAGGAAAAGTGGACAGTCCCTAATTGGATGAGGATTTCATTCGGCTTCTCGGGAGACCCGGTCTTATGCAATGCTGTAGATGAATGGAAGAGGCATGGGACCAGTGATGCTTGTGTACATGTTGGCTGCAGTGATGGTCTCTGGGTGCCATTCTGAATGGAATCCCCTTCTTCTGACACCAACCTACTGACAAGTGGTAATACTTAACTTCTGTAAGTAACTGATGCTGTAAAATAAAAACACACCAAAACAAAAAAAAATACAACTCATATGGGATTTTGTAACTGAAACATTTCACCTTTGAAAAGCTGGTTTAGTGATCTACATAAACCAGGCGTGTCCAAAGTCCGGCCCATTCAAATTTCTACTGGCCCGCAAATTTGTGTCATAAAATCAATAGTATGCTGCCCCAAGCACTACTTTCTAGGTCCTGTGAGTATGACTTCTGGATTGTGATTGGCTAAATTACGTTATAAGTCGTTGTAGACCTGCGGCAACAACCTGTGGCTACTTGACGGCAAAGGTAGAGTGGTTGATCTCTGATCGGAAGATCACAGCTTCCTGCCCGCCCATGTGTCCTTGGGCAAGACACTGAACCCCGCATTGCTCCTGTTTGTTATAGGTTGGTGCCAGTGTTAGCCAGCAGAGCCGCCATCAGTGTGTAAATGGACTGTAAAGCGCTTTGAGCCTTCTAAAAAGGTAGCAAAGCGCTATATTATTATACCCCATTTACCATTTAAATATAAAATTCTCAGTAATTTTGGTAAAAATTTATTCAGTTCTATTTCTGTTCAATGTGAAGAAAAAACAAGCATCCCATCGCAAAAATAAATTCCATTAAAGAGTTTACATTTAAAGTTACTATAAGGAGAATGCAGGTTGATTGTTTGGCCCAAACAAATTTTTTAACTTCACAAAGTCTGGCCCCTCTTTGCAAAAAGTTTGGACAACCCTGAAATAAACAGTAACGGGTTTGTCTTAAGGAACCTAAGGAACGCTAACAAACTTCGCACATGGAAAAACCAAAACAAACAAATTAACTGGGACTTAGCTTAAGTCGTACAAGTCTGTAAATTCCAAAGCACACCCCGTAAAGCTCTAATGGCCTTTCAAAGTTTGAAAAACACTAGAAATACCAGAAGAAATTAAACTCTTCACAGCATAACTTGAATGTATGTTAACAAAAAAAAAAAAAAAAAAACACAAAGGAGCAGAAGCTAGAAGGCAGTATGTGGATTTATATTTAAAAAAAATGTAAAAAAACCGAAGGAAAGCCTTTTGGTTTTTTACTGTACGGTACATTTACCCAAGCAGACTAACCGTGGTTTGTTTTTGATATAACATCGCAGGATGAGATAACAACAGATGGCAGACCGACATAAAAAAAAAGGATAATTGGCAAAAGGCAGAGAGGACGATGAGATGGACGAGAAGGTGAGGATGAGCTAAAAAACTAGAAAAAGGGAGATTACTACAACTATCAACTTAAATTTACCTTAAAATAACAACACGACCTGTACCTGCATGAACCTATGCTCCCACAAGTTTTTACAGGCAGAATAAAGGCAACATTCTTGCTTCTTATGCAGGCCATTAGTCCAACACCATGAAATTCAACACCGTTATATAAACAAGCAAGAATTGTAACATTTAGAGTCAAAATCAGAAAGTGATGAGTCTAGACTCCTGACAGGTGACTTCTATCACACCAGTTAACCCCTGACAGATTAAAATGTGGTGATGTATTGCCCAAAAAGAAGAAAATTCTTTAATCAAAAAATGTTGACCCATGCCTGTTGATCCTCGAGTGACGTGAGGAATAAGCTGTTAAAAGGAATTAGTGACCCTCTGTTTTGTTGTAAGAAAACAAACCAAATTGTAAAAAAAAAAAAGAAGGCCTCGTGAAATTAAGTACTAACCTTGGCACAATATGCACCGAGCAATGTTGTATTAACTCCTCTTTGTGTGCAATGTTTGCAGAATATCATAATAAGAGAAACTTAAACAACTTCAGCCTCAAAACCAACTTAAATCCAAAGGATTATTCAGGCAAAAATGTTGCAAGAGATTTAGCAAAGTTTCATAACTTATGTCATAGAGAAAACAGTTTACAAGCACATGTGACATCATGGGATGGAGATAATGCGAAGTGTTAATAGGAAAAAAGGATTTTTGGAAAACATTTTCCAACTAATATTTGTTAAAAGATGGAGTTATGTTTTATCAAATGTTTTTGCATTTCATATCATTAGAATCCATGTCCTTGAGTGTTTGGCCCACTTGGCTTGGTTTCACTAAGAACTAAGTCGGAATCTAAATTCTTCCCCTACCTTTATGGCTTCTCCCTATCCTCCAATTATAAGGGGATTTTGAGGGGTAGGGTTATCCAAAAGATTTTTTTAAGGGCTGGCAGTGGAGGGGTGCCGAGCCCTCAGCCATGAGGGTGTTCTGCATCGCTCTGTGCCGCATAGGAAGGGTGCTTTTCTAACGTGGGTGCGCTGTGATGCACAGGAGTTTACATTTAAATGTAAGTGATGACTTTTTGTTTTAGCATGACCTTTTTTAAGTTATAAAACCAATGTTTTTGTTTATTTCCAAGCGCTAGCAGCTCCGCGCTTACGTAGCTGATCCTATTAATGACATCATCGAGTGGGAGTAACGTCCAAATTCAAAGATACTTTTTTCTATAACTCTCCGTTTAGAGGGTTAAATGTAGGCGTAGGGGGAGAAATCGGATTCGGGCAAACTATTGCGTTACAATCTCCATTAGACCATATCAACATTAAAATAGGGGTAAACGGTAAAAATCATTTATAAAGAAAGCTAGTGCTGTAATCATGTACGCATTCATCAGTCTTTAGTCTCTGGACTTACCTTCTGCCTCCTTTTGTAAGATTTGTGAAATGTACCTATGTCATAAACTGATAGATGTGATTAACAGACCATGGGTTGATCCTTGACTGGATGATCTGTGTTGTGTCTGGTCAATGCTCCAGAGCAAGAACACTATCTCTATTTTTGTGGCATTAAAAAAAAAAACAGATTAAACCTTTCACTGACTGCAGGATAGCTTCTTGTATTATCTGAAGTTCATAAGGATACCACTTCAACTTTGTTCTGTTTTTTAGAATTAAAATAATAAAACTTGTGTCCCTCTGGTTGCCTTTGCTTGCCTCGGTCCTTGACACATCAAACATGTGACTACAAAGATTTGGTCTGTTATATTTGTATGCGTTTGTCAAGTTATCCTAGTTTGGCCAAATGCTTGTGCACTGCAAATCTGTGGAGGTTTAAGTTTGATCAAATAATATTACTGCATAACCTTCGCTGCCTGACTCAGAAAATTTAAACTAAATATGAAACACACAAAGCACAGCACGAAAAAACAAAAGCATGCAGTGCACCAAATAGACTAAAACTGTTTGGGCAGATAAAATGATACTCATACAGACAAAAAATCTTAACCACCAAACATCTACTTTACTATCTACAATACAATGCTATAAAAACTAATGTAGCCTACTACATAAAATAGGAAATGGCAATGAAAATGATGTGTCCCAGAAGACCTTCAACTTCTTACTTATGCTACAGTCACATGCAAAGAAAAAAAGGAGCACAACTGAACTTTGAAAAAACCTAATAAAAATAGACATTTTCATGCTTCAATATTAATATTACTTTATTGAAACTTCTATTTTACCTTTTTGTTGTTGTGGCATCTTACTGAGCTTGTGTTAACCTTTAAGATGGTAACACTCATTTCTTTATTGGTATTAATATACTGCCTAACATTGCAGCAACATAATAACTTTTAATTATTCATTTTATTGATATGAAAGTTTTTAATGGGCTATCACAGGTTGGTTTACTTACTGATGTCAAAGCAATTTTGAGAGATACACGACACTATGTTGAAATGTCTGTCTGTTTTTGTCTTGTTTTTTTTTGAGTTACAGGTATTGTAAATACGCCATCGTGCTCTAAAATATAGTGGTGGACAAAATTGTTGGTAACCCTCAGTTAAAGAAAGAAAGTCCACAATGCTCACTGAAATGACTTGAAACGTTCAAATGTAACAATAAATTAAATTTAATTGAAAATTAAATAATCAAAATCAGCCATTACTTTTGAGTTGTTGATTAACAGAATTATTTAAAAAAACAAACTAATGAAATAGGGCTGGACATAAATGATGTTACCCATAACTTAATATTTTGTTGCACAACCTTTTGAGGCAATCACTGCAATTAAACGGTTTCTGTATTTGTCAATGAACCTTCTGCACCTGTTGACAGGTATTTTGGCCCACGGGACAGTAGCCAACCTACCTGGACGTGGCCGGTAATGGAAAATTGATGACAAATTGAGGAAACGAATAGTTGGAACTGTATCCAAAGAGCCATTACTTTTGAGTTTTTGATTAACAGAATTATTAAAAAAAAAAAAAAAACTAACCAAATAGGGCTGGACAAAAATTATGGTACCTCCATAAAAGACTGAGAACTAATTGTCCAGAGGGTCATGATGAACTCAGGTGTGTCCTTTAATTGACATCACAGCTGTTTTCAAACCCATAATCAGTCAGTCTGCCTATTTAAAGGGAGTCAAATAGTCACATTGTTGTTTGGTGAAAAGGTGTGTACCACACTGAACATGGACAACAGAAAGCCAAGGAGAGAATTGTCCCAGGACATTAGAAACAAAATTATAGTCAAACATCGTAAAGGTAGAGGCTATAAAACCATCTCTAAACAGCTTGAAGTTCCTGTGACGACAGTGGCACATATTATTCAGAAGTTTAAGACCCAAGGGACAGTAGTCAACCTCCCTGGACGTGGCCGGAAGAGGAAAATTGATGACAAATTGAGGAGACGGATAGTTGGAACTGTATCCAAAGAGCCCAGAACAACCTCCAAAGACATTAAAGGTGAACTCCTAGATCAAGGTACATCAGTGTCAGATCGCACCATTCATCGTTGTTTGAGCCAGAGTGGACTTCATGGGAGACGACCAAGGAGGACACCACTGTTGAAAGGAAATCATTAAAAAGCCAGACTGGAATTGGCAAAAATGCATGTTGACAAGCCACAAAGCTTCTGGGAACAGATGAGACAAAACTGGAGATTTTTGGTAAGGCACATCAGTTCTATGTCCGTAGACTCAAATATGAAGTATACAACGAAAAGAACACTGTCCCTACTGTGAAACATGGAGGAGGCTCAGTTTTGGGGCTGCTTTGCTGCATCTGGCACAGGGTGTCTTGAAGTTGTGCAAGGTCAAATGAAATCTCCAGATTATCAAGGCATTCTGGATAGAACTGTGCTGCCTAGTGTCAGAAAGCTTGGTCTCAGTCGCAGGTCATGGGTCTTCCAAAAGGACAATGATCCAAAACACACAGCCACAAACCCCCAACAATGGCTAAGAGAAAAGCGTTGGACTATTCTGAAGTGGCCTTTTATGAGCCCAGATCTGAATCCCATTGAACATCTGTGGAAGGAGCTGAAACATGCCATTTGGAGAAGACAGCCGTCAAACCTGAGACGACTGGAGCAGTTTGCTCATGAGTGGGCCAAAATACCTGTCAACAGGTGCAGAAGGTTCATTGACAAATACAGAAACTGTTTAATTGCAGAGATTGCCTCAAAAGGTTGTGCAACAAAATATTAAGTTATGGGTACCATCATTTATGTCCAGCCCTATTTCATTAGTTTGTTTTTTTAAATAATTCTGTTAATCAACAACTCAAAAGTAATGGCTGATTTTGATTATTTAATTTTCAATTAATTTTAATTTATTGTTACATTTGAACGTTTCAAGTAATTTCAGTGAGCATTGTGGACTTTCTTTCTTTAACTGAGGGGTACCAACAATTTTGTCCACCACTGTAGATTGGTCAACAGACAGCAGCACACACTTGCACATTTATGCATTTCTGAGACGCTTCAAATTTGATCAGTCACATTAGTCTGACTAACAAGATAGGAAGTTAGCGTAGTCATAGTAATATGTTACTAAATGCATTCAAACATCTACAGATTAGAAGTGTCTTTAAGGGACATTTCTAGCACATCTTTATAACACTACTTGTTGCACTGTTTTTCTGAAACTCGTTTGCTCTAAATGCAAATTATTGCAGTCACATTATGCTCTTCATTCAAATTTTAGACTAAAACCGATCAACAAATGTATAGTATTTACATACAAAGTCTCCCTGTTGTAGACCTAAATGGACTTGCATTAAGAAATTGAATAAAATTCGCTTTCTGGTAGCAAGAGTGAGAGTGTTTGTTGTTTGTTTGTCAAGCAGGAGCTAGTGACATAAACTTTGCTGATGTCTCTATGTAGGGTTAGCTGATAGTGTCATGACACCAGTGAGGGGGTATTAACAGAGTATAAGCCCCGACTAACCGGTGCTGAATGACTGCTAGGTGACGCAAGACCTCATGGAATGCTGCCTAGAGCGTGACTGCAAGCTCTTATACCACCAGTACCAGCTAAGAGGAGACCTCTGCCAGGTTTCCACCTAAAAAACTGGACTCCTTCTATGTTTATGTGTCTATGTCTATGTGTCTATGTCTAATGAAAACTTTCAGTTTCATTAGATATAGACACATATCAATATAAAGATTTAAATCATCCCAGACACAAAGACAAATTGGGTGAGGATTAAAGACAGGGGAATGTAAAAGATGTCCCAATTATGAGTACTGTCGATTCTTAACATATTAATATGTACATTTGCGCACAGTAAATCAGTCAAAAGTCTGTCAAAAATAGTACTTTTGCAAAATATCGTGCAATAAACGCAGTCTGATAGATTGTAATCTTGACAGGCTCGTGCCCCATCATGCCTGTGCTTATTTAGCATAGACTTGAAATAGCAAGTAGTCTGGGCGGTGGGGGGTAGGCTGGGGAGCTCAGTTAGTTGCCATGTGCACTGCGGTGTGACCAAAATACAAATAAATAATGGGAGGAAATATTTTTTTTCTAAATCACCTTTAAAGGAAATCATCATTAATGTGTTTTCACTTATGCTTAAACTTGTATTTAACTATTCAGAGAAAATCCACAAAATCCCCAAAATTTGGCCAAAGTGTGCATGTAAATTCAATGTATGGTGTGGGGGATGGGTGAATGGGGCAACTTTGCAAACCAACAAGAGTTGGTTGCAAACTGAAATTATGGCACTAGATGTGACTACACAACGATGTCACTACTAATAATAGAGGCTGATATACTCTGCTCAAACTGTGGTGTGTCTCTGTTGCATTGCAATGATGCAAAAAAAAATAGAAACTTTTTAAACTTAATTGGAATGTTTACATCCTCTCCGTCACGTCTGCGTCTCAGGTCCAACACTCTGCAACGCAACGCCAGCTTTACGCAGGAGTTCTATTTCCAGTCCGTTCACCCGGACACACAATGACACAATACATGCATTTTAAAGGGAGGTAGTGAGGAAGGAGCGGGCATGGGGTCTGATTGCTTAGGTTCTGACGAACGAACAGAGCGGAAGGATTTGGCAGGACAAACCACTTCTCCAGGAACCAGAGGTAGGGGGGAGCCAATGTAAACTAACCGACGGTCCTATGACAAACTCAATACGCAACCACAGAGTGTCAATTCGGGGTATTGTTTGGTTAATCTAACAGCAGTGCCAAGTATGTTGTGGACAATGATCCACCATGACCAAAGGGACACAACAACACACTATTAGTCCCAGCAAAACAAGCGTTTGCTCTTCAAAACTTGCATTCACATTAAATAATCACAATTAGGGCTGCAGGACGTGAGGAAAACGTGCGATGTTCAATTTTGGTGATCGACGATATGAACAAATAGCAAAACAAATGAATAAACAACTAAAAAAACATTTTCATTTCACAGCAAGATTTAAATATAAGGTCAACTTTAAATGACCCTCATCTATTAATTTATAGGAGGGGGGCATCTAACAAAAAAAGGGCTCCATCCGCTTGGTCAAATGCGTAAAGGGTTCTCCTTGATACTTTTAGCTCCCATGAGAGGGTATTGCATGTGCGTAAATATTTAAGGTAATCATTTACTGCAGTTTGTGCGGTCTTTTGCGTCATGCAAATCGCACGGCCCGATATTGCAATAATGAATTTGTTGTGCAGACCTAATCCCAATCAAATCAAAACTACATTTGAAAAAGTGTGCCGCATGTATTAAAGGCAACAATAAACAAATGTCCCTATAAAGCCACTGCAAGTACATTTATCTGTTTTTAATGCCTACATCTCTGAGAGAGAACTCTGCAAGAATATGTAAATTGTTTTTTATTGAAATTTCAAACTAACAAGAGTCTATTTGAATTTTTTTCTCTTAAATTCAAATTAAGGCTGCTTCAAACCCTCTTTCAAATCTCGCAAATTCCAAGTAAGAACATTGATTTACAGTCAACCTGACTCTGCATCAATACTACCAGGAACCATAAATGTCTATGCAGCATTCTGCAGTCTACTGCTGAGCGTTAAAGACCCACTCCAATTAAAAATGGGTTTTTAGCGTTTCTAACATGTTCTTCTGGCGTTTTTCTCTTATGATGGAGGACGTAGATAAAGAAAATTGAGTTAAAAATTGCATTTCTGATTTTTTTTCGTCATTCAAATTAAAAAAAAATGCTGTTTCAAAAAGATCTCCCTGCTCAAATATCGGATAGCTCCAATAATGCTCGCTATTATTGTTGCACCGTTAATGTTAGCTAGACCAGTGTTTTTCAACCTTTTTTGAGCCACGGCACACTTTAACCTTGACAAAAATCCCACAGCACACCAGCATCCAAAAATTACAAAAAAAAGGAGAAACTCATAGTCTGTATTGATCTAGCACCCCCTCCACTATCTCACGTGCATTTTGGTGATAATTATTGTGGCAGAAACAGCTGGAAGTTGCTGCTGTTTTTTCTAGAATATGTAATAAAAGTTAAGTTTGAAGATTTAAAAACTATTTGATGCGTGTTCGTTGTGGTTTCAAGACGTTTAAAAAGGAAAGGCTCATTGTGCGCTGAGATGCTGTCACTTTAACCCAATGCATCATGGGAGATGTATTGCAAACAGACGCCAAACGCAGAAAGACTAGCGTCTCTGAGCTTCATTGTTTTGTTCACTCGTTCCACGGTCTGACTCTGGGTTTTGTGGAAAGCTACACCACAAAAAGACCAGCTTTAGCTGGTATTAAAATTTCAAACTAACAAGAGCCTATTTGGATTTTTTTCTCTTAAATTCAAATTAAGGCTGCTTCAAACCCTCTTTCAAATCTCGCAAATTCTAAGTAAGAACATTGATTTACAGTCAACCTGACTCTGCATCAACACTACCAGGAACCATAAATGTTTATGCATAAAAAGCATATTAGAACTGAGAGATTTTGAGCAGAATCAGAACAAGGAAGTGAAGACTTTAACCACTTCTGATTGGTCAGACTGATGACACGTGACTAAGCCTCCAAGAATTATTGGTGGAGACAGTTAAAGGGGCTGGACTTCTCCGAAAACAGCTGAAGCTGCGGCTAAATCTCGGTACTGTCATTCTTATCAAAGTGTCTTTAATAGAATCAAATGAACACAAAGAAAGTAATGATCTTTCCTATTCCTAACTACTCAGTGTTTTATCAGGGCCTGTTTGGATGAACACAGAGTTGATATCCTGGAGATGGGAAATGTTTTTAGATCAGTTAATGAGGACAATTTCCCAGGGCACACCTGACCATCTCCCACGGCACACTAGTGTACATGCCGCGGCACACTGGTTGAAAAACACTGAGCTAGGCAGTGTGAGAGGCTTCAAGCTAGCAAGAGAGAGCATGCAAACAGATGGATGACGGGAAGTAGGGTCGGGCTTACGCCGTACCAATAGTGCCGCCCACAAGTTCGAGGTGAATTTTAATGAATTCCTGCCGGTCTGCAGAAACTAAATCCAAGAAAAAAAAGTTGTTGTTTTTTTTTTTATATATTGGATGTAAACAGCATAATCATAAGTAAATGACCACTGGGAACGCTTTTAACAAAAGATCAATAGATGGTTGGAGTGGAGTAAGCTAATTTTTTTGCAAGAATGTGTCAATAAATTAGGATTATCATGAAAGACGTGGTTTGTAGAGATCTGTTGTCACCGTCTTCATCTGCAACTTTTTTTTTTTTTTAGCTTTGCAGAAATGTCCTGCACTTTGATCATGTCTACTGCAGGGGTGAGACGAAGTGAAGTAGATTACAGGCAAGACAGAAATAAGCAGATCATAGCTTCCTGAAAATGAATAAGGATATAAAAACTTTCATGTTTGGGAGTCCTCCAAAACAGCCTCTGTAACTCCCTTAAAGGGCCTATAAACTGCTTTACAGTTTCTTCTTTATTTATTTTTACCTTCCCCAGATCGACTGGAGGAATTTTCCTAGACATCCTCTGAGTGGGAGCTTTACCACACTGCAGGTCTACGTGAGTATCTCAGGGAAAACGCCTCCTCCTCCTCCTCCTCATCATCCTCCTCCTCCAATCTTGGGATAAAGCGATAAGGCCAGACTGGAACTCCCACACAACCGAGCTGGTGTTGAAACCAGAGGAGGAGGAGGAGGAGGGAGGGGGGTTAAAATAGTAGCCGGGTTGAAACAAGTGTGGGATCAAAATACCGTCCCCAGAGGGCGACCGGAGCAGCACAGCTCCCTCAGAAAGGCGTGGAAAAAACGCATGACATGCGCTGCAGTTTACGGTCATGCCTTGAGGATCCAGTTTGGAAGCAAGCAGAAGTCCACGTTGGAAAGAAAACATGGAGGGCAAAAAATTTAAAAAAAAAAAAAAAAGCTCGATCGACTCCTTGTTAATAACTTGTTTTCAAAGTTGTCGCTTTTGGAGATGGAGGCAGGTCTGACTGCGCGGTTTTACGCACAGTGCGCACATGTGTTCCGAAACAAGCATGTGTCATCCCAGCGGCGCAGGGAACTTTTACCGCACTGACTAACCATCCTCAACCAAAACACACACACACGCTGAAGGAATGGAGAGAATTCTATCACATGCATGAGGAGCAGTAAAGCAAAAAATCAACACGCGCCTCACCTTTAGTTTAGAAACGGAGCCGTTCGGGCAGGCGGACAAAAAAAACACTGTCCGAAGACGAAGGACACTGGCCGGCGCTGGATCAGGCCACGTCGGTCAACATTCCCAGGCTGGACAGACTGACTGAGGCAAGAGGAGGAAGAAGAGGAGGAGGAGGAAGAAGAGAGGAGGAGGAGGAGGAGGCAAAAACAGTGGCAGCAAAGACTGTAGGGCAGCTCATGTCATGCGGCCAAGGGAGGAGGACACGCACGTACACGCAGACAAACCTGAACGCGCTCAAACAACCCCTCCCCTTTCTGAAAAAGGCCACGCCCACCACTGTCTCATGATGTGAGAAAAAGGGCGGGTCCAAAGGGTTACTCTGGTTCTCCCTCTTCTTTCTCTTTTTTCTTTTTAAAGAGCCAGATAAACAAATTATACCGTAGTTGGATTGTGCAAAATCACACTTGTTGGCAGATAGTTTTCACTTTTTTATGTTTTCTATTTTCCTTTAAGTTATTTTCAGAAAGCCTTGAATTCAATTTTCTTTTATTTTTCACTATCTAAAGTGTATTAAGTGGTGACCTAAGCTGTAATGCTTCTAAATATACACGTTTTTTGTATATTTTTTATGTGTAATGATAAAAATATACCACAACATGGCTTCTCTTTGCAGTCTAAGTACTAATTTGTATCTGTTTTCTTTAAGTTTTACTCATCAAAACTGATTTTTGAAAAAGATGTAATTACCTAATATTTGGGGAAACATTTCATAATATGTAATTCACATGGTGCTCCTCCCAGCCTGCTTGAAACATTTAATTCATTAGTCAAACTTTATCTCTGATTGCTGAACCGTTTTAATATCTGTCTTCTTATGACTTGTTTCAAAACCCATAAACCAAAAAAAAAAAAAAAAAGAAAGAAAGAAAAATAGTCCCTACAGCTGATAAAATAATAGGTATAAATTTTCTTGAGAGGATAAAAGAGTTTTTTAAAGATTTTAAAAATGATGTCAAGGTATGGAAATGTTTTAACTTTAAAATCAGAACAGTTGTAAGGCCAAAACATATTGATCATCATTTAGTTCTGACTTGCTTTGGAGCCAGATGCCTAAATACATAATTTATAATAACAGGTATTATGACCTTTTCCTTAGCGACTCAAACCTATAAAAAATGTTTTTTTTTAATGTGTTCTATTCTTTTTTTTTGAGGACATATTTTTAAACAATTAGGCTTAAAGTTGCATTTCTGAGTATTTTTTTATTCAAATCATTGTGAATCATGCGGTTGGAAAAAAGATTGTAGTTCCCTGCTGCGCCCTGTTCTGGTCCGTCCACTTGCAGACAAATAGATCCATGTACGCCTTTGTTTTCCTCATCTGAGCTGGGATTTGTCTCCAACCTGCTCGACATTTTGATGTTGTTGTTGGATTTGTAATGTTAGGTTGCGGATGTGAGGGGCAGTAAGCTAGCGGGAGCGCGTGTTAACAGATGGATGTCGGGAAATAGGAGCGGGCTTCTTCCATGCCAATAATCCATCCACAACTCAGAGGTGAATTTCAAAACAACTACTTCTGCTCTGCGGAAACTACATCCAAAAAAACAACAGCTTTTGTTTTGTTTTCTATCTAGGCTAAAAACGGAACAATCATAATTAAAAGACAACTGGGATCACATTTAAAATAAATCAAAAGATCATCCGAGTGGGTCTTTCACAAAGCTCAGACTGACTTGATCATTTGTTGAATTTCACAGTATACGTGTCACCAACAGTTCCCAAACACAAGGACTTCCAGGAGTCTCCATTGAAGACACATTCGTTTTGTGTTGTGACAGAGTTGCCTTAGGTAGCAAACACAACTTCCCTTATAATAAGACCCTGTTCTGACAGGCACAATCTGCAGTAAAGCTGAATTCACCGGGAGGTACAAAGTTGCACAACCTGGGGTCAAAACTCATTGCACCAGAGTTCCATCTCCAAACTGTTATGTTTTCATCCCTCTGAGTGTTTTTTCTATTGCATAAGATATTACAGTGTTTATTACTAGACTGAGAGGAACATCAGAGGGGCATGTTATCTAACTCCTTTGTTGAACTAACGTAAGCGTATAGAGATTTAAACACAAATAGAATGACTTGCAGTAAACCCAAGAGTACCTTCTGATTAATTTATGTCTTTGGCCACGCGGAGAACAGGGTTGACCCAGAGTTCAGCTCCTGGCTATCCAGCGTGTAATATTTCAGGTTTTTTGATGGGAAAGCACCATGGGAGACTGAAGTGCATAAAATCATCAATCCTGAGTCGCTTGTGTGTGCTGGGATTAGGACATGGAGGCTCCTACTGTGTCCACACACTTATAGCCCCTGAGTCACACATATGCAAGTGCACATCATAGCCGAGGTGCCTCCACACAACAAGGCATTCATTTTAAGTCTGGCATAAAACAAACACATACTCTGTGGATTACCCTTCATCAGACCTTCATTATCACACAGTCTCTTTGTTCAGTTTGATGGATGAGACGCAAAAGAAAGTTCCCAGTGTAAGAAACCTGTCTGTGTACCTTCTGCTGGTAGGTGACATCACAGTGTCCATCATTCATGAGTCAGCCCCAAAAAATGTGGTTAGCAAAAAAATACAATATAATGATTTAATAATAATAGTAATGCTTTTGTTGTTGTTGTTGTTTTTTTGCAATAGGAGACTTTTCATTTCTTTATATTGAACAAAAAAATGTTCTAAATACATATCAAAATAGAGGAAAATTCTGTAATGGAAAAAAAGCCTTTCTTCACCATAAAATCTGGGTTCATAGGAAATGCTTCATGTTTATAATTAAATGCTCATTGACTGTAAACTTCTATATTCAAATTGTGTAAACAGGAAAATAACAAATAGTTATCTTATGTTACTAAAGGCTCTAAAGATAAGTAAGTAACCCCAGGTTGTTGCCACAGGTTTACAACAGCCTATAGCGTCATTTGGCCTATCACAATCAAGAAATTGTACACACAGTTCTTAAAAAGTGCTGTGTATTATTGATTTTATGACACGAGTCTGTGAGCAGTTGGATATTTGAACGCAGCCCTCATTTGGCCCACGGGCCGCACTTTGGACATGCCTGCTCTAACATTTAAATAGGGAGGCAAAACCCGGTGAGTCTGCAAGTTCTTCCACTTAAAAATCAGGAAGGAGGTCTGACATTTTCATACCAGGTTCAGAGACGAAGTCTAAAAAAATATCTGGAAATAAATTATTTAAAAAGGCAAAACATGCAATGCTATTTTCAAATTTTTTAATTCAAATTATGTTTCTCTCACCTTAGACATGCATGTAATATGAAAATGTCAGACCTCTCCATGATTTTCTAAGTGGGAGAACTTGCAAAATCACAGGGTGTTCCAATACTTTTTTCCCTCACCGTTTGCAAATGGGCAGCACTTTATCAGTCAGAATAAGGTTTTGGTAAAGTTACAAACATTTTTACTCTTAGGCTTAAATGGGTTGAGCAAAAACAAACTCTCATAGTAACAGATGTGAGCTACGAATGCAGTGTCAATCAAATTTGTGGCTCTGGTCATTTCAGAGGTTGTTTATGATGGATGGTCTGGTTGACGATGCAGGGAGTGGCTACAGCACATCACTGGGAGAACCGTAGACATGCAGTCCAGAAAAGTGCAGGAACAGCATAGATCCTGTGCAGGACCCTCAAGACCTCTGGTAGAAAACACAAGCTTTGGGTGAGGAGATTTTCCAGCTCTACTTGGCAAATGTAGTCTAAAACCCCCTTGAAGAATTTATCTCCAAATGTCTTTGTGCTCACACAGTATTTAATAGCTCATTCACTTCTTAAAAAAAAACAACAAAGCACTATGTGAAGACTATTCGAATAATAGTTTCAACATGTCAGATTTATTTTGATCTCAGAAGAAGTGGCATGGAACAGAGACTCATATTTCAGGACTCGGGAATGCAGGGCCGGTTCTTTCAGAGTGACTTTGGATGACCACATAGCGATGAGTTAAGGCCACGAGCTACTGCCCGGAATAGTGGCTCCGCTGCGGTGTGGCGGAGCGGTCGGGATATAGATTTTTCAAAACAAGGAGAAAGACTGGAGACTTGATGCAGCACTTACTAATGAGCAGGCAATGCAAGAGTTTCAAAATGATCAAATCAGCCTCTTACTTTTATTTCATTTGTATTTTTTGTACAAAATGATTCATTGAATTCTCACTTAGATAAACAAAAAGAACGATGCCGCTCGAATCACACTTTTGGTGATCACTTGGTTAGTTTCTGGTGACAAAATGAACATTGTTACACTACTTTTGAAAAACAGCATACAGAAATGTAATTAAAAAGTAGGGAATAAAAAGAAAAGTTTGGACAGTTTTTGAGAGTTAATGGGGAAAAAAGAACAACAAATGATTGAAAACCCACTTCATCTAAATGAACCTTAGAGCAGCAGAAAACATGTAAACTTGAAAGAAGATGTACTAAAATCATCTTTATTTGAAAGATAATTATGAGTGAACAGAAAAACAAACGCTAACTATTGTTTACCATGTAATGGCAGCATGGGCTTGCGCTGGTCATTCTATTTAAAAAAAAAAAAGCAGAGTGACATGCAAAAATGCTTGAATGACAACACAAAAAAATGCTTTAACATCTGCTGACCCACATAGTGATTCAGAAAAATCAATTGTTGATCTATAACAGTGCTTTGAAATAACAGATGCTGAGAGAACTGAAGGTTCTTAAGTTCCCTGTGAGCAAAATGGAACAAAAAATCAGTTCTTCCAAACTACTTCTTAGATTTTTTTTAGTAACAAACGAGGAAAACATAAGCTTAATAAAATCCCGCACTTCTTTTTAGTCCATCTCCGCAATTTACAGCACAAGTTGGCATCATGAACAAGATCTTCCAGTTTATCCACTTTTTTCCCTTTAAATCTCTTTAAGTTGTTAAAGCAAATAATATACATTTAGAAAAAAAAGTAATCGTCACTTCTGTACACAGCAGAAAAGCCTATAGCAGTAATCATAGACATAACACTGACTGAAGAGCAGTTTAAGGCATCAGTTACATTTTGTGATGAACAGATTTTAGATTCTCATGTATCTGCTTTCATTGGCACACGTTTTGTTCAGGGTTCCTAATTTTTAATTTAAGGTATACATGGCATTCAGGAACCAGGTTAAAGCTGGATATAAAGATTTTCCAGTAAATTTATTTTAAGAGTGAGCTATGAAATCTTTACATCTTTCTCAGATTATTTTGGCTTGGTTAGTAAGAGCCAAAAATATCCTCTTCAAGAAAAATTTATTTTTTTGCCATTATAAAAAAAAACAACAACAACAATATATTATTGAAACACCAAAATCTTTCTTTGTTCATTATTTTCTCTCTCTCTCTCTTTCTGTTGTGCAAAAACGTTTGACAAAAGTTTGTTGCAAAATATCCGTGGCAAAAGTGCGCAGCAGAAGCGGCCCGCTCAAAATACTCCTCATCGTGGAGATCTGGGGGAAACGGCGAGTTATCGAGCATTTGTCGGGAAAGTTGCTTCAATGGTTCCCAGCCTGGCGTTTACTTTGACAGTCTTTGTGGGCACAGAGACCTAAGAGAAGACAAGAAAACATATAACGGTACTTTTTTCTCCCCCCCCAACATGTAGCCACAAGGGAGGCCCGGATCTGGGTCTCCCTGTGCCGGTCCCTAGCCTGGGTATAATACAGGAACGTGTCAGAAAAGGGCATCTGGCGTAAAAATCTCTGCCTAACCAAATGTAGGCATCGGTAAAGCTGATTTGCTGCGGTGAACCCTAAAGGGATGTGCTAAACTAACTTTTTATTTTTACAACATAATTGAAAAATAATGCAATCGTGAATTTTATTGAGTTGAAATTACAATTTGTGTCCAGATATCAGCAAAGGCAAATCTTTGTTTCTGCAACAATATGCAATTTCTCTTTAGAACTCTGGATGTTGGGGAAAATAATAGACATTTCAGTTAATCTGCCTTTTTTCCAAGGTTATTTCTTGTTATCTACCCCCTCGGCAATAACCTGGGCCTTACATAACTCTTCTTATATCTTCAGATCAAAAGATAAGACTTGTTTTCGCCCCACATACTTTTTTTAGCTTCCCAGCAGCAGATCCCGAGCGAATGGCCTCCAACATAGCCTCTCTGGTCGAGGCAGGATCCATGGGGGCGCTAGCATTTGCCACTGAGCTAGGCTTTCTCTGGAGCAGAGCAGGGGGTGGAGGTGGGGGTCCAGCTGGCGTTGGAGGAGGAGGTGGTGGGGAAGGGACGGATGAAGAAGAGCCAGGAGGAGAGGCTGGCCTTTTTTCCTCCGCAGCAGTTGATCTCCTGATCTGCTCAAGCTCACTGGCAGCCTCGGATTTGGTCTGTGAACATAAGCACAGTGATCACAGCAGTGATGTAAGCGTCCTCCAAACAAACTCTTCATACTGGGTGCTGATTTCTTATTTATTTTTGTCAGTCCACTGTGTGTTGTTGCTCTTTATTTCCACATGAATTATTTAGCCACTCTTGTTGTGAGAGACAGAATTTTAAATAAGATTTAGTCATGCAGCATTCCAGAAATTCCCCTTTGACTGAGGAACATCCACAGGGAGATCTGCAGACTTCTCAGCTACACTGGCAGTTTTCTGCTTAGTTCATTTCTGTTCCTTGACGGCAGCAAACCATCAGGTCAATGTCCAAACTGATTGGTCAAATAAGGCACCAGAAAACATGCCTCAACTGGCAAACTGAGACTCTCTTCAAAAGTTAATACATTTTTCAAATATTTGTACATTTTAGGCCAAGAAGAGCATTCTTAGGTTTGTGGAGAGGTCCTGAGAGCAGATTTCAATAATACTCAGTTCAGTTTTTGAGTGGGTTTTGATTAAGACAGCCACTTTAAAGACTCACTCTGATAAAAAAAATTGTGGTTTTTTTGTAGTGTTTTCACATATTTTTGTGGTATTTTTTTCATAATGAAAGACATATATAAAGAAATTTAAGCTCAAATTTCCATTTCTGAGTTTTTTCTTTATTTAAATTATAAATCAGGAGGAAATGAAAAAAATTACCATTTGAAAAAGATCGCATTTGTTACGCACAAAATGTGCTGGGTGGGCCACAAGCTCCATTCTGATGCATCCACCAGTGGACGACAAAATCCATGCACGTCTTTCATCGTCCGAACTGGCATCTGGCTCAAAACTGTACAGCCCGTTAGCTCTGATATTGCTCGCCATTTTTGTTGCACCGCTAGTGTTAGGTTGGGGTTGTGAGGGGCTGTAAGGTAAAGGAATAGCGTCTAAAAAGTTGGGTGACGGGGGAGTGGGGCCGGGGTTGCTCTGCATCAATAGTCCCGGCCACACCTAAGAGGCTAATTTTGAATGAACTCTTGCCGCACTCCAGAAACTATGTCCTAGAAAAGCACTCTGATTTTTTGGTTTTGGGTAAAAACGACAAAATCCTATTACAAAAAAAAAAAAAAAACACTGGGGAGACTTTAAAAATAGATCAAGCGATGATTGGACTTTTAAACTTATGTTTAAGTTCATCCAGAAACCATTTTGTTGGTTTTAACACTGAATGGAACTGCTAAAAGTCACCTAGGGACTAGGTCCCAATTCTAACGTCTTCAGTAAAACAGAAATAGAATGTTTCTTTTCCTAATCTCTCCACTTGGAGGAATAAATGTAGGGGTACGGAAGCAATTTGGATTCAGCCGTAGTTTACTTTGATTTGATTCAACTGCTGGTTTGTGATCTTCAGTACCTTCTAAGAAAGACTGCTGGTCAGTGGTCAAAACAGGTTGCGATAAAATCATTGACTGTATGTGAGAGCTGGACTGAGTGACCCCTCCCCCTTTGAGTTCCAAACAGGAAGTATCTGTTGGCTCCAAGAAGCCGAAATCCCATAGACTTCTATTGAGACATAAACAGCTATTACTTAGTAATTCTATTTGTCAGAATAACCATTCTTGTTCTACCACCTTTTCAATATGTTTTTGCTAATTCTATTTTTTCTGTTGTGCAAGTTATTAAAGTTACAAACTGACCAATCACTTGCCTCAATAAAAGTATTTGGCCTCACGTAGAACGTTCAAAAAGTTTGTCTGACGGATTTGTGCAGCATGTTTTCAAGTTGTAGGGGTGTAGACTACCAACAATTTCAACCCTGATGGAGAGAGTGGTTGCCATAGAAATGTTGACTAAGACCGACTTGGAAAAATAGTGCAAAAGATGATTACTGAACTGGTTTTATTTTGTTGGAGTCGAAAGTAAACCATTTCCTATTGGTGATGTCACAATCAATCTGTCATATACTTATATACAGTCAGTAGATAATCTACACAATTTTTTATTTATCTGGCAAAAAGAAAAAAAATCGAGGTATTAAAAGTACTTGTGTGGTATGTTAGAGCAAAGTCTTCATCTCCCTTAAAAAAACCCTGAGCATAGACAGCCATAGATGAGAGCCGTGATACTGGATAGATGGGCAAGATATTCACTTACCTTCTTCAACCTGCTGCTGTTGCTGTTGTCTCTAATAGCAGCAAGAAGAGCTGACTTTTCATTCCCTTCTTCATTATAGGCCGCCCTTTTCAAGTTACTAGCTTCAGAAGATATCTAAAAAAGCAATGAAAGGAAAAATCACTTTGTAGCAGACTGAGCTGAAGCTGGGAAGTTAGTGACGTTTTGTCACTGATCAAAGCAGTATCCTATTAGTCGTTCTGCTCTGTGCAGGGCTTAGCTTAGTCTCACCTTCTTAAGGCGGTCTTTGCCTCCACCTGTCTGGATTGCCTCCATCAAGCTGCCATGCAGAGACGGCTCTTTCTCAACAGATTTGTGGATTACTGGTTTGAACCTTTTCACAGGCCCAAACACTGTGATTGCTGGAGGCCCAGTGGCTTCTCCACGATCTGATACAGTGACTGAGGGTGGCAGCTGAGCATTCTCCTTCAAGCTCTGCAGAAGGAAATCATAATTGATTTCAACAAATGCCCTACTTATGTAACATTCGTAGAAATCATATCCTTAAGTGTTATATTACTCACACTTATCTGTTCTTTGGCTGCAGTATTTGGCGCTGTGGGTATTTTGGAGGGTGGGAGCAGATAATTGCTATTTCCCGGGCTGGGGCTTCTGGACCGAATGTCTTTGACATAATTTCCATATTTGTTGACATTTGCTGTTGTTTGGGTGGATCCACTAGACTGAGTGAGATTTCTTTTGGCAGTCTCGATATTCAGTGTATCAGAGCTTTCTTTGCTCGATCCAGAATATTTTTGAAATCTTTCTCTTTCCAAGTTCTTCCAAATCTCTGACGAATCTTCTGGGCAGCTCTTAGAGCTTTTGGGACCAGGAGAGCTGGCTCTAGAAGTGTTGACATTGTCCTTATTATCTGACTGGAATGCATTCACTTGTATGGACTGAGCTGATCCAGAAAAGCCGACAGTGGTCTCGGTTTTCAGAGGAAAAGAAGAGCTGCTGCTTGGCTTAGCTGCAGTCTTCGGGGCGTACTTAGAAATCGCAGATGCCACGTATTGGCTTGAGGTCCGCCTGGATGGTTTGAGAAAGGACAGGTCTCTTTTCAAGTCTGGGAGTAACAGGGGGGGAGGGGAAGGGTTATTTGTTAGCTTCTGCGTGTCTTTGAAAAGAGAATTGTTGCTCTCTGCCTCTGTCCGCTCAGTGTTTGGAGCTCCAACGTCTTTCACAAGTTCTTTAGCTTCAATCAGCACTTGTGGCTGGGCTGTGCCTGCGGCTTTCATACCGGTGCTTTGTGTTGTTTTCTTGTCCGCCGGGATACTCCCTTCGGAACCTACTCTAGTGGTGGAGGCACCATCGGTGTTCTCCTTAACCTTATCAGTCAAAGCTTTCCTTTGACTCACTGAAGTTTTCTGCCTTTCGTTTGAGCTCCAAAATGCTTTGGCTTGGCCAAGAAGTGGGGAAACCTCCCTGTTCTCTGGCTCTGGTGACCTGCTAACTTTAGACCTGTAGACGCCTGCTGTCACCATATTTCCTTGATCGTCAATCTTAATGGCACCAATGGTTAATGTGGCAGCAGATTCTGTAGTAGCAGCATGTGTTACAGAGGGCTTGGGAGGGACTACAGTGAATGTTTTCAAACCAAAGCGCGATGTGACGTTGGGAGTGATTTTACCCTGGGAGCTGCCTAAAGCCGAATTGCTTTGGGAAACTCTGTGCTTCTCTTCATCCTTTCCTGGAGAAACCGATCTGTGAAGTTTAGGTTGCAAATCCAGTTTTTTCTGTGAATTCTTTTGCAAAGAATCAGGGTTGACCTCTGTCTTCTTACTGTTTTCCTGCACATCAGTACTAGATTTAACTGGCAACTTCTGTTTATCCTCCTTCTTGCTGATTGCATCATCATTAATCCTCTCTCTGACCACTATCTTTTTATCTTCTTCCCTTTTTTCACATGAATGCTTGTCAGTAGGCTTAGAGTCCCTTCTTTTAGTACTGACAGCAGTTGTACAAGCATTGTTGTTTTTGTTCTGTGTTTCCATTTCAGATTTGTGATGAATGCCTGAACCTGTTGTAAGAAAAAACGAGAAAAAATAATGTCACCAAAACGCAGATTAAACAGAAAAAAAGTGTTATTTCTACAAGATGGAATGGAGGTTTTTTCTACCTTCTCTGTTAGATCTCTTGGCTCCGTCAAAGGATGTCAGTTCATGTTTCCCTATGTCATGTTCATAGTCCTGCAGTACATCATCTATGGCTGTGACTGGCACATCTATGTCTACCACAGACACAGGCACCTCATTACTGTTGGTGGACATGGTATAATGGGAGTGCTTTGCAGAATTAATGTTCATGTGGTCTGAAAATATAAGAAAATGATAGGTTAAGAGTCTATTCTTAAGAAATTTGATACATTTAAAGTCCCCCTATGACAATAAAAAAATGTTCCCAGTGGTGACTTAATTAGGATTATGAAGTTTTTAACCAAAATCCCACAACTGAATGTCTTTAAAAGCCATATTTCTTGTTTATCTGAAGCCTCTTTTTCCAAAAACTCATCTACATGGGCGTGGCCAGTGGTGCTGAGCTGAGCAGCTCCGCCCTTGATCCCCCCTTTCTGCAAGCTGCATTTTGCATGAGGAAAGAGCTGGGCATGGGGGGGAACGAACGACACTGACTGACAGTCTCTATTCTCAAAAGTTTATCTTTAGCGATAAAGAAACCGTGAAAAGGAACACATTTTTGGTTCAAAATCGACACTTTTTGAACAATGTACGGAATTACATTAAAAATGCTTTTAGTTACATTATAATTTAGGCTACATTGAACCAGCAATCAGCACCGGCTGTGGCTCGAAGCTGATTTGATGCTAGCACAAGCAGATTGTAGAATTAACTTGCAGGGCGAATAAATTGAAATGTCATAAAGAAAGTGACTATTCGCTAGGGATGGGTACCGTGCCCCGGTATTGAAGCAGCCCCGGGGCCACATTCTTCAAGACCGCAGTATCGTTAAGATCTGACCTGAACGGTTCTGCTATCGGTACTGGAGAAGTTACTTTTTCATTTTTTTTGTGTCCCACAAGCGTTATCTGCCATATTTAACTCACCAAGTCAGTCAACTTACCGTTAAGTAATGATTATATTAATTTCGGTATTCTCGACTCTTTGAAGCGGAGAGCTCTGTCTGTCTATTTGTGTGCAGGGGGGGCGGGGCTGTTGTTCAGACAGTAAGTTTACATCAAGGAGCCCCTACCATCCTGTCACCTTGCTGTTACAATGACCGTATGTTGCGCTGTTTGTGTAGAACACGCTGTTCTACACAAAACAAACAGGTAGAGAGGCAGGGCTTAGATTCACCGCTTATGATTCCAGACCCGTGACACATTATCAGCTGCTTCCTAATACTTAGTAATAATTAATGACTAATGATAGTTGTCATTCCTAAAATTAATATAATTTATTGGGTTTACTGGATTTAAACAAAAATAAATAAATAGAAAGGAGTCTACATCAAAGTGAATTTGTTTCCATCATCTCACTCCATCCTAACTCTGGTGTTTGACAGACAGAAAAGTCTATTCAAGGTTGTGGAAAATGGACAAATGATCAAAGGAAACATCACGCTCATAAAGAATAAAAATAATTAGATTAAATAATTAAAATGAATATCCTGTCTGGAACATTCTCATGTATAAAGTAATTTTTGTTTGTTAAAAAACAGTGTTGTTGCATAATGAGGAAATAAAACACTTTATGTTCTTAATTTGTTTTTTATTTATTTATTATTCGTCCTCAAAAAGTATCGATAAAAGTACCGTTAAAATACCGTATCGATAAGCAGTATCAATAAGAGTAGTAGTACCGTTAAAACCTTAACGCTATTCGCACTTTTTTAAATACATGTAGCCAGTGCTGAATGTCTTTCTTGGCAGCACGGACCCAGAGTAAGGGTTAAGATAAGTATTACGGTTAAGCTGCATTCTCACCGAGCGCGATCTGTAACAGAGGCAGCCAGTTTCAATGTTAAGTCGATGGTACAGATGCAATCTGAGGTAATGCCGCACAAATTATACAGCAGGTGCAACGCAAAGGTCTGGCAGCAGCGTGATTTCAGCGGCGCAGCCCAATCTTTACCCATCTGAACCAAATTGCCTAACAGTAGCCGGGACGGGTACTGTGACATGGCCTTTAGGAGAAGCATTACAACTTTTTAAAAATCAAAATGCTCATTAAAGATGTTTTTTCGTCTGCGAATAATGGCAGTATTTACATCATTGTAGTGGATGCAGTGGATGCAGTTTGTTTTTTTCTAGTGAAGATTTTTGTTTTTTTTTGAGTGAATTAAACTAAACTCAAACCATTTTCGACACAAAGCTGTTTTTTAATTTGAGAAGTCATTGTTTAAGCTAAGTCACCCATTATGAACTGCAGTGTTTCCTAAATAAACCTGGTTTGCAACAATATGTCTCTAAACCACTCAGCTAACTAAAGAAGTACATTTCATTGATATAATCATAGGTGGTCACTGGAAGGTCTTACCGGCAAGACTTGCTTCAAAATCTGCCAATGTTTGATGAAGCTGGTATGTGAGCTCTGGGTCATCTTCAAAACTTTGGACCGATTTCCCGTAAGTGGTAGAGACGACATGCCTGCAATAGAGTATAGTAAAATAACCTGATATGATGAGGATTTTGAAATGGCGAAAGGGATCTGTAGTAGAATACATTTCTCTAAGGAACCTTTTAGGAAGTTTTTAGCCACAACTAGGAAGGACAAGCATAAAAATTACCTGCCTAAACCTGGGCCTATCCTGAATGGCCACATGATGATTGCACATTCAGTTAATAGGTAACTGCTAAATGCAATAAAAAATATATTTTTAGCTGAAGATCATAGCTAAAAAACATAACTCATAATACAAAAAGATCAAACCTATGAATTCTATCTTTATATGAGCTAGAAACGATGATTAATATACCGTAGTTCAAATGATAAAAACTGACCTGAGTGCAATTTATTGTAACAAAACAAAGAAAGCAAAATGTGCAAATGGGACAAAACAAGCTTCTTAACTAATTTCACTCCATTCCCATGACTGAAGAGGCATTCATTTATACCCAGATTCCTTTAATTGTTTACAAATCTGTTCACCTGTGCGTTGATCCCCATGTGGCACATCCCTCATCACTGTCACTTGAATTGCTCCTTTGTTTCTGCTGAATCAGTCGTTGCAGTTTCTCTCCTTTGTCTCCACCACCTCCCTCCAGGGACAAACTTGCATCCATTGAGGTGGACTGCTGGTCAGGTGAAAGACTGAGGGTGCTGGAATCCTCCACCTCCGCCATTCCTTCAGAGGCTGCATAACCCTGATCAGGCAAGCTGCTGCTGCCATTGCTGCTGTCCAAGGACAGAGTCTCAGCCTCGGGTGATTCAGTTTCTGGTCTCTGAATCCTCACTGAAGAAGTGTCCATGGAATAAATCCAAGCTGGAAGAAGATGAAATGGTTTTAGCTGTAGTGGATGTTACCATTCAAAATATTTAACAAAGGTAATTAGAAATCCACCAAAATCAGTCCTGCTTTTTGATGAATTTGGCTAAAATACATTTAGTCTTTTACAAAGTAAAGTATAAAAAGTTTAAGAATTTAAGGGCCATAAATGTTCAATCAGCCCATTATAATCGCATGCAATTTATGTGTCTTTTCTATAATGTTGGGCGTGAGGTACACCCAGCATGACTCTTAACCTACTATAAAATTTGGTAAACACCAGGGTAATTTAAAGAGTTTATAACAAAAGAAAAAAGTTTTCCATCTAAAAATTCTTCCTTTTAAATTTATAGTTTCCTGAGATGCCTAGAAATAAACAGCTTTGATGGACAGCATAAACTTCTCCACAAAGCCCTCAAGCTTTTAAGACTTTGTTTTAGAGCTAAGGCTTAGATTGTAATGGGCTATGCCTTATTTTTATCTTTCTATGACCAACAAAAATACCTGAAAGAAAATCAGTGAAACTACAGGACATTGTTATGTAAGAGGGACAAGACAAGGAATGCAGATTGAGAAAGCAGAAAAGAATACACAGAATTCATTTTAGCGAGAAACAGCATTCATTTTGACATTAAACACAAACTCGAAAGCCCAAGCCAGACCTAGCAAACAAGCCTGGAGCAGAACCACTTGCGGTTTGATAAAATATCTTTAATGATGTGTGGGCAGGCTTACTGTAAACAAACCCTTTTAATTAGATTTTTTTTTTACCAAACTGTTTTAGGTTCAAGAGAAAGACAGCATTGCTTCATACCCTCTCATCTCTGTAGTACACTCATGCTCCAGTCAGTCCTGTGGGTTTTGGGAAACTTATTTAGAGTGTCACTGATCTCACTGAAATCTAAGCCAAGGGAATACAAATCATTTTAGCATTTCTTAGGTTTTTGGCAGCCAAGCCAGAAGGCGAGGTACGGTGTATCAAAGTATTTTTTCACATGAGTTATACAAGGATTAACTTTGTTTTACCGTCAGGTGGTGGGGAAAGTAAGCATGGAGAAGTATTGTGTTGTAATTTGTCTTCCTATATGTGTGTGTGTGTGTGTGTGAGCATGTGTGTGTGTGAAGGGCCTGTCAGTTTTGGGTCTGGTCCTAATGGTGTGGCTAGAACAGTCAGTTCCAGGAGATGTGGTGATGACTCACAGGGCTGTCCTCCCAGTTCCTTCCCAGCAATTGCTAAGTCATGCCAGTTTCAGCCACAATCAGCACACTTGAACACAAACACACATTGCACGGAGGTGCACGCACAAACACACACATATACAGGCTTTTGCTCTTCTGCAAGCGTCCACACAGTTCTTGAACTTGCGACGCAGACAAACCTTGAGCACATGCTTTTGTTAAAGCTAAACCAAACATGTCTTCACTCCCAAGCTGTCAGTTGAGTGAGATGCTACTTGTTAAACTGACTAAGCCAAACCATGCACAAACCAAATTAAAGTCTCGAAGTCTTGATTCACTCTCCAGTTCTTTAATTGAAAAAAGACTTTTAAGTACAGATGTTCCTCTTCTGTGAAAAATGAAGTGATGATGTTTTATCACTTATAGCACAATTCCATCACATCTGTCTCGGGCAAATCTTTTTTGGACAGTAAACAATTGATCAGATCAGAAGAACTGTTTTCATCCCAAAAATGTAAAGTTGTGCTTTCAATAATGACATTTTTTTACTCTGATTAGAATTGCATTGATAAGAATGAGAGAATTTTGAAGCCAAAGTTGACATCCAAACTACCACAGTTTTTTTTTTTTATGTAACATGTTTTAATTTGGGATTCCAACCATTGACTATATACAAGACCTGGACTGGGTGAGTGTGACGTCACCCATAGAAAATGAATTACTTCCGGTTCCAACTAATCCAGTCACCATTTTATTGGGATACAAATGTCTCCATGTTGGAACCAGATGATCTAAGTAAGCAGTGATCAGTCCGAGTTGGACTGAGACATCCTTTTTATGGCAACCACTCTCACCAATCAGAAGTGAGCTTGCTGGTAGTCCACAAGAGATGAACTTTCTCTCTAAACTGATGCTTTATTTAACTTATCATGACGATCAGTCGAGGTCTGCGCCTACTCATTGGTTACCATGATAATGCACCATATCCTGCATCAAACAGTCCGCTTTTTGTGAAAAAGCGATTTAAACCGAAAATATAACAAGAACTAAGTACTAAAAATGGCTTGAATATTTATTTATTTTGTAAGTGACCATTATCAGAAATAAATGGAGTTCACAAAAGCAACCATCCGACGGGATCAACCGTTAATTTCTGATAATGGACACCTCCAAAAGCCATTATCCTCTACACAGCTAAAGGATTTTGGCTTGTTGAAACTAGCAGGTACTTCCTATTTGGAGGGGGGAGGGGTTACTCAGTCCACTTCTCATATACACTCAATGGTTCCAACCAAGCAACAAGAAGCATTGTGTTGCAGTGCTGTAAGAGCCTTCTGCGGTAGTGTGAAGAATGTTTTCTTTAGGAAGACTTTTGAATATTTTAGATTGCTGTTATAGGAAATGTACAAGACAATATTGCCTGAAAGTAACATTACAAACCCAACTAACCTCCAAAGTAAGTATTCATTTTCATTTCTAAACCAAAACACCTCAAAAACCAACCAAGACATACAGCCTCCACCAATTGATTAGCAGATATTTTATTTGTTGATATCCCATAACGCTGTCTCGTCCTCTGACTACAGCTCACATTTTTAACTCCGGTCGAAGCTTCTGGATTACCAGTGTATAAAAAATGTTCAAAGTAGAAGAAAAATAAAGGTAAAAGAAGCAACTATCTCCTGCTAAAAACACACTGTGTATAAGTAGGCTGCACTGATATTCATGACAAAGCAACACCAAATGCAAAACAACTAGATTATCTACCACAATATCATTTTAAAGAAAGGAGAACGGCATGTTGATTAACAGTGAAAATACTTCAGAAGTAGGCGAGAGAAAACAAAGAGATGTGGAGAGTGGATGAAAAAGGTTTTCCAAGACGAGGAAAGGATCAAGCCAAAGAAAAACTTCATTTGGGCTTGGAACGCAGTCGCACAGGCCCACAGCAGAACACTAAACAGAAGGGGGCGGGGAAGGGAGCAAAGACAAGAAAAGAAAAGAGGAGGTTTGAGATCATATGACTTGGAAAATATGGTGTTAAAAATAAAACAGTGACATGAAAAATGAAAAGGGGTATCTTGACCATTAAAACTCAAATGTGTGGAAACAGATGGTGGCCTTTTATATTTGGAAAATCATGGCATTGCTCAGTAATCTCTTCCAGTATGTGTTTAATATGCTCCCATGCAGTGTTAACGCGACATAAAAGGCACTTTAGTTGATTAGAAGTGACCTCAACCTTAACCTTTTAAAGCCCACATGAAACAGCACGGCTTTCAGATGGACATTTATAGATGTGAGGCGCCTTGACCTCATCTGGACCCTTTATCCTTCAACAACTCTGCTGCCCAAGTGACCAAAGGAAGCCAGGAACGCTTGCAAAGTTCAGCTTGCTGACACGCAGCCCTAAAACTTGCAGAGTGGGTATAGAAACACACACATTCCGATTGGAAAATAAAAGATCTGAAGTGATACCAGCAGCATCTAGAGAGAAAAAAAAGGAGTAAGAATCAAAGAGAAGATAGCAGCAGTTTACATGGAACCTACATGGGTGAGATCTCGCCTCTATAGTAGCCACAGTTTCACTGTCTGTGGAAACAATGACAGGAGAGCAGGTGCTGGGAACAGAAATGGTTAGGTGTGGGACATGCTGTGTAGGCTCGGTGCTGGACGAACGAGGAGGTTTGGGTGGTATTGGTGGATCTGCGTCTTCTAGATGAAAAAACAGCATTAAAGCATATAGACACATGATCACACATTTGAAAGGACTTATAACAACATACAAGATACTAACAAAGCTGAAAGTATAGTAGATATTGATACACAACCTTTTCAACTATAGTGTTTTACTCTCTTTATGCAAATTTGTTTTCTAGAATTTCCAGATAAGGAGGTTTAGGTTTCTGACAGAAATGATACAAATGTTATTTTTGCAAAAGCATGAAGAAGTACAATCCAAATAGTAGAACTCTAGCAACTCACATACCAGACATGGTGTAACACAGGGCTATACACTAGATCCCTTTCTTTTGGTTTATCCATAATCCCACGATGTAACATTAGGGGTGTAACAATTCATTTTACCAACAATTTGATTCATATCATAATTTGTGGTTGACCATACAATATTACAATATGACGATATTGGTTCATTTAAAAAAGTCTTATTCACTGACTTAAAATTGATCCAGGACATATTTAGCCAAAACTTCAACCAGTGTGACTCAGAGATAAATACCTGGTACTGAACAGTGCAGGTGAAGTTTTTCAGATTTCCTGTATTTCTTGCAAGATTATTAAGTATAAAATTCCTTATGTGTACAAACAAACAAATAAATAAGAATGAATGGTAAATCCATTCACATTGTAGTTTCATAAAGTTCAGCCCACTGTGATTTTTCCACATTAAAATAATCCAAAGGGAACATTATTAGAACATTCTACCACACTTCATGGTCACATGTCTTTGCTAAATTCAAAGTGTTTCCACACATTGGACTGGAATGATTGATTGATCATTTTTTTTGCTGGCATCTTATGTGTGTTGTCCGCTATGATTGGTTGTTTTTATGTTTTAGTAAAATAAACCTACTTTACCTTAATAAAAATGGTATTTTCCAAATGATATACTGGTAATCGATTGGTTTCATTTTGAAATGATTTTTAATTGTATAGATCGATTAAATTAACAACTTGCCTCAGACATATCATTCTGGTTAGATCATAGGCATATAAGTTTATTTATCAATTAAGTTAATTTATCCTTACACCCCTATGTAACATTGTTAAACAGCACATGATACATGTGCACAGCTGATGATATGCTGCTATATTTTTCTATCAAACCATTTGATCTCACTTAGCTGAAAAGGCTTATCTACTACAAGCAAAATGGATCTTGATGACAAGAGGGGAAAAGATCATCATCTCACAATTTTGCTTCTTTGTGAATCAGAAACATCTGTCCTGACATTTATATTTGTAAATATACACATTTCATCATGTTATCTTCTTTGAAAAGAGTTTCCAGAAACTAAAGGTAGAACTTATTACTGGGAGGCTCTTCGTCAACACCAGCTATGTAGCTTGTTTGATTTCACAATACAACACCCTCAGATCCTTTTTACTGTTGTTACTTAAAAAAAATTAACCATTAAAAGAGTTTCTCCTGCTCCTCTGAGTTTTGCTATCACTACTTTAATTTTTTTCCTTAAAACAGCCCTGGTCTTCCTGTTTTTTCCTTATTAGCCTATCAGCTCTGTCAAAAGCTCCAATGCTCTGTTGTGTGCACTTTCTTCTCTGCACTCTCCTCTCTCATATCTTTTTTTTTGTTTTTTTTAGGTTCAATGCTCTCTCATCTATGCCCCATCACACATGACAACCATCTGCTCTTATCTCACTCTGCGAGTGAGAATTTTCAGACTTATAAGAAAATAAATGAGGTCAGCTAAAGTTCAAGCAGTTTTAAATCTGCAATGCATGAGTTTTTAAGAGACGCAGCAGGCATGTAAGGAAAAAAAAAAGGTAGCAAAAAAATAAACACATGGAAGAAATTGTGAGCAACAGATAAGTAAGAGACAAGAAGTCTTTTGTCTCAGAATAAGGATGAGAACAAGTTTCACTAGTTTTGGTCCTTTGGCTGTGACCCGCTGCACACACACAGGGTTCCTTTCTTCCAGCAGGATTTGCACAGCACATTTGACAGTTTAAGTCTCTGCAGTTCCTGCAGTTTGACAGCCTCAACGCTCTCAAGCAGACAAAGAAATCCTCCACAGAAAACTACAGACTGCTAATATAAGCAAAGCAGTCAACAGCCAAGATCATTTTCTTTTGCAATAATCAAGTTATCTTCAGTAGTTATATTCATGAGACCCTTTTTAAGTCAGTATGGGAGTCAAAATAAAAATATATATATATTTACAGACATATTCCCAAGAAAATTCTCTTTTTTGGGTTAATAATATCTTCTTGTTACATTTCTCTCATGATGGAGGACATATTTAAAGAAAATTATGATTAATATTGTTTTATTTTTTTATTCAAACCGTTTTGATTTAGGAGCATCTGCCTCAAAACTGTAGCTCCAATATTGCTGGCCATTTTTGTTGCACCAGTAATATAAGCTTGGGGTTAAGAGGGGCTGTAAGCAAGAGGGAGATAGGGTAAACAGATGGATGATGAGAAGTGGGGGAGGGCCTTCTTTGCCCCAACAGCCCCGCCCACAACTCACAACTAATGAACTGCTGCAGCTTTCCAAAAACTGTTCTTGAAAATAACAAAGTTTTTTTTTTTATTTCAGCTAAAAATGGCATGATCGTTATTTAAAAAAAGCTGGAAATGCCTGGAAAATGGATCAAAAAATGAATGTCTTTGTACATTACATACTTCAACTAATTAGATATAAAAAGGCATGCTTCTTTATTCCCATAGTTGTTACTTCATTCCTATTCTTAGTGGTAGGGAAAAATATGAATGGAAGATGAGCTGCTGCTGGGAAAAAAATTACAACCATGTAAAATACTGGCAGAAATCTCTGATAATCAAGAGGCTGCAATCACGTTTGGCTCTAAAACTATAATCCACTTTTGCCTTGTTATTACTGATGTTCAGGAAAATCATCCAGAAGTTCAGTATTTTGATATAATAGATGTTATTAAACCATGTTTTGCATTTAAGAACTTTTATTCCTCTTTGTGTGTTTTTGTTGTTTCTGTGTCTGTTTGGAACTGAGATGTATTTACCAACGGCGCTTTGTCTGTTGTTCTCCACCTCATCCAGTTTTAGGTTCAGTGCTGACTCTGTGTCCGACTTGGAGCTGCTGTCTGAGTTGGCCTCTTTGTTTGTCACGACAGACCCACTACTACTCGATGCCACCGTTTTGCTGCTGGAGCTTTGTGTGGTTGGGTGGAGCTGCACAGAACTGCTGGATGTGGCACTGCTGCAGCGGGAAGCATCCAGGTCCAGGTCGGAGTCGTCAAGGCTCTGACAGAGTTCGGAGCTGGACTCCTGCATGGTCAGGCTGCCATTGCTGCTGCTGCTTGGGGATGGAGAACTTGGATTTGGTGTGGCGTCGCTCATGAGTGGAGGCTCTTCTAGTTGTTTGAGAGGAGCGGGCTCTACTGTTTGTAGCTCCACTGGGACATCAGATCCTGCGTTGGACTGTGTGGCATTGATGCGGTGGGCTGGGGTTGGAGCTTCAGTGGAGTGGCCATTTGAAGTTTGAGGAACAGGAGGGGGAGAGCTGTCAGAATCCTGCTGCAAAATAAAAGTAGGAGGAGGAGGTGCTTTTTTTCTCTTTTGTTGGCTTTCTGAAAAAAGTCCCACCTGTCAGAAAATAAGGAAAAGGGAACAAGGTCAACGGTAGAAAGTTATGTGCATGCGGTCTAACCATTATTTATTTAGCAAATTCACTGTGCCGTGACTAAAATACAAAGTAATCAAACTGAGTGAAGTTCAGGCAGAGACGTGGGAGTCTGATCCCATCGGAGTGTTAACATTCTTTTTAAATTATCCTACAAGCAGACGTCCAGTGAAGGTATGCCAGCAATTTAGCAGAAATGGAGCAGTGGTATTGCTGTGTGCATTTTCCCTTTTGTGTTAAAAACTTTATTTGGTACGCAAACAAATTCCAAAGCACTGGTTCGCCCTGAGCCTTAATCTCAACATCTTCAAAGGGTGAAAGTAAAATCCTAAACTAAAAAATATAATTTTCAAATGCTAAACTTTGTGCCATCGCATCCACAGAAGCACTTCCATCAATGTGGGATCAAAGAAGAGAGAGAAAAATGCTAAATAAAAACAATAACACCAGTGATGCAAATGAAAAATATAGAATTGTTTTTTTTTTTAAACTCAACATCACCTTTTCTCTCTGCCTTCGAAGGCAAAGATGAACAATCAATTTAACACCACCCTGGGCAGGTCTCAACCACTTAGATATCAGTATTTTGTAGAAACGCTTGTAAACTCTTCTCCTTTTAACTTTCACTCTGAAATGCAACAAAGAACATGCCCAGAGCTGCGTGGAGTGTTGCAGCATTCAACCGGGCAAGAAGGAGATCAGGCCACCTTGCTTTTCCAGAGGCACACTGGGTTCACACATGTGAACTCAATGAACTCACGGCATGGCATTCTATAGAAATCCAAATGACCCCCCCATTGGCTGCCTTTCTTTTCATTGCTCCCCTGTTTTTTCTTCGCCCATTCCAGCATTTATACATACATGAATACAGACACACCGGTGGAAGTGGGCCAAAGTTGAAGCTGCAATGGATGACTGGCTCGGCTGTAAAGATGGATGGGTGCATGTCTGTGAAAGTGGTGTGTGTCTATACATGTAAGCATCTGAATATGTTTGTGCAAGTGTGGAGCATAACAGTGCAGTAAAAATGTGCCACAAAAATGTTTCTAAAAGGAATACACCGCCAGGATACAATAATATATTCTCATGAGACTCTCTGTGACTGTACAAGGCTCATAAATGTTGATGTGCGCGTCTGATATCTTGGCCAGTGCTTTAAATGCTAGATAAATGTGCATTGCTATAAGTGGAAATGCAGAAGGATGAATGTTTGGAAGTATACATGAAACTCTAAACCTCATTCAAGGAAAAACTCCAGTCATCTTATGAGTATGAGTGAAATATCGTATGTTTGATATAGGTTTGCAATGTTGCCATTATTGTTATAAAAACGTCTCCATGTGTTTAAATACATACACTATTAAGATCTTGTATCCCTTTTCACAATAAATGTGTCAAAAGAAGTTCCATCCCACCATATACATCAGACTATAAAGACTATACTTCCCAACTAGGATTGTGTATTGACAAAAAAGAAAAAGTGAAAATAGAACACACATACTGGTTGTATTGACCCATTTTGCCCATTTTCAAAAGATAATTAATAAGAATCAATTTTTTGTTTACAAAAAACTTCTGCTTTCAGGTTTGTAGTGTCTATTAGTTAGGGACATAACAGTTTATCTGAACACACTAATTATACATGACAAAACAACAAATCATAAGGAAAAGCAGGGATCGTTTCCCAGGGGCGCGATGATCCAGTGGGGGTCCTTAGGCAATACCCTTCAAAAGAAGTACACACATGGCGGCCCAAGTCTGGATCTCCCTGTGCCGGTCCCCAGCCCAGATAAGATATAGAGTTGTGTGTGTCAGAAAGGGAATCCGCTGTAAATGTCTCTGCCAAACCACCTCTGTGACTCAGTGAAAGCTGATTTGCTGTGGCGATCCCTGACATGCCAAAGGTAAATAACCAAAATATTAATTGTCATATACTGCTGATTAAATAATAAGTGACCAAATTCATTCATATCTCATCATTTCTTTGTCTTGAAACCTTTTTGTTCTTGAATGTTTTTGACATCATTAACTTTTTGAGAACCAAACTCTTGTTTGATATGCCTGTTTTTAATTTGTAGTCACAAATTAGGGCCTCAAGAAATCAGATTTAACTACACTGGTAATAAAACCCACAATGTGATGTCCTCGTATCTGGACCCAGTCCGATGAAAATTGTGTTTTTGGTGTTTTTAACATGTTCTTGTAGCCATTTTCTCCCGATGGAAGACATAGATAAAAAAAATTGAGATCAAAACAGCTTTTCTGAGTATTTCTCATTTTAAATCATGGTGAATAAGGAGTACAGGAAAAAAAAATGCTGTTAGAAAAAGTTTGTAGTTGTTTTGTACAAACATCACTACATTCCAATGGATCCACTTGCAGACAAATAGATCCATAAAAGTCTTTGTTTTTTCCCCGTCTGGGCTGGCATCTGGCCCAAAACTGTCCGGCTGGATGGCTCCGATGTTGCTTTTTGTTTTGAGGATCAATTAAGCTTAATGTAAGGCTGCGGTTGTGAGGGACTGAAAACTAGCGGGACTAGAAGGAGATAGTGTAAACAGATGGATGATAGGAACTGGGGTGGGCTAACTCTGCACCTGCCCACAACTCAAAGGGGTATTTCTAACAAACTCCCGCCGCTCTGCAGAAACTATGTCCTAGAAAACGCCTCAGGTTTTTGGATTTTGGCTAAAAACAGCATTATCATAATTGAAAAGACCACTGGCAACACTTTTACAATAGTTTAAAAAATGACCAGAGTGGAACTTTAACTACACTACTGCCATCAATACCTTCGATCTTTAGTTCACTCGTCATGTTTTGCTTTTTATAAAATATCTATTTTTAATAATGAGAATAAAATTCTCCAGAATATGGAAACTTCATTTCGTCTGTCGATTATCATTAGCTTTTTGTCTGACTGAGGGCTACATGGACTGTCAGAGTCAGCTCTCTCCTGATGAAGGCAGGTTTTTTTTATTTTTTATTTTATCATCCTTCCGAATGTAAACACAACTGCAGAAATCATAGCTTGTCAGATCAGAAAAAGAAAAAAAATGAGATAAACTGGAAAATGCCATAAAATCTGTCATATTTTCCACAGAATCTCTCGTGAAGCGACCGGCCCTATGTTGTTGCATGCTGATAGGCATAGGGCCACCCATGGAGGCTTTCGTCTGCAGGCATGACCATTCATCAGTTGTTTTGAAGGACTCTTGATGGGGGAGAGCCTTAGTAAAAGGGCTACTTTACACTTCTAATGTGAAACAAAACAGACTACAACAGTGTGACACTTTTGTGTGGCACTGTAGTTAGCGTTCTCGTTCATAGCAACAGGGATGAGCGTACCGACAAGTGCATATGCATATCTCTATGAGCATGAATGTGCAGACTAGCTAAACTGTGTCACCTCAAAGGGCATTGAGGTCATACGCACCACAACTGCAAGCTTGAAAACAGTTGAGACATGTTAGAGCTATTGTGTCAGGGTATATTAGAGATGTGTGTTTGTGCATGTATGATAAAAGAAAGTTGTAGTTGAGAAGTCTGTGAATGAGGGGGGTAAGGATGAGGGGTGGAGAAGAGGATTAGGAGACACATGGCTGACCCAGTTCCTTTGTAGTACAGCTTGTCCTCCTAACCTACTGAGATGTAATGTTTACTTTGCCCCTTCCCTTCATTTACAGTTATCTTATACTCTGTGTGTTTTAAGTAAACAGTTCTAGAAACCAGCTGGCACGTGAGCACAGTTGGAACTTGTACATTGGTGGAAATTATGCTAATAAATTATGATAGACTGAAATGAAATTTTGGATAAGCAGTATCTAGAATAAATGTCTAGAAATTCACGAACCTAGAGAAATATTACTGCCTACATGACGGCCAAAAATCATAAACATTCTGAAAATAACACGCTTCTGTGTCATTCTTTTGCTCCCCTTTATGGTAGCTGATTTCATTACATAATGAGTTTAGACAGCTTCAAATGTCAACCAGATTCTGGGCTACACAGGGGGCCATTTTCCTTAACTCCCGCCCCCAACTCTCACTTTTTCTTATTTTAAAGTCTATGCATTGGAGCAGGCCAGTATTTCTGCAACCTTTAAAAACGTAAAAAGCCATTTAGACCTGTTTGACCCACTGATCAAAAAAGTGTTATATCACCCTGTTGAAAATGTTGATACTCCACACATTTAAATTATCTTTTTTTTTTGGCATCAATAAAAACGGATATTTACTAAGATAGAGTTTTCTCTAATGTGAAATTGTTTACTACTTTTAACATATGACTTCCTTTTGAAATAAAAGGCATCCTGTGTTTCATAAGATCGTCCCACTGAAGCTAATGAACTCTAATGGAAAAAACTAAAACACAGCAAGTGAAAAACAACATTTATGCTAGTTTTTTTCTCAATTCTACTTTGGTGGGCTGTCATCTTTTTACCTACTTACCACTGCTGTTAACCTGAACATGAACATGGATTTATTGGTTTATGACTCAACAGACATGGTATAAAAAAATATTTACAATCTGATTTTCAGAATCAGAATTCATTTTCATTTATTGTCATATGCACAGCTTTTACACCGACATACTAATTTTCTTAGGAACTCAGGTCTTAGGTCTATAAAGCATAAATCATGAGCTTTAGAGATTGTGTTGTTGGTGTTTTTAACATGTTTTTGTGGCATTTTTCAGATGATGGAGGACATTTATTTAAAACAATTCTGCATAAAATTGCATTTCTGAGTATTTCTTTATACAAATTGTTGTGATTCATGAGAAGATGAAAAAATGATGTTTAAAAAATTGTACATACAAGCTCCCTGCTTCACCCCATTCTGATCCATCCACTTTTAGACGACAAGATCCATGTACGTATTTCTTTTCCTAGTTCGAGCTAGCATTAGGTTCAGAACTGCATGGCTGGTTATCTCTGATGTTGCTCGCCATTTTGTTGCACCGGTAATGTTAGTTTGGGGGTGTGAAGGCCTGTAAGCAGGAAAGCTGGTGAACAGATGGAAGTGGCGGCGAGTTTACGCCACACCAATTGTCCCACCCACAACTCAGAGGCAAATTTCTAATGAACTCCTGCTGCTCTGCAGAAAGGATGTCTTGGAAAATGACACTTAATTGTTTTTTTTTGGCCAAAAACAGCATAATCAAACTAAAAAGACAACTGGGAATGCTTCTATAGAAGACCAAAAGATAATCAGAGTGGTACTTATAACATAAATGAGCAGTTAGAGAAGGTCAGATGTTTTACTCAAGTTTTGATAGTATTTGAAATCTGTACAAAATGGTAGAGGAATAGTACAGGACACCTCTTGATGACATAACTGTGCAATCTATTCTATGACCACCTCAGCCATAAATGTAAAAACACAACTACAGTATTTTACATTCAATCAATGCTAAGGAAGTTATTTTTTAAAAAGTGATGAATATTATCATTCTATTTTTCTTCAGCCAGAGAGCCACTGTGGAGGGGCCACAAGTTGCTCCGGAGCCTACAGGTTGCAGGCCCCTGAAGTTGACACTTACTTATGGGACAATACAGCTTAAAAGTGCTTAATCCATTTAAAGACTAAAAGAAAATGCTTTGAATTATTGTAAAAAAAATAAAAAAGGTAAACAAACTTGCTCGCATTTTTTAGTTTACAGATGTTCATGAATGTCTTATTCTGCTTAAGAGACACCATGACAAAAAATAAAAAATAAAAAAAGGATTTTAGATCTGACAGGAACTGTGCAACTGCAAGTTGTTCGAATTGCAAAACACCATACTTTAAGGTAAATAATTCCTTGGGGAGCTTAAGGTTAAATACAACTGAATTCTGTTAAATTATTCTCTCCTTTTCCTTCTTTTGTGTGTGATTTTTAGGACATTTAGCATCACTGCTTCTTAAAACTAAATCTTTTTATCTATCTCTTAAAAATTCACAAACAAAACAAACTCAAGTTTTTTATTTTTATTTTACAAACTTTCTATACTTATTTTAAAATAAAATGTAAAAGAAATGCTTTTATCTTTTGATTTATTCACTTATCCAAGCCATCTTTTAAAGAAAAAGGCCTGAAAAAAGCCAAGCCGCAGTGTAACCACAACAAGGAGTCCAAATTCATGATGTAAAAGGATGAGGGATGTACCAAAAAAAATGCTGCATGTTGGCTTTGGCTCCAGCGGTGTTCTTGTACTTGTGCTCTGGACTGATTGAGGACAAAATGTTTCCTTCCTCAGCACAAGTTATGTAGTACAGCCGTGCAGAAGTGGAAACCAAACAGCATTTCCTTAACCCTTTTTAAACCCTGTGTTATGTCAACTATGACACTTGACACTAATTTTGCTTTTTTAATTTGCCCCATGTTTAGATATTTTATTTTAATGAAGGTAAGTCTGGAGAAAAGTGGGGGGAAACAGGAGTTCTAATTAAACTGTTCCTTGGCTACATGAATAATGCCTGTGTGCTGGAGTCATTTAGACTTAACTGCCTTTGATAACTATTTTGCAGAGGGACAGACATCCAAGAGGAACAAATCTGTAATATAAATCATTCACCATACCCAAGAAATGAAAATAAAAATCCAACCATTATCTAGGAAATCTGCCAGTTTTGTATTTTCCTACTTCATATTCTCAAAAAGTGGGGGAAAAAAAAACATAAGATTAGGTTTTTAAGATTGTAAATTGTCTTTTAAAATGAAAGCATAGAATAAACGTCCTTAAGATACCTACTATAAAAATGTATTATTTGGTGTTGTGTCCAAACATCTTACAAATTTGCCAAAACCTGATCTGTGATCTGGGTAGGAGTGAAACTGTCTTTGTTTCAGCTCATTAGCACCACCTGTATTCCATTGGTCACACATGTGGCCCTAATTTGACTTGACAACATAGTAAATGACTATAAGTAGATCTACATTTGCTCTGTTAGTCAGAAATTTCAATTGGGAATAAGTGGCAGAAGTGACTGTGGTCAGTCTGCTTTTATTACTGGCTTTAGTCATGGAATCTCTTATCAGGTGAGTTGAAAAGAAAAAAAAAACTGTCAATTTTGAGGTCTTGCATTTAAAATAAACTGATTAACAAACATATTCTCTTCAGGTTATCACTGTTCTCCTTGCTTGTGATCAAATGGCTCAAAGTAGATGGTATGTTTCAAATCTGGTGTACAGTTTTTTTCGAATCAGTAAAGCCATGCACTAAAACACATTTCTTATAGCATTTGTTGATGCCTCAGCATTGGAGCCAACAGAGGAAGAGGAGCAGCTGTCAAGCAATGAAGCAGAATTCTATTCTACTTGGTCACCCGATGGATTCCAGGAGCATGGCCCTTTAGTCAGGTCACTGAGGAATTATAAAGTACCACTGCATGACAAACGGGGCACGGTTATACAGACTCGGCATAAAGGCCACAATGCCAAAGTTCCCCCGAAGCTGTGTAGAAGTGTCGTGTCCAAGCAGAACCGGCAGGGCTGTCTGTCAAACAAAAAGCACCAGCAGAAGCCACAGCACCGCCATGAACATCAAACTCACCAAGTGAAGGTGCCCCAAACTCCCCAGAAACGGCATCACCACTACCACCAAAGCCACAAGGTAAATATGCCTCAGACTCCACATCACCACCATCATGCATACCAGATGAAGATGCCCCAGGCTCCACAGAAGCACCAGCACCAAGTGAAGATGCCCCATGCACCCAAGATGCAGCATCATCACTGCCACAAGGCAAAGGGGCCCCAGACTCCACTGCATCGCCACCACCACCACGAATGCCAAATGAAGATGCCCCAGGCTCCACAAAAACTTCCCCACAACCATGTGAAGCCACCAGAGGATCCCCTGAAGCACAATTACCACAGCTTCCAGGTCAAGGTGCCCCAGGCCCCCATAAAGCAGTACCAGCATCACCACTACATTTATGGGGGATATATGCCCCAGGCTCCTCAAAAACATCACCCTTACCAGGTAAAGCTGCTGGAATATCCCCAGCAGAACCAAACATTTCAGGTTAAGGTGCCACAGGCCCCTGTGCTGCAGCAGCACCACCACCAGGTAGGGATGCCCCAGGTGCCACAGAAATATCCCCAGTATCAGATCAAGCTCCCAGAAGGTCCTCAAAAGCATCACCACCCCAGCTATCAGATTGCGCTTCCCCAGGCTCCTCCTCTGGAGCAGCAGTATCATCAGGTGAAGATGCCCCAGGTTCCCCTGCAGCAGCAGTATCACCAATATTACCAGGTGGACATGCCCCACATTCCACAGAACTATCCCCAGTATCAAGTGAAGGTGCCAGAAGATCCCCAGCACAACAAAACCTTCCAGGTGGAGATGCCCCAGGCTTCTCTGCAGCAACATCACAAATATTACCAGGTGGCGATGCCCCAGACTCTACAGAATTATCCCCGGTACCAAGTGAAGCTGTCAGAGGATTCCCAGAGGCCACATCATCACCCCAACTTTCAGATCAAGGTGCACAATGATCCCCAAAAGCAGGACCAACACCATCCCCACAAATATCAGGTGGAAGTGCCTCAGGCTCCCCTGCAGCAGCAACACCATTACCAGGTGGTAATGCCCCAGACTCCACAGAATTATCCCCACTACCAAGGGAAGCTACCAGGTGATTCCCAGAAGCATCACCACCCCAGCTACCAGATAAAAGTATCAGAGTATCCCCAGGAACAGCAGTATAAGCATCAACACCAACCAAGCTTTCACCACAAGGTGCCAGAGGGTCCCCAGAAGCAGCATCACTGTAACCACAACTACAAAGTTGAGGTGCCCGAGGATCCCCAAATGAATCACCATTACATTTGTGGCTATTGGGTGAAGGCACCTCAAAGTAACCTGCAGGGATCAGGTGACCCATGTTTACCAGAAGCGGGACAACTGGTTTCCCAGCAGCCGAGTGGCTACATGGACAATTTGTACCAGAGACTCCATCATCTAAGGACTCAATCCAAAAGAAATTCCCAATAACTGCTACAGGTCAGTTGGCTCAGTAGGTTTCATTTTTCTGTATAAAAATGTTTTCAATCAACATGATCTGAAATCTTTTCTTGGCACAGGTCCACAGAAGTAAAGTAAACCCTACACAGCAGTTATGCTTTGACAATAAAGACTTGACAAGACCTTTTCTATTTGGACATGGTGGTTTTGGGGTACTGCTTAAGGTTTCTTTAAGCTGTCACTAAAAAATCTAATCACAATTTCCTTTGAGTTGGTTAATGAACTTTTTCATAGACTTGGGTCATAGATCATAGTTACAGAAAAGGTAAGCGGTAGTGAAAGAACAACTTTTAATTCCAGGGTCCTCAGAAATGAAGTACACTGGCTGTCTGTGTGCCACCAGACAGGAAAAAATGGATCTGCTGACTTGGAATTTTCCCATATGGTTTATTTTCTTATACTGTCATCTTTGCTCTCAGGCCATCAGAAAAGTGAAACGGTGATGAGCACCAATGTATGTGAACATGCAAAAAAACAAAGTAGGCCTCCATAATCACGTTGCAATAGCCAGCTGTGCAATATGCATCTCTCAAAAGTTGGTAAAAATTGCAATAAATGGTTCCTTTAAATGTGCTAAAATGATCTTTGGCATTTGAAGGATTTAACCAATTAAATTAGATTTGGCCAGGCTGCTGTAGTCTATAGCAACAGCCTGCTGTCTGAGGATGGGAATTTATAAAGTGAGTGGAAGATTTTGGCTTTACCTTTTAGACCTTATTGATTTGCACATGTTCCTAATATTTGAATGCATCTTAAATATATGTACACTTCATCCTTGTCAGTTAAATGGTTCAAATATAATTATTTCAGAATATTTTAGCTAGTGTATGAGGAAAAATGTTTCAGAAATCATTTGCTAAGATGCCAAAATTGGATGCGCAATGGTTGCTTTTTTATTTTGTGAATTGTGAAAGCCTTCCAGGTGGCCTTTTAATTAGGATTATGCCTTTTTTTTTTTGGCTAAAAAAAATGGTTTTCTAGGACAGTTTGTGCAGCACAGCATGAGTTCTCAGAAATATGGCTCTTAGAGTTGCGACTGTTGGCGTGGAAGTAAGCCTCTGCTGATATCCCATCATATCTTTGTTTACACTTTCTGCTAGCTAACAGCCCCTCACAACCACAAGCTAATATCACTGGTGCAATTTAAAGGGCGAGCAATATTGGAGCTATCCAGTTGTACAGTTTAGAGCCAGATCGGTCGAGGAAAATAAAACCATTAATGTATCGATTTGTCTCCATCAGAATGGAGTGGAGCAGGGAGACTTATTCCGATTCGTCCGGATTTGAATAAAGACACACTTAATCTTCTATAATTTTATGTCCTCCATTAGAAATAAAAACGCCAAAAACACAATTTTCCCTGGAGTGGATCTTAAAGAACAACCCAAAATAAGTAGTTCTCTCCTCACCTGTGACCTTTCAGAGCTTGCATGTACATTGGGGGCGGGTGGAGTAGCAGGAGGTGGTGGCGCCCTTCTCTTCTTGGTCTCGGTCTTGGGAGACATTGTGTGAATATGAGAAACTGATTGGGATTTTCCCAAAATGCCAGGATGATCCTCTGTGGTGGAAACACCTGATAAGGAAGACTGATCCTGGGGGGAAGAAAAAAAAAATTTTTTTAAAGAGATGTAAAAAAATAAATGTAACATTTAATGCCAATTATTCAACTGTCTTAGAGAAATGTCAGTGCTTAAAAAAAGATATTGCAAACCCTGAAAAAGTTCTTTTTTTTGCCATGGGGAAACAAAAAACATTTAATAAATGTTGATTAAAACAAGATCCTGATTTGAAGAATTTCTCAAGTTTGACTGTTCTTATCCCAATTTTCTTTTAAATCATGTATGGGAAACCCTTTCGAGTATAGACTCCAGGTTCATCCAAACTGTAAACTATGCGATGATCAAAATTCCAAAAAGTGTGTAAGTATTTGTGGTTCTATAAAAAAACATGAGACAGGAATTGTTGACAGAAAAAACAGAGCTACTTTATTTAGGGACTTTTTCTTTTGTGATAACTTAAACATTTTCTTCTGTTCCAGCTGACTGATACGATTAAATGCTGACAGAAGAAAGTGAAGGGAAGTGAAGCAGATGGCAGGCAAGAGACTGACAGCAAAAAAAACATAGAAGAAAGCTCTGACTTGATCTCCTATCGGAATCCTCACAAGAACGTTTTTTGTCCGTCGACACAAAAAATATGTTCAAAGCAGAAAACTCGCATGAACTCTATCTGACTTTTTCTCCTACTATACTTTCTCACCCTGATAAACAATCTGAAACAGCAGGAGAGGAAAATAGAACAAAATGTGCTCTAGTGCTGAGGGTGAACTCAAGTTCACAGCTCCTAATTACAATGTGAGATAAAACAAGAGAAAGCTAATGAAATGTACACAATTTTGTGCATGGCTCACTTTCTATGATGCATTGTTTTATCTGCAGTGAATACTTATCATTTCATATATCATATAGGTTGCAACATATAGATTTAAAAATGCCAAATTTAATGTCAACCATGCATTCATTATTCATTCTTTACTTGTCTGTATTTGATTCTGTGAAATAGGCCTGCACAATATACCTCAAATTTATCGTTATCGCAATATCCAGCTCTGCAATAAGCATATCGCAAAAGACAGCGAAAATCGCAATAAATTGTAAACCTTAAATGTGTTAAATCAACCTTATGGCAGCTTGAAGCATTAAAAAAATCGAATAAATCCCTTTATACATTTGACCAGTCCGATGGACGCCTTAACGTTGTTGACCAAATGGATGGAGGCCTATTATGTTAGATGTTTGTCTCCTATGTCGACGAGGGTCATTTGGAGTATAATTTTTAAACTGTTGCAATGAAATGGGAATGATGTTTTTGGTTATTTTGTTATTTGTTTATATACCGCAAATTATACCGTTATCGCAATATTAATCTCTAATATCGCATATCACAAGTTTTCCTCATATCGTGCAGCCCTACTGTGAAATATTTTGTTGCATTAAAGAAATGCACCACACCAGTGGGTTTTTTGTGTGGTTGTTTTCCATGTGCTGTAGGCTGTGATCTCAACACTCCATATTTGTAAGTGTCATCAATCCTACAGTGACAGCAGTGCTTCAATTGCGTAATGATGCTAACTGAGATATAACAGCACTTTGCAAAATCTAAGAAAAAAATCAATGTGTTTTCAGTGTGTTAGTTTAAAGCCTGGAAAACAGGAAAGCATCAGAAATTTCATGAATTTGCAAACCTTTCTTAGTGCTCGTCCATATTAACTAATTTATAGGCCTGTTGAAGGAGCACATGAATGTCAATATACAAATAACTGTATTATAATTAAGGAAGACTTAAAAAATCACGAAGTATTTAAAAAAAGAAAAAAAAGGTCACCGTGGACACTACTTAAAAGAAATCGCAATTTTATGAAAATACTTTTTGTTAATATCTTGATGCTTATTGGTGCAAATATGCATCAAATCACTTCTGCTTCAAACTTAATGTAATTTAAAATCTACTAGCTGGAAATTAATTCAGGCATCAACAGGTTAAACTGTTTAGGCTTAATTGTTTTACCAAGTAGCCTTTCCATCTAAACTCAAATAGGCAAGACTGAGTCAATGTTTCGCGTAAAAGAGAAGAAAAGTGTGCTCAACATCTTCTTTAACCCTTGTGCTATCTTAGATGACCCCACCCTTGCATTGACGTGTTATTCCTACCATGACAAAGGTGAATAAAGATGGAAAGATTTCATGTAATCCATGGACACCAGTGAGGTTCACAAATCATTGAAGAAAAAAGGTTCAGAGCACTGTCAAGTGGGTCTAGATGACCCAACTCCAAATGTTAAAGTACTTGAATAGCACAAGGGTTACATGTAATTCAGAATAAAAACACATCCCAACTATTTTTGGCTGAATAGACTGCAGTGGATCAGTTTTGACCAAGAAATGCTACAGCAAAGTAGCCCCAAACCATGATACTTCCCCCTTCATGCCTTCTAATTTTTTTTTTTTTTTTGCACACTAATCAGCATTAACAGATTTGCCTGTGAATGGCTGGTGTTGTGGAACATTTGAAACATTGATCTCAGTGTTAAGAAAAGCTAAAATGAGACTAAGAAAAAGTCAACATGTGTGAAGACACTCATGTGAAAAAGCATCTTGACCAGTTTCTGAAGTTTGTAAATGTGAATGTAATTTACAACTCAAGAAAGAGATTTTAAAAGCACAGACAGATGGAATTTTGCACAATTTTGTTTTTTATGCTAAAAAATGTTTATGCCAAAAATGTGACTTTTGTATTTATTTTAGTGGGGTACATATAACTTATACATAATACCAGATAAATAAGACCTCCAGAAGTTACAACACAGATATTCAAGTCTTCCGTAACCCTTTGGAAGAGACTTTTAAGCATTCCAGAAATCTCTTATAAAAGCTTTTTTTATTAAAGGGTTTAAATTATAGTGTTTCAAAAAGGTTGACCTCACAGCATGCATCACCCTAACATGATCATCCCTGACCATGTCAAAGTTTTAAAACCCGTGCACTCAAACACACTTACACAAACCCACACATTGGTTTAGCCTTTAATGAGCAATTAGAGATAAGAGGCAGTGCTTTTAGTGCTAATATGACCAGAGTGGTGTAATCTGATACTTTCATACTGATAACACTGTGTCTGTGTGAAGGTGGTGGGTTTTTTCTCTAGTGTGTGCAAATGCATGTGTGTGGTCTGATTTTACATGCTGACTGAAAAACAATCATATCATAGAACAAGAGCCCAGATGCATTAAGGCTCCATAGAAGGGTTGCAAGAACTGAGATGAAGAAATGTGACTAAATTCACCCCCCGAGTGGCCACTTTCTTCACTGCATCTGAATTTTTAAAATGTTATTTTGAAACTCGACTCTTCACTAAATACTCTATTATGTCCGTTATCATCAGGATGTTTAATTTTTCTTGAAGATTTCTTATCTGTCTTCAGGGAAATTTGAAAAAAAAAAGCAAATTGAAGGAAAGAAGATTCGTAATCTCCAGAATATTAACAAGGCGATTATAAGAGAATGACAGCTTGGATCTGGAAGAAAAAAGGCTGTAATGCGTTGAAGGCCGTATGTTGAGGAAGGCACAGAAAAGAGACAGAAGGCTGGAGTTGATCCAAAAACCATGGGCTTGATGAAACGGAGATGTAAAAGCAAGGGATTCAGTCCCATATAATCCAATGGGATTTTGATTGAGTTACAGCTTTTAAAGTGGAACTCTTCTAAATGCTACAGAAAATACATCTGGTTTAAACTAGATTCATTTTATGTTAGTTTTATACATTTAAAAAACAGTTTTTGATTAACCAAGAATGACGCAGATTTCAATGTCATATTTTAAGTGCTCTCCAGATGAAACTAAATGTCCTGAGAGCTGGAAATCCTTAACCATAAAATGGAGTGAAGTTTTGGACTTTAATAAAAAAAAGGCTGATTGAATATTTCAGACATTTAACTCTTAATTCAAGCACTCTAACCACTACTCCTCTTAATTCAACCATCCAAGCCCAGTTGGTTGACCAAATTATAATGGAAAGTTGCTGCCCTCTAGAGGAGGTTAGCGAGCACTGCAACAACAAAGTCACGTTTTGGGCTACATCCAAATTCCCTTCTCCCTAATTACTAAAAACTTTTTCCAAACATCAGTCATCACTGATGTACCGAGGTCACAAATAAACCTCAATTATGCTTTAAATTAAAGTTATAATTAAAAACCAACAGCCTTCATTCAGCTTTGGTTTGAAACCAATCAATAATCTGTCTGATTTAGCTTTAATCCCACCTTTGACTTCCTCCTGCTGAATTGGAGAATCCCTAATAGACCTTTCTTCTGTGGTCCTCCTGAACCAGCAGCAGTGGAGCTAATGGAATCTATAAATATATGAAGAAGAAGAAGGAGAGACATCAGAGTATTAGAGTTCCAAGTCAATAGTTTGCTGATGATTCTATACATGTCCACCAGCAGAGGGCGCTACAGCTTCATCAATTTAAACATTGACTACATTCAGGTTAACTTGTGCTATCTTAGATGACCCCACCCTTACATTGACGTGTTATTCCTACCATGACAAAGGTGTATAAAGGTGGAAAGATTTCATGGACACCAGTGAAGATCACAAATCATTAATAATAATAATAATAATAATAACATTGAAGAAAAAAGGTTCAGAGTACTGTCTAGTGCAGGGGTCGGCAACCCATGGTTTCAGAGCCACATGTGGCTCTTTCATCCTTCTGTTGTGGCTCCCTGTGACTTTGGAAAATAATGAGTATTTTATAAAAATTCAAATTTATTTTAGTTTGTTCATTTTTCATGGCATTTCAAAGGCGCTGCTGGCTCCGTGCGAGGCAAGTGCCACGTAAAAAACAGCTTCCTTGGTGGAGTGATTTTCTGCCGGGGGCTTGGCGTGGCGCGGAACGGGGAGCGGCTTTCTGGTGACGGAGAGTTTGCGCCGGTGTTTTGGACTCCAGTGTGCGGTGATGTGTGTTTCAGAGCAGGGGAGCTTGTTGCGTCGGTCGCGATCGACGGGTCATCTTCGGGGACGTGGGGGAGATTGCAGGGGAAGAGAGTGCTTCTTGAAAATCCAGCAGCCAATCAAAATCCTCACCGAAAAGTACGGGACTTGATTGTCATGCAGAATGGCCAATCGGACATCCTCTAACAAACTCTGCCTTCAGAACGTCTTTTTCTCCCCGCGGCACATCATGTCCCCGGTAGAAGTCCAGCAACCGGAGTTTATTAAAGCCGCCCCGCGTTTCTCCTCCTGCTATAAGCTCTGCAGTTCTCGCCCGATAAATACGAGCTCATCAAGGAAGCTGCGAGGCACGCGCTTTATACTGTTGCGGAGTGTGTGTTTGTGCTGAGCGGCGCGCGTGCCACGAGGGAGGGGCGCGTGCAGGTGGAGATGGGGGTGTGGAGGTGTGTGCGTGAAAAATATTGTGTGTTCAGAGGACAGAGCACTAAATTAGTAGTCGTTGTTCCCCATCAATACTGATCAATACGGAGCCAGCAGCGCCAAATGCCTCACAATATGCCACGCTCCCCGCATTGCACCGTTTACAGCAGAGCATGAATACGATGGTCGCTGCTTTCTGTCTTTGTAATAAAACGCCTCATCTGTTAATACAAAAGTATCTTTATGTAAACTCACTGTGTAGTTTTTAATCATCAGTACATAAACAATAATGTTGAAATAAACATGTAACAAATAAACATGAAGATGAAAAGAAAGAAGTACTTTTTTTTAATCTTTTCTGGCCCGCAATCTACACTTATGTCCTTGAAAATCGATCGTGATCGACGTAATGAGCACCCTTAATATAATATATATATATGCATATTATATATAATGATGTCAAAACGGGTTGTGGCTCAGAGTGCTTTTTTTTTCATTAGGGGCGGTCCCAAATGGCTCTTTGAGTAAAAAAGGTTACCGACCCCTGGTCTAGTGGGTCTAGATGACCCCACTCCCAATGTTAAAGTGCCTAGGATATCACAAGGGTTACAAGTAGCAAAGCCGCACGTTTTAGAGCATCAAAGCAGCACAAGAGTCTCAGCCAGAGACGTTTTCATGCTAACGCACTGGTTAGAAGGGCATCAAAAAGCATTATGGCTATACTAACAAATCACAAATGTTTCCTTATGAGGAAAAAAACATGAAACGACAAGACAAGGGTTAGTGAGCAGGTGGCGTTGGGTTTGTCAGACAGCCAAATGAAAACAGAAAGATCATGACTAATACCTGAGAAGTTAAGGACAGGGGCAGAAGCCATTTTAGGCTGGAAAACTGTAAACGTAACAAATATAAAGAGTCAATCTTTCATTTATCTACAGAAACTAACATTACAACAAACTGTACGCCTTCTATGCTACACTAATTACTCCAACTATATGCAATTAGATTTTTTTCCTTACAAAGACGGCCTTAGAATCTATTACACAACAGCTTTTGACAGTGAAAATTACATCATAATGGGCAAAAAAAATCGTGTTTGTGTCCTTTTACAGACATAAAGTCGTTACGTGTGATGGTTATGTAACAACACTCATGCAATAATATCAGTGGGCGTGGATCCTCTTTATGATAATCAACAACAACAAAATAATTATGCAAAGATAAAAACAACAACTTTTTTTTTCATCCTGATGACAAATTCTAAATATAGTAAAAACAAAAAGGCTGGTTTAAGGCCTTAGCTCCCTAACAATTAGTAAAAATTGTCCCAAAAGCAGATAATAATGGTACAAATTGCTTTTATCAGGAACTAATCCATAAATAGATTGAAAACAGCAATAAGTGAAATATTATCAGTAATCATTAAGTATACGTGTGAAGGGGGCGGCATAAATGCTTTCTCTGTAACCCAAAGCTTTGAGGTCTGAGATATGAGGAACAAAAATAGCAATAGTTCATCAGAAGTTGGCCACTGAGTAGTGGGTGGGACCGTTGGCGCAGAGCAACACCGCCACTCCTCCCGCTTTCATGAGAGCTCTCCGTTTACACCCTCTTCCGCTATTTTACAGCCCCTGAAAGCTCCAATCAAACATTGCTGGTGCAGCAAAAATGACGAGGAATATTGGAGCTATCCAGCTGTACAGATGTGAGACAGATCCCAGCTCGGGTGAGAAAAACAAAGACGTACGTGGATCTGGAAGTCTATAAGCGGATACATCCGAATGTGGCCAACCAGGGAGACTGTGCCCCCCCCCCCCCCCAAGCATATTTTCTACGTCACAGCTACAGCGTGTTTTGACTGCTTCTGATTCTCAACATTTTGAATAAGGAAACAGTCAGAAATGCACTTTTCTTCATACGGTGTATAAGTCCTCCATCATGACAAAAATGCCACACTGCATGTTACAGTAAAAACTCCAAAACCCAATTTTTATCGTCCTAAGATGTGCCTACAAGTTGAAATAAGGCTGCCTTCTATATTAGCATTAATGTTTTTAGTGAAATATTTAAATACAATTCTGAGTATAAAAACATTGACAGTTCCATGGAAATGAATGTTAAGATTCAGTAACTTCACTTCAGTGGTAAAACACAGTTCCACAGACAGGTTTGAGTGATTACCTAGGCTCTGATCGTGGACATACAGCTCCTTGATCCCCAACTCAGCCAAAGATTTGTCCAGCGGGAGCTCGTGGTGACTGACGCTGTCCTTCAAGAGCAGGACGTGGGAGGGGTCTAACTCACACTTACTACAGATGGTCGGTATCAGAGTTTGGAGTGCGACCAGAGGGTTGACCCGCACCACCGCTTTCTGATTGACGTGGTAGTTCACCATCAAACGTACTGTTTTCTGAGACACAAAGGGGAAAACACGGTAATTTCTCATCAATCTTGGAATAAACGGACAACTAAAAACTCTTCTTGCACAAAGAAGCGTCATCGTCACCAGAGGAAAGAAATCCTCAACAGGAAGTCTCAAATAACACACATGTCCAAAAATACACAAAAATGGGACAGCCATTCTTTCAGAAGAAGAAAAAGAAGTTGTTCAGAAGGAGGGAAGTAAAAAAAGAAGCAGTTCAAAAACCTAAAGGTTTAGGATGGATGTGTCACATAAAGTTTCAGTGTTTAAGCTCGATAATGCAATAAACAGGGCTATAACACACCATCTACCTCTACGACAGTAGGAAAAACAAGCGTTGTTTTTCACAATATATACTTTGTTTTTGGCAAGTTTATACTTATGAGCAATCAATTTGACCGCATAAAATAAAGTTAAACCTGTTTTTTTATGCTATACCATGGTGCAGAAACAGAAAGAATGATTTGAAGACTCCTCAATCCAAGGAGAGAGTGGACTTGAGCCGACATCAAGCGGTCTGCCCCACCACCAGGAAAGATCCTGATTGGTTGAAAGATTTAGCTCTGTGTAAAATGGTGCTACTGGAAAATTCTCTTAAATATTTCCAACGTTTAGCTTTGAAGCACAAAGGAGTTTCAACGGTATTCCTGGAGGAATGTGTGAATGTGTGTGGTCTTGGGTTCAGATGCGATGCAGCTCCCTGCAGCTGAAACTCTCCACTGCCGAGGTCGTGATTGGTCAATGTCAACACCAGCATCATGTAACTGAGAATTAATCAAAGACCAGTCTATAGCTCCCTGCATTTTGATCACTCTCCCTTTTTTTATTACCACAACGTTAGCATTTATACAAACCAATCTGCTGGGAACACATCCTTTGGGGTCTTAGTTATAATTGTATATCAGTTTAGTGTCAGTTTCTTTAAAAGTGTATTATCTGTGTGACAGTCAATAAGTCAAAATGATTTGATCTTCACATGAAGAGCAGCTGTTCCTAATATGTTCCTAAAGTGACAAACAGTGATGGAAAACACATAACATCTGATGATATTTATTATTGAAACACACACTGTTAGAATTTATTATTAAAATAATTCCAACAGTGTGCGCCATAAACCCAAAGAACGTCTGGATTGAGCTGTTGTGATGACATGTGAAACTTTAGGTGTTTCCTTCTATGCTGTCTGTTTGCACAGTCAGTACAGGAACATTTTGTTCTAAACAGATCAATTTAGAACCCTAAAGATAAATGTAAAAACTTTGTTTCCAAAGAGCCAACCAAATTTTTGCCACAATATACTACTGACTACAATATTTCTCATTCATCTATGGATCTCATTTATTATCTGCATGTGTGTCCACTAACTTAGGAATTCGTTTTCAAGGTGTTGACTCTAAAGAAAAGAATCTGAGAAATTCTGATCAAATTTGCTGCCCCTGGCCTCAAGCCAGACGGGGTTAAAGTGAGACAGGGCAGCCGGTGAGTCATGAGAAGACCAAAGAAATAATGCATGGTAACTAAAGGTAAGGCACTCATGAAAAATTCAAGCCATCCACGGACGGAGAAGGAGAGACTGAGAAAATGAAACAGACAGGCTGCAGGGCACAGAAATAGAAAAGGACAGGAAGATGATTTGTAAAATCCTTTGTTAAACTAGAACAGAAATATGAGGAATATGAACAGAGAAGCCACACTTGGAAGAAAACCTGTGATGATACAACATCTTGAATGTGGATATCAATCATCGTACCTTTGCATGGACTTTTACAGGTTTAATTGGATTTGACTTCTCCAAGTAATCAATGGTAAGAGACAGACAATAAATAAACATGTTACAAAGGTCTAAAAGATAAAACAATCTAGCAAATGGACAATTTCAATAAACCTGAATAGACGTGAACTAATGGTCCAAACTGTTTCTGCGAACAATGATTAAAAAAATGGATAACATGACCATCTAATAAACAGTTCAATGATCAAGTAAACTATACAAATATTGTAAATATACACATGACATTTCCAGCACACGACAATCTGAGAAAAAAAGATATTAATGTAAAGTCCAACATAAAAATTACACACAAGGCATAGAAAATCAGCACCCATTGCTGCTACTTACCTCTGGCACTTTGGGTGCTGGTCTGCGCGCCACTTTCTCTTCCACCACTTTCTCCTTGATAAGGACACAGGCCACATTCAGGGAGCCAAGACGGGAGTTGGGCTTGTACGCCAAAGGGAGGCCCTCAGACGACCAGAGGTCCAGGGTGTGAAGAGCCGGATTGAGGTGATGACGACTGCAGAGCTCAACCAGCAGGTCCATCAAAGCTTTACTGGAAGACAGAGACAGAAATAAGAGGTTGTGTGTGTGTGTGTGTGTGTGTGTGTGTGTGTGTGATAAATAAACATGTTACAAAGGTCTAAAAAGATAAAACAATCTAGCAAATGGACGAATTTCAATAAGCCTGAATAGGCGTGAACAAATGGTCCAAACTGTTTCTCACGAACAATGATTAAAAAATGGATAACATGACCATCCTAATAAACAGTTCCAGCCAATCAAGTAAACTATACAAATATTATGTAAATATACACATGACATTTCCAGCACCCGACAATCTGAGAAAAAATGATAATGTAAAATTTAACATAAATACGCTGTGAGATAAAAAATGCTTCCATTGCTGCTACCTCTGGCACTTTGGGTGCTGGTCTGCAGCCGCCACTTTCTCTTCCACCACTTTCTCCTTGATAAGGACACGATACATTCAGGAGCCAAGACAGGGATTGAGCAGCCGCATAAAGGGAGGCCCTCAGACGACCAGAGGTCAGGGTGTGAAAGAAATGGATTGAGGTGATGACGCAGAGCTCAACCAGCAGGTCCCATCAAAGCACTGGAAGACAGAGACAGAAATAAGAGTTGTGTGTGTGTGTGTGTGTGTGTGTGGGTGTGTGTGTGTGTGTGTGCGTGTGTGTGTGTGTGGTGTGTGTGTGTGTGGGTGTGTGCATTTTGTAAAAAAGAAATGACACAGGTGAAAGAAAGAGAGTGGGAGAAGGTCCACATATCAGGTTACTGTGGTTACTTAACTTTGACTTCATTAAAGAGAAGACTGCAAAATAAAAAAATATTAACAATTAACTAATATATATATATATATAAAAAAGAGACACAATTTAGTATCTGCCAATTCCCCTATTATTTGAATGACTTGACAGTTTTATACCCTGCCAATAAACCACTTCAAATTGAACTATTATTATATGGAAAGATAACATCTCAGTTATTATTTAATAAACATATTAACTTATATGACTGATGTAGATAACTACACGTACATGATTATGATCATAGTCAAACACTTCCTATTGCTTCTTACATAAACAAGTTTTTTAGAAATATTGAGGACGAATGTTTGAAACCATTTAATATCAGTCGAGTATTTTTATCTAAAGACTAATACTAAAGTAATAGAGTAAAAACATAATATAACATCTATATAGACTATAATACCACCTGTCAATCCACGGTTAAAGAAAGAGGCTGCTTCCAGTGTTTAGTGGGAAAAGCCATATCAGATGACAAGTCTGAGGAAAAGGCATTACAAAGGGCGCCATTCACACTCAGTAATACACACAAATACACAATCACACACACACTATTTTCTCTCTACCAAGAAAGAGAAAATAGTAAAGTCAGCTCTGTATATCACTTATTCACTATGCTGAAACCTGTTTGGAGACTTATACCAAAGATAATACCAAATATCCTTTCTTCACATCTTTAGGTGAGGTTTTTCTATAGAAATACAGTATAAAAGAAATAGATTACAATTTAAATATTTTGACTGTAACTTCAAGGCATCAATATTGCATCAAGATGATGAGATTAAATCATTTCATCCATTAAATCAAACATAATCTAGATTTTCACTGACATTAATTGAATTTGAACAGGAATGCAGAATCAAAGTTTTGTTTGCCTGTATTTTAATAAAATTATAATTGCCTTGCAAAACATGAACTATTTTAAATATATATATATAAATAAAGGATATACAACATTTTTTGTATCTTTATTAATTCATTCAAAGAGGATGCATCAAAGTAGAAAAAAACTAAATCCCATTTTTACAAAACAAAAGGTTAAATGTGTAAATGAAGGTTTTCCAGATTAGAAATTCAGCAATATACTACAGCCCATGTTTCATTATATATTATTTTATGTTGAAAGCTACACACTTACACTATAAATTTAGCAAAATGTACTTAAATACTCATATTTAAAAATATTTATATTTTTTAAGAAGTTTTAGGATGTTTCAAAATGTATTTTCATAATTTGGAAAACTGTTAATGGGCATATGCAGTGTAAAATAATAGTAACTATGACATAATATACAAAAATAACAACAAAAGGAAGCAATAATAGTTGGGGAGCATTTGAAATGTAGTAAACACTCACACAATTAACTACAACACACCAAATTATCTTTTAAAACCTACATCTGATTTTTTTTTAGATTGGTCATATATAGTCTGCAACAAAACACATGCAGATTATTGTGAGCATATTTTTTTACAATAATCTGAATGGCAAAGATTTTTTTTTTCAAGAAATGTCTGTAAATGTCAAACATATTCCGAAAACCCATTATAGAATTTAAAGAAAGACATGACCAATAGATAGACCATCTTTAAGTTTTGGTTTTTATTTTACCAAAACGAAACAATTCGCTTCACAGTTGTGGACATAAAAGCTCAAAGAATTATTAGTCTGAACAAGACACCTACATTTAGAGAAGCTCAACCAGATGATCTGAGTGGCATTTATTCTTTTTTTTTAATGAAAAAGGCACCTGATATAGCCAAGACCCCAATGCTTAACTATGTAGCCACAAAGGGGGCCCCAGTCTGGGTCTCCCTGTGCCGGTCCCCAGCCCGGATAAAACACAGAGTTGTGTCAGGAAAGGGCATCCGGCACAAAACTCTCTCCCAAACCCCTTGTGAGAATCAGTGGAAGCTGATTCATTGGGGCGACCCCTAAAGGGACATGCTGAAAGGTGAACAACAACAACTAGACTTGGCAATAACACTAAAAAAACAACAACAACAGGGTTTATATGAAGCTGCCACGGCCGTCCATAGAAATATGGTGTAATGAAAACCCTTGTTTTGTAAAATGAAATCAAAGGACTAGATTTCCCCAAAAGTGTTACGGAACTAAAGCCAAAAATGCACTAAAGTGCGGTGGGTCATTAAATTTCCTTTAAAGAGTTCATTCATGCCTGTTGCAAATATTTTGTTGTTCTTTACCATTGAGAGACGTCCCCAATTGTTCTGCTCCCATGGACACCACCTCATTAGGGACAGAGAGTATTAGCAGGTCAGCTGCCAGGACTTTTGGCACAAGGTTTGTGCTCAGGCTGTGCATGCCTCCCCCCCCCCCTTTTTGATGTGGGACACTGGGACAGCAACATCCATATCTTCTATCACTCCTATGTTGTTTGTCTGAGGCCTGGCAGTGACGGCCAACTGCTAAAAATGAACAGTTCTGATTATCATAAAATAGATTCCAATATTTAGGAATTCAAATGAAAGGAATGTTAAACAAAAGTGATAAGAAAAAAATCATGTGCAAATGATTGCAGAAGAAGGACAAAGGCACTGAGCATGACCACGGGAATCTGAGTGCCTGAATGCAGACTTGTGTGAACCTCTCTCGAACCTCACCTTCCATCTTCTGTCATAGAAATCTGGCGTCCCTGAGGTAGGGTCAGCTGGAAAGTCACATAGGGGTTTGCTGTGTTGTCTTTGGCATCAATGGCTGATGGCCCTCCCCCATCGAGTACAGAGTTTCTGAAGATGTGGCGTGGAGCTGGTTGAGGGGCCAAAGGGCGAGGTGGGGCGCGTGTCTTCATTACCCTACTAAAAAAATGACAAGAACAAATAAAAAAACAGAGAAGAATATTAAAATCCCCTTTGCATCTTTTTAACCAAACACAGCATATTTAACACAATTACTCAAGGTAGTCATGGTACTCAATTTTGATTTGACAACCGAAGTGAAATAGCATCATGAATGAAATTACCCCTTTGTTTTGCACACTACTTTATTTCATATTAATTACATAACAGTTTACAAACAAGCTGAGATAATCAGACTGGTTGTCAAACCCATGCAAAGATAAATAGCTGCTGATTTCATCAGTTCCTGTGGTGAATCATTGTTAGCTAACTATTTATGAGCTCATTTCCTATCCATAATTTATTAATTAACCCAAACAAATCTTAGTTTTTGTTTTTTTACTCTCCAATTGCATCAAAACAATAAACAAGCAATTTTACAATATGAGATACAGTGAATTGGAGAGCGAAATGTTTATTTTAAACATACTGACTTAATTCTCTTTTATTGTTTTCTAAAAATGTATAAACTGACATTCATTTTGGTGCAATATTTTCCACATTGTAATAAACACAATACTACTCTTCTCTTACACTACGTACACAACAAGGATTTGAGGTCCGTTCAAGAACACAAGGCATTTAGCCCATGATGTTCACACTGGACAAGCAGGGAGAGGCTTCTTCTTTTTCTACTGTTTTCTAGCGCATGTCTGCCACCCAAAGTTGGAAGAGGCTTGACAAGAAATGCCAAAGCGGTGCAAATTTTTAAAATCTTCTCCCAGGCTCTTTCATTCACAGCTCTATACCAATTTATGACAGACATTATGTCATATAATTCAGGTTTTTTCCTGGTCGGAATTATACGAGACGAAAATTTCTACAGCGTGATCAATTTTCAAACAGTTAGCACTTCCATGAAGTAAAGGGGACGTCACTATCAAATCAAATACGTCACTATCAAATCTGAGTTTGACTTGCTTTAACTTTCAACGCATGTTCTATGTATGTGTTTCTCTACATAGTGACTGAAATCGGAAGTAAAAACGTGCGTAGCTACATGTGAACACGGAGGTTTGAACGCAAAAGCCTGAAACATTTTTCTTCTTAACTTTTCATTGGAAGTGGTTTCTTGAACGCACGTTGCAGAGGATGAACGTAGCTTAGTCTTTTAAAGTGTAGTATCAGCTAGCAAATACCAAAATAGAAATGTATTCATTTTGTTTCCTTTCAGCTTATTCCATTAGAGATAAAAAAAAAAGGGGTAAAGAACATTAATTCCTCCTTTTACTGAACTTATATAACCCAAATAAATTTCCCTTAAATAACAAAACGATATTATTCACAAGAGATTTTGCATTTAATTAAAAAAAGATAACTTTTTGTTAGAAAAGCTCAGTAAGAAAATACTCTGTTGCCCAGAACAGCATTTGACATTATTTTTATGTAGAAAAAATGTCTATGAAAACCATCACAACACATGTGAGAACACTAGTTAAACAATAGTTAGTATTGTTTGCACGAGACAACTGTCAGTGGTGTGCAAACAAGATGCAGCAAACTATGCGCTTGACAGTCTCCCGATATTAAATGATCCCACATGAACCAGATCAGAAACTCAGCTTTCTAAAAAATGTAAACTTTCAAATGATATTTGCATTTCAGAGTAAGACATCTTCTCCCTTAGATATCTGCCTGAGTAAACAGAACACAAAATTGTCACTCGCGTCAAAAACAAACCTGGGAGAAAAGGGCTTCCAGAGTGTCAAGATATATCGGATTCTGAGTTGGAGTGTTTTTCCCTCCAAGCACTTAAAAGTGTGTGCAAGTTCGTGTCTTCAGTTGTCTAATCCAATGCTGGAAAGTTGTGTATCCTTTCAAGATCTCTCTGCCTGATGCAAAGGCAAATGCAGAATATCAAGGAGAGAATGCAAATGAAGCACAATGATTGGACTCTAACCTGGCTCTGGTTAACCATTAACAGGTGTGTGACATATCACCCAACTCTTACCCAGAAAGTTATTGATTCATTATGCAATTTAGAGAGTGGTTTCCTATGCATGCATACCTAGGATGACAGACTATATTTAGAGGTGAAAGGAATCCTTTTACAGAGTACATTATTTCTATAGCATTTTGCTAAAAGAATATGTTTTACCCACTAGATAGATACTTCTTTTCATGACAGCTGTAAAAGGTGTGAGAATTTGGTATTTTCCTGCTGACTCTGTCCCTTTGAAGGTAAACAGAACTGGGCTCTGTGCTACTGTGGGACTGGGTCCTAGCCAGGCCCAACACAGTGAGCCAGTATCCACTTCCCCCCCTGTCCGTCTCACCAAAACCTTCTACTCTCCCTCTATCTCTTTTCCTTCCTCGAACGCGCACAAAGACGCTTTTAGGAAAAGCCTCGTCTCCCACAGAGTTCGAAACAACATAAACTGAAAGACTAGGAGAGTAAAGGAGACACAAGAAACGAAGAGCAGGGAAGCCCGCTCCGGCACAGGGGGGCAGTAAGTGCTGTGCTGGTAAGAGGACCCAGTTACAAATGGACTCTCCTTTTCTTTCTTGCACACACACACAGTGTGTAGGATCTTTAGAGCTCTGAGTTCCTTTCACTTGATTAAACAGCAACAACAAAGATCCATTTCTACCTTCAGTTTTGACTGGTTCAGTGTTTGTTTTAAATCTTTTTATTAGGTGTCAGAAATCTATATCACTCTAAAAAGAACAATATTATATTATATTATATTATATTATATTATATTATATTATATATTATATTATATTATATTATATTATATTATATATTATATTATATCATATTATATTATATTATATTATATTATATTATATTATATATATTATATTATATCATATCACATCATATCATATCATATCATATCATATCATATCATATCATATCATATCATATCATATCATATCATATCATATTATAAAATAATGATCCAATTTCTTTATACTGTAATTAAAAGTTTGTCAATATTCAAATTAATATGCTCATATGAATTAAAAAAAATCCTTTTCATGCTATTTTATTCTTTTAATTGTGTTTTTTCATCAAGAAAAAACTGCATTGATGTTAGAATGAACGACTCAAATAACATTTGTTTACCGCTATGGCCAGGGAAGCCATTTTTATGTAACTTGAGAACATTAGCACAAATGACAGTTCTGTAAAAAACATTTGGACCTGAGAGTTTTACTTTTTTCATTTCTGTCAAAACTTCGGATCATTTTGAATATATTTAAAAAGTCAATATAAAGACATTGATTTTCAAAACTTTTAAATAAAAAACCCAGAAATTGCCCCTCTACAGTGAAATTAATAGACCCTCTATATAGGGGTCTGAAACCGAGGGTCAGGGTTGCTGTTCAGCAGCAAAATTCTTTATGAATGTATTTGCATTTAGATTTATGTAAAAGTTTTTTTCTTTTAATCTGATTCTTAAAAGTTTTCTTGCTTATATTTGATAGTAAAAGGATGACGGTACACTAAAGTCAAAATGACAGAAAATGCAATGCTTGACTTTCTTGCATTTTTAATAAAAATAAATCTGCTGCAACAGGAGGATCTTATTTGGCATAGGATGTATTTTATTTTAAAAGGAACTTCTACTGTTTGAGCTGCTGACAAAAGTGAAATAAGTTAGAATAGGAAAATATAACACTGATATAATTCAATTATTTTAAATAATTGCTTCTTTTTTTGATGAAAAGCTAAATGACAACAAAAACATAAATAAAATGTATCTGTCTAAAGGGGTTAGAGGTGGGACTTAGTGGCTCTCAGTAGATTATGGCCTGTATAAATGGCTCTTTTACTCTTAAAGGATGCAGACCCCCTAAACCTATAATTGTTGGGGTGTTTTATCCATTCAGGAGTGGATTCGTAAATGGACAAGTTCTTATATTGACAGATTGGGCCTGAAATTTACAAAGTAAAAGTAAAAAAAAGTGTTTTTTTTAACAATTCAGTATAAGTAGAAAAAAGATTCTAAAAAATGAAGCACAATTATGGAATTTATTATCAGCTTTGTGTTTTTTCAGGTTTGCAGCTGGATTGTGTTATGGGCGTCCCACAATAGGTCCTGCTTTGAATAGCAGAGTTTTTCTGTGGAGCTCGCAGGTTCCTCTCACAGCAGTTTTCTAGATGCCTCTTCTAAGACCCAGGAAATATTCATTACAGGTTGGCTAAGACTGTCTATGTCCAAGACACCAAAACTAAACAGAAAAAAAAAACATTTCTGCTCTCCAACATCGTGGGCACTCAGTTACCCCTCACACACAAACACCGCCCCTGTTTTCCTCCCTGCATACTCCTATGGTGCCATGGTGTCCCCACGGCAACCTCTATTTACAACACTTGACTGCAGAAGGGAGCTCATTTTAGCAACAGCTGTGAATGTTGGAAGCACTCACACAATGGACGAGTGGCCACAAGGCACAAAACTGAACCGGAACGACAAAGTCTAGAGAAGATGTTTTTATTGCTTTTGTTTTATATATCAAGTCTCCAAAGTTAGGTAAAGTTTGCTAACTTTTCAGTACACAACAAGAACAAACAAGATTCTCCATACTTTGACAAATCTTTCACAACAAATATCCCAATTAATCTCCTGATGATTCGGTTAAATGCAGTCTAACTCTAAAGGAGACATTATATTTTATGTACCAAAATTAAACTTTCCAGAGTCCATATAAAAGAAAAAGCACTCCACCCTATCTGCACTCTTCCCCAGGCCCCACTCTTGAACCCTCTTGACACATGCAGTCATGTTGTCCGCTTGTGGACTGTGACAAAGAGGCACGCGGCAACAGTAACACACCAGACATGACCAGAACAAATAAAAGTTTCCCTACAGGCGAAACACAAAACCAACTTCCCCCAAAACAGCAAAAATAAAACAATCTAACGTCCCTTGTGACAGGTCTTCTGAACAAATACATACGGAAACTTGGTCAAAAATAAGTTGTCCCATCACAGTCAACTGTTTTGACATACTACAAAATCTGGTAGAAATGCAGGTCTTTAACAGAGACCAGGACAGTGTTGGATAGGATGGGACTAGTCAAAAAATATAAATTATCTGCATTTAAAATTTGATATCATGAGATTTCTGTAAAGTAGCTCAAATAATGTACGGTTAATCTTTACAATCTGACATTTCCCTCTTTATAAACTCTATGTCTTTAGTTTATTGTACTTCTATTGCTAAGAACAGGTACACGATTATGTTGGTCTTATCTCACTGCCTGTGGTCCTTAAAGCAGTAGGCATCCAGGCCAGGTCTCATTGCGGTTCTTCTCTGGAGGCATGGTTGATGTTGGAGCAAATCTTATTGAGTCTACTGGCTCTCGTGGTTGCACATTTCCTACACTGATGGAACATGTTAACAATTTATTTTAAACAAGGATCCAAGTTAAGTCTACTATTTTGATTGGAGCAGTTTCTTTTAGCTGCTGATGCTGTCATGCATATGTCCTGTAGTCAAGATGACACCAGATGGACTACATACACAACAATCTTTGCCCATTGTTTGCTCAGTGCAGAGATCAGATTGAAAAGCATTGATTTTATTCTGTCAATCAATAGTATTGGTTAAAACTAAACCTCAAAGAAAAGTAATTAACAATAACAAATGAAACTCAGTTTCTTGTTTCTTGCTTTTTTGCTTAGTACCATAAGCAAATCACTGTTGTGAATAGGCACCTTGAAATACATTTAATGTCATTGAATTAGCACATTATAATCCTATGAATGACATATCAGGCCATTTTACTTCCACTGTGGACTGAGAAAGTTAACTCCAGTCCATGTAAAAATGTGTATCTCAGTTTACTTGCAAGTGAACCATGGTGCAGTTCTCTATAGTGGGAAAGCAAATGGACAGTCCAGCTGACTGAAGACTTAAAGTAAACCATGAAAAGTAAGTGAATTCCTGTAAATTCCTGTAAAGTCCTGTAAATTACCAAAAGGACTACGAACAATAACACCTCAGTTTGAATATAGAGAAGTATGGTTTCTGACAAAATAAGAAAATGTCTTGTTTTTTGTGTGGTTTTTTTTTAGTCATAGCTCATTTTAGGAAATGGCTGTTTTATCTGAGTAATATATCTAAGTTGTTTGCTTCACTTCCATTCCCCACCTATTTCCAACCAAGTCAACAGGACTAAACTACAAACTCACTCTTTAGTGTTGGTACTTTTGCTGTTATTGACATTAAAACAGATTATCTGTCCTCTGTTGCTAACACAATCATGTAATAATACTTCAATTTTAATGAAATCTGTCTTAGAAGTGCATTCAAGAGAAGTTTTAGGAGGCAAACAAGATGAAGGACAACAGAAGGAGGGACAGAAAACCTGGAAAACTATGGGTGACTGCTGATGGGATAAAGTATCTACAGATGAAGTCAATGAAGAAGAACGATGTGGAAGCGGGTGGAGTCCAACACCAGAACGGAAGAGGTGGAGGGATGGTCTGTTTTCTATTCCCTTAGAGGTTTTTTGAATTAGTGAGAACTTCGAGAAGAAAGAATAAAAAAGAAAGAAATTTGCTACTGAAGTTGTTGCCATAACTTGCAAGCGAAGAAGTTTTTTAACAAACAGAAAAATAGAAAAAAGCATCAATAAAGTTAAAACCAAAGTTTCTGAGTTTGTTGCTTTTAAAATAGAATTTATTTGCATTTCTTTAAGCTATGCAATAAACCTTTTAATCAAAGTTATAATTAATGCTTAAAATAAGTTCACTGATTACATTTGAAGAATCCCTGTCGTCCGTGTCACTTGAGTGTCTCAGACATCCATCTAGCTAGCGCTTCCAGAGACACATGCAGTCCATCTGCGCTAGTCTTTGACAAGCCTGCATTCCACACAGACCAGTATATGACAGCAGGCTTCCAGAAATAAAACCCTGTGGCCCGTAGCAGCTGCATAAAACAGAAACTACATTCTAATACAAATATTTCACAAAGTAATCATTTATAACCGCCTCTTTGTTATTAATAAAATTAGCTTTGGACTTTTGCTAAGCAGATACAGAGGTAGGCTAATCATAAAAGGCCTGATAATGCAACAAGGCAGAGGGAGAGAATTAGTCTATAAATACAGTGGAGCATGTTTAGATGGAGCTCTACGTATCTTTAGAATGAATATTCTCATCACCACTCCTACTGCAACTTCACACAACGCAGCAAGATGAATCAACCAGATACTAGGCTTAAAATAAACTTCAAATATTTACAGCATTCATCCCAATCCCTGATAAAAATTTTGGTTTTTAGTAGTCGGTTACTTTTTGTCCGTGCAATGGACTGGCGATTCGTCTAGGATGTACCCCACCTTGCCTCGAACAGTAGATTCCAGCCACCACCTCACCCTGAACATGAATAAGCAAGTATATAAAATGGACGGATGGAAGTTAGTATATGTTTGATAATTATTAGTTCTAAAGAGAATAACTTCTTCTACATTATCTACTGATCAAACAGATAAATAAAAGCACATAAGGTTATACTGTTTGCTTTTGATTGTTTGTGTTCAGACAGTCTGTGGTCAATTCCTAAAAATGCTAAAATTAAGTCCCACTCCCCAGGGGTCTTTTAATTATTATACTTTTGTAAGGCAAAATCTAAAAACCTTTGTCGTTTTCTAGGACATAGATTCTGCAGAAGTTCATCAGAAATTTGCCTTGAGGGCTATACTCCTGGCTGGGCAGGGCCTGCACTGTCCGTGCTCCTATGCCTCCCTGCTCTTTGGCGTTGGGGGGCCATGGGGCGGTCCTGCTAGCCCTGGTCCGGGTGTCTGGCTGGACTGCCTGGCAGGCGGATTCCCACTATCTGCAATACTATGCTGGTTTTGAGGGGCCCTGGCTACCGCTACTGCTTCTGAGACAAGTAAAAAAAAGAACAAAAAAGAAAGAAAATTGCCTATTTGCCTTTGCATTGTGGGCGGGACTGTTGGTGCAGAGTAAGGCCAAATGCGAATTCTTCCCCTATCCCTATGGTTTTTTCCTACCCCTACAATTAGCCTTCCAAATGGAGAGTAATGGAAAAATGCTTTCTCCAAAATTGGACGTTACTCCCACTTGATGATGTCATCAATATTTGCGTTAGAGCGGAGCTGCTAGCGCTCGGAAATACATATCAACATCGGTTAACAACTTTAAAAAGGTAATGCTAAAACAAAAAGTCATTACTTACATTTAAATGTAAACTTCTGTGCATCAGCACACACCCACATGAAGAAAAGCCCTTCTCCTCCGTGGCATAGCGCGAAGGAAGGTTCGGCATCCCTTCGCCGCGAGGGTTAGCCCTTAAAAAAAAACTATTCTGAGCAACCCTACCCCTTTAAATGCCCCTACAATTGGAGGGATAGGGGGAAGCCATAGGGGTAGGGGAAAATTTCAGATTTGGCCAAAGCCTGCCCTCATTACCCCACCATCATACATGTCCTCCATCATCAGAAAAATGTCACAAAAACATGTTAAAAACACCAAAAACCCCATTTTCATCAGAGTGGGTCTTTAAGACACTTCATGAAAATGGAGTGTACGATTGTTGTGTGTATGTTGAGTGTATTATGAAGTATCTAAGGGATGTATGGAATACTGGCCCCTTACTATCCATCCATCTTCCTCCGCTCATCCAGGACCAGCTTCTCTGGGGGACCCAGAGGCGTTCCAAGGCCAGCCGAGAGACTCTAAGGGAACGCCCAGCTCCCTTAGAGATAGGGTGGATTATAATGTAAGTGCCCCTAGGACAGCCTTAGGATACAAACTACACTCAGATTGTCTAACTTCCAAATTTCTAACAGTCAGGAAGACTGGACAAAATAAAAAATCCATGTGACACGCCTGCATCTCACCTACCTTACCTTCTTTACCTTAGCCCTTGCATGTTTTATAAGTGTTCACTACAACCTGTTGCCTGCAGCATGTCCATAGAAAAATGGGCATGAATATTTTCACTCTACGGGTTTACTGAGCGGTTTACGACCTTGATATTCTGCATGCTCCATTCAGACTAGCCAATTGTTCCCCTACAGACAGCCCGTATCCATCGCAAGGGCAGTTGTGACTCAAGCCTGACCATCACAGGACAGCCAGGTTTTTGATGAAACAGAAAATTAAAACTTTGAACCAAACAGACATTTTAATTGATGGGAACGGTTCAAATGGACGAACATGCAACACTAAGGGCCCATCTGATTGCATAGCTATTACAGCTGCACAAGAGCACAGAGACAGAGTTCTTTAGCCAGCCAGTAATTAACTCTGGGCGGATGCCAAACAGTTAGTTGTTTGTCAGTCCTGAAATGCACACAACTGGGAATTTGCTATTTTTAAACTAAACACATTCAAAACAAGTAATAAGAGCAGAGACACTGAAAAGCAAAATATGGAACCATGTAACAGTCGCACTGTCTGCAGCACAAAACAAGATAGTTGGTGTTTGTGTGCTACAAATGAACTTTTATTTTGTACTTTTTGACTATACTGTTGAATATAGAAACAGAAAATGTACTAGGTTTCAGCCCAAATGGCCCCATGTCTGTTGTTCTAGCCATCATAACTTGTAAAAAAGTCATGTCATGAAATAAAATCACATAATTATCTTTAATATTCTTTTTTTGTGATGGAAAAGACAGCACAAAGGGCCTAAATCTCCAGTAAACTGGTAGTTTAGTGAAATAATTTTATGAGCTATAAATTACAGATAATAAGTGACAAACTTTGCACGACTATTCTTCCTGAGAATTCTTTCCGTATGGCAGCTCGTGCATCCTGAAATGCACCAAAACACCGTTAATCAAAATCAGCACAAGGCAATCTTATTCAGCACACATGTGAACACAAAGTTAGACTGTCACAAAACACACATACGCACGCTAGGTCCAGACATGCAGAGAAAAAAAAACATTGGTGGACTAATTAAAATAGTTGTCTGTGCAGCAGAATGAATTAAAAAGGAATGCCTTTCCTTTAATTGTAAAGCTACAGAAAAACTGAGGCTGTGACATGTGAACATGAGTATAGCCCGTGGTGTTCATACTTGACAAGCCAGGAGGGGCTTCTTATTCTTCTTCTAATGTTTTCCAGCGCATCTTCTAACAGTTAACCTACAGTTAGAAGGTGGTTGGTGTGAAAAGTCAAAGCGGTGCAAATCTCACGAATTTTGCTCCAGGCTTTTTTTTCCCAGCTCCATTCCGATATATGAAACACTTGGTGTCACATAATTCATAATTTAAACAGTTGGGACTTCTGTGAATTAAAATGGATACTTAAACTCGAGTCCACGTTGTGTACAAACAGTTGTAGAAACGTGCGTATCTATGCAAGAACCTGAGAGTTTTAAACGTGTAAACCCAAAATCCAAGTTTACATAGACTTTTTATTGGAAGTGGACGTTGTTGAGGGCGTTGGGAACATATCCTAAAACATGTATACCGTTGCAAACTTGTTTGACTTTCCATCTTTCCTTTTAACACTTTTTTTGTGCGTAAACAGATTTTAAAAACTAAACATGCTTTGATTCTCCAGCGCCTTCTAAGTATTTTCATATGGATCCAGCACTGTGCCAATGCTAAAATAAACTTTATTAACGCCAAATAGGAGCAACCATGCGCATGCCTCTGCAGGTCAGACACCAGGGTCATGGAAGTGGTAATTAAACACTCATATGTCCTGAGGGATCTAATCCACAACTGTACTTCACAACTTTACATTGTTCTTGCTGCATCTGTTGACTCAGTATTCAGCATCTGCTACTTATAAAAAGAAAGGTCAGCAAAGAAAATAACTACGTGTTAAAAACAACTACTGAACAATAGACATCTTGTTGGTACCAAACTACTTGCACACCTTAAACCGTTTTTTTTAGCCAAAATAAACAAGGTTCGGAAAAATTTAAATGTCATTTTGCTCTTTTAAGATAATTCTGTCTTTGAAAACAAAGAAACACTTGCTTTTCTAAAGGTTCTTAGGTCAAAGAACTTAAATTTCATTAGCTCTTTGATCATTCCTCCATATCCTAAGGAGACAATAAAAGGCTTAAAAAAAATACTGGCAAACACACAGTAAAGCACTAACTTCTCAAATGTCCGCACCCAAGAACAAAAGTAGCATACTCCTTGTTTCATTCAAGCTGCCGAAAGGGATGTTTGTGACTTACCACGGTTTTATGAATCTTGTTTCATTAGGATGCTGCTATGTAGTAAAGTAGTTATAGCCTGTGTGATGACGAAGGAGAAAGCGCAACACAAAAGATGTGGCCGTGGCAACTGAGGTGGAGAAAACAATCTCTTACAGGGCAGGTCGAAACAACTTTAAGGGTTATCTGCTTGGCTAGAGATGGTTGTTAGAAGTTTAAAGTTTAAAAGATCGTAAAAAATCTGATGAAAAACCATTCAGCCTTAGCTCACATCCTCAGAACTGCTTCTTATCAGATACCACACCTAGCAGAGCGGAGGAACGCCCAGCACTGACTTATGCTCACTGAATTTGCTGTTTTATAGCTATAAGGTTTGAGACCCTTCATGTCAATGCTATGTTTGGGTCTGACAAACTCAGCAACAATTAGATTTGAGTGCATAACTATGATGATGAAAACCCTATAATGTCACATCTCAGTAAAGAACATAGGGATATCTTTTAACAACAGTCAACATCCTAACTTTAGTAACAGAAAACTGACGCAGTCTCGTTCCTGTTGTCTAAAACAGAAGAAAATGACAATAACTGGTGCTTGAAATCCCCTGTATAAAGAAAGAAGTCTGCCTTAAAGACGCAATCTGGTAAAAAATATGTTTTTGACATGTTCTTGTGGCATTTTTTCAGATTATGTAGGACATATACATTATGCTTAAAACTACAATAAATAAATATAAAATAAAAATATATAAAAATAAGAACAATAAGCTTAAAACTGCATTTCTGAGTATTTATTTCTTCAAATTGTTGTGAAACAGAAGCTACGGAGCCCGAGACCTGACATGGGTAAACAACACGATTAAATCGTTCCCACGAATTAGGATTACATTACCATGATTTGTTCCCACAAAATAGTAATTGTTCCCACGGAATAATCGCCAAAGGTCCCGCCCACAACTTTCTAATGAACTCTTGACGCTCTGCAAAAACTATGTCCTAGAAAATGACAAAGGTTTTTTTTTAATCTGGGCTAAAAACAGAATAATCATAATTCTAAAAAAAAAAAAACTGAGAAAACTTTTAAAACAGATCAAAAGATGATCGGAGGGGAACTTAAACTTTATTTTTCTGAAGAAAAATGAATACATCCAGAGACCCTGGTCATTTTTTGACTATATAAGCAATAAGTGATCATTTATTGGCATAATTAAAAAAAAATGCTTTGATATGCATTGATGAGAGACAATTTATGAAAATTTAGCTTACAAACAGCATTCCTTCATAAGATTTTAATTAATTGTACCTAAAAAGAACATGTGCATTTTATGTACAGTATATAGAGTAACCCATAATAGCTGTTTTATAATTTAACAACATAGCTTTCTGATTTTACTGACTGCAAGTCTACAGGCCGTGAGAACAGAAAAGGCTGTATGGTGATGCTGTGAAGTGGGACTCATCTTCATTTTGTCAAATATCAAATGCACATTTACTTCTAGAACCATAATAAGAATTATGAGCCACAAATGAGGCCAGAGTTCACTAAAAGCACAGAGAAACACTTTGGAGTCCAAAACTGCAGCACTGTCCAATAGTGTGCTCAGTATTGACCTTTGACCCATTCATATGGCTAACTTACATTTTTAACCTGCCTTATCAATAAATCCCTATTCTAATTTAATATGGTTTTTTATTCACTTATATACACTGAAGTGTGTATCTGACAGCACTTTTTGTGAGTCTTTCCTTCTTTCTTAATGATTTTTTTTATGATTTTCAACAGCTGTGTATATGTGTTTATATTCAGAGGGATTCCCATCAAACACTTTGAGATGCAACATTCGACTGAATATAGTTTGCTAGGTGTGATGTGATCGCTCCAGACACGTGTGCTACAGAACAGTAAAGGGATGTCTGCACCTAGTGTCGGACTTAAGGTCAGAGGTCATATGGGCCTGGCACGCTCATGTGTCGAAGTGTCCTTGGGCAAGACATAAAACTGCCTCTGGTGGAAAATTGGCGCCAGTGTTTGGTAGCGGAGCCGCCACCAGTGTGTGTATGTGTGTGTATGTGTGTGTATGTGTGTGTATGTGTGTGTGCATTGGTGAACGGGACTGTGACTGTAAAGCGCCTTGGGCCTTCGAAAGAGGGTAGAAGAGCGCTATATACGGTAAGTATACGCCATTTACCATATCAACAACAGAATTTTTTTAATGAAATATCTAAATCTAAATGACTTTAATCTAAAATGAAAAAATCCAGTTCATACGATACATTTTTTTACAAGCAGCACATAAAGTGGCTGCAGTTTTGGCTGAATAAATGTTGGTCACTTCCTGTCCTTTCAAGGATTTGCACAGGTGGCCTGGCAGAGATTTTTATGCAGGTTGCTCTTCCCAACACAAAACCCTGTATTTTATCCAGGCTGGGGACAGGCACAGGGACGGGCACAGAGACCCAAACTTGGGCCCCCTACATAGTTTGGTGGGATAAATCTGAACAATATTCATACTGTGACCTGCAGGTATAGGTGAGACTTTGTGAGTTATTAATAATAATAATAATAATAATAATAATAATAACAATAATAATAATAATAATAACCTTTATTGGTGCAAAAACAGCCATGTGTCCTGATTTACATGAAGAGCTGAAGCATAAAGAAATTCTATAATTCTAATAGTAATCTAAGCTTGTTTTTTCCCTCAACATATAGTTGTAACATAACTGAATATAATATAAAGATGGGATTCCACACAGGCTGTGTTTCTACTTACCCTGTAGGAGGCTTAGACTCCGTCATTGTGATGATTCCTAAAGGCACAAGTGGCAATCCAACAGCGGGGTCCCTGAATCCGCTACTGCTGTGTCATTTACCAACAATCCATTACAGTAAATGACCATCTGGACAGAAAATAAACAAATAACTACTAACGACACACTTCTGTTAAGTTTGTTTTGTTTTCAGAAGAAGCGACAAAGGCGTCTCATATAGACTCAACAAGTGACAGCGCGCGCGCACAGATAACAGTCCGCAGTGACCTGGAATACAAGCCCCGCAGTCCGTGACGAAAAGCCCTTTTAAATACAGTTATTGGTTCATTTTAGTTCTTTAAAATGGACAACGTTTAGTGAATAAACGACAGCCTTACTGAGTCATTTCCACGGACTGAATTTGCTGTCCTCCCCGGTTCACATAATCTTTATAACGCTGTCTGAATTACTGCGCCGCCGTCAAAACAGAAAAGACATAGACACAACTTCCGGAACAATCTTTAAAAAATAAAAGCGCTCCTTTTCTTTCTTTCTTTCTTTCTTATCTATATTTATGATTATGAGTGATTTCAGTAATTTTTCTTACATTAATTATTCTTCGTTTTGTTTGTTACTTATCATTATTTCTTTACTGCATTTCTTATATTTGTGTGACTTTGTTGTATTGTCTTCTTGAAATGAACCAATACATCAAATCATTACAATCTCTTTTTTCCCTTCTTTGTTTATGACTCATTAGGTATGCTTCTTATGAAATCTTCTTATTTTTAGAAACTCTTCACTTTAGAAAGTAATTTATTAACAGGAAGAGCAAGAACAATGGCAAACTATTGACATAGAGTAGAATGAAACAGGTTAACCTTTGAGTGGTGCAGTTAGAGAAAGGCTTATGAAGAGATCTAACTCTATACTAGATGCTTTACTTTGGAAAACATGGAAAAAAACAATCCAACATATTTCTGCCAGCAGATCCCATTCACAACATACAAAAAAGAATATGTCAAAAATAATAGAAAAGGATCACAAGTGCATGTCTGTAATATTGTCTTGAATTCCGGGGAAAAACCTGAAGCACTTTTTTTTTTCTTTTTTCTTTTTGGAGCTGAAAAGCAAAAGGAAGAATCTGGACGAAGAAAAGGAAGCACCAAGAAAGGAAAAGTATGTTTCAAAACTTTAATTTTATATTTTGGTCACATATTTTTGGTTATGAAACAACTATTCTTAGTTGTGATTGTTTGTGATTTCTTTGTGTATACTTTTAGGTAAATCTGGAACAAATTATGTAGGTAAGATGAAGTTGTGGCGTCCTTAAGTCGAAGTTCGTTCATTTATTTGTTTATTATTCATTTTTCTAACTGACCAGATAGAGCCTGTCAAAACCAAATGAAACCCCAATCCTAGAATCCATTTAAAATAGGTCATGAAACAGATTATTAAACTACCATTAGACTCAGAAAGATGCACTGTAAATAAATGACAATATTTAATTCATTTCATGCCCGAAGGAAAATTAGAAGTTGAATTATTTTGCTTCCCAAAGCTCTGTAGTCATTGTTGGTGGTCACAGATGGAGGCAGGTGTGGATCTCCAGAATGGGTTGGTGTTGAAGGAAAACCTGGAGAAGTTTCTGACTGACTGAACATGCTCTTGTGGTTGAGTTTTCTCTTATTAAGAGGATGTTCCCTGTTAGAGCAGAAGTCAGAACAGAGCCATGGGTTTGTAAAGTGCAGAGACGACAGTACTCCTTATCATCCGTTCTATTCAAGCTGTAGAAATCCAAATTTTTTTAAGATATAAAAATGAAACGAAAGAAACAAAATAAACAAAAAGTTTGAATGCAGATTATTCACATTTCCTGTTTTTAAAGGAATGATTTGAGCTTTTATTTAGAAAGTCCGATCAGTGCATTTCCTGTCTTCTATGCGTGTTCATGTCTAACCCGACGCGCAGCTTTATAAAGCCCTCCCTCGTCAGCATATCTGCAGTCATCCTCAACGGGACAGCAGCAGCTTCTCCGCCGCGTGTGCGGCCAATTCTCTGAGACGAACAAAGAGGTTTAAAACAATCCTGTTTGAGTTCCCCAACATAATATATGATAATATCCCGCTATAATAGGACTTAAAACTTCATAAACTTTAAACGCGTATAATGTACCCACGCAATGCAATACAGTGCTTTTTTCCACCACGAGAGGTCAGCATTGCAACAATTACACCATAAAGTTGAATTTGGTCAAATTAAAATAGACATTGATTGCAATTTTAGGCGATCTTAATTCATTATTTAATTAATTTATTCAATATGTAAAAGGGGTAAATTTTATCTAGTAGTTTCACATTCGATATGGACCTATTACTTTGAGGTTAATTTGTTAAAAAAAAACAAATCTTAATCAGTTTTATGTTTGTGTTTAGCCCTCTACATTTTAATTCAAAGTAAACAAAATGAACTGAATAAGGTTTAGTTCTGTCTATTTCGGAGAATTTCCTTTTATTTAACAGTTGTTTTATTTGATTGTTTCTTTTTGCATTTGCATCAAGTCTTTGATAACTTTTTGTTTTGAGAGATTCATATCTGATTCCTCTGCATTGTTCACATTGGGATGTAATGGATCATATTGCTTAAAGTAGGGAATGCTATGCTAAATGGCACTAAAGTGCATATTCAGCATGTTTGTACATAGATTTATAAGAAGAATATAAATAATTGTCTTTAGAATTGTTACAAGCTAATGCTCAATAACAAGTTTTTGTTTCAAATCCAGACAAATCTCAAAGTGTAACAGTCCGGGTGTGTCCGCCATTGTTCCTATGTTTGTATTTGTGTTTGAGTTCCATCTGCAGGAGGCCCTGCAAGGTTCCGTAGGTTTCTGGACCCCACTTTTTCCACATTGTAGAGGTGTTAGTAGTCCTAGGATGCCCCACCACTCTGTTGCAGAGCTCTGAGTCTCATTTCTGAACTAAACGACGAGTCTGACCTACCGTCTTTGTTTAGATTTTGTGAATATAAGCTTTCTAAGATCTGTGGCATGTCCTGTCAGGCTTCCACTGTACAGGCTTCTACAGCACCATCGTTGTCATGGTTATATCATGATTAAGTACATTAAAATCCTGAAAGTTCGCAAAATGACCCGATATAACACAGTGAGGACAGAGGTCCCAATATATTTACCTTTGAGGGACAAAGGCTGTGAGACGGGCTCTGCAAATTCGAAGGAAGTGGGAGTCTATCTCCATCAGAGATCTGTGAGATGGTTCGTCCAGGAAAAGCTCGGTTCCGTCCTGCTCCTCTGGGGTCACTGTTATCATACGATGCTTCTTTACTATTTTTCAATGAGACCAAAGGGTGCTGTGGACCGAACGAGGAAATGTATATTTAGTCCCTCCCATGAAGAAATAGCCTCTATCTTGCTATTGTTTATATGTTTCTAAAAAAGAAAAGTCTATTTTAATAATTAAAATTCAACACATGATGAAAGATTTGTGATGTATTTGTTTGGTACATCACAAATAAATTGCTTTTTTTATTTTTATTTTATAGAAATAAGCCCAAATACATTGTAATATTTGTACTTCGACCAGAGGAGTTGGATTACTGCTCTAGTAAAAGTTACTGACAAGAAATACCTGAAATTTAGAAATGATCCTTTGCAGTAAATCAAATAAAAATAATGTGACACTATAGAAGGCTAACTGGGAAAACGGCAGGTCAACATTCAAATAGCTGAAATGTGATTTAGATTAGTTTTTTGGTGATTTTATTTGATCCATCCTTGTGATTTTATAGGTTCCAGGTGTAATCCAATCATACAGTAAATGGATTCAATGGAGAATAAAATAAAACTAAAAATCAGCGACCAGTCACATCACAGCAGTAGTTAAAAAAAAACAGCATTAGCAGTGATGTTACTTATTACTAAGTCCATTTTATATGTTTTTTTTTTTTATCTTTTTCGGCTGTGAAGTATTTCACGTTAAGACTGATGTACAAAAAAGCACATGGTGAAGATTTGCCACCATATTTACCATCCAGTCTTAGATTTTTCTTTCTTTGAGTCAATTCATTCACAGTCTTCTACAGTAGGGACATATATATGGGCAACACAACGTGAACAAGAATTGATACAAATCTACAAACTCTGAGATTATTCAAATATACAGATTGACAATTTCACAACATTTTTTACCTCTGGCCAAAACGCTGCCAAAGTAAAAATGACAGTATTTAAAATTTTAATCTTTGTCTCATTTTTATGTGTAATTTCCCTTATCTAATACCCTTTTCTTAACATTGAAGAGTTTACCATATACTGACACATTACAACCTCTTCACAAATACCTACCTAGTTATTGGGCTGGCATAGCTGCATGTCAGCGAAGCTTCTCCACCCTAAAGTTCACTAAAAACAGGCTACGTCGCTCGCTCAGTCAGGAGCATTTGGAGACATTTATGCTCAGGTCAAGAGACAAAGAAATTCTCGTGTCCATTAACTGGGACAAAATAATATATAAGGTTGTAGAAACTATCGCACTTCTTGAGCGGTTACTTATGCTGTAGTTCCTGGAGTTATTATGTATATATAAATAAATATATATATATATATATATATATATATATATATATATATTTTTTTTTTTTTCAAAGTAAAAAAAAAGGTAAATTGAGCCTTGGTTTACATGATCATACAGTGAAATGTTTCTGTTCAACCACAACTTTTTACTATAATCATTTGTTTGTTATTGATGATTATTTTCATTACTGTAATGAAAAATAGTTGTGCTAACTTCTTGCTTAATTGTTCATGTGGCTAGAAATGGGCTGGTCTTGGCTGTCAAGGTCCCGGCCTGAAAAATTGTCCCCCTCTGCCGCTGCCCGCCCATACTGATAGTTTTTGACCAGTAACAACATAGAAACAAAAGTCTCAAATATTCAATTCCTCAGGTGTCACCTCCGTATGTTTCATCTCCTCCCACATCTATTCTCTTCTCTCTTTCTCTTTCTACTGTATCCCATTCTAAAACAAAAAAGGTAAAATTCATCAAACAGGTTAAAAGAAACTTAAATCCCTCATATCTTTTCTACTGTCCTGCTATTGTGACAAACTGTGGAATCAGGGATGTTGACAAATGTATTGTGGTGTAAATAAAAAGTTAGTGGTCAATATTTTTTTGATTGCTTAGAAAAAGTGTTCCTACTGTTTTTGATATGTTTTTTGTTTAGTTTTTATTCGTAATTGTTCAAGATTGAAAATAATCCCCCTTGATGGTGTAACAGTAAAGGTTGAAAGTCAATTTTTACAATAAAAAAACGTCATAAAGCCACTTTTTAAATTATATTTTGATTCTTTACTGGGCCACAATGTCATAAATTTGAATAATTAGCCTTAAATGAGGAGGAAAATATTGGGTTAGTTTAAAAATAGATTAATTAATTACAGGCCGTAATTGATTCTTTCCTCAAAAATATGACAGTGAATTTGCGCTTACATTTGCGTTTCTTAAAGATAACCGCTAGATGGCAGCAGAGTGCCGAGCTTCACCAAAAGACTGGGACAAGAGATCTGGGTTAGGTTTGTGGGGCAAATGACCTCATACTGTAGCATCATCTTCATCACTGGGAGATGAAGAGGCTATAAACTCTCTTTCACCTTCATTTCATCCTTCTTAATAATTTCTTACTGTAAGAATTTGGAGCAAGTAGGAGTTGAAATGTTTGGCGCGTGGAAACATCTGGTCATCAAAAATGACCCCATCCAGCCCCGTATCCACACCGCAGTATATGACACCGGTGGGTGGCTGGGTGGGTGGTGGGCTGCAGCAGCTGTGTGGTGCACGCTTAAAAATTGGGTTGCGCACATTGCACCAAACACCCCCCCCCCCACTTCCCCGCAACGGAATCCCAGGATATTCCACCCTCACCCACCCCTCGAAACGGAATAGCCCTCTTCCCTCAGCTCTCCTCCCCTCTTTTACCCCCGCCTTCCCCTCATTATCCTCCCTCCTCTTCCTCCTCCTCCTCCCATGTTCCTACTGACTCGGGAGCGCCGCCGATCGGTCGCTAGGATTTTCCCTTCTCCGCCAAAATGGAGGAGAAGGTCTCTCGCCTGGTGAGGGGAGCAGAGATTATATGACCGGATCCGCCTCTGTGAGCGACTTTCTTTGTCGGTAAATCGCGCATGCAGCTGAACGGAAGCCTGTGAGGACCCCCCCCCCCCTTCCCGTCGCTGTTTCCGCCCAAAGCGACCGCAGCGATGAGCGCAGGAGAGGGTCTGGATGAGGCTGCGAAGGACGCGGCAGACATAGCGGCGTTTTTCAAATCCGGTAAGTCGTTCGTGGGGTGTGTGGGAGTGCGTGGGGGGTGGGGTAGGGAGGGGGGGCAGCCAGGAAAAGATTTCCGCGTTCCACGCAGCTGCCAGGTATCTGAAACGACGTCGTGGACGGCTTCCATGATGCGAAGGCTGCTGCGCCCTCGGACGCGCCGAACGCAGGGATGCTCACGCGCCTGGATTATTTACTAGCCTTCAGTCGATCACTGACCTGACACACTGCAGCCTTTGAAATCATGACAGCAGCGCGGTTACACCCACCCACCCCCACTATTCAGCTTTTTTTTTTTGACACTGTGTCCCAAATTAGAGCTGGACCTACAGGGTCCAGTGGATGGTTCCAGCTCCACTCCTCCTCGAGCTCGTGGGGGTGGTGGTGGTGGTGGGGTTTTCGACATTACACGCAGTCTCCATCGCGAATCCACTGCGTGGATCATCAGACAAACCAGTTTCTTTTAACACGAGCGACCTTTGAAACGCGCACCCACCCAGGAGGAGGTGAGAGCAGAGGAGAGGACAGGCCGTGGACGCACGCACACAAGTCAGAGGTTGCACGCCACGCATCGGGCCTCCAATATAATTGCATCATCAAAACAAATGGGGCCTCCACAGAATTTCTCCAGCTTGCGGCTAAATCAGAATGGCGTTCTTTGGAGAGGCGGTGCTCTGGCTCTGAGGCCTGCAAAAACACAACAGCGTGACAGTTGGTCATTGTGGCCTGCTGCTACATTTAGAGGCATGGGGGGGGGGGTATATTTATTTGTAGCTTTTGGGCAGGGGTGTCCACACTTTTATTTGTTTATTTTTTTTTTTATTTAGCTAGCTAGCAAAAGGGGCCATGGCAATTTATGAGGGCCAGCCCATCATCCTGCAGTCTGTGAGCCATTTTAATATCATGAAATGCAAATAATTACGTCAAGACTCTTGTTGTGTTTGTGGTGTTTAACATGATGGAGGACATTTATAAAGAAAATGAAGCTTACAATTGCATTCCTGCTTATTTCTTTATTCAAATCGTGGGGAATCAGTAGTAAAAAAAAAGGCCATTTGAAAAAGCTTGTAGGTGTGACACAGAAGCCACAAGCTCCCTGCTTTGCTCTATTCTGATGCATCCACTCGTAGACGACTAGATCCACGTGTGTCGTGTACGGCTGCATAGCTCCGATATTTCAGGACGCTTTTGTAGCACCGCTAACGTTAGTTTGGGATGTGCAAAGCTGTAACTTAGCCGGAGAGAGTTTTAACAGATGGATGATGGGAAGAGGTTGCAGTCTCACTCGTACCAACGGTCCCGCCCACAACAATTTCTAATGAGAAACTATGTCCTAGAAAACTACAGTTTTGATCAATTTTGGCTAAAAACAGCAGAATCTTAGGTAAGAGACCACTGGGAAAAGATTTTACAACAGATCAAAAGATGATCAGAGTGAGGCGTTAGAGAATTTTTGTCCCCAATGCATTACTTTTCATTTCTTCACAAAGAACAGAAATGTAGCTAAAAAATGTAATTTTTTTTAATTTGACCAACAATACCATTAATTTCATATTTAAAGAGGAATAATAAAAAGAATAAAATGCTGGTCTGAAACAATCAATCTGGGTTCACATGAAATTTTACATATATTACTGTATTCATTATTAAATGCTCATTCAGAAATACAGATCACTGTAGTTTTGATTAGAGAAACAAATCTTGTGTCACAGAAGGGTCCTGGGACAGTGCTGCCACACAAATATTGATGACAGAAGTTATCCAATCACAATCAGGAAATTGTACACATGGTATTTAGAAAGAGCTAGGGGCCGTACAGTATTGATTTTATGATAGGAATCTGCGGGTGTAGAAATTTGAATGCCCACATTTGGCCCACAATCCGGACTGTGGACATCCCTGTTTTAAGACTTGTTAACTCACAATACAAGTATTTGTGACAGTAAAATCCCACTCCAATCATGTTTTGATGTATTTTTAAAGTGTTCCCTGTGGTCTTTTGATGGATTATGCCATTTTTAAGCAAAATCTAAACATCTGTGTCATCTTCTAAGACACGTGTCAAACTCAAATGTGGCCCGCCATTTCATTTTATGTAGCCCGTGAGAGCATAAAAGTTTTTAATTTCTTAAAAAAATAAATAAAAAATTGGTGTGTATTTATTCATATCTAGGGGGAATCTGACTTGAAATATCTGATTGGGCAACTATACATTAAGACTTAAAGACTGTCCATATAACCGAACCTGACAGTTATGCTATAGTAACAAGCAAACATAATGTTTTCTATGCAACTGTAATTTTCACTTTAAAAAGTTATAATAAATAAATAATGAAATTTAGTTACATGTATAAGTTATATCTGGCCCTTTGAGGACAGCCACTATGCTGATGTGGCCCTCGGTAAAAATGAGTTTGACACCCCTGATCCAAGACATAGTTTTTGCAAAGTAATTCTTTTCCTGTTAGTGGAGCAAGCCCGCCCCCACGTCCCGTCACCCATCTTTTTGCGTTCTCTCTTGCTAGCTTACAGCCACTCACAACCCCAACCTAACATTAACATGGATGTCGTCTACAAGTGTATGTTTCAGAACAGAGCAGAGCTGGGACCCTCCAAACTTTTTGAAATGGCCTTTTTGTGTCTGCTTCTGATTCACAGCCATTTGAAGAAAATAATACTCAGAAATGCACATTTTTCTTTATATATGTACTCCATATGTACTTCCAAAGAACATGTTAAAAACACCAAAAAACACACATTTCCTCAGAGTGGTTCTCTAAGTGCATTGTCAGGGCTTCTGCACTCCAGAACCAGCAGCTGTTCCTTAGCACCCTTAGCTGTTTCTGTGGTGCCTGGAGGTCTGCTGTTCACCATCCACTCTGATAGAGCACACGCACAAACAAAAAACATTGCAGCCACCAATGAGTGATCATGAATCTTTGCTCTTCACCTGAATTATGATGTAAACACAGGCATGCATACCCCCCACACTCCCCCCAGAAATGGCTCCTTCCAATCAAATGGCAGAGAAAATATCTTCAGAGGCCGTCATACTGTTGAGGTGGACTCCTGCCAGTCCATTTTCCTATAGCCGTGTTGTAGCAACCTGGAAAATTGGCTCACATTGAACCTGGACTGTGTTTATATAGCAGCAAATGCAGTTCATGCAGTATTCATGATGCAGACAGAAATAGGTTGTGCCCTCAGGAAACTTTAATAAGAAGCTGTTATGAGGAGAAAGTGTGGAAAAAACAAGTTGTTCATCCAAACTGTTTTTAAAAAAACTGTTGAACAGTTTGTAATCCATGCAGTTGGAAATTGCAGCAATGGGCTTAGAACTTCATATCCAATTAGTCCAAATGTGGCTCACACTTAGGAGGCATTCTTGTTTCATTCTCAGCCTAAAAATACATTTGGACAACATTTAGCAAGAGTTCTAGCAGGAAAGTTGGGCAGATTTACTAATTGACCACTTCAGAATTCTTTCATGGGGTGTCACCTTTTTTATTTATTTTTTTACCTCCTCCCCCATTCATTATCTCTACATATTTTACCGGATCATAAATTCTCAGATGTGGATCGGTGTCGTACATATTTTTATTGATGCAAAATCTCACTAAAAAAACATCTAATTGCATCTTTGTTACACATTGGCATCTTGGCACACAGCTTCTCACTTCAGCTAAATCCAAGTACTTTTGTATATGAAGCTTGTGCGCCCTTTAGACTAATAATGATAGATATTTCATGAACAATTGCTGATTTTAGAAAAAAATACCACCTTAACAACTGGTTGGTACAAATGGAAGCTGGGATATAACAGGTAAAAAGCTATTTACTTAGCTCTGGAGCCTGCTTTGCTGCTTAATTAACTTGTATGGATGGTGGTAGCATTTGGCCTCAGAAAATATGAGATGTCCTTCGCTGCTTGATTATTTTGGTGAAGCAGATGGTGCTCTATCTCAGAGCCCAGGATCACAGCTCAGCCGCTGAGTCACTCCCTCTCATGGGTTGCTCATGCCATGACTTCAAGTCCAATCTGAAAAACTCTGCGAGTTATTAAAGACAGTCGACCGATTCTTGAGAGAGCTACCTCGGTGAACTTTGAAGAATGGTTTATGTGTAATCAAGACAAAGGGGTGCTAGCGACTAAAGACTTTAGAATCCCTGTTGGAAGCCTAGAGGGTAAAATATCTAGCTGTGAAATGTCATGTCTGTAGGATGATGGTTTGTAGGACCAGTGGTATTCTTGACTGCAGCTTGTAACAATAAAATTAGATTTCTAACTAAACAACACACATTTTTTTGTGGAAAAAAATGTTTTGACATCAGTTTTGCCTGCAAAAAGATATTTAAAAGTTACAATTTGGTTTTGGATATACTTAACTGTGTTAGGACTGGAGCCTTTCCTACCACTTAACAAACGTAAACTCAACACTTTTATTTTTGCTCCCGTTTGTCATGAGGTGATCTCAGTGATCTGAAACATTTTTCTTTATGCACAAAGTAACCATTTCTCTCACATATTGTTCACAAATCTGTTTAAAGGTTGATTAACACCTTCCGCGGTGCGTCTCTGTTGCGTTGACACAAAAAAAATAGATCATTCATTAATCAGAATGTTTACGTCGTCTCCACAACGCAGGCATTTAACAGGAGTTCTACTTCCGATATTTAAAAATAAAAGTATTTCCAGGTTGATACAACACCATCTTTTTTCGCCATGCAACTGAAAGTGTAATTTTGGAAAAATCTAAAACCATTTATGACCCAAAACATACATTTTACAAGGAAGGGGAGGGCAAAGGGCCTTATAGCTTACGTTCTGAATGAGCGAAGAGAGCGGAATGAGCTAAACGTGGAGGTAGCAGCACAAATCACTCCTCCGGGAGCCAGGTGGGACTGGGGACGGACTGGAGACGCAACGGAGACAATATAAACTAACTGACACTCGTGAGACGGACTTCCCACGCAACACAATGGAGTTGCACCGCAGACAGACCAGTGTAAGTTCAGGTTAAATCTGTGATTAGTGAGCACTTCTCCTTCTTTGCTGAGATAACCCATGCCACCTCACAGATGTGCCATATCAAGATACTGATTAGACAGCATGATTATGGCACAGGCGTGCCTTAGACTGACCAAAATAAAAGAGCACTCTGAAACGTGCCGTTTTGCTTTATTAGGGGATTGTCTAGAGACTCAGAAAACTGGTTTGTGACCACCATATGTCTCATAACACCTGTCCAACCAGATCCTCAATATGGCACACCTGTGAGGTGGGATAGATTATCTCAGCAAAGGACAGGTGCTCACTATCACAGATTTAGACAGGTTTGCAAACAATATTTGAGAGAAAAGGGTATTTTATAAATAGAAAATGTGATTATTGAGTTCATCTCATGACAAATGGGAGCAAAAGTGCTTATATTTTTACTCAATGTATAATTTGTATTTGTTGTCGGTTAAGTTTCATAATCATTTCTGACATACGATTCATTTTTATGCATTTACAAAGCGATATAGTGATATATAGCTTGCTTTACTCAATATATTTTGTAAACGTACACATTAAGCAGCATACAATTTCATAACAGTCCAGAGGATTGCATTTCTCCACGAAGCCCTGTTAATTATATTGAAACAATTTTCTTCTAGAGCTTCAAAAAGCAACAACATTTCCACAATAGTGTACTTTAGAAGGTAATGTTTCAGACTCCGTCTCTTGAGTGAGATTTAATGAAGTTACACGGCCCCTAAAATCACATTACTTTCATAGAATTGTGCGGTGAAACTCAATTGTCATGAAAGCAACCAGATATGTGATGGACTAAAATTAAATATCAACTTTTACCAAAGCTATATTTTGAGGCAACTACCCCTCGTCAGAAAGAGTCTTTACTTAAGCCTAAGTCACAACTGCCCTTGCAGGTGGATATGAGGATGTCTGCGGGTGAAAAACGGGAAAACCTATGCAGGGGACGCAATTGGTAGATGTAGTTATAGATTACTCATTGAACCCGTAGAGTGAAAATGTTCACGCCCATTTTCTACTATGGACAATGCTGTTTATGCGAAATGCAAGGGTAAAGTAAGGGTGAGGAAGGTGAGATGCGGACCCTCCTAAATCCTGCGGTCTGTGCAAGGGGTCCACAAGTGCTGTTCATGTGATAACTGCGCGCTCCTTGAGGCTCTTTTGGTTCAACTAGAAAGTTAGGAAATTAGACAATCAGAGAGTAATTTGTGCGGGCATCTTCCAGGCACTTGCGTATCATGCATCCCCGGATGAAGGATCCAGTACCTTACCTATAATTAGAGTGTAGAATAAGGGCACCATACAATGGCATTACCCAGTGTGTCCAACTTCCTTTTGAACTATAAGTGTTTTCTGCGTTAACCTCACTTCACTTGGTGACCATTGTAGTTTTATGTTTAACACAGTCACAAACTATCAGCTTTAATTTTTTTAGGGTGTATTCAGACTGGAAAAATCTGTTGGTCTCGGACTGAATCTGCATAATTTGGTCCGGATTGAGTCCTGAACCTTGTATTTTATCTGTATTTAGACTGCCTTCAAGCTGTCTATCCTGTCCTGAACCAAAGCTTGTAAACAAAAGCATGTGACTACAGATCTCTTCAGTCATTGGCCAGGAATTACGAGTTCACGGTAAAGCAATGAGAAAAAGAATAATGGAAGTTTTACACTTTGCAATCCTTGTTGGGATAGTTCGCTGATTCAAACTTTGTATTTCGCTCACCAATTTTGAACGCCTGTATCAACGTCAGGTACAACACTTTGTATTTGTATGGCAGAGGCATGCTGCAAGGCAGTTATTGAGGAGACGTCGGCTACAGACGTACGCTGATAAATGTTTATTACATATAGTTTGTCGGGAAAACAGTGTGAGAATCATAGTGTATCACGTTAAAAGATGTTTTAGTGAGCCTGTATTCATCCCACCACATTTCAATGAGTTCCTGTGTCTAGTCGTTGCTTCATTCCTGCTCTGTTTATGTCTTCGTAATTGTGCTACTGTGGCCGTTTTGGTTTAGTTGCTCCTATTCAGACTGAGGAAAGTTAGGCGGAGCTCAGTCCAATTGGAAACTGACCGAGACCACCTTGAAAGATAGGTCCAAGAGCAGTCCCTGATTCTGGACCAGGGTTTGCTATGTTGTATTCAGACTGACAATTTGTTCCAGATTATCGAGGGAAACAATCTCTGGTTCACTTTAAGCAGTCTGAATACACCCTTAGATAGTAGTTTCATTGACATTCAGAAAGTAATTTTTCTCTAAAACTCACTAAAATGAAAAATCAACAAAAGCAAACGCTTCATTAGGTTTCAACACTATGGATTGAGTGTTCCTGGACCTTAAAAAGTAGAATAGAGTCAGTGGTAATGATGCTACCGCTATTGTTGACACCAGAGTGAGCTGTATCACTCATTGGCCACAGTGAACCCAATGACCAGTGCCAGTGGAGGCTGCTTTGAGAGCCACAGCCACACAATGACCTCGTGTCAACTTGCACGCACAATCAAAAATCCTGCATCATCCTGTTAAAGAGAGCTGTGATTTTAGCGGGCTGTGAAATGCAAGTGCAGGAGAACACATAGTTGATAATAAAATCGAGGCAGACTAGATAAATGGGGTCAGGCGCAGCAAACACAAGGTCAACAAAGTATCTGTAAACCCAGGACAGAAAGGATGGAGAAGGAGATCCAGAAGGAGAAGCAATGACATACTTGAGGGACAAACCGGCTTTCATTCAATTATAGATCTGAGGCTTGGGTGGAGCGCTCTGCAAAATGCAGGCTGCTCTGCTCCTCATGAGGCCGAGACCTCACGGTTAAATCCACGGGCAGCCTAATTGGCAGTTGGTCAAAGTTAAAGACCATAAGCCTAGACGGGCAGTGCTGCTGCTCTGCTGAGCTGCATGGACGGTTGACTCTCACTTATTCAACAGAAAGGAGAAAAACAAAACACTAACTTGTGTTTTTTTTTACCTTCCAGCTCACCATTTGTAGAGGGTTTTAGTACCGGTAGTTCTAGCATGGTGCTTTACACTTTACAGTATAATACAGTCAGACCCAACCTTGTGAACTGTGTTTAACATAATTAAAATAACCTTGTTTTTTCAAAGAAGGCTGTATTCGACTTTTATTGTAGGAAGTTGAATCTGGTAAAATATCCATAGCATCAGGTGAAAAATCCTCCCAGTGCTTTTCCAGTGGGAAGTCCTTCCTGTTTACAAAGTCAAATCAAGGCAGTGACTTTTTTGGGCTGGACACAAAAGAGCATGTGCATGCCAAGTGCGGTGACACACTCTCCAACGCAGACTATGAAACGGTGAAAGGTTGGACTTTCCAGAAATGTTATTTAGGCTCGTGGAGATGAGTGTGAGGGTTAGGAGAATGAGCTTCTGTCTCTTCGGCGTGTCACGGAGGGGGTGGGATGAGTTTTCCTTGATGGAGATCAGATTGTTCAGTGCCCTTCTGCCCTCACTGACTCAAATGTCTCCAGCTCCTGTCCAGTGTCTTTTCAGGCTTATGGAGGAGTTTGTCAAGGCCCTGCTGGCATCTCTGGCACTGATTCTGCTCCCTCAGCACACACACTGTTTTTTAACCCGTTTTGTTCTGAGTCCAGTTTTCCTGTTCATCTCTTTTCAGTCCGCTGAGACTCAGATGCTGTAGTCCGGCCACTGTCACGACTACATTTAATTGGTTTAGATATTTTTTGCATAAGGCCTCTTTCATTGTTAGATACAGATATGTTGAGTTTCCTGAATTGCAATGATTTATGTGAAATGGACTTTTAACAGCACCTACAGACCCACTTCGATGAAAATCATGTTTTTGGTATTTTTAACATGTTCTCGTGACATTTGTGACTTGTGACGATGGAAGCAATATATAAAGAAAATTAGGCTCAAAGTGGCATTTCTGAGTACTGGTATTTCTTAATCAAATTGTTGTGAATCGTGTAGACAAAAAAATTCAGTTGGAAAAAGCTTGTAGGTGTGACGTAAAAGGTACAACTGGCAAGACACAAGCTTCTTGCTCCACTTTTAGACTACTAGATCCATGTACGTCTTTGTTTTCCTCGTCCGAGCTGGCATCTGGCTCAAAACTGTACGGCTGGATAGCTCTGAGATTGCTCACCATTTTTGTTGCACCAGTAATGTTAGGTTGGGAGTGTAAGGAGCTATGTAAGCTAGGGTGCGAGCGCGTAAACAAATGGGTGATGGGAAGTGGGGGTCGGTTGAATTTCTCATGTACTACTGTTGCTCTGCAGAAACTATGTCCTAGAAAACAAAGCAACTATTTTAATAATGGCTAAAAAGTTATAATAATTTTTAAAACACCAGGAATGCTTTTAAAATAGATTATTAGATGATTTGAGTGGGTCTTTAGGACCAGTTAATGCCATCTGCTTGCTCTAGTTATTTTGTTTTGGGAATCCCTGCAAAAATGCATGCTAGTAAAACCTTAAACTTATATTGTTTTTTTTTTTTTGGTGGATTATGTATAGATACAAACAAGGATCCTACAGTTGGAAATGCAAACATTTCCATATAAGCTCACAGTTCATGGTCACTAACGTCTTTCACATCGAACATTTTGTTAAAACGCTTATCAATTCCTTTTTCGTAACTTATTAATACACATTTAAATACAGTGTATAAAGGGACCCTTTTGGAAACTACGTCAGATCTTTTTTTTTTTTTACTTGGGCTTCCTTATATTTAAAATTGAACACATATTTTGAATAGATATGTTTAAAATATAAACAAAACAATAAAAGCTAGCAGTGGAGATGAATGTAGTCTGGCAAAAATGGACAAATTTTTAACAAAATATTTGTTAAAAGTGTAAAAAAAAAAAGAAGGGAATTTTATATTTTGTTTTGTCATTTGGTTTTGGTCATAGTACGTACATATAAATTCAAATAATAAAAAAAAAAAAACAGAATATTTAAGTTGTTTTTATTCTGAAGGTTATTGGGTGATTTTGTTGCTAGTTTTACAGCCAAACCACAATCAATGTCATATAAGACCCTTGACCTTTGTAGAGAAGATGTAATACACTTTATTGTCATGTAACCATGCAGCATGCTTCCATGTTATTGATTGCTACTTAATGGGATTTTGCTTCTATAGGACCCTTTTAAAGATACTCAGTGGAATGGATCAAACCATTTCTTTCCTATATTTGAAACAGTTCCAAGCTGCTGTCATTTACAATCTGTTCATTTCTCATCATTTTAAAACAATGAAGGAGATATTCATTCTTTGTTCTCATTTATGACTGCTATTTGTAAGCTTCCAATCAGTAACCACAAGGTTTAGGAAGTTGATTATAAGATGCTGAGCGTGCCTTCTAGGAAGCCATTACCTCACATATGTATAACAGCCAGATACACATAAATCACTGCTTCCCACCCACATTGCCTAAGGCCTGAAAAGCAAGGAAGATGGGGGTGGTTGCATGAAGGAGGGATGGAGACATGGGAGGATTTCAGGTCATAAAAATAGGCACACTCTCCTTCAAATCCCCCCATCTGATGAGCCTTCCATCGTTATGCCTCAGCTCTGACTTTTCATATATCCCCCAAAATGACCCTATAATGTGGTATCTAGCATCCTGCGCTTGAGTCCAGCTTTAGAAAAAGCCTTCCCTGTCAAATACGTTCCGTAAACACAACGTCCAATAAACCGTTATTCAATATGACTGACAGAATAAAGCGTAAATGTCATAAGAAAATAAATGTGTCCTATTGTGCCAGGCTTTTTCGTGGAATTATGTCATCAGGAGGAGCCAGAACATAATCTACAGTTTCAACGACTAAAGAGTGAAGCAGCAAAGTAGAGTAGCACTATTGACTCTCATATAAAACTGTTTTCATTCATAAAATGAGGTCCTTCCCTGCCAATCCCACTGGTTTGTACTTGTGCTCCAACAGCTGATGTCCCTCCCTTATCTGTGCCGTTTCCCCTCGGCTCAGATCAAGGAAACATCTGGAGGTGGTGTAATCAAAACCTTCCACAAAACGTTGTTATCCTTTCGACTTTTGTCCCACCGTTTTTTCTTTTCTTTGACTTTTGGGTATTTTATTTTAGAGAAATTGAAGAAAATCCAACATTTAATTGGTCCTGCATGTAAAGCAATAATAATGATGAAAAAATAATACTGGAGAAAGTGCTAAGATTGTTACATTGATTTGATTGATACAGTTAAATAGCTAGACAACAAAACACATTTGGTCAAAAGCCCACACTTAAAGACAAATTAGTCCAGACAGGCAAAGGGAATGGTATCCCACAATTCCGTGCGCTGCCAATCTAACAGCAGCACCAAAGTTACAATTGATTAATTGAATTAATTTGACTTAAAATAAAATAACTGTCTGATAACTACGTCTTATTTTTTAATTTGACTGAACTCAAAAAATGGATTTATCTTAACTGAAGCAAATAATTAAGTTAGATTAATGTAAAAAGGCTTATCGATACGTGGTCTTATCCTCTTCATACGGTGGAAAAAGTATTATCTGAGCTTCTTCATCCACTAAATCATCTTCAAATGGACACGCCATGCTCCTTCACCTCTCTGAAACAAACTAACCTTCAACTAAACCTGCTCCAGACCAGGTTATGTTCAGAGCATGAGTTGCTATGGCAACTTGACATACAGTACAGACCAAAAGTTTGGACACACCTTCCCATTCATTTGAACGAGAAGGTGTGTCCAAACTTCTGGTCTGTACTGTACCCTGAAACATACCTCCATTTTTGGAATCGAAAGCTGAGGCTATCCGCTTCCCTAGCCTCAAACTCTTCGTGGTAACTCACATAACCTGCGATTTGGAATACCGCTTTGGTGAAATCAAAGCATGGCTTGTGCTGGATGCATTTGCATGCATGTGTGAGCTTGTGTTCTCGTTCTCCTCCTCTGTCAACAGCTGCGTTCAGTCTGCCCCGCAAGAAAGCGTGCAATCCTCCTTTTTTCTCTCCCAAACGGAGCCACACTGCATCGTTCCCCCTCTTGCTTTAAGGACACGGGCAGACTCTGTTGCGCGGGGCCCGGATCGTGCTCCTCCTCTCAGCCACGATCTTGCTGGCTTCAGATAAAATAGGCCAAGGGTAGCACTTGGCATCTAACTTTAGAGCGTTTTAAGTTGCAGAAGCATCTAGTAAACTGGTGCTATAGTTGATATGGTGCCAGTTTTGTTGTTGCAGCTCACTTTTGACTGCATTTATTTACCGTTTAAGGCTAAAGCCATTTTATTTGCTGATTAAATACACATACTAAACATATGTTTTTTAAATTGCTTTTTTATAATTTTTTTATATTCTGTGTTTCACTGTGTTTAACCGTGTTTTATTGTGAAGCACTTTGTGATTATTATCTTGAAAGGTGCTATACAAATATAGCTTATTACTATTACTGTAAAAAATCCAATATAGGAAACATTTTAGGACTGAAGGCAGTATAGATATGAAACAAAAACGATGATCTATTTTTGACAGCTGTTTTTTTTTATCCTATGTTCCCTAACTTTTGAACTTGTATAATCATGGTGTGGGAATTCATTTAAATGTGTTGGGAAATAAGATTTAAGTGGAACCAAATGAGCGTTTATATGTGACAAATGTGCGTCAAGCAGGGAAAAGAGGGGCTTCTTCTTTTTATTTCCACAGTTTACTAGCGCATGTCCACCGACTACAGTTGGATGAGGCTTGGTGCGACATTTCAAAGTGGTACATAGAGCGGTTTCACAGCTCTGTTCCGCTATAAGAAAGACTTTGTTTCACCACAATTATTAATTTGATCATGAATTCACGGGGACATCCGTCAAGATTTAACTTAACTTGTTTAACTTTTAACACTCATTTAATCGATGCGCACATTGTATGTAGAGCCCCGAAACCTTTGTGGAAACTTGAGTAGCTCGGCGGGAACGTGAGAATTTTGAACGAGGAAGCCCGAAACGCGTTTTTTACATAGACTTTTAGCTGGAAGTGGTCGCTTAAGCGCACGTTGTCTAAGGCGGTGTGAACGTAGCTTCAGAATTTTTAAGGCTTGTGATATTTCTTGTTTCCTTGCTTTCCTTTTAAAGTATCCATTCAAAATAAGTGTCATCATCATTTGGACTTAATAACGTTAGATTTCTTCTGCGTTCATAACAATCCTCTGAATGTGAGGAAGTGTTTTAAAGTGAGGTTTTTTTTTTTGCCTACATACCCAGTAAATTGATTCAAATCCTGGACACAAGTGAACAAATTCTCTCATTTCCTTCCACCACAATACTTCCCTTTTTCATTCTGTCTGGATGCCTTCATCCCTTTGTACTTTCCCAGCTGAAGCCTTGCAAACCCTTTAAGAACTTTCTGTTGGACCAAACCCTTCATCCACACTGAAAAAAAAGGAGGCATGCAGTGTGTGAGCAGGTGCTTACTGTAATCCTTGCTAGGCAACAGCATATGCCAGGCTGTTCTTTTCGGAACGGCAGCCAGGACAAGTCAGAGTGAGGGCCTAAGCTGCCCCTGTCCCTCATTCCCCTCCTCTCATCTCTACCGTCTTGGGATGTGATGGTTTCTTTTCAGTGATTGACCCTAAAAGACTTTCTTCAAAAGAATTTAAGAGTTTCTGAATCATCGTATTTTTGTTATTTTGACCCAATATGTTACAAATATTTTGTATCATTACCGCTGGCATGGAAACGTTCTTGCATCATGCGATGTTATCGACTACTTACTCATCCTGCTGTCATAAAACTGACATCTTTGATTATTTTTAGGTTTTGGTCTGTAAGAAAATACTAAACTTAATTGATTCTGGTACCAAAACCGATGAGGCGACCGCAGTTTTAGGCTTTTTTCAGTTCCGATGTCACACACAACCAAATGCAGCAGTGGCTCATTGTGTAACGCAGCTGTTGACATCAACTGCTGTTGGTATCTTAAGGCGATCCGTTTGGTTACTAGTTTGTTGCTGAGAGTGCAGAGTGCGTTACGAGTGTGTGTTTATGGCAGCGTAATAACACAGCGTCTTTACTGGACAAAGATGAGTCATTGTTAAGGGTGTTGAATATGTTGTTGGCACATCTTTTACTTGTTTATAGACACGTGCGCACACATTTTGAGTACACATGTATGGAGTCTGCATGTTTAATCACAGGGAGGAAACAGATATCCGGATCAAATGGCTGCTCCACAGTGCCGTACTCTGTCATTTGTACTCCGCAGCTCCAGCGTTTCCCTCTTTGACACTAAAATATTGTAGGCAATGCTGTGGTTCCAGTAGGCCCCAGGGAGGTTATTTCAATCTGTATTGCCTTCTTAAAAAATATTCTGTCTCTCAATGTGGATCTCTGTGCTTCCCTTTAGATTGCTCTCTTCCAAAGTGTGAATCCAAACTGGACGGCCCCGGTCAAACATCAGGTAGGTCAAAGATTTGTGCTGAACTTCTAGAAAACCCAACTGAAAATTCTTTAACACAGGGTGCAAATGCAGCCATACCCATACACCTACTTTCTGTGTCTAAATCTATTTTCCTGTCTGGAAGATTTATTGTTATTGACCCCAGATGTGCAGGCGAGTCGGGGAATTCTCTGAACTTTGGGTTTTAAGCTTGAAATGCGGTTGATTTCACCTTTTTCTTCTTCCTGTTGTCTGACTGTTAGACCAGAGTGTCGTTGAAACATCAAGAACACCACGCACCATGGGCACTTTTGAACGAAAATGTTCCATCAAAGCTGTACTACATCGAATCCCATTAGACTCAAGCTCATCTGTGGCATCAGCTAGTAACCATGACCTTGTGGGTCGCATCCTATAATACCCCCAGGACAAACATACTATAAATACACTACGCTGCTCTCTTCTGGGTGACTTGTTTTTGGGTATAAACAGGACAGCTAGATCGCTCTTATTGGGGCACATTGATTATGCAAAATAAATTCTCATTCCTTGGCAAATAATTGTAAGCTAATTTAAACTAAGATTAAGTGTAGTTTATTTAAATTAAACCTTTTTTGGGGCAATCTGTGCAAGAAAAGTTGCATTGGTATTATCATGATATGAACAAACATGGAATCCAGTTTTGTCTGGAAATGCGTTTATTAATACAAGACCACATCACAGCGAGGTGTCATCGTCACTTGCTAAGGTCTACAGCTTCAAGTTTTTACCTGACATATTCCAACTAGGTCATCCAGGGATAAATAGAAGACCAGTCTGTATGGACAGCTTGGCTTATAACTTACATCTGCCAGAGCAGGAATGGCTGATGATTTGAAATCAGTACATGCCAGCCAAATCATGGCTCCCAAAAGCCAGAGCTACTATGGTCTTTAGAAATGTTTCTCCTAAAATGAGGCTGCTCTATAAATCAGAAGCATTGTCTGAAACATTCAGCTAAAAAGAGATGAGAATTCACTTGAGTCTTCTAGAAAAACTGAAAACATGCCATTTATTAAATCTCTTCTGAGTTGATGCTCCTCTGACCAGTGATTTTATGCATTTTTTTTGCTGCTGTGTTGCTTTAACAAGTGAATGAAACAGATTTGCTTTTCTCTAAGTGAGCAAGTTAGATAGGTACGCATATTTTCAGTCTTTTCTTTAATCACTTAATGAAGCAAACATTTATTTTTCCACCCATATTCTCACTTTTGAGCTGCATGTTTTTTTAATCATCCATATATGGGTGGATAGGACAGACCTAGGTGGGTATGTCCTGTTGTTTGGATACATGACAATCCAACTTAAAATCCTTGATGTTCAGCTTTATTCATACATGAAGTAATAACTATTTAAAAAAAAAGGGAAGATTGATCCGTTTATGCTGCCCTATACAGATTGTAATATTATAAAAGTAACAACGGTGCAACAATGTTTTATGGAGGATACATAACTGCTAAATCATGTGTCCCCAAAACAGTCTTAGCCTGCATATGGATTTACAGACTAAGCATGCTTAGAGTAAAGAGCTGGACTGCTTCCCAGATATGCTTCAAGCTAGAGTCCAAGATAATCTGTAACAGTAGCATGTTAAGACAGGATGATTCTGATCAGTAGCTGTGCTAACAAGATGAAACATCATTAGTGTTGTGTATTAAATGAGATCTATTTGGGTCAAAATGTTTTTGGGATTCAGAAACTCAATCACATATTGTGATTTTTTTGTGATTTTAATTGTAGGCTCAACCGTTTATCCTGTGGAATCTCACACATTTTGTGGTGGGAAAATTCTTTTCCATTTAATTGTAAATTTGTGATTTAAAATATGAAATTGAAGAAAAGGATCAAATCCCCCTTTTCTCCCATTTCGTCGCACTTTTCTCTCCACCATATGTTTCTGTTCAGTTTCCTTCTGCTCTGAGTCCCTTCTCTAGTCTTTGTCCACACTGAGATCACTGTGTGGTTCCTATTGAACTGGGCTTTGAATGTTAACCATGTGCACTGTGGGTAAACTGCCAGACAACTGCCAGACATGCTCCTTCAGTCTTGCACTAGTGTGTGTTCATGTGTGTGCATAGATCTTTTTGTGGTGGAAGGAGCAGTTTCCTCCGTACTTCACAGGATTTGGATTTTTTCAAACTCCTCTGCAGGGGGCCACGATGGAGAACGCTGTATGGTGTTGGTTTATACATCTGCATTTGGGTTTCTGTCAGATTTGTCCCGGGATAGAAACATTTTTACATATTTACTATCTTTCCATCCATGGATGGATGTCCTTTGTTGGGTTATAATTGTTAGAACCTCCTTGTAATACAGTTTAAACCCCATACCCCTAGATAAGTCATGGAGGCTTCAATATCATGTCCTTACCACATGACCCAGAAGTGTGGATTTAATGCTATGGCTACTGGTAGCACTTTCTGATGATACAATAAAGATAGTTTCTGCAGAAAAACTCCAGATTGTTTTAAAACATTTGCGAAAGATCTCAATTTCCTCTGAAAAGTCACTGAAACTTGTGTCAGTGGAATCCAGAACAGATTATAAACTATGTGTGGACCAAAGACACAGTTGTTGCAGTTGTCAAAAGTTTTCTTTAAGGTATTATATCTGCTGGAGAACTCTAAGAAGAGCTGATGACCTATGAAACACCTTAGGTGTGCAATCTCATGTTGCACTCAAGCAACCTCTGTGTGACATTTAACTGAGTATTGTAATGTTTATGTGAACGCTGGGTTCATTTCGGCCCAAATTCAACAACACTTCAGCAAAATGAGTCCAAATGTAAGTTAGAAATGTCTGTATTTGTTGCAAACCAATGAGGTTTTTGCTTAAAATGTTTAACTGAGCTTCACTTGAAGGAAACCTTCAAGACAGCACAAAAGAATTGAGCCATCATTAGATTTGAGAGACAAATACAGTATCCGTCTTTCTGTTTGTCTACAGAGGATGCATACTTTGTCTTGTCGTCTTGACTTCATTTTCTTCGGTGGATACAGGAGTGTGTATCTGTGTGTCTTTTGTAATACTGTGTTTGTGCTTGTGGGTGCATTCCTAGATTCCTTTGTGCCACAGAAAACCTCTGGCTGTGCTTGTTGTTAAAAGTGCACATTTCGCATTCTTGCGTCACAGGATATCAGCATTTCTGAAACGCGATACTTCCTGTGGCTAAAGAAAAACTTGCTACAAATCAATAGAAAGGATGGCTGTTTGGAAAAGAAAAAAAATCTATTTGTTTGTCTAACATATCTAAAAGTAATGGAGTAAAAACATTTAGTCATACAGGGTGGAGTATATTGAGGATGTGGATGCATTGTTGCTAGAATAGTTTATGTTTCTTTCACCTATTTATTTTTCTTTGTTGCTTATAATTATTAAACCACCAATCATGTTATAGTATCTTTTTTTATTATTCACAGCACCTTCCTTTGTCAATCACGTCCCAATTGTTAAATAAAAACACTATCATCTGATTTCATGCCATTTTTCCACTTAGCATCTTTTCTTTCAGTTTAAATTAGAGGAGTAATCCTTTTCCATTGTGCTTTTAAGAGCAGCATTGTAATATGGTAAAGGTGTGGAGTAACCTTTGGCCGACTACCTCGCCACAGCCCCTATAAAAGCCTCCTATCAGCTCCGTTTCCACATGATCGCTGACTGTGATCTTAGTCCCTCACGCCCCTGCAGAGCACCCCTGCACAGAAAGGCCAAGTTCCACTCTGTCACACACCCAATCACAGCCCACCTCTCCCATATGCATTGGCCAATCAGACAAGCACTACAGAGGAGGAGCTAATCACGGGGGAAGGGGTGTCTGCGTGCATCCGCTGGTTGTTCCTTGACTGTACTGATCCAAGAACCAACATAAGACCGTAGTTTTGTCATTTTTGCTGCTGCCTTAGCAGGTTTTATTGGTTGTGCCTCTGCAGGATAAGGTTGTGATTAATACCAGAGTTTTTTTCTGTGTGTGTGATTGTTTTTTGGACTCACAATGGTGTTTCCACCCTTCTCCTACGACTGATTTTCAGCTGTATGATTGCTGCTGGGCTTGTCCAGTCCTCACTGTTCCTTGTCTGTGCAGTGGAACTGACATCTAAGACTCTAAAGTGTGGATGCATACCGCACTGAAAATGACACAAGAAGAAAACAATAGTGGACAGTGTATTAGGGCCTGTTTGTAGCTAAGGTGACAGGGTGAAATTGTGGAGGATGAAAGACTGCGACTCTCGAAGCACTCAAGTTTTTTTCCTCAGACGGGAGGTTACGCCTCTTTCTTCCTGTGGAATCTTGTTTTGTGAATGGCGTCTTTCCTTTTCTGGAGCGCTGGTGACATGGACCACTGGACTGGTTTGAGCACATAAGGGGGATAGAACCATGTCCGTTCAGATCCTGTTGGTGTCTCCTTGTAAGTATGACTTGATCACAAAATGCTAAAATGGTTTGTATAAATGGGATTGAGCTTAGTAGTTAAAATCAGGTGTGGTCCTCTATTTCTTATTGATGAATCTACAATGCAATAGTATGTTTAATTCATAAATTCACTAATACCGGACAAAAAAGTGCTTATTTTTGATCTTCAAGCTAAGTAAGCGATGCATTTGATGCACGCAGGAGGAGAAGTGGCACTTCCTGCTCCTGAATGGTGTTGTCTTTATGTGGAATGTATACTTGTAACCACAAGAGGGCCTATAAAATAACCTGTCAAGAGGGCCACTACTAATTTTTTTCCATTAGATGTCAACCTAAATAACTCATATAATAACTCACTCATATTTTTTCATTTATACTTAAGATTTCCAGATTCACAAGTCCTAGATTCTGGATAGGAACTTTAGAAAATCAATCTGGCAATGTGGATTTGTAGAAAATAATAAAAAATTATTGTTTTGATACAAACAAGATAACTTTAGATAAGCAGCAGTTATTGTGTTCAAACTAGAAGGTGCAGTAGGGACATTTAAAAAATTAAAATGGTATAAATGAGCACAACTTAGACATTCAATCGTGGGTCTGTAGTATTCCAAAAGTTTCTCTTTGGTGCACAGGTCAAATTATAGCTGCTATTGAATAGAAAACCTTCTCTTTTTCTTCATCCCCTTGAGGCCACAGAGAAACCTCTTTATCAACAGGAACAGTATTGTAGATGACCCCTCGTGTCTTAAATTTTTTTAGCAGTCTTTCACTGCAGATTTTTCTTAAACTGGATAATACAATTACGAGTGACCAAAATGTTGGGATTTTCCCATTTTTATAAAGTCCGCCTACATATTTTTCACAGTTTTCTAACAACCAATTCCAATGAAAATCATCTTTTTGGTGTTTTTGACATCATATTGTTTAATTTTATTCACGATGGAGGACATAAAAAAGAAAATGAAGCTTAAAATTTGCATTTCTGAGTATGCCCTTATTCAAATCATTGTGAATCAGGAACAGATGAAAAAAATGCTGTTTGAAAAAGCATGTAGTTGTACAATTGGCAGGCCACTAATCCCCTGCTCCATTCCATTCTGATGCATCCACTTCCAGACAAATAGATCCATGTATGTCTTCGTTTTCCTTGTCTAATCTGGCATCTGATTCAAATCTGTACAGCTTGGATACCTTAAATATTGCTCACCATTTTTGTTGCAACGGTAATGGTAGGATGGGGTTGTAAGGAGATGTAAGCTGACGGGAGAGTGCGTAATCAGATGGATGATGGCAAATGGGGGCAGGCTCAGTCCGCATCAATGGCAAATTTGTAATGAACATTTATGTGTCCTTGAAAATTATACAGGTTCTTTTTATTTAGGATAAAAGTGGCATAAACATAGTTAAAATCGGAGTGGGACTTTAAGAGTCAATCATCATAATTTTAAGTGAGCTGAAGTTTCACAATGTTGACATTTTAGTGAAGGGGTCTAGAATATTCCTTTCTTTGTGCTTCTTGTTATATTATATTTTACTGAGGACTGAGTTTGCCAGTGTGTGACAGAACGTATACGGCGAATCACTTATAGGGGACTTTTAGCGCATGTGCATTTATTTCCCTCAGTCAGAACAATGCTGAATCGTAATTTTGTGTTATTTACACTTTTAGTGGGTTGTGTCTGCTGTTATGTGTGTTTACTGTTAAAAAAACCATAAAACTGAATAGCCAATGGAACATTAAGCTGTTTTGTATCTTTTTTTTTGTCCATGTTTAATTTCAGCTCTGTTTTTTGCTGGGCCTGAGGCCTCAAATAAAAAAAAAAATTGAACTTTTCTATGGATAGCTAATAGCGTTATTTGGATTTTCTTCTATTTTGATAGATTTTTTCGCATTACCAAATGTCTTTGAGCACATCCTAACACAAAAAAAAAAGAAAAAGAAAATTGCCAGGTTAGATTAGACTTTAAAATCTCAACTGCTTTGTGGAAATGATCCTGTAAATTTTCCCGCACTGGCTATTTGTGCAGACATGCATGAGGCTATTCATGCATAAGAGACAGATGTTCCATGAGATAGTCTTTTGGCCCTGTGTTTTCTTTTACAGCCTGTTTTCATGACTGAAATAACAAGAAAAACACGTAGCATCCAGTAGTCAGATCCTGGCATGCAGATAGATGGGTTGGAGTCTGTGCTTCATTGTCTGCTGTGTGTGTATTAAAGGCAACACCGACGTTTATGGAGGACAGCTCTTGCGATGATCAGTTCAGACAAATGGTGGAGGATAGTTGGAGTGGGGGAGTGGAAGAGAGATTCACTCTAGAGGGGAAAGAAATGCCTATTTGCAAACTTTCTATGGAGGCATACAGCCACACACACACTCTCTGCATTTTTTATAAAGCAATATTGTATGGACCAACAAAATATTTGTGCATTGTGTTGTTCCCTGTGGGATCCGGCTTTGCTGAGCTTGTGAACAGGAACTGTTCTGCTTTTTGCAAGCTGGCAACCTGGAGGCTCAAGACACACCAACACGCATACACACACCAGCACATACACACGCGCACAGACGTTATTTTAGGGGTGGAGCATTTTGAAATGGCTAGTAGGGTCTAGTACCTCATGCTACGTACACGCCAGGCATGTAATGCGCGTTCAAGAAGGATCTGTTCACAGATTGGTGAACGGGCTTTTAGCATATGGTGTTCACACTGGACTTTTGCTACCCGATACTACCACGTGTTCTCACGGCTTGGGAAAGATTTGGTGCAAAATGTCAGAGCAGGGCAAATCTTGCTTCAGGCTTTTTATTTCACAGCTCCATATTGATTTATGAAAGACTTGCTGTTTTATAATTCCGTCTGCCCAAACACCCCAATTACTAATTTCTCCTTCATGATCAGTTTTCATACATGACACTTCCGTGAATTAAAGGGGACGTCCTCCATTAGTCACTACTAAGTCTAATGTTCAATGAGCATTCAACAACCGCACTTTTTGTCTGTAGTGCCTATAAACGAACTTAGAAACTTGCGTAGCGATGTGTGAATGCAAGAGTTTCGAAAGCAGAAGACCGAAATGCACATTTACATAGATGTTTCATTGGAAGTGGCTGCTTGAACGCACGTTGCAGAGGCTGGTGGGAATGTAGCATTAGTCAATGTCTTCAAACAGTAACTACATTTCTTTATTCTTAGTTTCAAACAAAACACTTAGTATCACTAAGTTGCTTAGTATCATAGTTTCACTGAAGGCAGTAAAGCTCTCAGCACAAATAAATTACCCAGATAGCTTTTTTCGTTGGACCTAATCTAGATGTTCACCTGAATGTTGGTACTAAACAAACCACTTGGCGGTGATCCATCTAAAAAGGATGGAGCCGGTTCACTGTGGAATTCTGAGAATGCCGTCAGACTTTCAGTGAACCAAAGGGAGATAAAAAATAGACTGACGCAAGCATTTTACACTTTAAGTTAGAAGAGAAAATCAAAATAATTGATTTTTAAGATCAATAAGACCAATGGTTTTGATCTTACTTTAAAGTCTGTGTATTATTCAAATAAAATGTTCAGCTGATATAGATAGCAGGCTGATATTTGTGTACCAGTCTACACATTAGAAAGACTTTGTCAGTGCATTTCTGTTTCTTTTACAGTATTTTCCATGTCTCTCTCAGTCTCCAGATGCCTCTCAGTGGGGCATTTGTGGGTAAAACGAAATGCATCATGTCAACAACAGCTGTGTTAATTCAAATACATGCTGGTTCTTTCTTGAGCTTATGAATAACAATATCTTTTTTAGACAGACAATGGATCTATCTAGATACACACAACAAGGTACAAAAACATGTAAAACATCACTTTGTATTGCCACTGTTTACACTGCTTATATCATAGTAAAATAATGTGTGTCCTACCCATACTGTATATAACTGGAGAGATAATCTCTGGTCTCACTCATAGGATTATATATTGCAAAGATAAAGCCTGAAGTGGGAGGGGCTTATAAAGGGGAGTTTGATCTGCGCAACTCAATAACTTTCCAGTAACAGCAGTTGGGTGGAACACAGTAAAGCTTGGAGCTCTGTTGGGTCTACCCATGCAAGCATTCATCCTTCTTCTATTTCTGCTGTGTTCTGTGCAGGGTTACATGGGTTGCTGGAGCCTATCAAAGTTACCGTAGTAGGGGAAGGTGGGGTTGTTCATCGCAGGGCAACACACAGACAGATATACTCACAGTCACTTTTTATAGTCACAGTCCCATTCACCCATTCACACACTAACACTAGCACCAATCTATAACCCAAAGGAGGAATGTGACGTTCAGTGTCTTGCCCGAGGACATTTTGGCACGGTGGAACTGAATTTGTGAAGAATATAAATGGCGTCATATTCAGGAACGGAAGATTTATACCTCTTTTCTTTTCTTTTTTGTTTATTTTTTCTGTTTAATTTGGGAAGAAAATACACACACACCATCATTCTTGGCCTCTTTATCCTTGTGTGTGTTGTCTGTGTTTATCTTTCTTTCCTTACGTTTCTCATGAAACCACTAAACTAAAGCAGACCTTTTTTTATCACCTCTTTCTGCAACTGTCTAATAATGTCAGATAAAGTCTCGCCTGCCTCAAATGTTCACTAGAGAACAGTTGATACCTCATGGTCCTGGGCACGTTTCCTTTCTGCGTTTCCTCTTTCATTTGCTCTCTGCTTTTGTTTGGAGGCAGTTAGAAAGGCAGTGGCTTACGGAAACATCCACCCTCCTTTTCTTTGTGTCTGCCTGTGAAGTGTTATTTGGTCTGCTTTAGTTTATCGCCTGCATTTTGCTGTTTAGTGGTACAATAGGGCGAGTTTGGTCTCAGCGGGCTGTTCAATGGCCTCCCTGTAGCCGTACAAAGCGTCCTCCTCTCTGCTTCATTGATGTGTTGATGCAGTTCAGCTGGCTGCCCAATGAGTCTGAACTGTATACGTTTGTGCACAGAGACGCACGCCAGTGGATGCTATGCCCTGAAAGGAACTTGTTCTCTTCGTCACGGCTATAGTCCATCTCACATTCAGGTTTTTGTTTGCCATGGAAACAGTACAACTCATAACACAGAGGCACTGTTTTACATAACAGTAAACCCTTGTGTTTGATCACATTGCTTTTGGTCAATACAGCCATTAGCAAAGTTCTTTTTCGCTTTAAGTTTGGTATTGGCACAGCAGTGTGTCCCTTTTTATTTTAACTTGTGCTATCCAGCAGTTAAGCAAACAGACAGAAGCTGAGAGTCTCTTGTGTTGGACAGATTTGATTATTTCAGCAGGGGGTCAAGTGACCTTTAGACACACAATTCCATAATTGTTTTTTGGTCTTCAAGGTCAAACTTCCATCCATCCATTTAGCAAAACTGCTAAATCGCTTTTGAGGTCACGGGGTTGCTGGAGCCTATCTAAGCCACTGTTGGGTAAAGGGGGGGTACACCCTGGATGGTTTTCCAGTTTATCGCTGTGCCACACATAGACACACAAGTACACACAATCCCATTCCCACTAAGAGAAATTTTAAGTTCACCAATTAACCTATGAAGACCGTTTGAAGACAGTGACTGGCAGCCAGGGGTGTCTAGAAAAAACCCGCACAGAGAACATGAAATCTCCATGTAAAAAGGACCCAGCCAGGATTTGAACCAGCGTATAACCCCGTGCTAACTACTACACCACTGCACAGACAAGCTAACCTTTATTTATTTATTCTTATTAGGTTATTCATAATATTATTGTTACATTTCTCGTTTCTTTTGCATATCAGCCCATCGATCTGAACTATCTATTGGTACATACTAAGTTTCCCTTCGGGGATTAATAAAGTTGATCTTGAATAACTGTAGATGTCAGCCGACTCTGTCTGAGTTTTACTTTCAGAGAAGTGACAATCCTTCCGAGTTATTCATTCCAGCAGGATCAGACAGATATGGATGACCTGGACTGCATATATATGGACATGCAGCGCTTTCAGCCCAACTTGAGAAGTCTCTGAGTAGTTGGAGTTTGATCTTAACATGGCTGCTTTGAGCTTGCTGTTCTACTCGCACTACATGCCATTTTTGCGGGTCAAGAAAAGTCAGCTGACAGCGGATGCAACAAATGATAATGGTAGGTGCCAGCTGTAAAGTGGGGGAAAAAAATCAATGAAATTAAAAAGAAGGATTTATTTAAATATTAGATTTGTAAAGAAAAAAAAAGAATCACGTCATTCTTTATAGGTCTATTAAAGGGACTTTAGATTAAAATACCGTAAATTCCGGACTACAAAGCGCTCCCTATTAAAAGCCGCACTCGCCCATTTCCACCTATTCAACTGCTTTTAAACATACACAAGCCGCGTCGTGATAAAAGCCGCATGTATCATGTACCAGACTTCTCACATCATGACTCCCAGTTTAGTTAAGGTTCAATCCCACACTGTGGGAGGAGTCAGCTTTGCCTCAGGCTCATGCAGGCGAACGCGACCACATCTGACAAACAGCGTGGGACTCTATTCTGTTCACAAGTTCCTCAGTTATGGTTTATTTATTTATTTAGATTTTTTTTAGTTTTTTTACTTATTGACAATCTAGGTATCACACATAAAATTACAAACAGTAACCACATAATCAACATTACATCCCTCAGTTATGATGAGGAAATTTACATCCACGATCCCCCATTTCCCATGAGTCTTAGGGGCTAAAGGCGGGGCCAACACCCGGCTCGTCACACTGTTGTACGCGTTTAAAAATGAGCAAGTAGCAGCAGTGCATGGAGGGGTGAAAAGGAACAGCTCTCCTTCCGCTTGTGTCGCGGCAGCATTATGGTACTAACAGGGCTGGTTAAAAAAAAAAAAAGTAAAATAAAGCAGCGGCGACTGAAAAGCGCGCGCCTCAGCGCGATACCAGCGCCTCAGCGCGGCGCGTGCGTCAGAAGTTCCGCGGACGCCTCTGAGCTCCGCGCTCGCGCCGCGCGCTCGCCTTCCTATCTTCTCCGACACCTCTGGCCAGGGCGGCTACAGGGAGGAGCAAATCGTGTCTGTGCAGAGCAATCGGACTTAATACTGTACGTTTTGTGGATGAGGGGCGGATGCGTTGTTACGTGTGGGAGCCTTCAGACTGTCATCGGCCCCGCAGCTCAATGTGATTTAGCAGCAGGAGAACATGTCTCCAGCTCACACGGAGGCTGTGAGCTTTTCAATGCAAAATTCCGGTCCTCAGAAACCGTTAAAACATCACGTGGATTTGTGTTTCCAGTCGTGTCCCGGCAAAATAAAGGCTGATGTTATTCACACATGCGCTGTTCTCTCCCTCACGCAGATGACCGGCTTTTCCAATCCCGTTGGTGATGGTGGATTTTTTCACGCTGCTTTTAACGATTGCTTTTAACTTAAAAGCTTCATCATATTGTAGCAGCGATCACGTGCACGTTGGGTCTAACGGCACCAAAGGATTCTGGGATGCGGCCGGGCATGCGTGTTTCGTTTTGTTGAACCATGACTGAAGTGTCTAAGACCTGAAGTGACATCCATGCTGTTTGGCTGCTTAGGATGTTGAAATAACAAATGACTTGTGCTTAGTGTTAGGTAAAGAATTCAAACCATTCACTGAGTCCTAACGTTAGTACTTGGCGGCCACCAATTAAATTCATAAATAAGCCGCGTCACTGAAAAAGCCGCAGGGCCATGAGCGCAGGAAAAAAGTAGCGGCTTGTAGTCCGGGAATTACGGTACTTTTTTAAAACTCACATGCATTTTCTTAATACTCACAACAGAAAAAAATGATAGCAATAACTTGTTATGTATGTAGGTATTGTTGATGTTTACTGATGTAAACATGCAGGAAGAGTTTATAGACATTTTTTTTCTATTATTCTAAATGATGGAAATAGAGTTTTTGAAAGCACTGGTTCAAATGTATTCTCTAATTTGTCTTAAATTTTCTTTAATGCGGGCTCCCTTGTCTTAAAGATCTCTTGAAACAAAATGAGCAGTGACTAAGCAAAAGTAGTTGTAATATTTTTTTTCAAATTTAAGTTTGGAGTACTGGCAGTAAAAAGAATTAACCAAAGAGGCTGTAGATGGCTCGATGCCAAAACGCGCAGTCACCGACAGCAGCATTAGAGAGAAGATTACAACCAATCGTTATTAAAGCCTATTTCCCTCCCAAATCCACCAACGACAAATGTTTAAAAAGCTTAACGTTTTTTTCCCCATGTGAGTATATGGCTGGGTGACAGGGAGGGGAGAAACCGTTAAATGCAAAGCAGCACATGTCTCTATAATCTTGTTTTGGGGAGGGTGGTTAATATGAGGACACACACACAACCCCCCCCCCCCCCCCAAAAAAAAAACAAAACAAAAAAAAACAAGCCGGCTGGGGAGGACAGGAGGATCTGGCAGCCCTTTTGGGCTCCTGCAACTAAAGTAGACTTTAGGGCGCTGACCAGTGTATGTTATGGCTTTTTTCCCAGTGGTACTAGAGCTGTTAGAGTTAAGGCGGCTGTAAAAGCTAAGGCTTAGGGCTCCGTCGAACAGGTGTGTTACCGGTCTTACCAGTTAATAATGGCGGTGCTGAATAATCACTACTAGGAGCAGGCCCAGGCTGAGAAAATCCTTATCAGATTATCAGGTAGGGTATTCGTTATGTTCATCTAGAATCTTGAGATTTGCAGATTTGTGGAAATTCATTGGGTATATTTTTGATTTATGACATTGTTGGCGAATGCCAATGATTTAAGTTACCTGGAGAGTGTTTTCATGTTTTGTAGTTAAGGGTTTATTTGTGCACGCTCAGGATTTTGTAATATGTTCTTGTTTCAAAACCTGATGGAATCATATTACATTGAACTACTTTTTAAATATTTAAAGTATATCTATATATTTTTTTCCAAACTTTATTTGTTTTATGCAGAAATTGTACAAAATGTCCATCAAATCACAGACGCCAGTCGAAATAAAAGTACTTTTGCACAATCTTCTTTTTTTATAAGTTAAATAAAATAAAAAACTGAAAAAACAAAAACACCAAAAATCAAGAGAAAAATAACAATAAAAAAATAAAAATAGAGACACACAAAACCGCACCAACCCTCTCTATTAAAGCTTTAGAAAATATAATAGATTTCAACAATTGTAACTTAACACATGCCCAGATTTCTCAGTAGAGTAAATTAAAATAAGCAAGAAGTAAACCAATCCATGAGATAGAATCAGACAAAAGGGAGCCCCCAGAAGAAGTGACTTAGTCTGGAAAAGAATAGAATTGTATTTGCTGTGTCATTTGGAATAATGGACGCCACCTTTGTTCAAATTTATCAGAGAACCCATTCAATGTCATTCTTATCTTTTCCAACTTGATGAAGTACAGAACATCCTTGAGCCACCGCGAAGATGATGGAGAGTGTGGTGATTTCCACTTTAACAGAATTACTCTCCTTGCAAGAAGAGTCATAAAGGCGAGGGAGTCCTTTTGAGATTTTGATAGGGAAGGTGGCCCTGTAAAAAGTATATATTTTTAAAATTGTTTAAAAGAATATGGAGCCCTTACCATGACATAAAAAATATAAATTGTTCCTTCAACTTAAATATTCGTGGTCACAAATCTGTATTTTGTGTGCACAAATTGTTTTGTGGTGACAAAATTGCATTTTCTTTTTGCTTTTTCTGTGCACAATTTAGTATTTTGTGCACACAAGTTAGCATTTTGTGGCCACAATTTAGTATTTATTGTGCAAAAATAGTATTGTGTGTGCACAAATGAGCATTTTGTGGCCACAATTTAGTGATTTGTGCAAACAAATTAGAATTCTGTGACCACAAAATTGCCTTTTATTTGCTTTTACTGTACACAGATTAGTATTTTGTGTGCACAAATGAGATTTTTGCAGCCGTAATTTGGTATTTTGTGCACACAAATTAGTGTTCTGTTGTCAGAAAATAGCATTTGATTTGCTTTAACTGTACAAAGCGTAGTATTTTGTGTGCACAAGTTAGTATTCTGTGTCCACAAACCAGCCTTTTACCTACTTTCTCTGTGCACAAGTTAGCAATTTGTGAGCACAATTTAGAATTTTGTGTGCACAAATGTGTGTTTTAGGATCATAGGTTCTTACTGTTAATCAGGACTTTGTGGCCAAAAATTCTAATCAAAACTTTCCAGCTTAATTTGTGGACACAAATGCTAATCTGTATAGACATTTGCTAGGTGGTCTCTAAACAAATAGTAAATAGGCTATTAAAACTTGTTTTTTTGACCATTAGAAACGGAGTTTTTCCATTTATAAATAAAATTCTAATTAGACTATTATTCCTTTTTTTATTTTTTGTTAAAACAATGGGTAATATTCACTGGTTTTCCATTGTCTGCCAGATGACTCCTCTACATTGGAGGAAGCAACAGCCGCTAGAACTGCCATGAATCCCTGCTTTGTAAATGTAAATGTAAATCAAACTACAGCTGTTCTCATCTGGGAGCTGTAGAGTTGCTTTATTAGTAGTGTGTGTTGCAAAGTTGAGTGGGGCTCTGTAGTTAGAACATTTGAAATACCTATAATTTTGGTTGGGGAATAGATGGAGGATGGAAAAGTCATTAGGAAGATCATTATAAACTCTACTCCCTCTTATTTATACACTCGTTTTAATTCCTAATCTGAATAAACCATTGAAAAAAACAAAGAAAAGAAAAAATGAAACAAATATTCTATGACACTTCATTTCAACGATATTGTGCTATGTCATTCATTCGTTAATATAATTATTCATAGTTTCATATTTGCAATGATTGCAGTAAAACTGATTTAGAAGCAATTTTTACACCCTTCTATGTAAGCTCATTTTCATGACACATAATGAAGAAAATGTTCTCGTGGACTTTATTTTAGTCTTTTACTGTATGTGGGTCATTTGACACAGCTTATGTTGTGCAGCCAGAACACAGCACTAATTTAGTCACCACATTTGAAAAATTGAGAGTAAGGAATAGTTCGAAGTCGCATAATCTTTAGGTATTGAATGTCAAGGGAATTCTGAAAAACAGGTTTTCTGGTTAAAGAGTAAACGGCAGGCCCAATGCTTTGACCTCATTCTTTAACATAGAGAAGACCTAAAAGTCTATTGGAAATGATATAAAAAGAAGGCAAATGTTGCCTGAAATCTTTAGTTTTTTCATTAGAAAAACCTTTTTCTTTTTGCTGAAATTTAAGTTTTTTCTTCTTCTTGTAGATTCCTAAATTTTTTGTGTGTACGTCAGTAATAAATGCAGGTGTAGAGGAGAAGTAAATTGTTTTATTTATCAAACACAGGGTTCTCAAACAGAACCCTGTTGAGAAAAGTTTCATCACAGCCAGAGGAAAGTGAATTTATGAAGATTAAAAAGAGGCTTGGTGGGGGTGGGGGGGGGGGGGGACTGGAAGTTGTAATTGCATGCTATTGATTTTTATGACGGCAGCATGTATTTAGCCGGTCTCAGATAATAAGATGAAAATTTTAAAGTTCTTTTACTCAAGACCTGTAGAAAAACACTGAAAGGATTTAATAAAAGTTAAAAAAAAACTTTTATTAAATCTCATATGCTGCTGCATATGAGCTAGTTTTGTAGTTAAAGAGTAATTTTAGTTTTTTTCTCAGAAAGCAGGTTGCAGTCCTTAGAGAAAAGAAATTACTAATCACCTGAATAATACATGATTTTACTATATAAAGAGTGACTGGTGTTTCCTTGGGGGTCCATTGTTCTGGGGCACTACCGGGTTTACCTCTAGGGGGTGCTGTTGCTATGGTGCTCGTCTTCATTATGCGGTCTGTGGTCCAATAGCCATAGAGTGGGCCTTGAGCTGCTGTGTTGGGCGGGCTGGGCCTTGGAATTGATGGATCCCCATTACAGCGTTTCCTCACAGTAGTACCAAGCCAGACTTTTTCTTTAAGCTGCAGTTCTTCATTGTTGTTCAGGGTTATATTGGGGGAACTGGGTGGGTGGAAGGAGGAATCTGGTGAGGGAGGGGTGCCAATTATGTGTGATTGTCCTGTGTTTTCTGTTTTAACAAATTTTCATATTTTATGGCTTATCTTATTTGCTTTTATGTAAAGCGCTTTGTTTTTTGAAATGAAATGCGCTATACAAATGAATAAAGTTTGAGTTTGGTGAAAACATATGGAGAGATTAATCAGTAATTCACCATTTTTTTGGCCTCCTCAATGAGTTTAGCATGTGTAAAGATGGAGATTTGTTTGCTCGTGTTTTACGGTAAAAAAGGGTTTGGCTGTAATATAGCGAGTTGCCAGTAGTGAGGTGTGGAGGACTCTTAAAGACCTACTCCAATTAAAATAATGTTTCTTCCTGTTCCTGTGGCATGTTTCTGATGATGGTGGACATATTTTAAGAAAGTTGAGCTTAAATGAACATTTTTGAGCTTTTCTTAATTCAAATTGTTGTGAATCAGGAGCAGACAAAAAAAAGTACAGATGGAAAAAGCTTGTTGCTGTGACGTTGCTGCTTTACGGCCGAGCTGGTATCTGTCTCAGGACCGTACGCCTAGATAGCTCCACTAAATTGCTTGCCATTTTTATTGTAATGATAGGTTGGGAGTGTGAGGGTCTGTAAGCTAGCTGGAGAGAATGTAAACAGATGGATGATGGGAAGTAGGTGGCAGTATGACTCGTGCCAACAGTTATGGCCAACACTCAGAATTTCTAATGAACTCCTGCCGCTCTGCAGAAAAGGTTGTCTTAGAAAACTCGTTTTTTTTAAATTTCAGTTAAAAATGGCATAATCATAATGAAAAGACCACTGGGAATGCTTTTGCAATAGATCTAAAGATGATTGGAATGGGACTTTAAGTATTTCAGTATAACAAAGGGGTAGAATGGAGATCAAATGAGAAAAAAACAGACTTTTGTGAGCTGAACTTTGAGATGAAGTTGTTTTTCCAGCTCAGTGAGGTGTGAAAGGAATATGAAAACAGATGTAGCGGCGTTCTAGCGATTTTCTGTGGTTTACACTTTGCATAAAATAATTAAAAGTGAAACAGGCACACACATTCCTTCAAATCATCCCTGCAAGTTTTGTACAACTTGACCGGACATATGTGCGCCCAACATTTCACTAAAACTTTGAGGGGAACTCTTCCTAATCTCAGTGCAAAACCCCACAAACCCTCTGCTGCTGACTGTTTTCTTTGCTTCTTTAGCTGCTCAGTTCACACAGTTCTGTGTTTGGAAGCCATCTGCAGGGCCAGACTGCTTCTTGTACCATGACTTGTTCTTTCACAGAGCTGCTAATAAGCAGGATATATTTAGATGCATATATATATAATTCTGCAGTTTCAGAGCTTTATGTTATGGTTTATGTCATGGTTTCTGTTGTAAATCATGAAATATTTTGGTGTGAATCGTTTCACCTGGTTGAGAGGGTATGCCGTTTGTGAAAACGTGTTGAAACAAGATTTGAGCGGCGAGCTCAGCTGATGCTGTAACAAGTTAACACGAACAGAATTAGGCAGAAAAAAAATTAACATAAAGCAACTTTGTCTTTAGGAAAAATGTCTAAATTTGTGAGTTAATCAAAAGCGAAACTGGCCTGCAAATAAAACTGATGGATGAATCGACCGTCCTCTGACAGATTACCCACCAAACAGCTCTCCATTGTAGCCTGGAATTTGCCTCCATCTTTGCCGTTTATTCAAAGCGTTTTTTTCCCATCCCTTTCTTTGTTGTGCTTAGGGGTTACATCCAGGTCGAGGGGGCTGTGGTGGGAGCAAAGTGTTATTTTTGCTTTAGGCCGCACTTTAACAACAACAATATAAGAAACGGGATGAAAGTTGAGCTGACCACAGTCCCTAGGCCCCCTGCCAGACCCGGATGAAGGTCACAGAAGTGGGAAAGAGTGGAGCTCAGCGCTGCTGCTGAGTGTCTCTTTGTGTGAGAAAAAAAAGATCTTTGAATTCATGGGTGTGAAGGCAAGAAACACTTGTATCTTTTGAGAAATGGACTGAATATTGACAAAGACAGATAATAAGAGTTGTGATTGTGTCCGTACGTGACAAACCGTTTCCACTGCTCTTGTTTGTGGTACCGCCCTACTATAGCAGTCTAAACAAGGCCATTGATATTGCCCAGACAGGAGAAAAGGAAAATTGTGGATTTTTTGTCTATCAGTCCACATTCTTTAAAGTTTTTGGTGGTAACAATGTGGAAAAACCTGACTTTCCTTAAAAAAAAAATCTATATCCTCCTCCTTCTTTTAAGAAGCCTGTTAAAGTTTGACCCCACTTGTGCATACCTGTGAGTAAGCGTGTTTTTCTTTCAAGCTTGTTCTACGTAGTTAGAAATCAATGTCCTGCACATTGTCAGCCACAGAGCCCAGTGGAGCCTGGCAGACTGATGTAGGTTGGGGAAATTTATGTCACAGGATTCCTGCACTCAAATTGACATGGCATGCATGAATGAGGCCTAATGTTGCATTAGCGAGTCCAAACAGAAATCAAGACATTGTGGATTGGTTTGGTATTTTTCAGTTTCTTGCTTTAGTTTTAAAACAGATACTTTAGTAGTTGAGCAATTCTATGAAATAAAGAATAAGTTAAAGCATAACAATGACCCAATGCCTTTTTGTTAACATTAAAAGTACAAAATATGTTCGAGTTCGGTCCCATAAATCAACCTTTTTTGAGCCAAGGCGCACGTTATCCTTGACAAAAATCCTGCGGTACACCAGCATCCAAAAATTAAAAAAGGAGAAACTCTATAGTCTGTATTGATGTACAGTCCCTCTGCAATGTTTTTTTCTAGAAGATGTAATAAAAGTTAAGTTAGTTTTAAGTAATTATTCAGAAAATCGGATTTGGGCATCAAGACCTGCAGGGTAAATGCAGCCGAAGTGAGTTTTATAAGATGTTTCAAACTGAAACTGAAATTCTTCACTATCAAACCAAAGACTTTGAAGCCGACTTTCTCTTACTCAAACATGTAATAAAGTGCAATATAAATTATGTTGAATATTGCGAGCGGGTCGAATGTTAAAACAAAGCAGAAGGACCAAGGCTCTGAATCCCTGCATTATACCACAGCAATCTGTTAAAAGCACCATATTTGTGCTGAGACAGCCTGAACAACAGCCAGAGCAATTGCAATTGGAGTTCTACAGTATTATGGTACCAGGACTGATCTGTTCCACTACACTACAGGCAGCATGTAATTGGACAGGGTTTGAGGTTATGAGGTTATAAGCCAAAGGATTGGCCTGCCAAGAAGCACAGATGCGCCACGTACAGTCTAGTCTGTGGTATAAAGGATTGGAATAAACGGGATTGGCCCGGTGACCTGAGGCCATGTGTTCTAGTTCCGTGCACAGACCATAGTGCTATGTTCTTGTAGTTCATACTGGATTACAAGTTGGGGTTACAATGTTTGTGTCTACCAAAATTGGTCAAATTCTGCCACCTAAGCGAAAGCTTTTAAAGAAAGACATCTGCAACACATAAAACTGAAATCATTTTTTTCTTTTAAGGTCCACGATTTTGTGCGATAAGTCACTAAACACATTCTGTTCTGTCATGCTGCAATCTGCAAGTGTCACAAGCTTGAAGTCAGGAGGCCAAAGGGAAACGGGTTTCCACGCCTCTGACGCACTTTAATGTGAACTGATCTTTTCAAGACACAATCCATCTGGAGTTACACATGGTACTGTGCCGCTCTTGCTGTGTTTGATTCTTGATTTTTAATCGTGCAGAGCAACAACAGTGAAAAGGCTGTATACTCTGTTGCTCTCACAGCATGGGGGGGGCTCAAAGAGCTACTTTGGAATCGAGCATGGCGAAAAGTAATCAAACCAAACATGGAGCTTGACTTGTCTGCACAGTACAGCCAGAGTCATTCTATAAACTAACATTAAATTTAAGCTGAATTGTATGTCTGCATGTTAATGTCCTGTAAAGGTTTGTTTGAAGCTACGGTCACATATGCTAAAATGCCACCATGCGGCAAACTAAATGACTGTTTTTCCGCAAATTCGGCCGGTGCCTCGCGGAGGTTGCACGGTGACATGTAATCGGGCGGCAGCAGTCGCTTTTGTACCCCGAGGTTTTAAGAAAAAATGTAAAATTTCACGGCGACTGGATGAGTTTTTGACGTCGGTCGGCCGCCGCCCTTGCACATTTGGAGGTCGCACAGTAGCAGGAATGCTCCCTCTAATTTCTCATGTGTTTGTGCATACACACAAGCACCCTGAGTGCACTGAGGACCACTGGGAGCACCGCCCCCCAACGTGCTGTGACTTTTTTGTACTTTTTTGGCGAGGAACCCGTGTAAATCGGGTTTGCACAACTCACGTGATATTTGCATCTGAAAAAAGACTGATGAGCTTGTTTGAGCATTTATGGGAACATGTGAAGCTTGGGAGGGAGGATAAAAAATGTTCATGTTCCTTGTGGTTTGTTCGTAGACGCCACATCTCTAATAAATTTGAGTTTATTACTGTTTTTGATGTAGATGGTATAATTGTGTATGTAATTAGTTTGTAATTTTTTTATTTCATTTTCTAGGGCACTGAGAATGTGCGATCATCGGCGATTGTGCAAGCGCGCAGGGAATATTGCCTCGGGCTACCGGGCAGCTGGCAGCCTGTTGCACATGACATGCATGGCCAATGTGCGCAGACATTTACACATCGTCCAGTCAGAGCTGCTGCTGGCTGGCGATCCGGATGTGACCGCCCAGCTGTCGCCCGATTTTTGTAATGACATCATCCCCGCCTGACTGACTGCCGTTGGCTGCTAATCTTAAACATCCTTCCGGTATCTCCCTATCGTGCGGTGGCCGTTGGATATAGTTGTATGTGAGACTTCAGCTTGAGCAAACTAAAATCTAGGGTTATATCAGCTGTGAGTCTGCATCTTGTTTGTGTTGAAACTTAGAAAAAACTCCTAAATGACGCTAAAAATAGTCATGGGACCCCTCATTAGGCGTTCACAATAATTCGCATATGTGATATCAGCCTGTGCAGTTCAGGTATAAAAAAAAGGTATAAATTGTGATAAATGGTTTTGTAAAAGTGTTCCCAGTGGTCTTTTAATATGATGATACAGTTTTTAGCCAAAATCAAAGAACCTGGGTCCGTTTTATAGATCACATTTTCTGCAGAGCGGCAATAGTTCACCTTTGAGTTATAAAGTAATCCGCTCCTCCTTCCCACCATCCAATTGTTTACACTCTCTTCCACTAGCTTACAGCCCCTCCCAACCTGACATTTCCTGTTCAACAAATTTGGTGAGCAATAATGGAGCCATCCAGCCGTACAGTTTTAAGCCAGATTGCAGCTCGGAAAACAAAGATGTACATGGATCTAGTCGTCTACAAGTGGAAGCGACATGGAGCATGCCGATTGTCACATCTACGTCACAACTTCAAGCTTTTTTAAAAGGCTTTTTTTTCATCAACTCCTGTTTCACAACAATTATGAGTTAAGAAACACTGAGAAATTCATTGTGCTCTGCAGAATGATAATAAAAGATTCTGATTCTGATTCTGAAATGTAATTTTTGGCTTAATTCTCTTAAAATGTTTCCTTCATAGTAAAAACAAAAATGCCGCAAGTATATGTTAAAGTCACTAAAAACACAATTTTTTTTCCGAAGTGGGTCTTTAACTGTGTGTGGTTTTCTTATGACCATGCAAGTGTGCTTTAAAAAAATGTTTTCTTTAACCAAATTGTTTCTCTTACAATACTGCAGTCATCTTTTCTTTACTTGTTATACCTTCAGTCATAATTGTGCCATTACAGAAAGTTGGACATAAAACTCAATTTTCATTGAATGAAACATGTTTTTTTTTAAACTTTTTTGCCTCGTTTGACATGGCATAGATTGAAAAGTGACAGTTAAATGGATTGTCGTCATGATGGTGTTATTATGAACAAGCAGTCAGGGATTGAAAAGCTTTATTTCATGCTTGGCAGACTTGTAAATGAAGGCATGTGTGCTGGTGAGAAGAGATCGGTTGTGTGTGTCTGTGCAAGACTGTTCAGCGAGAGGCGACGAGAGGGTTTCATAAATCCCAGTTTTTTTATTTTTTATGCCTTTGCTACGTTCTACGATTTCTTCTGTGCTGCACATTTAAATGTCTTAAATTATGGAATGCATTTGTGCTCACATTTGCTGTTATTTAACAGACTGCTTCCTATTTATTATGGTTATGCATCATCGTTTTTTGAGTATTTGCATTCCTAGAAAAACAAATGATTCTCCAGCATTAAGATGCTGACATATATGACATTCCCATCTGTTCTCTGCTTACCGCAGTCCTGTGCACAATCTGCACAGTCGTGGTTTGTTGTGTTAAAAAAAAAAAAAAGGTGCAGCCGGGGCTACAGTTTAAGCTTGGCTGCAGCAGTTTACCAGAGGTCAGCACTGGATGTGAGCCAGAGTCAGTATCTTATATAAACCACCGCTTTTAGGAATGTGTCTGGGCATACTTTATAGGAAAAACACACTCATATACAAACACACTGAGACACTAAAACACACAAGGATCATTGGTACTTTCTTTGTCCTGTGGTGCTGATGTTTTCTGAAAACAGACACTTCTCAGTCTTTTTTTTTTCATCACTTATCTTCATGTGGATGAGATGCAGGAAAGGAGATGGGATTACAAACAGTCACAACAGTGTGTAGAGTCACTGATAATAAATAGAGGGTAGTTTTATTAAGGAAAGGAGGAACTTTGTAGGTTGTTGCACGGTCATAATTGGTTGTTACATCAGTCACTTTTTTTCTCAGGTTTGGGTCAGTCCAGGTCCTCCCAGGGAGCTGACAGGAGACTGTAGAAGTTATTTTTTGGTGCTTTAGTTTATTCTTAATATATTTGTATTTCTGTAAATTGTCCCTCCTTTCTTTACTGTACTTTTATTTTTTTTTAACTTTCAGAAACCAAGGCCATTAACCCGCTCATGACCATTTTTAATCAGTTTTTGATCTTTATTCTTGTTATTTTTTCGATCAATATAGCTTTTTTCACAATAAAGCGGACTATTTGATACGTGGTGCGGCGTGTTGTCATGTGAGAACCGACTGAGCCTGCACAAGGAAAGCGATATATATGCTGATGGCTTAAATAAAGCATCAGTTCAGAGAGATAGTTCACCTCTTACAGCTTGTTTTTGTCCAGACGAGGAAGCAAAATTTAGTTTTAAAGAAGCCAGCGCAGTGATATAGAACATTTAAGATACGTGACCAGCACTTATTTTAGAGGTGTGCATTATCACTGTGGATTATCACTTTTTAGTCCACACTGAGCAGCCAATCAGAATCCAGTATTTACCCGGACCATGGTATAAGACGCTTTATAAAGTTGACTTTTTAGTTTTCTACTTGATAGTTGGGGGAAGGTGTTAGGTTTATTTGTGTAAGTGGGGACACGCTAGTTTCACTACTGCTTCCCCATATATTCTATTTGAAGTTAACTAAATGTAGCTTTTACAGCTGCCCTGTGCCTCTGCAAAATTCCCTCTTTCATATATTTTGAGTTTTTTTTTTTTAAATCCGAAATTCATGTGTTTATGAACACTGTTGCTTTGTTTTATTTGAAGATCTCATTTTTTCATGTTCTTCAAGGATTTGTAAATGTGTCCCCAAAAAGCAATTGTTAAACTTAATTCAGCTCAATGTTGTCATTTCAAAATGAACCTTCACCTCAGAATGGAAAGACGTGTTGCCGAAGCCCTTTTTTGTCTGTCGGCATCATGTGCTATTACAGGCCTGCCTTCCAGATGACTTTAAGCAAACCTTAAATGTGCTTTCATGTGGCTTTCTGTCAGCGTTTGATTTTTTCTGGTTAGTCCTGCATAAAATCCAGCTTTGTGAACTTTGTAGCTTTGTGGACAGACACTTCTGTCTCTGCGGTGAAGCAAACAAATGAATAAAAGCGTCTCAAATATAATTAAAAAGGACATTTTCATTTAGTGATTAGTTTTTATATAGCTTTAAACAAATTTAATAATGAAGAAAATCTAATGGTCACAAAACATGATTAAATAATAATAATTTTAGATGATTTTAATATATATTTCTATAACCTAACATTCAACTTAAACTAGTTTTGAGCTAGTTTTTAAATCTTTTCCAAAAATTTCAAATTGTTGGCTAAACCTTTAATAGCGCATTGAATTCTATAGACTAAAGTACTGTTTTTGTTTTTTCTTTTACAGTACATGCTAATGTAATTTTACTCCATATTTTAATCTCTGAAATAAGATAGAAAAAAAACATGGTTAATCTACAAGGATGCTAAAGAAAAAAGGCGCTATTTTATAAACTACACAAATAAATAAAAGGTATTAAACTATTAAGCTCCTTCCAAAACAAATAGCCTTTAGTTTGGTTTCTTTGTAATCACACCTGCAGCGCTGACACTCTGGAACTGAAACTTAGTCAACTGTAAGCAAGATTTACCGTTAAAAATAGACCTCGGTAACCTGAATTGAACGTGTAGCCGGTGAAAAGCGGCTAAAAACAAGAGTCATGTGACGTCCCCTGAGCAAACTCAGACAGCAGCAAGAATTTACTGACTTTTTTTTTGACACTTTGATTGCACACAGGTGCACATAATTGAACTAATTATGTGACATCTGAGAGTAATTGCAAGCACCAGACCTTAATTAAAGGGAAGCAAGCAGAGAGAATATACAGTACATGCAGTAACTGCTTTTATCTTTGTCCTAAAGACGTTGCTTTTTCTTCTGATTCATTCTAAAATGTGGAGTTAGGTTATTTTTCAATTTTCCAGTTTTTTTAAATGTACCACACATAAAATACCCAGTGATGAATGTGGTTGTGACATTGTTTGAATACTTGTTAGAACTTTCTATGAATGATTGACACATACTATCCTTTTTTATAATAACAAATATAGCTGTTTTAAGACGCCTGTGACAGAGTATTTGTGTTCGTTTGAGTTTGCTCCCATATTAAGCATGGAGTCATCTGTTGAAGTTTCAAGGATCCTATAGGTTAACTTTTACTGAGAGCAGACGGAGACGAAGTCTGGTGGTAATCTACATGTCAGCATTATAACCTAATTTTCAACCATTTTCATATAATATTTAGTTGTTTATGTATAATCCCACTCACGAGTTATTTTGGTTTTTCTCCAATTTAAAAAAAAAAGGTGCGGTATTTTAATATTTCCACTGTGTTGTTTGTTTATTGAACTCTAACAATAATGGATGCGTGGGCAAACAAGCTAATTATTATATTTTAGTGTCATTTTTGTTCATTTGTACCTACAGCATTGGCCTTTTAACACTTAAAAAAAGAAAGTCATTTTTAAAAGCATTATCATGTTTTGTGTTTGCAACTCTGGCTTTTCACTGCACTTGAACTCGATGACAGTGAAAGAAAAAGGATAACAGAAATACATCTTGACAGATGATCTAAAAACAAGGTCACTTGTCTCCTGCTCACTGCTTCTGGCTGTGTGTTTCAGGGTTCCATCGCAACGAAGATTTGAAAGCCATTGATGTGCTTCCCGTCCTAAAAGAGAAGGTCGCCTTTCTTTCAGGTCAGTAGCAGCAAATATCACTGATGTTTTACTGAAACTGTGGGAAATGAAGCCAAAATTTACCATACTTCGAGTGAGGACATTGATTGAGTTCACTATGAAGCTACGTACACAACATGAGCACAATGCGCGTTCAAGAACGAGAATGTTCACACGTGATGAGCAGGGAGGGGCTTCTCCCTTTTTTTCCTTCCCACTTTTTATCAGCCCATGTCCACCACCCACAGTTGGTACAGGCTTGGTGCGTGAATTAAAAGAGGCGCTGTCCATATGTCACTACCAAATCAGAGTCTCTGATTGGTCAAAGTTTGATGTAGTTAAACTTGCAGTGCACGTTCAGGGGCCATGTTTTAAACATGGGAGCCCAAAACACGTATTTACCATGACTTTTCATTGGAAGTGGCAACTTAAATGCGAGGGAGTGCACATCTTGCGAATCTTGCTGCAGGCTTTTTTCTTTCTGATATATGAAAGATGTGGTTTCTTTTAACTCCAGCAGCGCCCAAACTATTATTAATTTTGCTCTTTAGTGAGTGCACTTTAGTGAATTAAAAGGAATGCCATCTTCACATCACTTGATGGGTCAAAGTTCAACCTGGTTTAACTTTCACTGCTCATTCATTCGCCACGCACTTCGTACATAGAGAATGGAAATGGTTGTGAAAACATTTGTAGATACGTGTGAACGTGAAAGCAACGCACATATACACGCGTTTACATAAAAGTTTCATTAAAAATGGTTACTTGAACGCACGTTGCCAAGGGCGGTGTGTACGTAGCTTTAGACTTTCAATCAATCAATTTGCATGTCTAGTTAAGGATTGTCAATGTAAGCTGAGTTCTATAAAAAATAACTTAGTTTGACATGCAGAATATATATTTGCTTTTTTTGTAAACAGTTCTCTTTGTTAAATAGTAGTGGGACTGAAATGCCACAGTAACTGATTTGCCCCCTGACCTGCACTTTGACTTAAGACCGTGTCACACAACCGCTATGTACATTTAACCAGGATGAAAATTGGTCCGATGTGAATATATGTAGAAAAAAGTGAGAAAAGTTGTGATCTTTATGTGAAATTTTCACAGATGAATGAACCACATTACAACCACATAAGTACGAATAAACCACACCAAAAACTTTGAACAGCGCAAAACCGAATTCACGTTTATACCCGTTGGCTGAAACCCTCGCGGTCATCTGCACACATCGATGAATGACAAACACAAGAGTAACCTATAAATTATGTATATCACGTATGTATCAACGTATGTATCACGAATAATCGAAATATTATCTGTGGAAAATGCTCAAAATGTACGTAGCCTTTAGAGAAGAGACATGAACAGGGAAAGTGTTTAGGAGTGATACCCATGCATGTAAAAAATCCACTTACAACAACATCCTTTTTATATTTTCCATGGGTTTTGGTTCTTCAAATGCAGATTTGGTTTTTATTTGAATCAGAAAAGACACTGAATTTTGCCAGTGGTTACATCATACACTGTAACTTTCCATCTAAAAGGTGGCAGAGACAGACGTGGGGGTCCAATTCTCACTTTTCCAGCACGGAGCAACCATGACAGAATACGACCCGAGGACCTGCGTAGGCTTGTAGCATATTTGGCTACTATTCCAAGGTACGTACACTGACATCTACAGACCAAAGAGAATTGTTTTTTTCCCCCTGTCTCTCATTGAACACGCATGAACCATCAGGAGCATGATGGGAAGTTTTTCTTTTTAAAATAATTTAATGAAGCTCAAAACTGGCCGTATTTTCAGAACAAAATTCCTCTATTTAGAGTTTTTTTCCAACTTTCTAATTTTGTTGTGAGGTCTACATTGAAAGTGTCTAAATTCCTATTCAAAGCCAAGTAAAAATAACCTTAAATGATCTGGTGATGATTGATGGTTTTGTGAGCTTCATATGGTTGTAAATTTAAGTTTGATGGTTGAAATCAATATCCTGGTACAAAAACAACCTCTCAAAACTCCTTGTTGAGGCTAAAATGCTCCTCATACCAATGTGCGTTATGAAATGAACGCAAATTCCGTAAAACATGTGAAAAAAAGCTATTTGAAAAGGCAAGCACAATTTTTTCATTTTCTTTGTACGTCTCTGCAACCTTTAAACTGGTCAAACACTGAGCTCCACTTTGTTAGTGTTGTGCTTACCAAGGATAAGGGTTTTCAAGAACTTAACCTTTTTCCCATGATTTGAAACAGGCTGTCACGCCCTTTCTTTCAGACCAACAACAAACACAAGACACTGTTTTTTTTATTTAGTTTTTTTTTTAACTTTCCCACCTTGGATGGATTTAAAAAAACAAGAAGCAAAATCCAAGACCACAAGGAGCTCCTGTGATGGTTTTAGTTTGGATTTGGTGTTTGGCCCCCTGCTTTTCCTCCAGAAATACCTGAAATACGTTGCTCCGGGCTGTTCTGCTTGGAGTCAGTAGCGATTAGCTTCGGAGGGCGGTATCAATTCTCATGTTTTGCTGCCTCCCGTATCAGTGCTGCCCTTGCTAAAGCAGGGCAGATGCTGTGATCCTTTCTTTTTCTCACAGCTGCGTTCAGATTTGTCTGGAAGTGAGCAGTTGTCCAGATCAGAAACAGGATGTTTCACTACTTTTCACTCAGAAATCTTTATGCACCAGACTTTAGAGAAGGATACTCTCACCTGCAAAAACCTTTAAAACTCAGTGAGATATTACGTTCTGAGCAGGATTGGATCAATTTATAATATTAACTTTGTTGTTTTAAGAAAATATTAAGTAGCTAAAGCAAAGGATTGCAACACAAAGGAAAAACAAGGCAAATTATTTTTAAAGGTACAACTAACACATGAGAATAATTTTAAATAGGTTGCATCAGATTAATTCTTATTCTGAATTGTATAATCTTTTACGTTTGTATGCATAGTTTCTTGGAAATATCTTGCTGCATTAAAACCTGTCTTTCTGTTAACAGTTTGGCTTATGAAGCACATATTTTTGATCTCTAGAAAAAAATTAAATAGTAATGTAAACTTCTACAAAATATTGAACGCTTCCACTTTAATTGACTGGTTGGTTTATTTTGAGCAATTGTTCATACTTAAAAGAGAGTGGAAAGAAGCAAACTTATATGCAAAAAATTCTGTTTACTTAAATTCTGGTTCTGATCATTTTTTGATCAATTGTAAAAAGTGTTCCCAGTGGTCTTTTAATTAAGATTAATGCTGTTTTTGCCTAAATAGAAAAACCAGTGTTGTTTTCTAGGACATATTTTCTGCAGAGCAGCAGTAGTAAAAAAAAATTCTCCTCTAAGTGGTGAGGCAGGACTGTTGGTGCAGAGTAAGGCCGTCTCCATTTCCTATCATCCATCTGTTTACACTAGTTTACAGCTCCCTTAAACCCCAACTTACCATTACCGGTGCAACAAAAATGGCAAGCAATATTGGAGCTATCCAGCCATACAGTTTTGAGCCAGATGCCAGCTCAGACGAATAAAACAAAGACGTACATGGATCTATTTGTCTGCAAGCGAATGGTTCAGAATGGAGGGGAGCAGGTAGCATATCTCTCGCCGTTGTAGGTGCTATGTCACAACTTTTTAACTGCATTTTTTCGTCTGCTCTTGATGCACCTTGATTTGAACAGAGAAATACCCAGAAATGCAGTTTTAAGCTTAATCTTCTCTATATATGTCCTTTGTCGGGACAAAAATACCACAACAACATGTTAGAAACAGCAAAAAAAAAAAATTAATTTCAGTGAGTTTTTAGGAATTCTGGACACAAAAACAAATACCGTACTTATGTTATAAATGAGAATTGGACCGTTTCAGGGCTTTTTTTCCCCTTCTTCAGTGCCATTAAAATGAAAAGTTGAGCTTTTTAGAAAAGACAATCAAGCTTCAAAGTTATCATCAAAGTTGACAAACCTCTTACCAGGCTCGAGATTTAAAAAAGTGTTTAAACGCCGGCTTGTTCTTCTTAACCTTGTTTTTACATTTCCAGTCTAAATATTTCTACTGTGGTACTTCTCAGTTTCAGTCCCCCCTCTGCTCTTTCAGCTCAGACTCCCTCCCTTGCTCTCCTCTCCCTCCTCTCTGCGTCCTGTTTTTCTGCACCATTCGTCCGCCAATCTGTTTTCAGTAAGTGAGGTCAGAGCCGAGATAGAGCAGGAGAGCTCGTGTCCGTTTCCATCTCCCAGCTAGACGCGTTCAGATTAAAGCTTTAATACCGACCTTTTATGGACGTTGACGGCAGCACCTCTCCTGGTAAGTGGGGGCGATCAGCTTAACGCTTTCATGTGTTTGGGCTCTTCTTTTTCCTCTCTAAGTGCCAATAGAGAAGAAGAGCCCTTATCTTTAAAGCTCTAGCAAATCTGTCTATAAATATTACTGACACATCAGACTTTGCATGCTCTTCTTTGCAGTGAGGAGGTGGCCAGACATGGCTTCACCGTCATCGTGGACATGCGTGGTTCTAAATGGGACAGCATCAAACCGTTGCTGAAAATCCTACAGGAGTCTTTTCCCACCTGCATCCACGTTGCCCTCATCATCAAACCGGACAACTTCTGGCAAAAACAGAGAACCAACTTTGGCAGTTCTAAGTTTGAATTTGAAGTGAGTGTTTTCTCTTTTTCAGAGACAGTCTTTTCATTTTGATTTTTTTTTTTTTTTTAGGTTTATGCATTTAAACTCACCTGTTGCTGTTTTTTGTTGTTATTTTTTTTACTACGGAGATAGAAAAACCTTTATTTGCCTGCTTTTTTCTGACAAAAACAGTGTTTAGTTTAACACGTATAGCTTTTAGCTATACTTTATTGGACCGTTGCTCTGTGACAGTGAGGACTCTGTCCCATGCGGGTTTGTGTGGCTGTTATATTTAGTACCGACCCAGTTACTATGGAGACGGAATATATAGGACATGGTAAAAAATTTACTTTATCTTAGCTCTGTTTTGTTTGGCTCTGATAAATGAGTCGTTCCAAAAGTTGTGTATCTATGTTGAGCACAGTGAAACCAAGGACCAAAGACATATGTAGCTTGTGTGACTTTTGTGCTACGTTCACATGTGATGTGCGTTCTTGGACGTTCTTTTAGCCTAAGGTGTTCACATGGGACAGTCGCTACCTCACACCAGTGCATTACCGTCACTTACAGTTAAAAGAGGCTGGATGCGAAATGTTGAAGCGGTACAAGTCTCGTTAATCTTGATTCAGGCTTTTTCTTTCACAGCATCCAGATGTCACTACCAAATCCAAGTCCCTAATTTGTCAAAGTTTGACCTGGTTTGACTTTCAACGCGCGTTCTATGGTTGTGCTTTTGTACGTAGAGCCTGAAAACACTCATAGAACTTGTGTATCTACACGTGAACCGAGGTTCATGTCAGCCACGTGGGGCAAATCCAAGAACCTGCTATACGTATTTTTTTATGAATGCACATCCAGCAAGTGGTGTTTGCACAGCAAACAGGCAGGAACCGGCAGGGAGGGTATTCTTTTTCCTTTATTGTTTTATTGGGTATTAAGCGCTCGTAGCGCTATAGGCCTAGTGCGCAAAGTCAAAGTGGAGTCAAAGTGGAGCAAGTCTTGCAAATCTTTCTCCAGGCTTTTTCTTTTACAGCTCTATTCTGATATATGAAAGACTTGGTGTTATAGAATTTACTATGGTTTGCACTCCCGTGTTTTGAAAAGGACGCCACCCACCCGTCACTACCAAATGCGAGTCCCTCATTGGCCAAAGCACAGCGTTGTCGCGATTTAGCTTCAAGAACTTCAACTGGTTGAATGTTTAGCACGCGGTCAATGAACGTCCAATTTGTACGTAAAACCAGCAACTGTGCTTAAAAACTTGCATTGCAATGCGTTAACGCAAGCTTTTTGAACGCCCCAGAGTCATGTTTACATTGACTTTTCATTGAAAATGGCCGCTTGAACGTGAGTCGATTCGGCCGGTGGGGACCTAGCTGGAGAATTTTGAATGCGGAAGCCCGAAATGCGCAAATACACGCATTTACATACTTTTCATTGGAAGTGGTCCCTTGGACTTTGACGAAGACGAGGATGAGCTCAAATTTGACTGGAGAGCTTTTAATTGTTAATGTTAACATTCGCAGCTTCTAATGATTTAAGAAAATTGTTACTACTTCTTCAATTGTTACTACTTCGAGATTCTTTCCTGCCATGCCTTCTTAACTAAACAAGAAATGTTATAATTTAGGCAGACTTTTTTTTAAGTTTCAGATTAAAAAAATTGTTTTCAAATGAACATGAATTTTGACGCAGCTTTTGCTGTTTCTATTCAAAATAAAATATGATATCAGCTCATTTATTTTTTCGTTATTGCTATGTCTGCTGTCTCTATTTAGTCTGAAATGCTGTTTTTAATTCCTTTTTCATTTTTATTAATAATAAAAAGAATGTTGATGAAGGGAAAGAGTTCTTGTTACAAGTACTTTCCAACTAACTGAGCCATAGAGCTGCAAAAAGCTTGGGTTCAATGTTTCGGTTCGACCATAACAAATATTGTATGTTTTGTTAAGTTTAAATTAAGGAAATCAGCTATTTATTTTCAAGTTCCTTATTTCCTTTCTTAAGCACCTTTTGGTTTCTTGTATTACATTTGTAATATTGGTGTTTAAACCTGTGTTGTTTTTTTCCCTAGACGGTGATGGTCTCATTAGAGGGCTTAACCAAAATAGTGGACCCATCGCAGCTGACAGCTGACTTTGAGGGCAGCTTAGAGTACAACCATGACGACTGGATTGAGGTTTTAATGCTCAGTATTTCATACTTGGCTTTGAAATAATTGCATCTTATTAAATCTTTTTAACAAGACTTCATTTGCTCCAGTGGAATCTCCAATTACTCATATCTGTCCGTCCAGGTGCGGCTATCATTCGAGACCTTTGCCAGTGATGCAGCGAGGGCTTTGTCACGCCTCGAGGAGCTCCAGGAGGTCCTGTCCCAGCGTGATCTCCCGCGGGACCTGGAAGGAGCCCGCCGCCTCATGGAAGAGCATGCTGCGCTGAAGAAAAGGGCCACAAAGGCGTCCATAGAGGAGCTTGACACGCAGGGCCGACGGCTGCTCCAAAGACTGCAGTCTCATACTGCAGGGGGTGGAAACAGCAGTGAAAGCGGATACGGCAACCGCGGTGTGGGGGCCAGTGGAGATTCCAACGACCATCACCACGGGCTCCAGGGTTACAGCGACGCACACAGTCTAGTGGCTAAAGTTACGGCTTTGTTGGATAAGCTGCATGGGACGCGGCAGAACTTACAGCAGCTGTGGCACATGAGGAAGCTAAAGCTCGACCAGTGTTTCCAGCTGCGGCTGTTTGAGCAAGATGCTGAGAAGGCCAGTTAACTCCCCTTTTTTTCCATGTTTCATGTGCTCCTTGTGCTGCCGACTTCATAAAGACTTAATAAATCTGGATAATAAGATCCCAACTGACTCTTAAGACAAGGCAAATAGGTTTTGAAGTTGCTATGCAGATTTGACATTTGTTTCCTCCACAAGAAAAACACCACTATTAAGTTTAAAAACATCTATTCATCTATGGACCTCTATGCCCATAAAATAAGGCTTTGCAAATGGTAGGAAAACCAAATAAAATAGTGCAAATTAATGGTTGCTAGCAAATTTTGTTATTTTACTTTTATTTGAAATTCTATTTTAAAAGGGGATATTAACACTGATTCTTCACTAAATCTAAGTGTCACACTGAATTGTTGATTTTCCTTCATAATTCTGTATTTTCATGAGAATTTAAAGGTTTATCATCATTGCTGGTACAAATGTCAACCTTATTCTCCAATTTTCACAAGCACACAAACAGAAAAGTTGCCTTGCATTAGAAATGTCGACGACAAAACCTAACGGCATTCTATCTTTCCTCTACCTGCAGATGTTCGACTGGATTATGCACAACAAGGGGCTTTTTCTTACCAGCTACACTGAGATTGGGGGGAACCACCAGCATGCTGTTGAGCTGCAGACACAGCACAATCATTTCGCTATGAACTGCATGGTAAGGCACTGTTTATTTTGCTTTTTTTGGGAGGAACATTGACCGGAAAACTCAGACCCACACTCAGAAATCAACAATGCTGTCACTAACCACCCCCATATTTACCATTCAGAGGAAGAGGAAACAGCTTTTCATCATTTGTGCAACCATTACAGGAATTTTTACCTTTTCATTTTCCAATCCTATGCTTTCTTTCATTCGTTGTCGTTTTACCTTTTACATGGGATTCTAGCGTCTCTGTTTCTCCCACTGTTAAGTGCAGCTGCTCTCTTGTTTCTCAAACTGTTTTTCCTGCTGATGAATCTTATGTGACAACTTTCTTGACACCTGATAAAGGTAGCAAGGAGACGGAGTGTTACAACGCCCTAGAAAAAAGAACCCAGGCGCAGATAGGACAATAAAAATGTCAGATTAAATAAGCCAGTCACATTTTTTACATGAACAAAGAGGACCTGGTTGCAAACATCATCGACCGGAACTGGTAGTCCCCCCATATCGCTCAAATTTTTTTCCAATTTTAACTGGCAACCCTAAAAGTTACAGTTTTTTCCAATTTAACAATTAAATACTTTTTTTTTAACAATTCTGAACACTACTGTTAATGTTAATTTTTAATATGATTATCGTTTTTGCCCCATTTTAAGCTTATCTTGCTCATATAAACTTAATTTCTACTGGCGACCACAACAGTTACCGTTTAGTCACATTTAAGCTTTTATGATAGTTGTAACAATTTTAAAAAAAATTTTAAATGTTTGTTTTGAAAGGGTTTATTTCAATTATATACAGTTTTTTGTTATGATTCCCACATCTAATTCATATAAATCAATAAATCATTCATCCATTCAAGGAGCAACACTATGATCAACTTCTGTTACAAACCTACAAAATAAGGCACGTGGAAATTATAAAAAGGGAGACAATATGACCCACTTGTGGTTTGATCATTTCTTAAACTTTTGTAGAAAGGCCACATTGCAAAGACTGCCTTATGCTTAACTCCAGACTAGCCCCCCTTATAGCTACATAGTTAGGCAGTAGCATGAAAGGGCTTGCCATTATGTGTAATTCTGTAAAGGTCTTTTTTTTTTCCTCCCGTGTTTTTTATTGCTACTTTGAAAGTGCTGTTCTCACAATATGCCGCATTTTAGATTGAACTTTATGCAAATGAAGCTTTTTAAACCCAGCTATCCACTAGGGAAGCTTTGCCATGTGGTTTTGTTTGTTTTGTATGTTAAACATTAGTCATGCCTCCCAAACAGCCTGCTTAAAAACAGGAGAACCCAATTATAACTGTCAGAAATGATTTTTGTTGCCTTTTTAATCTTAATGTAAGCATCTCTTTTTTCCCTGCCACATAAAAATAAGATAAGAAAAATCACACTCGTGTTTTTAGTTCACAACTATGAACTCTTTGTTTTATAATGGGCAGGAATAAGGTAACATTTTCTTTTGCAATTGATAAAAGGTTAAATCAAGTCTTAGTAATGGAATACAAGTACAAATATGTAAGTCTCATAAGCTAGACTCTTTATATATACCAGCAGTACAAACTGCTGAGGAAGCATTTCAAAATAAAACAGCTAAATAAATTCAAACTAGTGATTATTTGGAGAAATAAATGTGCATGAAACAACTCAGGTTAACTCTGAGCGCCCATCCAGCCATTCTTCTACAGGATGTTGTGTTTCCTCTTCCTGTTGCCTGCACAGCTGAATGGAAGAAAAAAAAACATGTTGCCAGTTGTAGTACAAATGCATATTCTGGGATTACATTAGCCATTATTTTGAAGTCTACTTTTATTGAATAGTGTATAAAATCTGACATAAACTATAGAAAAGGTAGCAGCAATGCTATGGTTATCAGTTTATAAATTATGGTACGATTTGAGTTAAAGAAAATGAATGTTTTTTTCTTAGTGTGTAAGAACAAAAATCTGGCAAGGGCTAAACTTACTACATACCCTTGGTATGTATGCTAATATGCATATGTACGTTTTTTTCACCCATAATTCAGTTCTAGTGCAATTCTTTATTGACATTCAACGTGCAATTGGAAAAAGCCCTTTGCAATCGACTTTTAAATTACAAATTGAATTATCAATTGAGAATAGCACATTACTTTGAGTTATGGGTGAGAAGAACTTACATATGGAAGCCTCATTGTACCCAGCCTAACACAGACAATGTAATCTTATTGCCACGCCCCCCCCATAGGAAAAGCTTTGGAAATGCAGTTTGTTTCCAAAGCACTTTTTTTCATCACACATTTTAAAGTGGTTTCTGAAGACAAAATGTGTTCAATTTGGACTAAAAGATGGGTTTTGTACTTCTTTTTTTTAATTACCAAAAACTAAGAAATCACCTTCTAAAAGCTCCTACAAAATTATTGGGACATATTTTTTATTGATGTTGATGTAACTTTTTAAATTTAGATAATTTCTATTTCTTTTCCATGTTAAAATTTTTTAAATAACTATAAGCGCTGACGTTAAGTAAAGTTAAATAGCTGTCATATGCAAAACTTTATTTTATTGCCACCTCTTTTATTAAACTCTTTGATCCTCATATAGTTTTTATAGTCTCATTGATGTTTATCTATTTCACAAATCTTTATTAACCAACATATATAATAAACATTATTTACTGGTTCTGAGTTCACCAACAGGCTTCTAGCTGAGTTACCTTAAAGACTTCAGATTGACCTAGTTTCATGTATTATACTGTTTTTACAGGAGCTTCATAGCAAGTATAATATTTCATAAAATATAAAATATATAATATTTTTTTATTATTATTCGATATAGAAAACGAGACTTTCAGTCCAAGTCTAAACTAAAGCTGCTCTAGTGTGCACCTTCCCACTTTATCTATTTCCGTTCCTCTGCTGCTCAGTGGCTGCGTCTCATGCCAGCATCCGAGCGTCAGAACATTTTTCTCCTTGCCCGGGCCGTCTTTTCCCATGCTCAACATGCATCAGTTTAGGATTAAGAATTTGCCCCCACTGTTAGTGAGTTGCCCTGTAACCTCTTCTTTTCCAAATCAGTCTCCATATGCTTCAAACCAGTGTCTCGGAAGTCCCAATGGTTGCTTTCACCTAAAATCTTCTGCATCAGAGCTGCTTTTTGTGTTGCCTTTGTGTAACCTATAATGGGATTACAGTGGGATACTGTGCACTTTAAAATGTAGTGGTTTGCCTGCTGCTGGGGGAGACCAATTGTGGGCCTTCATTGTCTCTTATAAGCCAGACACCCAGACCTAAACCCCGTCTTTGATATGTTTGAGCAGATTTTATTATCCATCATTTTTCACACTCAAAAAATTGCACTCAGAGTAATGTACATTGAAAAAAGAAAGAATAATTTAATATATGTAGTTATGGAAAACAATCCCTGGAATTATTGTTTAAGCTTGGTATTAAGTGCTATATTCACATTGTTTTAATGAAAATACACAAACTGAGAGTCATAATGGGCTTCAGCAGCAGAATAACAACAGGACATTGATGCAGTTAATTAATATTTGCCTATCTGCACAAAACAGTTTGAATTTATTTAATAACTTGCTTGAAAGCAGATTGTTCTCTTTTTAAAGAAATATATAGGAATATAGGGGGTAAATAAATGTGCATGAAGTTTATTTAGAGAATTTATTTTATTTTTTAACTTGACATTCTGCATTTGTGTTGCAGTTGTAGCATCACAATTTAACCCCTTAAATTGATTGTCAGATTTTAGGATGAGCAGATAAATTTGCAACTAGAATGTAACAATATGAGCTCATTTTGATCAAAGTCATGGTGCCTAATGCATAAATAAAGAAAAAAAAGTTTATTTTGGCAAAATCAATTGTCTGATTTTTTTTTTTTTTTGTGGTCTCTTGTCTCTTTTTTAATGCACAGAATGTGTATGTGAACATCAACCGAATCATGTCGGTGGGAAACCGACTCCTGGAGTCTGGTCACTACGCCTCCCAGCAGATCCAGCAGATCTCCGGCCAGCTGGAGCAGGAATGGAAAGCCTTTGCTGCAGCCCTGGATGAACGCAGCACACTGCTGGAGATGTCTGCCAGCTTCCATCAGAAGGCAGATCAGGTACAAGCATGCCTACTACTACACATGTCAGCATGCTAAAGACACAAATTATATCTATATGTCTGCAAAAACATCCACATAACAAGATATACTGTAGTTTTATTTCATGCTCATGCATGAAGATACTGTTCAAAATAAGCAGGCCAGGAAGTTTTAGTAGTTTAAGAAGCCAAAGGTTGTGCAAAAACAAAACAGAAAAAGTAGTGAATCTCCACAATTTTCCTGTCATTTTTCAAGAAGTTTTGAATATTAATATGTAGAATTAAATTAAAAGGCAATCTACAAACAGCAGAAACGATTCAGAAGACCTACACGTTTCAATTTTTCGTTTTTGTTCTTAAAAAATTTTGGTCAATAACTTTACATTCCATTTCTAAGAATAAATACCAAATGATCAAGTATCTTTACATAAAAAAAGAAGAATATTGTATGAGGTTTGCATATCAAAGCTATTATAAAGGCAGGGTTGTTTTCTTTGAGCTGAGGAGTTTTTTTTTCCAAAAGATCTTAGTCTGTTTAAAGCTGTGAATATAGAAAACAGGACAGAATTCCAAATCTTATGCTCTACCTGCGATGTTGCATATTTAATCTGAGACAGGTTTGTGTATTTGTTGTGCTGTTTCAGTACATGAGTAAAGTGGAGCCATGGTGCAAGGCATGTGGAGAGGGAGAGCTGCCCACCGAACTCCAGGACCTGGAGGATACAATCCACCATCACCAGGGACTCTACGAGCACATCACCACGGCATACTCAGAGGTCCTTACACACAGAAGGATGAACACAAACACACAAACAGACCTGAGCAAAACACAGAAGTGAATGGGAATATTGATTTCTACTAAGAAGTCAGACTAATAGACCTTTGGACGCATTCTGACCTATTCAATTATCTATTGCTAATCTTCAGCTTTTTTTGCCCTATTTAAATATATTACGTAATACTAAAGAAAGAAGGCAAACACTTCTTTGTCTTTTATTTCACAGTAAGTCATTGTGCGACATTTTCTTCTTGCATGTACCGGTAATATAACTTAGTCTTCACCAACCTTTTGCACCATCTGACACCAAGCGTGAACTCTTAACAGGTAAGCCAGGAAGGCAAATCTTTACTGGACAAGCTGCAGCGACCGTTGACCCCAGGAAGTGCCGATTCGTTAATGTCCTCGGCCAACTACTCCAAGGCTGTGCACCACGTCCTCGATATCATCCACGAGGTTTTGCACCATCAGAGACAACTGGAAAACATATGGCAGCATCGCAAAGTCCGACTTCACCAGCGGCTGCAGCTTTGTGTGTTCCAGCAGGACGTGCAGCAGGTACGGTGGCTCATGCACGCAGTTTTACACGGGGACTTTAGCATGGGTTTAGTATGCACTCAGGTCACAAACATGTTAAAACCGTGACAGAAAATTGTCATCATGCAGGTTGCCATGTGAACCAACAACTTCCAATCAGGCCTTTAATATGTAACAAAAATAAAAATACCACTCAGTTTAAAGTCCCACTCCGATCATCTTTGCAAAGCGCTTTTTAGGACAGTCTCTACAGAGCGGCAGTAGTTCACTAGAAATTCACCTCTGAGTTGTGGGACCGTTGGAGCGGAGTAAGCCTGCTCCACTTGATGTCATCTATCTGTGTATGCTTTCCCGCTAGCTTACAGCCCCTCACAACCTCAACCTAACATTACTGGTGATCAGCATTAAGCTGTATTAAAAATATCCAGCCGTACAGTTTGAAGCCAGATGTCAGCTTAGACGCTGAAAAGCAAGACGTACACGGATCCATTTGTCTGCAATGGGATGCATCAGAATGGAATGTAGCTTGTAGCCCGCCAGCATATTTTCATCGTCACATATAAGCTCTTTTTCAACTGCTAATTTTTTCATCTACTACCTATTTACAATAATTTGAATAAAGAAATACTCAGAAATGCAATTTTATACCTAACCTTCCTAAAATATATCCCCCATCATCAGAAAAAGGCCACAAGAACATTTTAAAAACACCCAAAAAACTCCATTTTTGTCTAAGGGGATCTTTAAGTTACCAAGATTTTATCAACTGGCCAACAATGTACTGTTTTTGTAGTGAGAGGCACGTTTTACTTGTCCTTTGCAATAAAACAGCAGAGTAATTTTTGACATGATATAATCACCTCCTTTTTAAAATCCTTTTATTCTGCTTTTTGTTTTTTGTGTATTTATTTTGTGTAGAAGTCTCTCTCTGCATGTTGGGTCTGAATGGCAGACTTGCCGACCTGTACCACAAATTATATTAATGTAGTCATCTTTCCTTCTCTCCTCCCTTTGGACATTAGTTGCTCCCGTCTTCCACTTCCTTGGCTTTTGTGTCTGTCTCTGTCTTTCCTCACTTCCCTCCGCACTTTCATCACCCTTTTCTCTTGGTAGTGGTTTCCATGGCGATGCAATTTACTGCCACATAAAGTGTCGAGGGCTTTGTGCAGGGGTTGGTATGTGTTAGTCCCATCAAAATATTCTCTCTGAGACCTTGAAAATCCCTTTTATTACCCCCCTTCTCCTGCTCCTACTCCTTCTCCCACCCACCTATAGAAAATCAAGTGTTTCCATCTGTTTGACTGAGGGAGTTAAATGCAGAGGATTACACTTTATCAGATTCATAAAGCAAGTGCTTACACTTTGTATCACTTTAAATTTCCATTTAATAGTAAGAAAAAAAGGAATTTAGCTGAACTTTAATTTGGTGTTCAAATGTCTTTAAACAAGCATTCAATCAATTAGGCCCTCTAGTGTTTGAAAAAGTGTACTACACTTTTGCTGGCTGAAGGTTATTTTCAGTTTGTCATGCTTGTTTTTCTTTTTCTTTTGTGCTTTAAGGTTTTGGATTGGATCGAAAATCATGGCGAGGCCTTCCTAAGTAAGCACACCGGCGTGGGGAAATCTCTTCACAGAGCCAGGGCTCTGCAGAAACGACACGAGGACTTTGAAGAAGTTGCCCAGGTTGGTTTGAAATGTCCTGTATTCTGCAGGTAACACATCTGAACCAGCGATCTCTGATCACCAATTCAAGTGAGATTAGTCTCACACCACACGCAAGTGCTGTTTGATGCTGTACTCTGCCTTGACATTTGCTTAACATTAATATTTCAGAACACCTACACTAATGCTGACAAGTTGCTGGAGGCAGCAGAGCAGCTGGCCCAAACTGGAGAGTGTGACCCAGAGGAAATATACCAGGCCGCCCACCAGCTAGAAGACCGCATCCAAGATTTTGTGCGGCGTGTGGAGCAGCGTAAAGTCTTGCTGGACATGTCTGTTGCATTTCACACGCATGTCAAAGAGGTAAGTAGCATTGTTGTATTGTGAGGTGATCTGAGAGATCTTCAGAATTCAATCACTTTTTAACAAAACAACGACAAAAGACTTTATAATTCTACTACTTACATACAAACTTTATTAATGTATGTAAAGTGTGAATGCTGTGGAAGAAATACCCTGTGGCAAATTTCGCAAGACTTCAACATTTCAACCTAAACCTCTTCCTCTTCTTTGTTGGTGGACAAGGCGGTGGTAAATAGTAGAAAGAAAAAAAAAAAAGAAGAGCCCCTCCCTACTTGTCCAGTGTGAGAACCTAAGGCTAAGTGTGCGTTCAAGAATGCGCCTTTAGTGTGTTCTTGAACCCGCGTCACACGCCTAATGTGAACGTAGCATTAACTTTTTCTGAAAAGGCAGAGTAAAAAAAAAGTGAGTCCGTTTATAGCACTTAAAGTATGTGTGTTTCAAGTAAAGTTGTTATGTAAACTACTTTACAGACATGCCGGCTAGACCTGCTTTTTATGCACCAATTCATTAAAGAGTTAGAAAGGACTGCAAATCCGGAATCTCAAGAAAGTGAAAAGACCCCTGTTTCAAGCAAAACTGACTTATCTTTTTTTTCTTGCAAGAAAAAATGAAGAATACATTTAAACATCAAAATAATTTTATTAGTTTAGGAAAACATGCACTAGTGAATAAAATCTTTTCCTTAAAATAAGAATTCTTGGTAAGAGCACTTTTCTTACCGCACTGACAGATTGTTGTGCTTCTTTAAAGAAAACCTGCCAATGGGGTGAGAATTTATGACTCATTTCTATGGGGTCTGAGTTTGCAGTGTGCAGTAACTTTTATTTTCTTGGCCAGTTAGTCCTACAAATAATATTGCATTTGAATTTTTCTAAGTCTTACTGCATTAAAAACCATAACTAAATACAAATGTGTACAATCATATACAGTCATGTTTTTCCTCCTAATTTTATGTAACTGATACATTTTGATCAAAATAAAACTGTCGTGTTGTTATTTGTTAGAAAACCAAATGTATTTTTAATACAAATAGTTACGATATTCCTTAAATTTCTTGGAACATGTATTAAACCAGTGTTTTTCAACCTCTTTTGAGCCTCTGCACACTTTAACCTGACAAAAATCCTGCGGCACACCAGCATCAAAAATTTCATAAAAGGAGAAACTCATAGTCTGTATTGATCTACAGCCCCTCCGCAATCTCACGTGTATTTTTGTGATAATTGTGGCTGAAAAAGCTGGAATCTTTTTTTTTCTAAAATATGTAATAAAGTTAAGTTAGAAGATTTAAAAACTGTCTGATGTGTTTTCGTTGTGGTTTCAAGATGTTTAACAACGAATACTCATTGTGCGCTGAGATGTTGTCACTTTAACCCAATGCATCATGGGAAATGTAGTGCAAACTGGAGCCGCGGAATGCAGACAGAGTCGTGTCTCTGCGCTTCATGGTTTTGTTCACTTTTTCCACGGTCAGATACTGGATTGTGTGGAAAACTGCACCACTTAAGACGAGCTTTAGCTGGTACTTTTGTTGGAACTGAGAGACTTTATGAGCAGAATCAGAACAAGGAAGTGAAGACTTTAACCACTTCTGATTGGTCAGACTGATGACGTGTGATTAAGCCTCCAAGAATGATTGGTGGAGACAGTTAAAGGGGCGGGACTTTTCCGCAAACAGCTGAAGATATGGCTAAATCGTGGTACCGTCATTCTTATCAAATTGTCTTTAATAGAATCAAATAAACACAAAGAAAAAGTATTTTATGATATTCCTAACTACTCAGTGTTTTATTAGGGCCTGTTTGGATGAACAAAGAGCTGAAATCCTGGAGATGGGAAATGTTCTTAGATCCTTCTGTAAAGCTTCAAACATATCGTGTGCACAGACTCTCAGTGATATTCCAAACACTGCTCATCTAGTGTCCATCAAGACGAATCTCCTTTATCCCATCTGTCTAAAAGTAGCTGCAGTACATGATTTAGATGATTTGTCTTTTGGTTCATAAAAACCAGAGTAAAGGTAAAGATTGATCAAAGTATTTCTTTTTTGTATTGCAATCATAACCACAAAGAATGCGTTTTTTTATTTGTTTTTTTCTGACTTACTCTGGGGACAGAACAAAAGCAACCCTGATACAAGCATAAAAACGCTGACTAGAGTCTCTTGCTGTTGCGATGATGTGCTGGGGCTTAAATGCCATGAACCAGTTTACCCAGATGGCTAATCCAGAGCCACCCTGACGTAGCTCTTGAGGTCTACCATCTTGCTTGCTGCCCACTTGATACTAATTAAGCTCATCAAAAGTTGGTAAAAAAAGAAAAGATGGTAGATTTTGAGGACCACATTTACACATCTACAGTAAAATGTAGCAAAGATGATCATTTATACCAGCCTTGAGTTGGAAAAGATTTGATTTTGAGTCCAAACTGGATTTTTCTCTTTTTATTTTCTTTTTTCGGGTTTAAATGTGACCCTTTTAAAAATCAGGTGTTTTTTTCTTAGCTGTGGACGTGGTTGGAGGAACTGCAGAAGGAACTGCTGGATGATGTGTACGCGGAGTCCGTGGAGGCGGTTCAGGACTTGATCAAGCGCTTCGGCCAGCAGCAACAGACCACGCTGCAGGCAACCGTCAATGTTATCAAAGAGGGAGAGGACCTTATACAGCAGCTCAGGTGACCTTTGCTCCCTTATTTAAGTCTGCATATTGTGGCATTCATCTCACAGTGAAATGAAAGCTGGAGATGTCGTGCAGATTTCATGAAAGATAAATCTGTCTGTGTCTGATGAGGGTTTTATTTCCTCTGATCACAGAGACTCGGCTATCTCCAGCAACAAGACCCCTCACAACAGCTCCATGGCCCACATCGAGAGCGTGCTGCAGCAGCTGGATGAAGCCCAGGGTCAAATGGAAGAGCTGTTCCAGGAAAGGAAGATCAAGCTGGAGCTGTTTCTCCAACTACGCATATTTGAGAGGGATGCCATTGATGTGAGTAGCTAGTTATTGCTGAATTGATTCTGTTAAGCATAGAAACTTGCATGAATATTGGGGGGAAACATAGAAAACAATAGATGTAATAACTTTTAACATTATTGAAAGGAGAGAAAGGTTTTGACTTACAAAAAGAAAAAAAAATGTAAAATTAAATTTAAAGACTGATTTGGTAATGTTAACCCTGTAAAGCCAATTACATCAAAGACTTGACAGAAAATTCTTTTTTTTTAAGTAATAATGTTTTTTTATACCTTTTTGATGAAATCCACAAAAGAATTTGCATTATAATGAGTTTTTTATGAGATATTATCAATAATGAGAGGCTACGGTGAATGATTCTGAAAGTTTATCTCACAACAATGTTACCTTAAGACGCAAAAATATTGACATAAGTGTTCAGGAAAAACACACCGTATTAACCCACCGTCTCAAATTTTTTCCCACACGTTTGGGAAATTGTTTAACTGTATTATAAAAAAAATTAATTCTCAACAAATGTTGCACTCTTTCAGTACAGTCATTTAAAAATGTCTAACAATAGAAGAGCTATTCTCATCATAAAGTTTTGCAAACTAACTTTTTCTCCCAGAATTTTTTCGAGATTTCATGGAAGCCGACATTTTTAAATGAGCAAGAAAAGCCTCCTGGGAAAGACAACTGTCAATAGGAAATATAATATATAATATATATTATATATATAAAACAAAGTTGTGCACAAATTAATTTATTACTTTGTTTGTGGAGAACTTTGCAGAAAAAATATGAATCCAACAGTTATCTTACCCCATGATAGAAGCCTTTCTCTTCCCCCTAGTGGAATGACGGTGAACTACAAGACAGAAAACATGGACCCCAAGTATGTAATGGGTTTAAGGAAAATTTGGATAATGCTAATAGGATAGCATCTCTGTAATGCATGGACCAAATAGTATCCGGATGGTTATGTCGGATTAAATTGTTGAAAGTTAAACAGGAAGGAAAAATTGATGCCTGTTTCTGCTGGTTCAAAGCCTGAATTGATCCCAATGCACTTACGCGTTACATTAAATAGAAAAGAATCCAGCTTAAAAATTTGAATGAATATAATCACTCCCTCTACCCAAACCTAAAAGTTTGCTGTGTCATACTGTTCCTACTTATTACTAAACTTCTTTTTGTACTGCAACAATGCAGTCTAAAAAGGCTGACTAATCTTCCTGGTCAGTATTTCTTCAGAATCTTTTATTTTGTTAGTTGTGGTTCTAAGCTTGATTTCTTTGGCCATGTTAAATGGAAACTGCTTTGAAATAAATTCTTAAAGAGGTCAAAACATGCTGTTTAGCTGTTATGTAACATCAAAAAGAGGTTTTATTCATCTGAATATTATTTCTGTGCTGAAGTTTTCATTATCGGAGGTTGGATTGAGCAATATCATGAATGAAGGTCTGACTTTCTAAGAGAACTCACCACGTTATTGCAGCAATAATAAGGACAGGTGAAGGGAGGCTTTTGCACTCTTTCTCCTCCTCCTCCTAAATGCCTCCTGGTTTGTGTTTAGAGTGAGGGCAGAAGTAAGTATACACTCCTTCATGAAAAGCTCTGTATCCCGGCAAACTACAAAGAAAAAAACAGTCAGAGGCGAGACTGTCACTTTTTTTCCCACTGGGTATTTTTTTTAATGAAGGAAATGGCATGACACTAGAAGGAATTTTTTACTAAACTGTAGGAGAAGAAATAAGGGCGCAGCAAGCACTTGGTAAGTTCTTACAATTTATTGCTAGAAAAAATCAAAAAATAAAACAAGAACAAAAAAACACCTTTACCATGAAAGCTGAAAAGACAATCTGCATTATTTTTAGATAAAAATACTTTGTTTGAGTTTGTTTTTTGAGGCAAAATTAACACAAAAGTGACAAAATGTTATGATGGGCAAGATATATTTACAGAAATCCAAATTGTAACACATAGTAAGCCTTTTTTCTTTAAACTAACTTTGATTCAGTTCATCTAATGCTTATTTTTTGCAGTTGCTTATTTTGCCAACTATACTTGAAAAAGTATCTTTGTCTGTGTTCCTCCACAAATCAAATAAGACTAGCAAGAAACAAGGGACTTTTTTTGCTGTTTTTTCTTAATGTTAGCTTTACTTATAATAATCCAATAGTAAATCTGAAAAAAGAATTCTAGAATTAGAAAAATTTGTCATGAAAAACACAATCAGAGTTTATGACATCATGCTTAGAGGAGTCAGGTCAGTAACACCAATGCATTCATGAAAAATGCCACCAAGAACAGAGGTTTTATACCTGAAATTGCACTCTCTAAAAGACTGCAGGGAGGCTTTAAAACTACTGTCATCCAGACAAATTCTACATTCTGTTTATTCACTAATAGTCCATCATTGCTAAAGCAGTATTAATTTGATGTTGACTGTGACAATCATTTTTTTTTTCTTTTTTCTTTTATTTGGAGGGTTTTGAAAAAATTCCAATTGCAACTTTTAATTTGACAGGGACAGCTGACAACATCTGAATGAATTATTCATTTCTTCTCTGTCGTCATTAAGAACTATTCTATTATTTTATAACTTTTCTAGATGTTTCATCACATGGACATTGATATAAATGCCGCTCAATTGTAACTTGGTCTTTGGTTTATTTAAAAAAAATAAAAAAGCATAGATACCAGGATGAAAACTTTGAAGACATTTTTTTCTTGTATTCCGAGCTATTAAACCAACTAGGACCAAAAGATGCAAACATGTTATTTTTAAGGCATATTATGATCCCTCAAAGTTCCAATTTGTAGAGAAAAATCTGCAGTGCATGAAAATAACGTGAAAATAAATGATAGATTGGAGTTCCCTGTTAACACACAACATAAGAAAATCAGACAAACAGAGCTGACGGATGCCAGGATCAAGGTGCCCTGCATTTTATCTCGTTTGCGCTGGCAGTCACAGACGGCAAGCTGACATCTCTGTACATCTGTTGTGCCAGCCGTTCTTTACCAATGCATCATGTTTTCTGCTGTTAAGGGAGTCGGCTACTGTTGTGACAGGCAAATTGTCTCAGTTGCTATGTAAAATTGTGCCCTGTGTCATTCAAATAGTTTAAAAATTGTTTCTGCTAGGCTTCCTGTCTTGATTTAAATGCACAGTTAGACTTTAGTCTGGAGGGAGATTTTGAGTAAACACATATAGCTGGTTGTGAGAAGCAATTAAGTTATTTGGAATTTAAAGGCAGATGGACATGGAATTCATTTCCCATAGTCAGTAAGTTAACCCTTTGTTAATTTAAAAAAAAGTGCTGTAAAGTAAAACGTATGTAGTGCAGTAAAAAAAAAAAACAGTCAACACAACCACTTCCCCTGGTATACAGCTGAATTTATTTTTGAACAGATTTAAGGATTTTAAGTGCGCCTTACGGTTCGAAAAATGGCCACTGATTTAAATTTTGATTAGATTTACAAATTTGTGGCTGAGACACACCACAAAAGGTAAAAGAAATAGTTTTCTTTTGATAGTGTACCACATTTGCTGCATTGAGATGATCCTATGTGACATAGGACGTCTTTTATTTTGAAAGGAAGCCATATGAAGTCATATTTTTCAAAACGTGATAACTTTATTAAAAAAAGGTTATTTTCTTTATATTTAATAATATATATATTACATATATATTTATGGTAAAAAAAATAATAGCTCATTTATATTTATCTAGTCTCAAAAATAAAAATCAGTTTGTTATTTTTCCTGAAGGGGGAAGTAAGACTTTGTGGGACCTACTGGGATTGTGGTCTGTGAGAAATGGATCCCCGAATGGCTCCCTAAGTTTTCAAGGTTGCAGACCCCTGACTCTATCTCATCGCCTGTCTGAATGCCCCCCCCCCTCAGATCATCTCCGACCTGGAGTCATGGAACGAGGAACTGTCCCAGCAGATGAACGACTTCGATACAGAAGACCTGACTCTGGCAGAGCAGAGGCTCCAGCATCACGCTGACAAAGCGCTCACCATGAATAACCTGACCTTTGACGTCATTCACCAGGGGCAGGAGCTGCTTCAGTACGTCACTGAGGTCCAGGCGTCCGGTGAGTGAGGGCATGTCTATTACTGTCTGCTTGGAATATGTGAACGTAACAAATGCAGAAGCTCTCACACACACATGCCCGTCTGCATATTCAGTCAAAAACAACTGAACAGCAGGGAGGTCTTGCAGCTTAACGTGAATGGACTTACAACATTGCTTTGGAAACCATGACTCAAGCTGGGAGGGTTGCCACAGGTGGTTGTAAAAATACAAAAACTGAGTCAGCCGCTTTTTTTAATCTGTGAGGATTTGTGTTTTTGACTGTTATCTGTCATGAGTCATTTCTTTAATGCAACATCGGTAATGGTTCTTCACAGAAATGAATGGGTTTGTTTGAAAACCCAAAAACCATGCATAATTCACCTGCTCTTTTGAGAGAAACTTCAGTGACAAACGTATCTTTTCGTTTTTGCAGGTGTGGAGCTGCTATGCGACAGAGACGTGGACATGGCCACACGGGTTCAGGACCTGCTGGAGTTTCTTCATGAGAAGCAGCAGGAGCTGGACCTGGCTGCAGAGCAGCACAGGAGGCACTTGGAGCAGTGTGTCCAGTTAAGGCACCTGCAAGCTGAAGTTAAACAGGTACGAACCGGGTGGCAACCGTTTCCAAAATAGAAAAAGAAAAACCACAGGGGTCACATGACCACAGAGTTCTTCCAACTCTTTAAGCCATGTCACACAGCCACCATGTACATTTTTGCGCATTTTCCACTTATGAAAGTTAAGTCTGCTGTGATACATGCGTGATATACATGATGTTTCTTGTGTTCGTAGTTTATACGCAATCATTACGTAATTCTTACACAGTTATGCGTGATTTTTGCAAAATGCATACGCAAATTTGTGGCTTTCCCCGACGTATGTCCACGTCTGTCTAACAGACTTTTCACCCATGTACCATCGATGTATGACGTTTATATGATGCAATAGTCACGCACTGTTAGTGTTCAACCTTAATTTACGTGTTCTTTGCGTGGTTTATTCGGACTTCTTTCGTGGTTTTAACGAGGTTCATTTGTAATACAACTGAACATTTCACGTAAAGACCACAACCTCTCTCATATTTTCCAAATAGATTCACATACGACCAATTTTAATTCATACAATATGTGCAAAATGTATGTAGTAGCTGTGTGACACGGCCTTTATAGATGCAGTTCAATGACATCACAGCAAAATGTGTTGTTTTGTTTTGAAAGGCCGTGGTGTGCTCTGCTGGTGCCTGACCATGGGTGCATGACTCACCTCATGTCAACAAGTAGTCACCCTGTCTCTGGAGCATTGTTTAATGTCCAAAAGGTTTATAGAAAAACAAAAGCATGTAACATATACAGTGTGCACGTTTAAAGTAATTCAAATATGATCAAAAATGGTATGGAATCTTGTAGGGATACGGTTTGCAGGAATAAGGAAAAGAAAGGAATTTCGTGTGTTGGCTCATGCAGCTTTGCACCATTTGAGTCCTGCTTTGAAAGCCCTGTAAAGATGCCTTGCAACATTTTGCACAAGCAAGTCTTTACAATTTTTGGTTAAATTTAGCTTAGTGGGATGTGTTTACAATAAAACATGGAAAGAGTAAGTCATGGGTTACCTAAAGACCCGCTCCAGTGAAAATTGTGTTTTTTAACATTTTCTTATATCCTAAAAAAATCCCAAGGTGAAGAGTTCAGTGTTGAGACATTTTCTGAGGCATTTTAATGGTTGGTGAGATCTGACAGGATGATGACAGAGTGATACAAACATGATGAAATGCTGTTTATAGAGAAGCATCACTCACAGAGCGTAAATCGCAGCTATAGACTTTTACAACACGCACGTCTCAATACCTGGAAATGCTTGAATTCCGTTTCGTAGCATAACAGCTGTTTTTTTTAAATTATTTTTTATGAAATTGTGGTTGATGACAGGCATAACTGGATAATTGCAGCTCATGTATTTGTGTTGCTACTTCCTTTAGAAATGCTGCCTCTTTTAATTTCTATCCAGACAGAACTGCAACACATAGATTTGCTATTCTGTGTACCCATATTAAATACAGTGAAGAAAGGGTTTTTGACACTTCAGGAATTTATAACAGCTTGTCAGACTCTCATTTTGTTATAAAGAAAAGAAAATGCCTATGAATAAAACATGAGATCCATCCTCCTAACAAAGCAGAAGTTTGTTGTTGCAGAAAGGAAGATCATATAATATTCTTTGCGCTGATATTTCAGTTTTTTTCTGACTTGTGTGTTTTGTTTCTTACCTCAGAGTTGCATCAGAGTGACCTAAAGTAGCACAATGCTTATGTCTTCAGCTTTAGAACATTGGAAACACGGCGCACACACTGGCGAAGTTGCTAAAAAGCAGGAGTCCCTTTATGCGTTTGTGTCCTCATGTATATAAACCCTAAATAACATTTGTGATTTATTGTCCTTATCGCAGAGTCATTGGGAGGAAGGTGTCTTTGCCATCTAACCTTTTGGCTACTGCACCAGTGTAACTATATTGTGTATATATTTTGATTTTGATTTGAAATGGTGTTTTTCAAGCAGTCAAATAAGAATAGTACACAAAAACACAATCATGTGTTATACATTCATACAATGACGTATCGAAGTTGGGATAATTAGACACAATATATATAGACACAATATATATAGTGTGTAGATAGATAGATAGATAGATAGATAGATAGATAGATAGATAGATAGATAGATAGATAGATAGTCGCTCTTGAGTATAAGTCGCACTCCTGGCCAAACTATGCAAAGAAATGCGACTTATGCTCAGAAAAGTGCAGTATGTATGATAGTTGAATTTATGCTCATTTTAATTCAGTTCTCATGATAAAATGCTGATTTTATAACAAACAATGAACACAAAATAATGGTAATAAAAAAAACATTTGCTGTGTGTTATACAGGTGCTGGGTTGGATCCGCAATGGGGAGTCGATGTTGAATGCAGGTCTAATAACGGCCAGCTCCTTGCAAGAAGCTGAGCAGCTGCAGAAGGAGCATGAACAGTTCCAGCATGCAATAGAGGTAAAAAAAACAACCTGTTTTCATTTCCCCCTCAGACAGCTTTTCTTTTTAAATGCTTATTCAAATGTTTTGGCACTTTTATGCATTTCTTTTTGCTGTTTGATTTTCAACATTCTACCTCAACTGAAACTCTTGAGGCTGTTCTGCCCCCATCTCTTTCCTTCACCACAAGACGCACAGAAAATAAAATCATGAAAATCTGATGTCTGTGGCTCCCTCCTTCCTTTCTCCTTGTTCAACTTCCCTCTTCTCCTTTTCACCCCTAATTATGCTGGGTTCATTTCAAAAGTGGCTCATTTTCATGCAGGCCACTTCTTTGTGGACGACATACACAAAAACATACTTTAAAAAAAAAAGCTGTGTTTGTGATTATTTGTTGTGGTTTTTTTTCCTCCCGTGAGACTGGAGGTTGAACAAATGAGCCACATCTGCAATCTCTGACATCTACAACTGATGCTGCAGTAAGAGAAAGGGAGGAGGGAGGTTCACATCAGTGAGCTCTGCAGGTGCTGCAGATATACAAGAAAAATGCACCACACTATCATCATTCATTACTTTATCAAAGTACTTGCAACAAGAAGTATCCCTGTTTCCAGGCTAAAGCTGACCCCTCTAAAAGCCCCACTTCCTGGTCTGACTGGTCCCTCTAACTGTGCCCTGTGCAAAGACCTTCCATCTTAAAACACTATCTCAGCTTCTTTTCCAGTTCTCACATTTTATGGGACCACTATCAAGCTGAAATTTGTACCCTTTGTCTCATTTATTTTTCAGAAAACCCACCAAAGTGCTCTGCAGGTGCAGCAGAAGGCAGAAGCTCTTCTCCAGGCCAACCACTACGACATGGACATGATCAGAGACTGTGCTGAAAAGGTCTTCTTCAGTTTGTGTTTCTATAGAAAAGCAAAGAGTCAAAGCCATGAGTGGAAACCTGATCAATTTTTGTTTGACCCAAAGGTGGCCGACCACTGGCAGCAGCTGATGCTGAAGATGGAGGACAGACTTAAACTGGTCAATGCTTCTGTGGCCTTCTATAAAACATCAGAACAGGTACTTCAATATTTACATCTATCTACTAGCGTTCCAGTCTTCCCTTATAGATGTTTTTTACAACAGTGTTTAATAATGTAGGTCTCTCATGGACTGAACCAATGGAGGAAAAGAAATCATATTATATTTGAAGAAATTGATTTTAAATAATAATGTTTATATGTTTTTACCAAAATTTATTCCAAAATTAGTTTTTTCTTTCGAATATTTAAAAATAACAGAAAAATTACATTAGAAAAAAATGTTTCTTCACATTAGTATTTTGTGTGCATAAATCAGCTTTTTGTGGCAGCAATTTAGAATTTTGTGGCCACAAATGACCTTTTTTCAGAAGAATTGATATTAAATACAACTTTGTGTGCATGAAAGGGTAGTTTTTGACCAACAAAAATGCAAGTAAAATGCTTATTTGTGCACAAAAAATACTATTACAATACAATTATACCATGGGTATTTAAGGGAATGATTTATGGGTTTTTTTAATGCTCTGTAAGAAAAAACTAATATTTTACATCTTGATTTCAAATGAAGTACTAGACTGACACAAATTCAGTGGCTTTTAGCAAACAGTTGGTGGCGCCATTTGTCTACTATCATTTATCTAAACCCACAGCAGATGAACACTAGAGATGTGTCAGACAAACCTTTAAAAAAAAGGTGGTAAAATGACTATAACTGTTCCAAGCAACAAAGCAGCTGTGCCAACATTAAGATCTGCTGCCGTGTGTGTCTCAGGTGTGCAGTGTGTTGGAAAGTCTGGAGCAGGAGTACAAGCGGGAGGAGGACTGGTGTGGTGGGGCTGATAAACTGGGCCCAAACAGTGAGTCAGATCACGTCACACCTATGATCAGCAAACATCTGGAGCAGAAAGAAGCTTTTCTTAAGGTCAGAGGAACAGTTTCAATCGCTGAAATCTAAGCTGATTTGTCTGCAGGCTCTGACTTGTGCATTTATGTTGCCCTTTGAACAGGCCTGCACATTAGCCAGACGCAATGCTGATGTTTTCCTGAAGTATCTGCACAGAAACAGCGTCAACATGCCGGGCATGTTATCTCATGTCAAAGCACCAGAGACTCAGGTCAAGAGTAAGTACGACTCACTGATCATTAATTATCTTGAACAAATAAAATGTTCTTCTTCTCTGAAATAGGCAGACAAACAGTCGCCTTTTGAAATCAACAAATATGGGTTTGTTTTGTTCCTCCAGACATTTTGAATGAGTTGCTTCAGAGAGAAAACAGAGTCCTCCACTTCTGGACGATGAGGAAGCGGAGGCTGGACCAGTGCCAGCAATATGTAGTGTTTGAAAGAAGTGCCAAACAGGTGTGTATGTGTGTCGTTGTGCATGTCTGTCTGCTTTTTTTCATGCAAACAGGAAATAAGAAACAGCTTTGCTTCATTCTTCCTTTGAACACAGCATCATGTTTTCTACTCAAACTTGGCTCCCATCTCCAAGGCCTTTTTTATGGAGAAGTCAACAACAGACATGGCCTTGTTTGCTCTGTTGTTGTCAAGTGACTAAAGCAACTGTTTTAGTCTTTTATTTATTAGGCTTTTTTTTAGCCAATTTCTATCTATTTATTCTTTTTCCTAAACAAAATGTAAAAAAATGTTATTTTTTTTCTGGTTTAAAGACCCTGCCTCATCCAAACATGCATGTTTTAATCTTATGCACAAAATATAGTAAAGAAAAGAAAAACACAAAAAAGTGTGATGGGAGCCTGTTTGGGCTTATTTATAAAGTCACACTACCCTAAAAAGCCCCAAAGATAATCTAAAATTGGAAAAGGAATCAAATGTCACCTGACAAAAGATAGGCAGTTCACGTGGGGGCTGGATCAATAAATCGTTTTTTTTAATACATGCATAATTGTACAAAGGTGATTTGTTTGTGATCAAATCAAACATTCAAACCAAATTTTTATCAAATGTTTATTGGGGTTAGATTACTATATGTTTTATTTTTTTCTTTTGTAGTTTGGATACACAAGTTGATGCTAATGAAGTTGAGCAGTCAGACGCACCTAGCTCCCTCTTGTGGTGGTTGTTTAGCACAATACCTGCAGTGTCTTTGCTTGACCAGAAAAAGTTTGAGATTACCTCATAGTTTGTTTCTAGAGCGTGGCTATGATGAGGCTTACTAGGTTTTATCCTCAGGGCTCCGAGGCCTTTTGGTCTCACAGTTGGACTGGACCAGTTCTGTCACCACAGGTCAGGGCTGTATCACCTCCAGGCCCAGTTCTAAAGAGTGCAGGAATCTCTAAGTAGGGCAATTCTGCAAGCAGCAGCAATAATTTAGATATGAAAAATAATATTAATTTCTATACTATAGATATAAGATTATTCCAGTGGAGGTGCTATGTAATTCAAATCTCATTGATCTCAACCTGTAAATAAAAAAGTGCCCTTAGAGGGGACGTTGTAAAGGTTATTGAATATCACTCAGGATGGGAATGTTTTTTTCAAAAGAATTCCCTAACCCATAATCATATCTTTTTTCTTTTTTAACTTCCTTTAGGAGTTTGGATTGTGCTTGTTTCTGCTAACCTTATGCCTTTTGGGAAACAGTGATGCTTTGTGCCGGTGAACCCCTCCTGCTTGTGTACTCACTTGTGATTTGCTGTTTTTTTTTTTTTTTCAGGCCTTGGAATGGATCCATGACACCGGGGAGTTTTACCTGTCCACTCATACATCCACTGGCTCCAGCATTCATCACACACAGGAGCTGCTGAAAGAGCATGAAGACTTCCAGATCACAGCAAAGGTATGTTTGTACAATGAATAATAAAAAAAAAAAAGGTTTATGTGGCCGTCCGTCTTTCTGCCGGCTGCTGTTTGATGTGTTGGGTTTGTTCGTCCGTGAGGCCCATTTCCAGGGCAGTTTATTGTCCTCTTTGCTGTGTCACTGTTATTGTATGTTACAGAGCAATCTATTGTGGCTGTCAAGCAGCACATGACCCCAACTCTTTCTTTCTGCCGTCTACCTTTCCTTTGTGGGTACTGCCCCCTCTGCGCCCGTCCCTCCTCCTCTTTCTACCCCCCCTCCCCTCCCTAAACATTTTTCTATTGACAGCAAACCAAAGAGCGGGTAAAGCTGTTGATCCAGCTGGCGGATGGGTTTTGTGACAAGGGCCACGCCCATGCCCTGGAAATAAAGAAATGGGTTTCCTCGGTGGACAAGCGCTACAGAGACTTCTCTATCCGTATGGACAAATACCGAACCTGCCTGGAAACGGCGCTGGGCATCTCGTCTGACTCAAACAAGGCTGTGAGTGAAATTTTCCTGAAACATTTTAAAAATCCTTCAGGAATATTCATGACTATAGAAAATAGTGTAAAGATTTGACTCTGTCATTGTTCAATCGAAACAAGGTGTTTGAGCACAAACTGTCACTGGATCTCACGTTTATTGTCTCAACTAACTTCCAAAAACTTTATGATCTAGAATGATTTCCCTTTGCCAAAATCTAGAAACGAATGCAATCACATGCTGAAAATATACACGGCCTTTGTGAGCAGCAAATAACTGCTGTGTCCTGTGTTTCCAGAGTAAAGGACTGCAGTTAGACATAATCCCAGCTAGTGCTCCAGGGTCAGAGGTCAAGTTGAGGGATGCCGCTCATGAACTGAACGAGGAGAAGCGGAAATCTGCGCGACGAAAAGAGTAAGAAAACCTTTTCAAAGCATGTTTTAGTGTTGCAAAAATACCTGCATACTGCTCTGCTTTGTTTGCATGAACATTTTCCATGTAAAACCACCCCCATGTTTTATCATTTATCCCCTTTTTTATGTGTTTTTTAGATATTTTAGCTATCACTTTTCTCTAAAAGTTAGTTATGTTATTTCTAATACTTTTTTTCAGATTTATTATGGCTGAGCTGATTCAAACAGAGAAAGCATACGTGAGAGATCTGCGAGAGTGCATGGATGTAAGTAGAATAAAATCTTTTTGCACCGTTTTGGGTTCCTTTTAACGCCGTTTGTGTCCGAGATTTTCAGAAAGTTCATCAAATGTTCTCCGCTGTGTGTCTGTTCAGACGTACCTGTGGGAAATGACCAGTGGCGTGGAGGAGATTCCCCATGGCATCATCAACAAGGAACACATCATCTTTGGGAACATGCAGGACCTCTATGAGTTTCATCACAAGTCAGTCTTTTGACAAATCCAAACTTCTGAAGGACAGAGAGTTCTTTAGTTTTTTTTTTTAAACTAAACTTTTCTGTCTCTGAACAGCATTTTCCTCAAAGAGCTGGAGAAGTATGAGCAGCTTCCAGAGGATGTTGGCCATTGCTTTGTGACCTGGGTAAGACAGCAATGAATACTTTCCTGAGTGTTTTAAACATTGAAGTTCATTTCGATTTATGCAGCTCATAGTGAAATTGAGCATAATTTTAGCATGTTTTCTGAGGTTGGGAGACATATACACAAAAAATGAAGCTTAAAACTGCATTTATGAGTATTTCTTTATTCAAATCACTGTGAATCAGGAGCAAACGACAAAATTCCGATGGAAAAAGCTTGTAGGTGTCACATGAAAGCTACTACGGCAAACGACAAGCTCCCTGCTGCGCTCCATTCCGATTCATCCACTTGTAGACGAACAGATCCGTGTTTGTCGTTTGTTTTTCACGTCCAAGCTGGTATCTGGCTCAAAACTGCTCCAATATTGCTCATCATTTTTGTTGCACCAGTAATGTTAGGTTGTGGTTTTAAGGGGCTGTAAGCTAGCGGGAGAAGGTGTTAACAAAGGGATGATGTGAAGTGGGTGCAGGCTTACTCAGCACCAACTGTCCCGCCCACAACTTAGTGGTGAATTTCTAATGAATACCCACTGCTCTGCAGAAACGATCTACTAGTATTTTTTTTTTTAATTTTGACTAAAAAAGGTATAATCATGATTGAAAAAAGACCACTGGGAACACTTTTAAAATAGATCAACATATGTTTTTAAGTATAAAACATTTGGTAGACATTGGTAAAAGATAGCTGGATTTTCCATCACTGCAAAAACAGAACCTTTAGAAATAAATAAAAATTCTACCACTTTGGTAGATTTCTCTCAAATAAGCAAAAAAGAAAAAAAAACAAAAGCTGCCAATTGGCTTATCAAGAATTCTTATTTTAGAAACAAATTCTAGTCATTCGGACATGTTTTTTCAAACTAAGATTATTTTTCTATTAAAAAACCTTTTTGATAAAATTATCTTTTTCTGCAAGACAGAAAAGAGTACAATTTTCCTTAAAACAAAAGTCTTTTTTACTTTCTTAAGATTCTCTTTTTGCAATGTATTTATTCATACATTTTGTTTAATAGAAGATGTTTTTGCTTTATGTTGAGAGAATAGCATCACACGTGTACAATGCATCCACCGTCCCCAAGTTTTAAAATAGCCAAAACAATGAGATCTGGCAAAAGTGTGTAAGCCTTGAAAATAGAATCTTAAACATAGTCTCTTTCAAGAAACTACTGTGAAATAATTGACATTTCTAAAATAACGATGCACGGTAATTTGAAATGAAAACAAATGTTTTTCACAATTTTGTGTTTACAAGAGACCGAGCTAAAGTCCAGTAAGACAAACTCATTACATTATTAGTTTTTAGGTTGGTAGCTTTTTGTGATGAGATGTAACAATCAAATTAGTGGAAATATTTGCAGTTTTGCAACAGTTTTTACTAAGAAATAGGGAGATTTTTGCTTGCAATTCACATAAAATTTAAGCATCACTGGCGCAACAATCAAAACCAACCAAAAACTCCTTTGTTCATGTTGAATCAGAATTAGAAAACCTAAAAAACTCCTTATAAGACTGACGGAGGGATTTTATTATTGAAAAGCAAAAACAAAACCAAAAACGTTTCTTTGTTTATAAAGTAAAAGAAGAGAAAAATATCCAGTCTTTGATTCAGTACATTGATGGAAAATTTCCCAGATTGCTTCATGGCGTTTTTTTGAAAACATCTTTCTGAGTCATTCTTTTGTCATTTCTCCTCCAAAGGCTGATAAGTTCCAGATGTATGTGAACTACTGTAAGAACAAGCCAGACTCAACTCAACTCATTGTTGAGCATGCTGGAGCCTACTTCGATGTAAGGAAATTCCAAAACGTCCCCCCCCCCATTTTAGTTTTTGACTGTTTGTCAAAAAAACAATACAAACCATAACACAGAAGTTCTATGTGAGACGAGTCCTTTTTGCCTTTCTCGGATTTCAGGAAATTCAGCAAAGACATCGTCTTGCCAATTCCATCTCATCCTACCTGATCAAGCCGGTTCAGCGAATCACCAAATACCAACTGCTTCTCAAGGTAGAACCTCTTTCAAATGTGTCTAAAATGAGGATTAACTCTTTCTATATTTGTTTTGGCAGACACATAGAAGTGATCACAGACTGGTGTTTTGTGTCATATTTTTTTTTTTACTTTACAGGAGTTGCTAACATGCTGTGAGGAGGGAAAAGGTGAAATAAAAGATGGTCTGGAAGTGATGCTCAGTGTTCCCAAGAGAGCCAATGATGCCATGCATCTCTCAATGCTGGACGGTTTGTATAAATACATAGTTACTGGAAATAAGGTCATTAGTCAGAAACATCAGTTACTTATCCCTTTTAGCCTCTCAGTAACAACTTTGTTCTTTGTTATCAGGCCAACAACATAAAACGTATTCTTCTGATTTTGTCAGGTTTCGATGGGAACATTGACTCCCAAGGAGAGTTGATCCTCCAAGAGTCCTTCCAGGTGTGGGACCCCAAGACTCTGATTCGGAAAGGTCGTGAACGGCACCTCTTCCTCTTTGAGATGTCTCTCGTCTTCAGCAAAGAAGTGAAAGATTCCAACGGACGCAGCAAATACCTCTACAAGAGCAAGCTCTTTGTAAGAAACCAAATCTTTTTATTCATGTGTAGTCAAAAAAATCTGGAGTCAGCAGCAGGATTGGTTTAAGGAATTTAAGGCATTTAAAAAGTACCTGATGCTTTGAGGTGTCTTTACCTAAAACATGTCATTAACATTGGCAAAGGAAAATGATTCTTAGAAAGCAAAATATATATATTTTTAAATGTTTTTTGTTTAATTTATTAATAATGCCTTGATATAATTTTGCAATAGTAATATGTATGCACCCTTATGGCAATTATGCTTAACCCTTTTACACTTTTGCCGTTTACGCAATTCCAACAAATTCCAACCTGAGGAAAAGCAGCGTTGCGCTGATATGCACCACTTTACAGTCGTGTTTATGTAATTAACCTAGAAATTAACGAAGAACATTGAGGAGAAATTGGCGTAAAGCGGCTTTTCACTGCGTCTGAATCCGTAATCCGCGCAAACGGCTCAAGAGTTAGTTCAAAAAGAGCGTGTGTTATTTAGATATCACCGGCGACATCTCCGAAAATAAAAGGTTAAGACTATTGTCAATTGTCTATTAATTTTTTAAAAACATATTGACCTAAAAATTTATTTTTAGTGTAAAAATAACAATATAAGAATACCTCCTGGATCAATTTGGTGTTAATTTATTCAGTGTTAATTGGCCTAAAATGTGAAAATAAATGAAATTCTGGCAAAAAGAAAAAACTCATTGTAAAAGTTTTCATTTGTAAAAGATTAACTGACAAAACATTAAAAGAAAAACTGACTTAAATGTGCTGTGTCATCCTTGCAGACCTCTGAATTGGGTGTGACAGAGCATGTGGAGGGAGATCCTTGTAAGTTTGCCCTGTGGGTGGGCAGGACCCCAACCTCAGACAACAAGATTGTTCTTAAGGTAAGAAAACAAAATCTGCTGTTCAGTACGTTTAGGTCCCATAATCAATAAAAAAATCGACACCCGTTGACCCGAGCATGCAGCAGCTGGCTAGAAATCGACTTTATTTTACAGGAAGCGCGGAATTCTTCTTCAGCTGCTGGAGGGGTCAAGGTCCACATGAGAGGAGTCGGTGAAAATGTGCGGCTCACCCCCGCTGCATTTTTACAGCTCTTTTTGTGCCGCATAGAAAGTTCAGTGCGTGTGTGTGTGTGGGGGGGGGGGTGTTACTTGCAGCTACTTATTCACTCATCGCACAGCGACATTTGCATAGCAGTTGACGGGTCAAAATTCAAACTCACAAGCATCTTGATAGCTCCCTGACTGTGAGTCAGAGGAAATGTTTTATTCATGTTGTGGAGATATGTTAGCTTTTTTGAGAGTGATATGACTTGGCCCGTGGGCTTCCACATGAATCACGATAGAGACAAGGTTAAGAGAGGGGTAAGAGCAATTTACTTCATAAAGGCGTAGAAAGGGGGAGTGGTCGGTCACATGACTTATTATTCTATTGAGCTGATGCGAAATACGTTTGATACGTTTTCTGGCTCAACTCCAAGATTTTAGAAAATTGTGGAAAAGACAGGAATCATGTTAAGCTTTTGTCCTTCTGCCTGTTAAGAATGCCCCAGGTGTTCACAGTGAACAAACAGGGAGGGGCTTCTTCTTTTTAATTTTCTGTTTACTCGCATATGTCCACCACCGATAGTTGGAGGAAGGTCGGTGTGTTTGAAGCGGTGCAAATCTCGTTATTCTGCTGCAAGTTTTTTATTTCTCTTCTGATATATGAAAGACTTGGTGACATAGAATTCCAGTTGAGCACAAACTGCAATTGTTAATATCTCCTTTACAATCAATTTTCAAACAGTTGGTTGTGAATACGTCAGTACCAAATCCAGGTCCCTGATTGGTCAAAGTTTGACCTGTCTTAATTTGCGACGTGAGTTCAATAAACGTGGAGGCCCAAAGAGCGTATTTATGCCCGTTCACGGAGATTTCTTATTGGACGTGTCCACTTGAACGTGCTTTGCAAGGGCAACAGGTTGTTATTGATCTCAATATTTGACAGCCAAAAATAATTTTTTTATTTGAAATCTAAGAAAAGAATGTTTATTAGCAATTTTTCCTCTGAGTAAATGAGAATTACATATAACCATGGTCATAAAAAGTGAGTAAATAGTGAATTAAATTGAATGGGTACGGTCTTGCTTCTCTAACAAGCTGTCTAGAGAAGCAAGCTTGTTAAACTAAACAGGATCCAGTTTTTTTCTTCTTTCAAACAGGAAGTCAAAGAGTTTGCCCTTTGGGGAAAAAAGGGTGATACTTTCTGCCAGTGACACCAGATATGCCGTCTGTTTGCCCCACTTACCACAATAAAACCATGAAAAGACTCTCCGAGGCTCTTTCAGACAATTTTAGACCATATGGGAGGCTGAAGGCACAAGTTATTAGAGAAAGAAAACCCCACTCTGATGAAAATGATGTTTTTGGTGTTTGTTACATGTTTAAATGGCATTTTTCTAACAATGGTGGACATATATTATGAAAACGAAGGTCAAAATTGCATTTCTGTGTATTCTTTATTCTAATTGTTGTGAATCAAAAGCTTCACCTACGCCATTAGAACTGTGCATGCTAATGTCTGGCTGACCCGCTTTTGTGCTGTGTTGCAGGCCTCAAGTCTAGAGAATAAGCAGGACTGGATCAAACACATCAGAGAGGTCATCCAAGAGCGAACCGTCCACCTGCGCGGAGCTCTGAAGGAGCCCATTCACATCCCAAAAGCCACAGCTACCAAACACAAGGGCAGACGGTAAGATGAAAGCTTCCACAGCCCTAAACAGTGCAACAAAAATTCACTCTGTTTTATTGTGACCAGTGAATGTTGCAGATGATTCAAACCAAGACCTACAGCTATCAACATGGTTTGGGATTTGAGAGTTTGTCATCTTGTGTTGACAAAAAAAAATCTTGAAGTTTAATAAGTAATGGAAATCCTTTTTATCTAAAGGGATGGAGAGGATCTGGACAGCCAAGGAGATGCCAGCAGCCAACCAGACACCATTTCCATCGCCTCTCGCACATCTCAGAACACGCTGGACAGTGACAAGGTTGGAGCAGTCGCTCAGCACACAAACCCATTCATCTAAACTCCTTACAAATGCATGTTCACTGCAAAAAGAGTCAGGAAAAGAACACCCATCATCTGAAGAAAATCAATAAAAAGTAGTTAAATGATCTGTCATTCTCACCAACAAATCTTATTATATGATATCAAAATCTCCAACACAAGCATTCAAATTGAGAAAAATAAGATGAAAAAATGGACTTTTAAATAGAATTACTTTTTCGTTTTGCTACTTCTAACCAAATGGTTTGCATTTTCTGAGTTTATTTGGACCCAATTGTAGTTAATTTTGATTACAGTACATCTAGTGGAATAAGTGGAAATGACTCATTTTAAACAAAATGGGAATCTTAGTTTAAGTTGCCCCATCTTAACAGATCTATAGCCCTTTTTCTTGGAGCATAAATCTACATTTTTGTTTTCAAAATAATGACAATGAATGTATATTAAACTTTAAAATAACAACCTTAAAATTGTCAAGAGTTAAGAGCAAAATGATTTAGACTCACTTAAAAATAATTTCCTTATTTCTGCATCTGAGCTCTTAATAAGATAAAAAATTCTCGACCTTGCAGATTTTCAGAAAAGCTTGGAAAGGTGTCCAAGAGAAGTTTTAAAAAAAAGTGTTTCTTCTTTTTTTCTTTGAGTGAAATTCATCCTGTGAGATAAATAAAGTTTGATTCAAAATATCTTGTTGGTCTAAAACAAGGCTGCAAGTATTAAATAGTGGTGCCCTCTATCAGTGTGAAACCGTTCCTTCATTGATCAAGATGATGCCATCACAGACAAAGGGTTTGGTTGTGCTAAGAGGAAGAAACAGTGCATGTGACGGAGCAATAACGCAGTGTGAAGGTTTAGTGTCTGCGCGTGTGTGACAGAGAGAAGGAGAAATCTCACGGAGAACGGCCGGCTTTGGTTGAAGCCAGTAATAGCACCACAGAAGGATCAACCTCCCACGCTCAGTATGATCAATTATTGAGCTAACGCACAATATACAAACGTAAAAAAAAAAAAAAAATCCTGTGTCTTTATGTCGTATTATTTATAAATCTTGGTGGAACATGTCATTGTTTTCACACTTGACTTTTCCCAGCCCCGAGATTACAGTGTAGTCATGGAAAAATGAGAAAATTCAACTGTTAGTTCTCCTCTTTCATGTCAGGAGAGGCTCTGTGAGCTCGTGCATCTGCCCTCTTCAGACAAAACCCGGACAGAAACGAATTAATTAAGAATCATCCCCTCAGAGTGGGGCATGCTCGCATGCATAACGATTCAAAACACACAGCAACACGTGCACATTTGAATGTGCATCACAGTCTCGGGGGTTTTGAAAGCATCTCTGTGCCGGGATTCACAGAGGAGATCTCATTCAAGAGGGAGTGACAGTGGAGTGTCTGTGTTTGTATGTGTGTGATACCCGTGCTCCTGTTCCGGTGTGCTCCCGCTGAAGTGACCGACTTGTGTGTGCGTGTGTGTGCGTGTGTGCGGCTACAGCCTCCTACACTCACTTCGCAGATGATGCTCGTCTTCATTCCAGACAGTGTCAGCTCAGCGCTGCTATCAGTCCTTGACTTTGCGCGATCTTTTCAAAAATCAAATTTCAAAAGTTTTGTGATATTTTCATAAAAGGGACATTTTCAAATGTTTTTTTTTTTTTTTTTTTTTTTTTGTTTTTTTGAAGAAGCTGATGGATTAGTTTGTCTGCTGCAGGAGAGAATCATTCAAAACAGGATTTTTTTAAGCTTTTGTTTTGGAGGACCAGCAGAGGAGTGTTGCTGACATTTACACCAGACTATTTTTTTACACTCTCAGAGTTGGTAAACTCTGATTCATAATATTGCTTTAACAATTGGTATTTGGGGATCAGTGCTTTGCTAAATAAATAAATATATATACATTTTATACATAAAGCTAGCAGTTTTATTCATTAAGGATCCTCACAGGTTAAGAAAGCACATTTTTTAGCAGGCGGTAAAAAAGACGGACAGTTTTTCGCAATGAGAGAGTGGAAAACTATGGAGAAACTCGAGGAGAAAATCTCAAATCCAGTTTCTCAGCTTCTCCAGTCTCTGGCTTTACCTCACTACCAAAGGGTATGTTGCAAATATTCTCTTCAATGATAAACCTAACAATGCCTATTTTGTGTCACATTTTTATTTTTAAATCACTTTACACGGAGTCAGCATTATTTCATAAATAATAAATGACTTTAAATGTATTATTATTATTCAAGCTTTTATTCAATTTGTTTATATAGTTTAAAGTGAAATTTAGTTAGTAATGATTTAATGATTTTTGAAAAGTGAACAACATAAAATAGAAATGGCACAAACTTCTTGTGTATTTCAATGGAGTCATTTTTTACCTTCCTTGTTGCAAATGTAGTAAAAATTATCAAGCAACTGTCCATCTGGCGTTGAAAATTGTTTTTTTTTAAACTTAATGGAGAAAATGAACTCATTATTTCATCTTTGTCTGGCTTTGCCCCCCCCCCTTCTGTGCTGTCAAAAACGTCAGAAAGATTTTATTGTGCGAGAATGAGTCACCACCGCAGCAAGGTTGCACATTATGGTGCTTCATTAGTTTGTTTGCTATTTACATGTAATATGTATTCGTTTATGTTGCAAAACATGACTATGATTTCTTTATATATTTCCAGTATTTCCAGGAAAAATTGACACCAACATTTTCTGATGTTTTTCTGCAAACATTTCAAAATAAAACAAAGAATTCAAATTCACTCCATCTAAAGTGATGTTTGTCCTGTACACCTGAGTGTATTCATTAATAGAAAGCACACATATTTTTGGGTTTTATGCTTAAGTTCTGGATAAAGGTGTGTGGAAGTAAGTGAAAAATGTCCTTTTAGGAGAAATAACACTGACATTTCTCATTGTCTGTTGATTTTTGTTCAGCTCTCGGGCGGCTGTGAGCTGACGGTGGTAATCCACGACTTTGTGGCCAGCAATGGGGGTAGCAACGGGGAACTAACAGTGCGGCGGGGCCAAACTGTGGAGGTTCTGGAGCGGCTGCACGACAAGCCGGACTGGTGCCTGGTCCGAACCACAGATCGGTCCCCTGCCCAGGAAGGCATTGTGCCCTGCTCCATGCTCTGCATCGCCCACTCCCGCTCTTCCATGGAGATGGAGGGGCTGTTCAACCACAAAGGTAGGAGCACAGGAATTTATTGTTTTTTTTTTTACATGGACATTACATCATCAAGCTTTATATATATAAAAAAACTTTTAACAATTATAAAAACTTCCCTTTAACTTAAAAAAAAAAAAACCTACAATGCATAAATAACGTCGAGTTTGCAAACATCGCTTGTGACCTGCAGAACATTAATTTGTCTTTTTCCAGCTCCTTGGGGAAACACAGTTTGTATGTCTGAAAGTTGCTATGCAACCGTGCAAATACAGCTTAAGGACAAACTTTCTTTTAATTATGGTTGAAGTGTAGAAGTCTTTTATTTTCCGGTATTGTTGTCCCTGCTTTTCCCTCCCCAATAGTAGACACTCTTATTCTGGCTTAATGTGCAACAACTTGTCCCAAAAGCAAGTGGAGAAAATAAGTTGCCACTGTGAACTGAAAGTAAAATCTTGAGTTAGAAGCTAAAAAAGTCCTACTGTATTTATGTATCTATTTTTTTGCTTAAAGTTTAAAGGAAAAGAATAGTAGGGTCATGTCCATCTACAAAAACTGTCTTAGTTTTTCAAGAAAGCCAGATAATTTGCTTAACATGCAACAGGCTTATGGCAGAAGGACAAAGTCAATAATATGTTTTAAAAAATAGTTTTTCCAGGTTATTTTAGCTTACATTATAGAGCTAAGCATTCATTTTCATCCCTCTTTAAGGAAATCACTGTTAGAAAATATGCTGTTATATAAATCTGCTAAAAAAGATTCAGATTTGTGTTTCTGTTGAAACACTATCTTGCTTCACAAACACAATATTTTCTGTTTTCTTGACTGTTCAGCTGTTTACTTGTAGTTTCTGTTTGCTGATAAATGATATTATTCATACCTGCTGGTTAACAGTGTGACGTTTTAGAGAAACTTTAAAATCTTGATTTTCAGGTCAGCACTCCATACGTTTGCCCTCTTCTAAATGTTGTTGATGTTGTTTTTTTTTTAATTAATATTTAAAAGAGAGGAAAAAGGTAGGAGACTAAAGAAACAATGACTTGTAGTTTGATAGGAGCTGCTGTCATTTCTTGACGCCAGCTGAGCTTTTGCTTCTTCCGTCTGACTTTAATCTGGGAGAGTGGGTGGGAGCTGGGCGGTTTGTTTCTATGGAGATAGTATTTTGCTGGCAGCTTCTTTATAGTCAATTTTAGAAATGTCTGATTTAGGATTTAAAGGATGTGATGCCTTAACTGCGCACACATGAATGCATCATTATAGCATCAGTTGCTTGATCGTTTTGGGAAAAGACCATGATTCCTTCTGTCCAGCTGTTTCACATGTTTCTCCAGTCTGGCCTTAATGTCTTGTAGAATGCAACTGTTTATCTAGAATGGATTGTTTTTGTTGTCTGAAGAAGAAAACCTTTCACGTTAGGGTTTGCCTATTCAGGAAATATCTTATTCCTTTTTAAAAATTAAATATGAATCTGTCATAAAGCTTCAGACTCAGCTGTCCCCCTTCCTACCTGCAACCTTTACTTATGTAGGACAGCTTGTTTTTTTCTCTAAAATTCGATTATCTTTAAAAAAAAAAAGAATGCACATTCAGATGGTGCTGTGTCGTTTTCTAGGACATAGTCTCTGCGATGCGTCAGAAGTTCATTAGAAATTCACCTCCGAGTTGTGGGGGGGATTGTTGGTGCGGAGTAAGCCTGTCTTCCATTCCCATCATCCATCGGTTTACACTCTTTCCTTTTAGTTTACAACCCCTCACACCCTCAACCTAACATTCCCGTGCAACAAAAATGGCGAGCAATATTGGAGCTATCCAAATGGAGAGGAGCAGTGAGCTTGTGGCTCGATGAATAATTTTCGTCACAACCACGTTTTTTTTTCCACCGCCTTTATTTTTTCTGCTCCTGATTCACAACGATCTAAATTTAAAAAAAAAAACGAAATCCAATTTGGGCTTGAAAAACGTGAAGAACATGTTAAAAACACAATTTGTATTGGCGTGGGTCTTTAGTCTAAATACTAATCACATCCTAGATCGTATTGCTGAAATGTTCCCTTTTAACAAAGAAGAATACTCTCAAAGTCAAAATGAGGATTCCTTAAGGAGCACATGAAGGCTGATTTATTGCATCTGTCCTCAGTGGGCAGCCTCACTGTCAGTAAACAGAGATCTCTATGTGCATCTGGCTTCCAAAGCTGCTCTTAACGTTCCTGAGATTTCCGTTACAACCAACCACAGTTGATTTAGTCGTCCTCTTCAGCTGGATTTCATAACAGAGTCTATATTTGTTCCAGGCGTACTGCGTAACTTGCATGCATCCTAATAGCTGTAAAATATGCGCCCGCCCACTCCCTATGAGTGGGCGCTTCTACAAAGGGTAATACGGTAGATGCGCTGCATGTATCCAGACGTCCCTTCAGAATAGGAGAGGCACTGTGGAGGTTTGCCCAATATCCTCACAGCAGCCCACTCACCGGAGAGAAAGAGAGGGAGGGAGGGATACAAAGTAAGAAAGAGAAAAACATCCTACTCTCCGATGCTGCGTCTGACTTTCTCCATTTCTACCGGATCTGGATTTTTGTACTTTTCCACCCTTAAACATGAAACCTTTTTGGTGCAGATTATGTTTTTGTTGTTTTTGGAGAGGACTTCAAACATAGTGCTGAAAGGATGAAAGGACATATTTCAATTTAGAATCAGAAACTTGTTGTTTTTAGCCATCATGGCTCGTGGGGTTGAGTCCTTGGTGTCTTTAAATCCATTCTTCTCAATGGATCTGACTGGAGAACCCTCTGACAACTGCAAGTTCTGGCTGCTAGATCTTGGTACGTTCCTTAATCCTGAGAAGCAAAATAAAAAAAAGTAATTTGTCAGATGTGAGGTTTTTTCTACTTAGATTTGATTTTAGTATCAATAATCTAAAATGTAAGTCATTTTTAATAGAAAAGAAATGTGTTGGGGAGGACAATGTGAATGTAACGGTCTGTTAAGTTTACAACTTAAATGGTGATTGTCGCTATATGGTAATAAAAAAAACATGGTAGTTGAACATGAGGCAAGCTATAACGTCTATGTTTTTTCATCGTGACGTGCTAAACTTTCACCGCTCACCTGTGGATTTGGGGATTAGGTTGTGACACTTAGAGAATGCATCATTACGTGATGGGGTATTAAGTCCTCTACTTTAATCTCATTCACCTGATTACATCTTTGTGTATTTAAATGCACACTCTGGCTGATGTTGTACAGGTGAAAGCTGAATGCTGTTGCGACGTTCAAGTCTTTAGTGTTGTACACATTTTTTACAAGTCAGCTTGAGAAAATCCCTGCGGCTTTTTGAAGATGCTGCACCAGCAGCAGATCATCAACCACAAGGACAAATGTGTTGCTGTGTTTTCCTCTGACTTCTTGCAAAGGACAGGACCACACGCTCACTTTAAAGTTTCCCGGAGAAACCCCTGGAAACCCAGGCATTCCATCGGTGGAACTCTCCGCATGTTCAGGTTCACTGAGGGGGAAAGAAAAAAAATCCCCCTCATCCTCCTCCAGCTGTAAATCCATCCATTGTGTCAGTAGCTTGAAAGGTAAATAAGCAGACATCTGCATTTGTAATGGAAAACATCTGGTTGACTCTTGGCGAGTGTGACTGAAGACCCGATCGTGTTTCAGGACATCAAACAACATCTTGTTGCTTGTTTAAACAGAGTGGAGGAGATGGGGAGGCTTGTTCCGTTTAGTGTGGTACGTGTTGTTTGCAAGTACATGCATGTGCCTTTGCAGACAAGTTTCTATGTTGTAGCAACAGTGCTGCAGGCAGGCATTCCCTGCCCAGTTCCTAAAATAATCACATTTATCTCATCAGAACAGTACGCAAATGAGCCGCTTGATGAGTTAAGCTGAAGACTGACCTTTGGTCAAAAAAGGGGAAATCAATTCACTAATGGTGCAAAACTAATCACTTTGGGAAAGATTAAAAAGAAATAAAAGTGCTTTAAATGGCATTTTACAAAAATATGTTTTGTTTCTAATTGATTAAATAGACAACAAAATATAAAGAATAGTTTATTTAGGAAAAAAGATGAGTGACTGTGGCAAACTATTCATTTAACACTAATTTCTCTGTGATTGTTGAAGATGTTATTTGTTACTGAAATCCACTTTAGGCAACCAAAAAAACAAAAACATTTCCAACCCAAATATGTCACAGAAAAACAAATAAACGACTTCCATAAATGTTATAAAAGTAAGATGGGGTGCTTTTTCCCCCTACTGTGAAAGAAGTCCTGCAGAGAAAAGGCTGATCTGATCTGATCTGCTGTGTTTGTGCTGACAGTCATTGTTTTGGGTGATGACATCAATTTACACACATTTACACTTTTGGTTAACCTTCTTAGTGTTAACCTTACTTATCTGAGCTATTAAATAAATAGCTTTCTGATATAAACAATAGATTTGTTTTTTGTTTTTAATTGAAATGTACCTTAAGGTTTATTAGCTATTGCTAAAGACACGTTTTCAAAATGTGTACATTAAAGTTTACACATTTGTTCCTTGTAAACTATGCCCTCAGCTCCTGTGTACAGTAGCAGCTGGGATGTATTTTCAACTCCAGCATGTCCGCAGAATGTCGGTTTGTTCCTCGTGAGAGTCCTGTCCTGCTTCACTGGGTTCTGCTTGCTTCACAGTAACCCAAAATGAAACAATCTTTCCAAAGACCCAAACAGATGTTTTGCATTGTAATTTGTATTGCATCACCTCTTATGTTGGAAACATTCAACAACAGAGTTTGGTTACCAAAGAGCTGTCTTGAGCTCTCTGATTTCCGTTACACAACACTTCAAAACTGTGTTTGCTTTGTGTTTTTCCCTGAGACTTGTCTTCAATTGGAAGCAGGAAGGCTTGCATTGTCTATAAAGGTTCTTCTGATCCGTTCGTGCATTTCTGACCATTACTCTAAAAACCTGCGCTCTGAGCACCAGCCCCTTCACATCCACAAAAACTATCAGGTTCTCACATTGTGACCTAGATTAGTGAGGAACAGCCCCTTCCAGGAATAGTCTGCACTGCCAGCACCATCCGCTTTTGTAAGGCTCCAGAATGTGCACAGCCACTTTGGCAAAACTTCAGATGTTGTTTGTTTTCGTGGCGGAAACGCAGACACGCTGCAGGGGCCGGCTTTAGGTTTAACGTCATGAAATGGGCGGCACCCACAAGGAGCGAAAGGCGGAGCCTCAGAGATCGAGTTGAATTTAGCAAAATGCCATCACTACTGTAACACACTGAGGCTTCTAAATATTCATGAAACATGATCTAGTATATTAGTTCAACATCTGAACAGTTATTGCATTAACCATAGCATAAAGAACATGCTAACAACTCTTTAAATCTCTTCAAATCACTAAATTCATTCAATTCTTTATCGCCTGTGTAGTTTTGGATGCTTCTTCTTCAACATTGCTGTCAGTAGCAAATACTGATACACTCACCTACAGTGCCCTCTAGTGGTTGTTGCTATTTATTTATAAAAAATTATTAAACCCCAACTTATGCTCCGAAAAAAAAATATGGGTACCTGTATGGCAAAAGGTATACTTGATAATATTATGCAAAATATAAAAATAGATCAAAGGTTGTGAAATATGTATAAACTGTAGACACCTTATTATGTTCAGGATTCTATTCAAGTCTGGAAAAGGTTTTCACTATGTCAAAAAAGTTACTTTTGAGATTCTTCAGAACTCAATTATCTGTGGTTGAAGGCGAGAATGTCTCACAGCCTCTCTGAAATCAATACTAAACCCTGAAGTTGCATGAAAACACTATTGTTTTTTTAATACTAAAAGATCTCCCATCAGTTTGCCCTTAGGCAGAAAGAAAAGCTTTCTCCTCCTCCCTTCATCCTTAAATAAATCGTTTGGGCGGAATATATGGATTTGGAAAGCAGTCCAGTTTTTTTTCCCCTTGCTGTTAGATGTAACTGTGATGGTTTATTTTGTTGTTTTCTTCTAGAAAATGTGCAGCAGAAACACAATAGACAGATGTTACAGGACGTAAAATCTTAACAGCTGAAGTATTGCAAGACATGGAGACTGTCTCCAGCTGTTCAGGGCTTCAGGAGGAGGAAACATGGAGGAAATTGGTCTGAAACTGTTCCTCATTTGCTGTTTTTTTTTTTTTTTTATTCTAGGAAGTGCCCAGCTTTGCTGTCACAACACGTGTCTTTTATGAATAGAGCGCATGGAAAGAATCTTTCAGGGGCTGACACAGGTGTTTGGATGCATGATTTGTTTATGCAGGCAGTGAGAGAAGAGGAATCTCCACACCTGCCCATCACACAAATCATTCAGCTGAGTCACATAGTCAGCTGCAATTTAACCCTTTAAGTGGGTAAAAAGTGGAGATAACCACATTTTCCCCATCGGTCTGCTGCACGGCATCAGCACATAAATGTATTTGTCTTCTACTTTGACATTTTCTTTTCTTGATTATCAATAATCTTTTAGCAAATGTGCCCAAACAAACCTCATTTAAGTCCCTAGGCTATGACAAACGAGCGAGGTCCACTCTCGCTATCAGGCGGATGTTTCTATTAGATGCTCGGACAGCGCTTCATGCAGGCCTTTTTTCTCCTGCATCATTTTATCATCATTCCATCTCTGGTCATTCGGCCTCCTCCTACAGATTCCCTAAGGAGTCATCTCTGTGTGGAGGAGGTCTGCCTACTGAACAAAACACAGATTGCACACTAATCTGGATCATATATTTATTTTTTTTCTCCAAGTTATTGGCACTTAGAAGTATTTTTGGAGCCAGAGGCAATTATTCCCGAACAACAAACTTGGGAAGAATACAGAAACACTTTATGCCGCACTGTTTTTTTGTATTTTTTACATTTTCTAAGGGGTTTCTATTTGTTGGATTAAGTGCATTTTGTTTCTTGTGTCTATTTTCATGAAATGACATTGGATTATTTCTGTTTCTTCTCTTCGCTTTTAGACACCTTGTCTGTATCGAGTAATGACGCCCTGCAGCCAGGCTCCAGCCAAACTTTGGGCCCCCACAGCTCACCTGGACCCAAACGTCCCGGGAACACCTTAAGGAAATGGTTGACGAGCCCCGTACGCCGACTCAGCTCGGGCAAAGCCGATGGTCACATCAAAAAGCTGGCCCACAAGCACAAAAAGAACCGCGAAGGCACCAGGAAGAACATGGAAGTGATCCCGGGGTCGCAGAAGGACTCCGACGACAGCGCCGCCACTCCACAGGACGAGACTTTGGAGGAAGTAAGACCATCAGAACTGCTTTTGGGTGACTTATGGCTTCGACCCACCACTTGACTCACGGGTGTTCCTGCCTTTCTCTGCAGCGCATGCGCAACGAAGGGCTAAGCAGCGGCACCCTCTCAAAGTCTTCCTCATCGGGGATGCAGAGCTGCGGCGAGGAGGAGGGAGAGGAGGGTGCGGACGCTGTTCCTCTGCCTCCCCCGATGGCCATCCAGCAGCACAGCCTGCTGCAGCCTGACTCCCAGGATGACAAGGTGGGTCACCCACTATAATTTATCTCTATGCGAAAGCAATAATGGTAAAGCTGTCTTTAAAAGTCATTTTTACTGCTCCTTTTATTTAATTTCTTTACATTTTTCTTCATAAACATTATCATTACCTTTTCATTTAAAAAATGGATTAAGCGTTGTTTTCTTAGCTGTATTTCATCTCAAATGTCTTATAATCAGCTTAAAACTAGCAGTGTGATAATACAACTTTACTTTTACTAACAAGTTTTCTTTTTTTTCCTCTTATTTTTCTGATGGTTGCATGTTTCCTTCTTCAGCATTATGTTGACTTTTGTTCTGCCTCTCTTTTGTCCCAGTTCCCCTATCTTTCCATTTAATTACTCTTAAATCATCTCCGTTTGCCTCAGACCCTTTGTGACATGCCCCGCCCCCCCCCATGTCTTTCTTTTGACTAACCAAACATCATTCACTCCGAATGGCATTGTTTTACTGTTGCTGAACTCAATACTCCATTTTCAAGTTTCTGCGGTACTGAGGCACTCAAGGAACCAAATGTAGTCCAGACAATCCTTCCCCGCCCTCCCCTGTCGATCTCTGTCGCTCAGGGAAACTTTGTGTCCGATGGAGTATTAAGCAACACTATCATGTTATTCATAAGTCAAAACGGTGCATAACAGTACTCCGGTGTGGGAGTCGTCCCCCCCGACCTCTCCTGCCTCATAACCCCCTTTTCTATCCTTTAAAACCGGTCTGCGGTTTTGGCTCCAATGTGGCTCCTCAATTAACTGTTTCATTAGGACTTGTGGAGATGTCAAGGGGAGCAAAACACAGCAATGGTGAGCTTGATTTACAGTGGCACTCACTGGAAATGTAACAGCTGCATGCAAGAGTAAAAAAGGGCAAATGTAATTCTTAAAAAAACCTTTTTATCTTTCATAAGGTCATACCTCTTGGAAAGTTATAGATAGCTATTTTGATCCATTTGATCTAAAAGATGCTTTCTTGCATCCAACTTTTGCAGCAGTAGAGACTGCACCCAGAAGTTCTTAACATTGTGTTGCCTCTGTCTGACAGCTGCGTGCACGCAGCGTGCTGAAGTCCTGTTTTGCACGTTTGCCATGAGTTTTCCTCACTCCTTTGGTTTTCCTGTGACTTTCAGTCTGCGTCTCGTCTGTCCGCGCGTCCTAGTAGTTCAGAGACACCCAGTGCTGCAGAATTGGTCAGTGCCATCGAGGAGTTGGTGAAGAGCAAGATGGTAGGTTTGAAGTCGACACCCTCTAGTACTTGCAAATGTGGAACCTTTGTACACAAAAACAATTCCAGATACATGTGCTGGCAAACACTTTTATTCCCCCCCACTGTTTGTAGCAGAGAATGGCTGGTCAGCTGTCATGTCTTTGACTAACTCTGCCAGCTGTCCTCTGTTCCAGCATACTCATGTCCTATAAACACGTTTTCTTTTTTTTTGTGAAGAGGAAGGAGTCAAACACAAAGAAGTGACAGCTTTTTTTTTCTCTTTTCCTCCCGACTCTTTCTTTTTCTTTTTACCTACTCCTTGTTCTCAGTCGCTGGAGGACCGGCCCAGTTCTCTGTCCGTGGAGCAAGGCGACAGCAGCTCACCCTCTCTCAACCCCTCCGACAACTCACTCCTCTCCTCGTCCTCACCCACGGACGAGATGGACGAGCGCAAATCTGGCTTCCTCAAGCGAAGGCAGTGAGTTGCCAGCCTTTTTACAAGCAGAAGCTGCTCAACTCCTTTAAAGCCCCACTCAGATCAGTTTTTGCTCTTTTGTAAAAGTGGTCTTTTAATTATAATTACGTTGTTTCTAGCTAAAATCATAAAAACCTGTGTCGTTTTCATGGACATTGTTTCTGCAGTAGTTCTTCTAAAATTTGCTTCTGAGTTGTTGGCGGGACTGTTGGCACGGATTAAGCCCACCCTATTTCCCCATAATCCATCTGTTAACACTCTCTCCCACTGGTTTACAGTCGTGTACAAGTGGATGGGTCAGAATGGAGTGGAGCAGGGAACTTGTGACCCACGCTTTGTGAATTCTACATCAAAGCTTTTTCCAATAGCATTTTTTCATCTGCTCCTAATTCACAACAATTTGAATAAAGAAATACTCAGAAATGCAAATTGAAGCTTAATTATCTTTATATCTGTCCTCCATCATCAGAAAAATGTCACAAAAACATGTTAAAAACACCGAAACCAGGAATCTCATCGGAGTGGGTCTTTCTGTAAATGTTTGCTCTCCAAGCTAGGCCTTAAACATTTCATCCAGTGCTGACCTTAACATTAATGAGACATGTTCTGTTGTTTGTTTTCCAGCTATGTGCTCCTTGAGTTAGTGGAGACTGAAAGGGACTACGTCAGGGACCTTGGATCTGTTGTGGAGGTGATTAAAATTAGGCTTTTGATCGATTTAGTTTGGCTTTTTGTGCATATTTTATATCATTTAAAATATTACCTTAATTTGTGATCATTAGGGCTACATGAGCAGAATGAAAGAGGAGGGAGTTCCAGATGACATGAGAGGAAAAGACAAGATTGTTTTTGGAAACATCTACCAGATCTACGACTGGCACAAAGAGTAAGACCACAAAACTTTTAATTCTGTATGTTTGAAAGCTGCAGTACGTCATCATGAAAGAACAGAAACCAGCCGTAATACAAATTTTAGCTTCAATAGAAGTCAATGTGGGTAAAGGCATAACCTGCTCTGTTTATGTGTTTGTAGTTTTTTCCTGGGAGAGCTGGAGAAGTGTTTGGAAGACCCCGAGAGGCTGGCGTCTTTATTTGTCAAACAGGTTCAAACTGTTGTTTTGTGTACTTCTTGGGTTGAAATGATGAAGAATTCTCCTCACTGCTTATGTTTCTACCGGCTTTGGGAACATTGCAGGAGCGGAGGCTGCACATGTACATCGTGTACTGCCAGAACAAGCCCAAATCCGAGCACATTGTGTCCGAGTATATTGACACCTATTTTGAAGTAAGATGGCTGAGTAGTTTTGCACATTCCTGCCTACAAAACTGTATGTCGTCAAGATGAGATGACCTCCTTTTGTCTTTGATCAGGACCTAAAGCAGCGACTTGGTCACAGACTGCAGCTCACCGATTTGCTAATTAAACCAGTCCAGCGCATAATGAAGTACCAGCTGCTGCTAAAGGTAATTGAACTCTCAGCAATGCATATTAAATATGAAATGACAAAAATAACTTTTCTTTATCTTTCTATTTTAAGGATCTACTCAAAGTTTCTAAAAAGGCAGGAGTGGACACAGCAGAGCTGGAGGTACCACATGGATTTCTAATAAACTATTCCTGCCTGCTTGAGTGTTTAATGTTCACATTTAGGAACTTAAATTTGGACTGTCTTCCATCACTGCTGCAGAAAGCTGTTGAGGTGATGTGCGTGGTCCCAAAGCGTTGCAACGACATGATGAATGTTGGACGTCTTCAAGGCTTTGAAGTAAGTCTGCAAACTTCTCACAGTAACTATCCACTCCGATCATCTTTTGATCTATTTTAAAGCGTTCCCAGTGATCTTTTAAGTATTGTTATTCTGTTTTAGCCTAAATTGAAACAACCTGTGTCATTTTCTAGGACATATTTTCTGCAGAGCACAAGTTATTCATTAGAAATTCGCCTCAAAGTTTTTGCCGGGACTGATGACATGGAGCAACCCCGCCCCCCTTTTCCCTCCCTCTTGCAGAGCGGGGAGCTAGTGTATTTTTCTATGTGACCATTTTTAACTTAATTTTATTTATGTATGTCTTCCACCATCAGAAAAACGCCACAAGAACACGTTAAAAACACAAATTTCACTGGAATAGGTCTTTAAGCCCCACAGAAAACAAGCTGTAATAGGGGTTAGCTGCCACTAGGTGTCACTGTTTCTCCATTTTCAAAAATTGATGTAGCGATTGATTTCCTGACATGATTTAGTTCCTTTTATCTGCCTAAAGGTAGAGTTACTAACGCTCTCTTAATTTTACATCGCTTTTAGGGTAAAATTGTTGCTCAGGGCAGGCTGCTCCTCCAAGACACCTTCATGGTTTCAGACCAAGATGGGGGTCTACTGTCAAGGATGAAAGAAAGGAGAGTGTTTTTGTTTGAGCAGATAGTTATATTCAGCGAACCTCTGGATAAAAAGAAGGGCTTCTCCACTCCTGGCTACCTCTTTAAAAACAGCATCAAGGTGAGTGCACCTCAATAGAAACCCGCTAAATCTTCTAAAAGCGGAAGATGTAAGCCTCTTCACTCACTTTGAGATTCCTTTTAAAGCTTGATGATTGTTGAGAAATCCTATGATTGCTTATCAACTATCTATGTAGGTGAGCTGGCTGGGTCTGGAAGAAAACACAGACGACCCCTGCAAGTTTACATTAACTTCAAGGTCATCTGCTGGGAGCATGGAGAGGTACACACTTCACTCCGCCAGCCCAGGAGTGTGCCAAGTCTGGGTTCACCAGGTCAGCCAGATCTTGGAAAATCAGCGGAACTTCCTCAACGGTAAGAGATGTTTGTCAACGACAGTAAAAGCTCATACCATGAAAGAAGAGGCCTCTTAGAAATAAGTCAGAAAATTCCTACCCCTTTGGCCGATTTTCTTTAAATAACCCAAAAAATAAATCTACCTCGACATTTTTTCCCAAACAAAGATGAAGACACATTGCTAATAAAATTGTTTTTCTTGCAAGACAGGAAAAAAAGACAATTTTTTCTTAAGATTCAGTTCTGTAAATCTGTTTTGCAGCTTTGACATCCCCCATAGAGTACCAGAGGAACCACGTGGGTGGAGGAGGGTCAAGCGGACCCCCTAGTAGTAGCAGCAGTAATGCCGGAGGCCTCCCAGGAGGCAGCAGCACCAACAATACCTCCAATTCGGGTGGAGGAGGAGGAGGTGGAGGTGGCGGAGGAGGAGGCTCAGGGGGTAACTCCAATCTGTGCGGGCCTCGCTCTCGGCCCTCACGCATCCCGCAGCCCTCCTCGCGCCTCCCCCAGCCTGTTCACCACCACCACCCCCCAGGCCCCGAGGGGCCTGACAGATCAGCAGGTATGTGGTCTCCCTGCCACCCGCAGCCCCCCGATTCCTTTCCCTCTAACTGCTTTTCTGACAGCGCAACAAACGGAGAGCTGCCTGCCTCCGAGGTCCCTAAGATGAGGATGGACAGTCCTCACGGAAGCAGCTGTAGTAACAGTAACAGGCCGTTCAGTAATGCGGACAGCAGTGTCAGAAAGGGAGGATGTGAGGAGACGCAGAGGCCTCAGACCGCTGCGAAACCACAGATGACAGTGGTTCCTTTGAATTTTCCTCTAAAAAGCCCCCGAGTCGGCACCGTTTCCCCCCTAATGTCATCTCCAGCTGCTGGAGCAGCAAAGGAACTGATCCTCCCTTCAAGCCCAGTGCATAAAGGAAACCCTTTCTGGGCCGTAGTCCCCCCTCTGCCTCCTTCGCCCGCCAGCAGGCCCGGTTCCTGCTCCTTCCCCAGTGACAATAGTGGTGGAGGGGACTCTTTGGGCAGGGGAAGTCACGGGACGCCATCTCATCACCGCCACTCCAGCCATAATAAGGATGTAGACCGCATGAGCACCTGCTCCTCCACCAGCGAGCAGTCCGTTCACTCCACCCAGAGCAACGGGGTAAGACGTTGAGCCCCGTGTGTCAGTGAGTCTACAGCTACTCACAAGTCACTAATCCCCCTCCCTCACTGACTGGCTATCTATCAGTCAGCCTTTCTTAAGAATGCCAACAACTACTACTCCTGAAACACTGACAGAAATGTATCGCCTATCTCTGTGCACTAACTTCCCCCTCGGAGTGTTTAGGGGACAATGCTCAGAGTATACTAACACTGCAGATCTGACTCACAGAACATCTTATGCGTTTGCTCTTGAAGATGTTCCTTCAACGCTTCAGAATAAGTTCTGTCCCAAATAGAAACTAATCAAACACAATTTCCGTCTTCCCCTATCGCTCTGCGTGAATCTTCTCCACTATCTCACTGACCTATCGGATCATTTTGTCCAAACTTTGGGGTACGTCTGTACAAACGTCCCCCCCCCTTCCCTCATCTCCACCACTTTCTGCTTCATTCTCAGAAATGTCAACTTCTGCATTTCAGTCTCCTGTGACTTGAGAATCGTGACTTCTTGCTTCAAAACCTCTGAATCTGCCGTGGTTCATTGTTCAGCATCACAACAAAGAATAGAAATGAAACTGTTCACTTCTACTTCTTGAATGAGTTTTCATCTTTTCTGCTTTTGTATTTTTTCGTGTTCTAGCTGGCACCCAATGTCAAAACATGCCAAATGCAGCTATAATTAAGTCTCGCCCCAACACGAATACACTGTGTGAGCCATATTTTAACATGACTAATGCTAATTTCAAACTTTTTTTTTGGTTTAATTTGCCACTTGGGGAACATCTGGAATGACTTTAGTACCACTACATCTAATCTACATAACAACTTGCCTTTCCCATAACTTTTGAATCAGATCTGTTGCTTCAACATCATTTTTTTTCTCCCCTCCTTCAGAGTGAAAGCAGTAGCAGCAGCAGCGTGTCCACCATGTTGGTGACCCAGGACTATGTGGCAGTGAAGGAGGATGAGATCAGTGTGGCGCAGGGCGAGGTGGTCCAGATGCTTGCCAGCAACCAGCAGAACATGTTCCTGGTATACCGGGCTGCCAACGAGCACAGCCCTGCGGCTGAGGGCTGGATCCCTGGCTACGTTTTAGGCCACACCTCAACCTCCGTCACACCCGAGCTTCCTGAAGGCACCATCAAGTAAGGGGCTCAACAGGCGTCTGTTGTCTTGGGGGACACTTAATTTCTGCAACTAAGGTTGTTTGATTAAATCTTCTCTTTTCCCGTTTTTGCTTTGGTTTGCTTAGAAAATCATTATCATGGCACACAGCCCTCCGCATCCGCCGAAAGTCCGAGAAAAGAGACAAGGAGGGGAAGAAAGTGGAGAATGGCTACCGCAAGTCTCAGGACAGCCTGGCGAACAAAGTCTCTGTCAAGGTTGGAGGCATGGATTCCCACTTTAATATAACTTGTTTGTTATTTAATTTATGATAAAAAATAGATTTTTCCCTTTATTTTCAGCTTCTCAATCCCAACTTCATTTATGAGGGTAAGTTTTTTTTTTCCTTTCCTCTTTCCCACCACTTCCTGTTTTCCTTTAAAATGTTTGTAATGATTAAGATTACTTTGTGTAAGATGTGCTTTGCTTCAGCTCCACCAGAGTTCCTCGTCCCTGTGAGCGATGCATTATGTGAGAGCGGCGACAACGTCACCCTGAGGTGTAAAGTATGTGGCCGTCCCCGGGCCACCGTCACCTGGCACGGGCCGGACAACGACACCCTGAGCAGCGACGGACACCACAGCATCACATACAGGTACAGGTTAAGCCTCATCACTGATCCTTTGAATCAGCCGTTAGGGACGTCCTAGTCCGATCGGACTCGATCGGAATGTTTTATCACGATCGGGGATCGAATATTTATTTTATTATTATGAACGGACTACAACATTTTATTCCGGTATAGTTAAGCAGAATACGGCACTATTTTGAGCGGAAGGCACACAAAAACGTCCTGCTAAGTTAGCGAAATATTCATAAATTCTGAATTTAAGGCTCATTGACTCATTTATTAACATTTTAAACTGTCTCTATTGGTTCGTCTTAACTTAAACAATGACCTACAAAGGTAATTCAAAAGGTAAACAACCAGAATTGAGTTTCATTTTAATAAATATAGCTCTTTCTGAGCTGCCGACAGAGAGATGGCAGTGAGAGGGACCGTCTACAAAGTGCAAGCTCCGGGAAAAAGGGATTAAAAAAAACAATCTCTCAAAAACAAACCGAAACTAATAAAATGTTACATTGAGATGATCTAGTCATTAAACTCATCATTGTATTTTTGCTACAAGAACAATTTGAAAAGAAAGTCATCATTTAATTACAGGATATTTTAATGAATCACATATAATAATAGTAAAATTAATAGTAAACTATGTTTAAGTGTTAATCAATTATTTGAAGAAAGTTAAGAAAATCAGGAACAACCGGGATCTGTTTAATACATTTGTTTTGAATGTAAATTTTATGAATATGTTTTCAGCAGATACTCAAAATCAAATGACAGAATCGGATCGGGGCCAAAGAAAAACCTGATTGGGATGTTTTTTAAAGAGTCTAAACTTTTAGCCACACGTGAATTTGGGGCAGCTGGAATAAAAATAGAAAAAGCTGCTGAGCGTCGTGTGCTACCTTTTTCCTTTTTTATCCCTTCAGTGAGACAGGTGAGGCATCTCTGCGCATCCTGGGAGCGTCTCTAGAGGATAGTGGGATGTACACCTGTGTTGCCACGAACATCGCAGGCACCAGCTCCTCTTCTGCCAGTCTCACAGTTTCAGGTAAGAGGGCAGTGATTAATTTACATAAACTTTTTTTTTTTTTTGCAACCTACGTGTTTTTCCTCAACCTGTTTACTTTTTTCTGGGTGTGCAACTGCCCCACTTTGACTGTATTTTATCAAACATTGTCAGGATCCCCCGATGAGGAAAGCGAAGTCGTCTGGAAAAGCAGCTTTGAGTCCTATTTTACAGAGATAACTGAACTGGGAAGGTAAGGATGGGCTTTTTTTTAAAGTCCTGCAGTACTTTTTTAACACGATAAAAAAAAACGTGTGACCCTCCTCTCTGCTCACTAGGGGCCGCTTCTCAGTGACTAAGCGTTGTGACCAGAGAGGAAGCAAACGAACTGTAGCAGCAAAACACGTCAACAAGAAGCTGCTGCGTCGTGAGAGGGCGCTGAAGGAGGTCCAACTCCTCCAGACTCTGGACCATCCTAACCTGGTCAAACTGCTGGACACATATGAGACAGCCAACAGCTACGTGCTCATCCTGGAGATGTGAGGACACCGGCTGTTTTTACTCCTTCCACTATTTTTTTAATCAAAACAATTTCTCTGAAGTTCAATTCAATTTTATTTACATAAAAGTTAACTTTGTGTCTGTTATCAGGGCAGACCAGGGCCGATTCCTGGATTACATTGTGAGCTGGGGGAACCTGACTGAGGAGAAGGTGGCTTTATACCTCAGAGACATTCTTGAGGCTCTTCACTACCTGCACAGCTGGAGGATAGCACACCTCGATCTCAAAGTACACAGTCATCTCTGCTCTGTTATTAAGCAACTATGATTTGCTAAATGGTTTCACTAAATACTAGAATATGAGGTGTTGCATCTGCTCTGAATGAATTATACCAAACAGAACTGTTTTTAGATCCAAGAGTTAAGATCAGGTTCATATTATTAGGCTGAACCACAAGCTTACCAAATGGCAACAGCTAGCAAACAGCCTAAAAAGGAATCAGAGAGACAGTCTTTTTTAACCTGTTTTGAAAAAGGTTTTTATCTATCTTGCAGCCTGAGAACATTGTGGTGGAGCATGCATCCTCCCAGCCTGTAATCAAGCTGACAGACTTTGGTGATGCCGTGCAGCTGAACTCTGGTTGCTCCTATGTGCATCCTCTGCTGGGAAGCCCCGAGTTCTCTGCTCCTGAGCTGGTTCTGGGTCAGCCCGCTTCCATGATGTCTGACCTCTGGAGTTTAGGTTGGTGGAGAAACATGCTGTTTACCCCTTTTCTTTCTTTCTTTTTGTTTTTTTGTGCGGGGGGGGGGGGTAATTTAGCTTTCATATCTTTAACAAAATGTCTTAAAATGTGTATAATTGGACAACTATTTACATTTTTTTCAGCAAAATGCATTACGAACAATGTTGTGAAAAAAAGTCAGCACCAAAAATAAACATTTATTTTTTCCTCAAATAAAGTTATTTTTACCTAATTGTAATTGATCAGCACAGGATTTTACAAATCCTTTTCTATTTAATAAAGTGATGCTGTTGCATACAATAGAGGCTTAAAGGAAAGATTTCTGCTAACTGCAAATCACATCAACATCGAGCAGAGATGCAGCTTCTGGCAAAAACATAGAATTATCTACATTTGATCAAAAGCTTCACAGTTTTTGCAGATTGTGCCCTCACACAGGATGCAGCAGTGCAATGCATGACTGTGCTCTTTCCATTCATCAGTGATTGGCGTCACTGAGCACGTTAATACCTCACTTCCCTGAATGTGACTCCTCTGCATTTTTCTCATGTACTTACCAGATGTTTTTGTTTTGTTTTTAAAGCTAAAAGTCTGTATTCTTAGCCAGGAGCTTTGTTGCTGTGATGTGTGACTGTCGACTGCCTGCTTTGCAGGTGTGGTGACCTACGTTGTCCTGAGCGGCGCCTCTCCCTTCCTGGACGAAAGCCTGGAAGAGACGTGCCTGAACATCTGCCGCCTGGACTTCAGCTTCCCCGACGATTACTTCCAGGGTGTGAGCCCAGCTGCCAGGGACTTTGTGTGTCGGCTGCTCCAAAGCGAGCCGGAACGACGCCCCTCTGCGGCGTCCTGCCTCCAGGATCCATGGCTGCAGCCCCGAGACAGCGGTCGCGACTCATCAAACCACACGCAGCCACACGCGTTGCCACCATCGCCGACCTTTCACAGCGTGCACCTGGACACCTCCCGGCTTATCTCCTTCATTGAGAGACGGAAGCATCAGAACGACATTCGGCCCGTCGGCGCCATCAAGGTCTTCCTTCACAGCCGCCTTCTCAACCACAGCTAACGGTAGACAGACGGGAAGGAACTTCTCCGAGAGGACCACCAGCACCAAGTCTACAAAGATCCCCTTTTCCTTCAACTAGCCACAAATGTCCTGCTGCTGCTGCTGACTGACTGACTGATAAACCCCTTGTTCTCCTCCTCCTCCTCTTCGTCCATGACATTCTGTCATCTTGTCTGCACAAGTGAACTGCTGGAATCCATTAGAGGTTTCAAACCATGACTCAACAGGAGAGCGTCAAGCTTTCCTAACAAGCCAATGAGAGCAAGTCTCCCATTGTGGACGGTGTTACAGAAAATAGATGCATACTATACTGTAAAATAAGAATATTTCAGGCTGCTTTTGAGTGACACACACAAAAAATGGCTTTTTGTAATGACAGATTACTTTTTTTGTAAAAGACACTATGTACAGCGAGAGAGAAAAAACGACTGTCTTATTCATTTGGGAATAAAGTGTAGTTGTAAACAAAAGAGGAATAGAATTTGTTCCAGAACAAAATATGACTAAGAGTTGTTTTCCAAAACTGCATAAAAGTTACCTTCTGTGCAATAGTTTGCTAATCATTACCACCCTTCCTCAGTTTCAAGGTAAATCCGAACAGTTTGTGACAAAAAAAACAACAGAAATCATTGAACTTGCGCATTAAAGCCATCCAGCTAATCTTCCCGGATCTCTACCTGCTTCCGCCTTATTTGTAAATAACGCATTCCTGCTTTATATCTTTTCGTTTTGAAGAGTTTTGTTGGCTGAAAAAAAGGCGACTCACCCACTAGCAGATTCTCAGCGGCTGGAATTTTACTCAGAACCAACCGCTACTAGAAAAGGCACTCATAATTGGCATTGGTTCTTGTGCAGCGTTGCAGCTTTAGGATGTATGCAACTATTTATGAAGACTTGTGTTGTAGCCGTATTCTTAAAAAAGGCATGTATGTACCTGGTACTGCTTTAGATGTCTGTATTGTGTTGATTCCTATGGATTAAGTTCAGTATTAATATCAGTAAAACCTGAGACAAAGATAGGGTTTTCTGAAATAGTGTATAAAAATGTGGATCTATATAATAATGTGTTATTTTTATGCTTTTCATTTGTCCTTGTCCTTTTTTTTTTTTTGTAACAAAACCAAAGTTGTCTAAACTTTCTGTTCCAACCAGTTCCCTTTTTTTGTTTTGTTTTGTTTGTGATGTTAAGTTATGAAGAACCACACTGACGCTGGACATGTGTATGAGTGTTTACAAAGGTTCAGTGTGCGTGAGTATTTATTTTTAACTTTTTTTTGTGAAGACTAAACCGTTTGGTGAATTTTGTTGCTGAAATAAGAGATTTCACTCGTCCGTTTTCCAAGATGTGCACAAAGTGGTTTCCTCTGTGAGTTTGTTCGGCTTCTGTAGGTTGACGCTGGTGTGTGTTTGTGGATTCGTTGAAGCTCCTCAGTTTGGCATCATGAAGCGTTTACCTCTTCATTAAGCAATAGGTCCATGAGAGGAAAAAACAAAACAAAAACGGACCTTTGTGAGGGGGGGGGGGGGTGCATTTAAAGATGCATTATAACTGAACAGAATTTTTACTCCAACATTTGAAGTTGAATAGCTTTGATACATGTCCATCAGCCTTCACAGGTAAAAGGGTCTGCCAGTTATTTTTGCTGGGATGAGTTGTCTTTTTTTTTTTCTCTTTTTCTGTGAAACACCTTGACAGGCGACTAAAACGCTCACGGCATCTCTTCCGGTTACTAACAAGAAACGACAGATGTGTTTGTTATATTTGAAGGTTGAAAGAGATGCTGTCAAGTCTTAGGATTTTATCCCTCCTCCATGTGTTATGACCATATGTTACCAACGCTTGTTGGTCTAAAGATTCCACTTTGTTTTACTTTTATTTATTGGAGTTTGGTTTTCCCACGAGATATTTGATCAGATTCTCCCCAGAGCATCTGTGCATGGAAGGATTTGATGAAAGTACTTGGGGGGGGGGCTTCCACTCATGGTGTAAAGATGTACAGAGAGGGTTGGGCAGTTTGCCCACACTCAGGATGTAAACCTCATAACTGTCATATTTTAAATAAACCTAGAACAAGACTGCGGCAATGTCATCTTGAATGTCTTATGACTCATTTTTACTTTTGCATGTATATTTCTTTGTACAGAAGAATGTCTTTACTTGTGTTGTAAATATTTTATTTTGTTCTCTGTTATTTTGCCATTAAACATACAAGAAACAACGGTGTCATCGTTTTTTATTTATGTGCTGTAAACACCCAGATGAGAACATGATTTGTTACTCTGTTCTTTTTTCTCTTTCTATATCTCTCGTGACCTTCAAGACCAGATAAAGGAATCATGGACTGACTTGAAAGTGAGGGAAAACCCAGAAGAGGTCAGTCGTTTATGAGAATGAACACAAAGGGCAGTACTGACTAAAATGGGGGCAAAACAAATCCCAAGACTGCTTTGTTTGAGCCAGAAAAATCATAAAATATTAGTTTTTTTTATTTCTAAAACTTTGAGACATGTTTTTTTTCTGAAGCTTAAACTAAAAACAGTAAAAGGAAAAAGTATTTTTCAAGTTTTCTTTTTGTGCCGACGCAAAAAAGGGAACTAGACAAATGCTGATCTTATCTGTTCTCCTGCAGATGTTACAGTGACTAATGACTGTATCTTGACTTTTTTTTTATAGCCATAATATTACGTTAGTAAAGAGATACTACGAAAGGGAAAATTTTCATGCAAATATATTGATCTCCATGAGAGTTTGCAGCCCAAAGAGCTGATCAAATCTTGTTTACTGTTAAACGTTCATCTAGAAGACAGGTTCACACGTTTTCCTACCCAGAATGAAACACTTTTTGAATTTCTTTAAAGCCACAGCCTCCAGAAGTGCAGCAGAGAACCACAGATGCACGTGCTTTCTTATCAGATTATCTTGACTGCAAAAGATCACGCAAAGGTCTGTGAAGTGTGAAGGTGATGCACGCTGGTAGACCGTTCCTTCACCCAGTTCACCTTCTGGCAGGTTAACCACGGTTACAGCGGATGTATTTCTAAATGTTATAACATAAAGTAATAATTTTGTTTTCTTAAACTGCACTGAAAGAAAAACAGTTTGAACTGTCAACTTCTGGTTGACTGTATTACATAAACACAGAAGAATATACATAGAGTGAGAATATATTAGGAGAGAAAATATTTGTCATTTTAAAAAAGATCGGAGCAAAGGATAAGATATATTTTTGCAAAAAAAAAAAAGAGTAGTTCTTCTCCAGAAATTGGATTCCACTAATTTCAATTTTGTCCCTAATCCCACTCACACGTGCAGGCACACACACTCAACACACAACTTCAGTGTTGAGTCATACACTAGGTACACAGTCATACTCTGAGTAAATCATAAACCTGGAAGAAAAGAAAAAAGGAAAAAAAACTCATCACAGCCCACAATTTCTTATAAAAGAGCCATTAAGAAAAAGAAAATGATGACACATCTCAGCATGCAGTTTTAAACTATCTTCCCACTAGATGGCGCCAGAGAGTTCACTTTATATATTTGTAACACTTGGAAGAAGCAGTCCAGACATGAGTGCAGTTGCAGCCGTTTTTGTTGTTGTTGTTGTTGTTGTTGTTGAAAGAATTCCATTTAAAACAAGTGTGTATCCTGTGACATTTACTCAAAGGTTTTATTCATCTTTTAAGCAAGGACAATATACATTAGTGGAATATCATTTTAGATTGCATAGAGTTGTTTGTCAGAGGATTTCATTTTCACCTTTGTTTTTGAGATCAGTCAAAGCTCGACTTTTGTTTTTTTTGTCAATGATGTGTAATGGTATTATCCCCCTTCCCCTCCTACTATCACCCTCCTTCCCCCCATCTCTCTAACGTCCCTCTCTCTTCTTCCCCTCTTTCCTTTTCCGTCCGGTCCAACACCAAAGATCTTCAAACATGTTTGAAATTAATAAAGTTTGGCCTCAATTACAAAAGGGGTTTATTCAGACATACCTTTGGTTTGTCTGAAGATTAATAACCCCTCTTGTTAAAGTAAAATATGTCCAACACAAGAGGCCCTCAGCTCTCATCTGTCTGCCCAGCTGTTGGACAGGACAAGTTAAAAAAAAAAAAAAAAAAAAAAAAAAAAAATGATGTGTAACTTAACTCAGAGGAAATTTTCACTTTGTTGCTAATTTGCATGTCGACTGCATTGATGCAGTTTTGGTTCCTTCTCTGGAGTTTGAAACACCAACTCCAATCAAAAACACGTTTCTTCATGTGTTCACATGTTCTTGTGGCATTCTTCTCATGATGGAGGTCATATAGTATGTTACCAGAGGTTTTCACTCACAGAAATGATCAGAATGAGGTGTCCTGATCACAAAATCAGGCACGCAGGTATGCAGAGTGTTTTCCCACATCTGTGAAAGAATGGGCCACTTTCAGGAGCTCACTCAATTCCTGTGTGGAACTGTCATAGGATGCCACCTGTGCAACAAATCCAGTCATAAAATGTCCTCACTACTAAATCTATCTCTCTCTATCATATCAAAATAGAAAATGTTGGGAACAACAGCAACTCAGCTACAAAGTGGTAGGCCACATAAAGGGACGGAGAGGGGTCAGCAGATGCTGAGGCGCATAGTTTAAAGGGGTGGCTGACTTTCTGCACAGTCAATTGCTACAGAGCTCCAAACCTTCATGTGACCTTCAGATTAGACCAAGTGCAGTATGCAGAGAGCTTCATGGAATGGGTTTCCATGGCCGTACAGCTGCATCTTAGCCGCACATCACCGACTGAAATGCAAAGCGTCAAAGTGGTGTAAAGCCCGCTGCCACTGGACTCTAGAGCAGTGGAGATGCCTTCTCTGGAGTGATGAATCACGCTTTTCCATCTGGCAATCTGATGGACGAGTTTGGGTTTGCAGGCTGCCAGGACAACAGTACATTTTGGACTGCATTGTGTCAAGTGTGAAATTTGGTGGAGGAGGAATCATGGTGTGGGGTTGTGTGACAAAGTAGATGTTCCTTCCTACTTGTCACCTGTCTGTCATAGCTCATGACTTTTAGACACATCATGCATGTAAAGCACAATCACCAAATGTTTAAGACTGGTTTGATTGTTGTGATGTTTCCCACCTTCACCTACTTCCTGTTTAGTAGTTGGGCACAGGAAGTGGAAAGAATTTGGATTTCTTTGCATCCTTTTTGTTGTAATGATCTGAGTTGTTGTTTGTTTGTCTTTATTTGCAGGACTTTAACTGTATGATTCACAAGACATTTCTATCCTCTGTTGTATATTTTCTTTATTGCTTGTTTAAAGTGGCTTCCTTCCTGGTCGTGGCCAGCCAATTAACTGGAGCTCATAACAGGAAATGAGCTCAGTGTGGAGGAGGAGAGCATGTGTGAGCTGCGCAGACAATAAAAAAAACCTGTTCCTGAACTTAAAAGTCGTCTGCCTCCTATGTAAACCAGGCCACTCCGGTCACATCACATTGTGACACATTGTGTTTTTTTAGGACTTGAACTTGGCCCTTTAGTTTCAGTGAAAGGGACTGTCAATGCTTCAAGATACCAAAACATTTTGGACAATTCTATGCTCCCAACTGTGATGGTGCGGCTCCGTCTCTCTGTCTGAGCGAACACCATGAGCACATGCACGCACACACACACACACACACACACACACACACACACACACACACACACACACACACACACACACACACACACACACACACACACACACAGAAACACACATTGGTGCGCGCGTCCACGTCATAATCAAAGCTTTTGGTTGTGAAACCATAGTTTCTTACAAATCACACTTCATTTTTACAGTTTAGACCTCGTTTAGACATAAAAGCGCTTACTCACAACAGCAGCAGCAGCAGCAGCGTCTTAGCCACGCCCCCTTCGTTGACAGCCAAACCGAGTTTTTTTTTTCCTGTTCATATATTGTTGTCAGTCTTATGAAACAGCTGTTCCTTATTTATTTATTATTTTGTTTTTTGTTTCTTGTTTTTTTTTTAGTTTAAAGGGAATTATTTGTGGTTGAAGTAAATGTGATGAAGGGCATTAGTTATTATTATTAGTTATTAATTATATTGTTGAAAGAACTGTGAAATATTTCATGAGAATAATTTTCTTTATAATTTTTTCTGAGTAGAGTGCCTGATTAGGTGGGAGTGGCAAACGAGGTACATAAGAAGGTGCCTCACGCTCATCATGGCAGAGGGACTGAGAGTTTGAAAGAGACATGGGCTTGAGTGCCAGACTTAAGCCAACACGAGGAAGGTGAATTGTTCTGAAACCAGACAAATTCATGTTTTTTGCCCTCATCCCTGCTTTATGTTTTTGTGTGTCTCCCCAAGACACTTCTTTAGAGAACCCCACAACACCAACCTTGTGGGAACATGACTGTGCACCAGTGCACAAAGCAAGGTCCATAAAGACATGGATGACAGAGTCTGGTGTGGATGAACTTGACTGGCCTGCACAGATTCCTGACCTGAACCTGACAGAACACCTTTGGTATGAATTAGAGCAAAGACTGAGAGCCAGGCCTTCTCCACCAACATCAGTGTGTGACCTCACCAATGCGCTTTTGGAGGAATGCTCAAAAAATTCCTATAAACACACTCCTCAACATTGTGGACAGCCTTCCACAAAAAGTTGAAGCTGTAATCACTGCAAAAGATGGCCCCCCTTCATATTGAAGTCTATGGGTCAGGACTGGGGCAAGGCATGTGAGTGAATACTTTTGATAATATAGTGTATATAAAGAAAATTAAGTTTAAAACTGCATTTCATTGATTATATAATCATATTGTTGTAAATCATGAACAGACAAAAAATTCAGTTTGAAAAATAGTGTATTTGTGACATAAAAAATACACTGGGGTGGACCAAAAGCTCCCTGCAATGGAGAAGGTAAGGGGGGGGGGGGTGCCCCAAGCCAACAGTCTGCCTACAAACCGGAGATGAATTTCTGTTAAATTTCTGCTGCTCTGCAGTGACTATGTCCTACAAAATGACAGGTTTTTGGTCTAAATTTGGCTGAAAACGGCTTAATTCTTATTAAAAGACCACTGGAAACACTTTTATAATAGATCAAAACATGATCGGAATGGGTCTTAAACACACTCATGGTCAAAAATTAATTTTATTTTGATATTGTTGGGTTTCTTGAAATTATGTTGTAATTGTATCCCCCTGAATTTGTTACTCTTAACTGAAAGCACCAAAGAGCAGGGATGTCAGTTTTTTTTCTGTCTTTCTTTGAAAATATGAGCTGTTCTTGTGCTGATCTAGTTCAACCACCTACTTAGTGAGATGAAACTCACTCTCATCAGATAGAATAAAAAGGAAGGAGAAACTCCGCTGTTGTCTCCTTTTTTGTAATTCAAATCGTTTCATGTGTGGGTAGCTGATGCCTGAGCACACCTCCAATGTGCTTTGACAACACCACTTCCTTTTTGCCTGATATGCATGAGGTAGACTCCACTTAAATGGATTATTGCTGTCAGAAAGTTCAGAATATAGCTAGTGTTGATGTCTCAGCTTTGGCTCCTTTATGATCAACAACATTATGGTATGAAAAATGTATTCTTGTTGTTCAGTTTGTAAAATTTGCATTTAAACTTTTCGAAAGTATGACAAAATCTCAATGGGAAACAATGAAACTCTTCACACTACTGCCTAACTATGTAGCCACAAGGGGGCCCAAGTCTGGATCCCCCTGTACCGGTCCCCTGCCCCCACCTCGGATACAATCCAGGGTTGGGTCAGGAAGGGCTTCCGGCTTGAAAAACTTTGTCAAACAATCTGTGCGAATCAGTGAAAGCGTATTTACTGTTTTGACCCCTGAAGGGATATGCGGAAAGGTGAAAAACAACAACACATATGTGTAGCTGTCCCCCGCCTGCACTGATGGTGTTTCTCGCAGTGACACATTGCAGCTGTCTGTGTCCCTCAAGAGCAAAAAAAAACTCCTGTCTTTAACTGATCACAATGTTTTCTCTTTCTAGAGAATTTCTCGTAATGAAAAAATACAATCTTATCTAGAAGCATAAGCTTTGCATAAAAAGTGAGTGTGAATCATTACATTTCAGGGGTAAATGTAATTTTATTGATGCCAATAAAAGCTGTTTTTGGTGCAAATTTACAGTGAAATACATGAAAACCCAGACAAAAAAGAAAAAAAAGAAAGTGTGCAACAAAACAATTTCACGTTATTGGTTACAGTGCATTTAATAAATGTAAAAAAAAAGATTGCAAAAGACAACAGCACATCTTGCACTTAAAAGCTGCAAGCAGGAAATGCAGTTTGAGAGGGGCTAAACACAACCTCAATTCATAAATAGCAGCTGTAAACTTTTCAGGTCATCAATACCTTGGCTGCTTTGGGTTCCAGCATTTTTATTTATTCTTTTGCTCCAGCTTTATAAAAACTTTCAACAGCAACAAAAAATGTAAAAAGAAATAGAAAATGGCGCTTTTCGTTTCAACAGCAGTCTCTGTTAAGGAAAAACACTGCAGGCAGGGACACTGTGCTGTATAGCTATGCTTTTAGGCAGCCAAGGTTTAACTGACACCTTGGTTACGTGCTTCCTCTCTCAAACTGTGGTTTCCTTGATGTTGTGGTTGGGTGCAAAAGCTTAAATGAGGCTTTAAAAATAATGTAAACCCTGCAAGTGGCTCTAGCCACCTTTCTTCATGCCTAATGCAAACTCAGATGCATGGTCAAATATATGGTAACATAAGAAGGATGCTTTGTTTTAAATATTATATAAAATAGATAATTGTTAATTACAAAAAAACTAGTATGAAAATGTTTGAAAACTGAAAAACAGGAATTTTGAGTCTTCTAATCTGGATCAAATTTAACTTCTGCCTTGGTGGCACAGTTTCAGAGTTAAATCAGCTGACTGATGATGAGACAGTCAAACCTGACTCATCACTGACATAATCAAAGTCTTTTTAAAAGATTGTTTTGATGTGTTCTACTGATAAGCATACTTGTGTGGCATTTAACATCATACATTGTGATCCTAAGACTGCAAAGTAAATACCACCTTGTTGGATGCAAGATGGTATATACTTTTACCATCTCGCATTCATGCGTTATGGAATGCAAGATGGAAAAGTATATTTTTCGGAATGTAAGTCGCTCTGGAGTATAAGTCACAAAAGCCAAAACAATGCTTTATAAAGAAGAATCCATCCTGTCTAAGTTACACTGGAGTATAAATAGTGATGTTTTTTTTATTTTATTTTTTTTTGCAAAATAAAATATCTATACAGAACATGCTAACAAGTCAACTAACTTCAAATCACTAAATCTATTGAATTCTTCATTGAATGTGTCGCCTTGGATCAATATCATCTAGCTTGGTGTAAGATTGGGTGGTGCTTCATCTTCTACGTTGCTGTTAGTAGCAAATACTGATACACACACCTACAGTGCCCTCTATGGGTTGTTATTATTTCTTAAAATAGAATATGCCTAAACTATTCAAAGAATGTGATTTATACTCTGAAAAGTATGGTAGGTAAAATTATGCAGCGAATGTGAAAACGTTACGTAAAGTGCATGCATTTTTTTACACAGCATTAGACAAAACCAGAATCACCAATCACAATTTTTCATTAAAAAAAAACTGGATTTATCAGCTTGGTATCGTATGACAGAACACCCATTACACTGCAGTGCTTCTCTCCTCCATACTTGTGTTCTGTGAGTACGTTGATCCAAAGATTCTGTTCTGTGGTATGTAGACCTTGATCATCTGACACAACAAGCAGGGAGTTTTGTATATCAATCTCAACAGCTGTCTCCTGAACTTTTCCCCAACAAATACATATAAAATGGGATTCAGACAGCTGTGAGAGTAGGCAATGACTTCTGTGACTTGTAAAGCCAGTCTGATAGCTTTGCTGCTCTCACATCCAAAGTCGATGCGAAGGAGCTCCAGTCCTTTGAACAATGATGAGATGTTGTAGGGAACCCAACAGCAGAAAAAAACAGCCATCACTAGTAAAACTAAGCGAATGGGCTGCTTTCTGGATGAGTGGCTGTCCATCAGCTTCCAGATGATCCGTGAGTAGCAGAAAGTCATGATGCAAAGAGGGACAAACAGCCCCATTATGTTCATTTTGAAAATGCTGAAGATTGTCCAGGAGTGAGAGCTGGAATCATCCTCTGTTTTCTCAGAAAGTGCCGGGAAGCAATACAAAGACTTGCTTACATTTGTGGTTGTCTGCTGTTTAATGAAGATCAGTTCAGGAAAGGAGGCTAAAAATCCAGCTGTCCATGTAACAGCAGCTGCAATCCTTCCAAAGAACAGTGTCCGTGCTCTCATAGCATAAACAGCGTGCACTATTGCCAAGTAGCGGTCGATGCTCATCAAACAGATGAAAAAAATTCCACTGTAAAAGACAACATGATAAACGCCCAGGACAATCTTGCACATAGCATCTCCAAACAGCCACTGGTCCCTGGCTTGATATGCCAAGAAAGGCAGGGAGCACACCAGGAGGAGGTCAGCAATGGCCAGGTTCAACAAGCACATGTCAGTCATGCTGCGGAGTCGTGCTCCACAAACAACAACCCAGATGACCAGAGAGTTTCCCAGCAGCCCCAGGAGGAAGAACATGGAATACATGGCCGGAATGAAATGAGCTCCTAATTTCTCATAATTGCAGGGGACATACTTTTGGAAATAGTCAATATCATAGTCAGCGGGGACATCATCAGAGAAGGTAGTTGTTGGATGTCCAGAGCTGGATTTAAACAAAAACACAAAGGATGGAAAATTATTATTTAGACCTTGAAGCATTTTCTTTTTCAAAAATATGTTATTAGATTAAGCAAAATTATTTTTTTCAACATGATTTAGGTGTTTAGTCTAGATATACAGACTGCCAGATGTTTTAACCACACCCATAAATAAATGTTGACGTTTCATTTTACTTTGAAGCATAAGTTCATTTAAATTCAAATGGGAAACAGAATATATTTGTTAGTATTGCTGAGTTTAAGATACAGCACTTATACAAGTATTTCTAGAACTTTGAAATGCAAAATTCATAGAGATTCATAAACTACTTTTGTTTTCAAGCATATTTTAAGCAGTCTGTTTGAAGCTTTGACTAAAAGTACTTTCAGTTCCTAATAAAATCTCCACATCCTTCTAAACATAATGGCTTTATCCGTGAAGCGGTGTAAAACAACTCAGCTAAAGATTGTGTAGTTATTCTGGAAACCTTTTAAAGTTCCTTTCTCTGCAGAAACAGCAACAGCAAAGTGAAAACAGAGGAGGATAAAAGCTAGCTGCAGCTAATAAACGGCTAATAAAAGGAAAAACTGGCTGCTCCCTCTGACTGTAGAAGCTTTTAGAAAGGAAACTGCCCACAGAAGTATGCTGTAGCTTACCTTGGAGAAACCTCTTCATGTATGTTTAATCTGAAAACATTAAAAGCTGGAGTTGTCATAGCTGTCTTTGATTCTGTGAAAGAATGCTCATAGTCTGAGTGTGTGCTGATCTTGCGCAAAATTTTTTCCAGACTTCCTTTTTTTTTTCCTTTCCTTTCTGCTAGTGTGATGGAGCCAGGTTACAAAAATCTGTACTGTTTCATATTCAGTCTTTACTCCTGGCTCATACAAATAGCCTCTGGGCTTGTTATGACTGACCTTAGGCCTATTCTACATGTGTCCACTCATTTTATATTACCCAAAGTCAGAACAGTTGCCAGCAAAACAAATTTGAAATTCAGTTTATGAGTTGTGTGCTTTGCATCCTCTGATAATTAAGTTATAAAAAGAGTAAAAAATAATCCAGCCATCCATTCACTTAACCCCCTTTGGGGTCATGGGGAACTCAGAGTCTACCCTGGATACTGTTGGGTGTAGGCGGACAGGTCGCCAGTCTGTTACAGTAGAACTAAATAATAATTCATGAATACATAAAGAATATACAAATGTGTCTTTCTTTGATTGGTCTTGCCTTTCTTTCATAGTTGCCCTTGTACTTGAGTTTCAACCTGCCACATTGCACATTCACATCTTCTATCTGCATTTTGATTGAAGATTTTAAACACCCCGCACCACCTCAAGAACTAACAAGTTTTATCACAGTATTTGATTAAGACTTGGCTCTTTTTGATAAAATGAGTAAATGTTTGACAGGATGGTGTAGATGCTGCTGCTGAAAGATCTTAGCTTTGTACTTCAAGGAATTTAAGAGGAACCTAACAGCTTGGTAGCTATTTTTAGCAAAAAACAAAACAAACAGAAACAAAAAAGTTTTCACACATCCAGATGTATTTATGAAACTTATATTTTTGCAGATTGTTTCCAGTTTATGGATAAACTTGAAAATGTTCAGGCTTTAATGTAAATGATTCCCACTAACTGAGAAATAAGTAATTACAAACATAAATGAGAATTTATATAGTGGAGGCAATTTACTTAAAGTAATAATTCAATTTTACTTTTAGTGTCCTAACAGAAACAACACTGTAAATATAATTAAAATATAAGACCTCATACAAAAATATTTGTTAATAAAGTTTAAACTTGCCTGATAACCCCTTCAGTGCTGTTCATTTTGGTTTAGAAGATTCTGTGGAACAACAATTTACAGATGGTTACCCTTCTGCACCTGAGATGAATAAATATTTAAGTGACAGTATTTCTGAGTAAT